>JAKSZU010000012.1:38393883-39018467 GCA_026018925.1 Tupaia tana
TACCCATTTTGCTGTTGTTGGACATGATTTCACATAGACTTTTTTTCCCCTGTAAGTCCATACTCTTCTTATTCACTTTGAGGAGCAGAAAAACTGCATTTTGATGAAAGTCCAGTTTCTTCCTTATATGGTTTATACTTGATTTCCTAAGAAACCTCTGCTAATCCCAACGTTTAAATATTTTTTTCCTTCTAGACATGTTATCTTTTAAGTACAAATGTTTAGATCTATAACCCATCTTGGACTTAAAAAAATTAGTTTATCATTATTTTAAAATTTGGTACAGGGCACTTGCACTCACCAGTGAGAAAGATAAAGTGAAAAACAAGCTGCCAGGTCCAGGACTTGAACTGTGGTCAACCATGTGGGAGTCCAGGGCCTTAACCACCATGCCACCTACTGGCCCCCTTGGATTATTTTTTGTACATGGTATATGGTAGTGGCATGCCAGATTTGTCACATGAAATGTACGTGACCCTGAAGCCTAACAATGAAGTCCATTGGATGAAAGATGCTTTACTTTTCTGGAGGTAAAGGTTTTAAATAAAACAGGATCTAGGTAGGGATGTAGAAGGGCTAGTGGGTGACATGAGGGGTTTGGGAAGTGAGTAAATAGCTAACATTAAACATTTACTGTGAGTTGAGACATACCTACTTGGAGGCCTATGAGTTTGCTGCTGTTTTCTCCATCAACAGAAAAAGCAGCTGAGATGAAGAGAAGTTAACTTACCCAAGGTCACACTGTAGGAGTGTCCTAAGTGAGCTGTGAGCATATGCGGCCTGGTTCCAGAGCCTGTGCCCTTAACTATGCATGAGCTTTCCCACTGAGGTGCCTAGAAGTTCAGGCATGCAGAGGAAACTGCTGGAGGAAAACCACCACTGGGGACACTTTTTTATGCAAAAGTGTTTTTATCACTAAGTGTTATTTGCAATGCTGGGAGCCAAAATATACAGGTTGGGGGAATACTACATATTGAGAAGCCGGAGGACCAAAGAAAGTGGTTCGACAGGAGCTGGTGGCAGGTCCCCTGTCAATAAGAGCATACTGAGCTCCTGTGTGCCAGGCACTGCTCATTCTAGGTGTTTGGGTTCCATCAGGGGGCAAGAGCCCCCGATCCTGTGGATACCACATTTAAGCTGTGCAGTTCAGCCCTTTTCACTGAATTTTTTTTTTAAAAAAATGACAAACTTGGGGCCAGCAAGTGGTGTGTTGGTTCAAGTGCTGGACTCCCACATGGCCATCTGTGGTTCAGGTCCAGGATTTGGCAGCTTGCTTTCTCTCTTGCTCTCTCTGGTGAGCACATGTGCCCTATAGGAAATTTAAAAATAAAATAAAAATAAATGGATAATTCTTCAATGTGAATTCTAGTGGCTCTTCATCAGCATAGGATACTGTGTAGGATCGGGTGTCCATATGAGAGCTGATGGCAGGAAGCAAGGACCCAGTAAGAACCAATGGTGTGTTTTTTATGATAGCCCCGTAGCCTGTGTGGTTTATTAAAGCCCAAGCAAGGTACAAGAGAAGGTTTCTAGAAACAAAGAATCAGGCTTTATTTTTGTTATTTTAAATACAAGTATTGTATTGTAGACATTAGTTAGTCTTGCAATTCAGTATGGCCGATACACAGAAATCAAAGTAGAAACTAAATGAGAGTGTACTCACTTTCTTGGGCTGGCACGCTCCAAGCCCCAGCAGACTTTGTTCTTCTTATCCTCATGTCCTTTCCCTGACCCTTAAGTAAAACAAAATACTACCCCAAAGAAAACACCCAAATGCTCTTTCCCTAAAAGCAGGATGAAGTAAGACACTGTGTGCTACCTTGAACAAGATGGAAACATCAAACACAAACCATGGAGGCAGTGCGGGCCATTGCTGGAGTCGACCTGACCACAGATGCCAAAGCTTGCCACCAGGTGAGACAAATGCACCTTACCCACCAGCAATCACCGAGGTCCTGTGCCACACCAGACAGGCATCCCTGAGACAAGCAGAAGGAGCCCTGTCCTCTGGCGGTGCTAGGTTAGGGAGGAGAACACACGAGGACAGTCTCTTCTGAGAGGAGCTAGCAACACAAAGAAGGTTCCTGAGGAGGTGTGCAAAGGTCAAGTGAGCCATCTGTCCCAGGGCTCCCTACTGACTCCACTGTCCACGGAGTGCTAGGTTTGCCATGATCAACCTCCCGAATGGAAAAGTAATAAGAAATAAGGCATTAAACATTTGATTCTTTTATTTCCATATGCAATGTAATGTTTAGGCACGCTGCTTGGGATGCTATTTCTAAAAAAATTGTTGGCCATTTTCAGAATATCATTTTGGTTTTAAATACTGGTCAGGAAAAACAAATGATGTAAAAATACGTGAATAATTTTCTATTACAGAAATGAAAAACTGATTTGTATCTAAAAGTGCAAGAGGTGAAGTAATTTAACCCTTTCACCAGATGATAGGGCAATATACAATATATTGCTTCAGCTGTTTGAGAAGGCTGTGATGTATTTTTATATTGACATAGAAAATTATAAATTACATTGAATTAGTATCCATAATCACTATATATATACACAAACCAGTTCTAAAAAAAATACACTGGTTTAGAATTTACGAGTGAAAATCTCACAAGGTACAGTAAAACAATTAACATGCTTCGGTGCCAGATTTTGATTTCTACTTTTAAAAAATACTAGCCTGTAAAATGAACGCACTCTAATTCCAATTAGCAGCACGAGCATTTTTCCACTGACTTGCCTAATATCATTCAGGTATGTTAAATGTGCAGATTGCTCTGAAATGTTCATTGGTGATGCTTGTTAACAAGGTAAATTTTGGTGAATGGGTTAAAAGGCAGATGAAACCACCAAAAGAAAACAAAAAAACAAACAAAAAAAACCCAAACAAAACCCCCCCCAAACAAAACAAACATAAAACCAAGGAACCCAAACCACAAGCCATAAACACTCCAAATATTCTAGTGTTTCACCTGTAAGAATAATCATTTCAAGCAAACAAGACTTAAACAGAACATATGGCTTTACAATAACATCAATTTATCAACTAAGTTGTAGCAATAAATACTTAATCTCTACCAATAGACTTACATTTTTGATCCATTTTAAACAATACAGAAAACAATTACCAATCATAAACTGGTTATAAAAAGAACACCAAATATTTCGTATTCAAAATCACTTTTGAAAGTTAGAACAACCAAAATAACACTTAGAGGGCATTTCAATTCTACAAGTCCTTGCCAACCTGGAAGAAAAATGAATTCAGAATTTTGTACAAGGTGAAAAATGTATGAAAACTGCCTAATACTTTGGTCACACTAATAATCGTCAAATAGTTATGTTTCAAATACAATAGATCTGTGTATTCACTTTTATAAAACTATTCTTACAGCCATTTTAACTATAGTATTACTACTATTATTACATGGGTGGCAAGATCTTATTTCACAGGCTACCCATTATTTAGAACAATACAATATAAACATACGCAAAAATTCTTGGTATTTGTCAATGTGCAATATTTTTACACTTCTGAATTTCTCTGTACAATGTCTTAGAATCTAGAATATAAAGGTTGCTGGTCCTGATCCCTTGCAGAGTGAGTGCAGCAGTGACAGCTTGGCAGGCTCCAGATGACCCCTCCAGAGCCCCCTGAATGGTGGCGGCCTGCAGTCCTCGGTCAGTAGCAGCAGATGTCGCTCATCATACAGGGCCATTGACTGATGTGCTGCCTGGCATGCTTGGCTGGTCAGTCCTGAGAAGGAAGAGACAGACATCTGAGGGACTTGGAACAGAAACATGAGAAAGAAAATCAACCTTGTTTAGCTCCCGGAGGGCAGCGGACATCTATTTTAACATAGTTTTATCCAATGCCTCGTGTAAAACCTGAAACAGTAGTTACTTAATTGAAATATGAATTAATCTAAAGCTTCAGAAAAATCTGAGGATTTCTCACCTTTGCCATCAGTTAACTAGGCATTTAGCAAGGGCTGCAGAAGGGCAGGTTCTGTAACACCATTCTGCCTCAGAAGCACAGGCACAGATCAGGCCAGTGGTTTTATTTATTTATTCCATGAGTGAGAGCAGCGTCTCCAACAAGCACTTCATGCTGTGATGTACCTTCAGTCTCTGTCAGCCCAAATTATGGGCAAGCATGCCCTCACCTGGTGTGCTTGGGGAAGCACACCCAGGATCTTTCCCATGTGGGCCCAGCTATATTACTACCTGACCCCTAGGCCAGAGTTTTTTTGTTTTGCTTTTAATTATTTAATTTTATTTATGTTTATTTTTCTTCAATTAGACTGTAGAGACAGAGGGAGAGTGACAGTGAGAAAACAAGCCACTGGGTCTGGAACTTGAACTGTGGTCAACCATGTGAAAGTCCAGTACCTTAACCACCATGCCACCTGCTGGCCCCAGGCCAGTGGTTTTTAAACTGCTATACCCAGAGCCTTTAGAGCTATTTACTCACTTTTCCTTCAACAAAAGCTCTTACATGTCCCATACATCAGAATTCACATGAAATTTCATTTAGAAAACAGGATTCTGCTATTGGAAAAAGAGGGAAAAGGCAGTGAAAGAAAAGGCTTATACCAAAAGTGTACACTCAAATATGTTCCTGCAAAGCAAATGTCATCAGGTTCAAAACTGATGGAATGAGGGGACCAGCAGTTAGCGTAATGGCTATGTCGCTGGACTCCCACGTAGTCGACTGCGGTTTGCGTCCCGGACCTGGTGGCTTAAAACTCACGCTGGGCACGTGTGCATGCGTGCCCAAGATCCCAAGAAGAGAATGGAGGAGAAGGGATTGTGGCGTGACCATCCCCCCTGGGGGGTGATTTCTCTCTTTCTGTCTCTCTCTCTCTGGTGAGCACACGTGCCCTATAGCGAAAACCTCCGAAAAAAAAAAAAAAAGATGGAATGAGAGATGGGACAGCAGATAAAATAGTGGCTAAATCTCTAAGTTTTGTCTTCCTGCCAAAGCTAACAAATATGAAAGATATTCTCAGAAGCTTTACCAAAATCTTATAAAGGAGACTTGGGAAAGGGTGATTAGAGCTGTAATTGGGGAAGAATAGAAATGCTTTTAAAAAAACTAGCATTCAAACCTTAAAACCAGAATGCTTTTGAAACCTGATACCTACCTGCTAGTTCTAACAGAGAACCAGGAAGTCAGATCCATGCATACAATGTGTTCTACTTACATGTGATGATGAATCGGTGTACAGACATACAGGAACCAACAGTTCTGAAACCAGACATAACTAGATACATATTCTACCTCTACCACTTATAGCCTGTGTGATCTTAAGTACATTTCTTAAATATAAATAAATAAGTAAGTTTTGGGGGGGAGAGGTTTTTGCTAGGGCACCAGCGCGTACGCTCGCCAGAGACAGAAAACAAGAAATCACCCCCCGGGGGGATGGCCACGCCACAATCCCTTCTCCTCCACTCTCCTCTCGGGATCTTGGGCACCATGCACATGCGTCTAGCATGAGTTTAAGCCACCCAGTCCGGGACTCGAACTGCGGTTGACTACATGGGAGTCCAGCAACATAGCCATTATGCCAACTGCTGGTCCCAATAAATAAAAATTTTAAGATTTGACCAGAGAGGGAGGGAAAGTGAGAAAGCAAGCCACTAGGTCTGGGACTCTAACCATGGTCCACTGGGTGGGAGTCTAGTGCCTTAACCAGTATGTCACCTGCCGGCCTGTTAAATATATTTCTTGGGCCCAGCAGGTGGCATGGTGGTTAAGGTGCTGGAATTCCCACATGGCTGACCATGGTTCGAGTCCCGGACTTTGCAGCTTGCTTTCTCACTCTCCTTCTCTTTTGTCTCTCTTTCTCTGGCAAAACTCATGTGAAAAACTAATAAATAAATAAATAAAATAATTCTTAAAAAAAAAGTATATTTCTTAATCTGATCTCTCAGTTCCATTTTCTCCCTTGTAAAAAGTGAAAAATAATCCCATCCTCACCTCACCAGACTTAAGTATAAACTGTACACAAAGTACTTAGCACATTGGCTGGCACAGAGTGTATGTGTGATAAACAATAGTGAAAAGACCTTGTGGTAAAACAAATCTTTAAGTGTGATAGAAAACAGCATGCCTGCCAATCCAAGAGAGCATGGTGGTATGTGGCTATGATAAGAACCGTGTGGGTTAGATTGGTTATATTCAATTTTCAGCATTGCCATATGAGTCGATCACTTGAGAACTAAGAACACTTACCTTATGACCGCTCTCACACCAGCTCCCACAGCACCTACTCAGAGATGCCTTTCTCATGACCCCATCTAACATGAACTCCTGTCTCTCCTATTCCCTCATCCAGCTTTATGGCTTTATTAACTCGTCCTCCCAGATGCTCCCTAGAGTACTGAATCCCTGTTTGTTCCTGCTTTCTCACCAGGCCTAGATCGTGGCTGTCACACTCAGGTGTGAGGTAGACGGAGGAAGAATGGATGGACGAATGTATGGACGTAAGTGATGCCCCTCTCCTTTTTCCACTGACTCACTCCAACTTTGTCCTCCACCATCTCAATTCTGCAGATTGGGAAACAGGGTTTTTCATACCCCTTAGGTTAACAATTTTGCACTCCAGAGAACCAAGAAAATAATCCTGTGGCCTCTTATGTCCATTATATCAGAGAAACAAAGAACTTGCTCCTGAAACAACTACTACAAATTAGGACAGACCTAAAGTTAACTCTGTGGCGTACCTAGGCAACCGTCAATATAAAGGAAGTAAGTTTACAGGTAAAACTTAGGGAGATGACATAACTGATTGGGGATTAGACCTACAAAGGATCATTTTAAGAAACATACATTGCAAACTCCAAGTGACTTGTCCAACTGTTAAAAGTACACCTGGGGCTGGATTCCCCAGTGCTGTTGTTACCTCCCAAAGGCTTCACTACAGCCAACACATTCAAATCGTTTTTTGTAATTGTTTTGTATGCAAAAAATTTTACATCACAAAGCCAAACCCTTCATTTTGGCTATAATTCCTTGAGTAACAAAGATATACTATGAATACGTTTTTTTCCAACCAATGGATGGAGAGAGCCCCCTGCTGGTACCTACTGGTTATGTTTCCACAGAATGCCTAGGAGATCTGGGGCAAGTCAGGCCTGGGGGAGAGCACAACTTCTCTGAAATAATAATGGCTTTGAAGGCCATTATTATTCCTATGGAAGGAACATACACTCTCAGATATATCTAATCCAAAAAGTTAGTTCTGGGAAGTGCTAAGAAAAATCTCTTGAGGTTCAGGAATATATTCTTATCTTCTGGCATGAGCTCTAACATAATTAGAGGCCACCCTAGTTCTAAACCTGCAGCTGTGCATTCTGGCTCCAGGAGCCCACCTTCAGTAGCTAAACGTAGCCCTTCAGGTGACTAAAAAGATATGTCACATTCCAAATCACAACACTCTCATAGAGGGATTTTTGCACATTTCAGTGCATGTATGAAAGGGTCTCCAGGCAAGTTCTCTCTGCCTGTCACATAGGTGTGACCATGGGAAAATAGACAAGATCTGCTTGTGCCTGGCAGCTGGGTGCCTTTATAGGGGTCAACGAGTACTCCAATCCCAGGGGAGCTCAGTACTATTCTTAACTTAGGGCCTCACAAAAAAGGAGAAGTAAGCCAGCAAGGACTCAGTGATGCTAGTGACTAAAAGCCAGTCAGTTTTCAGCTTCTGGTGTTTCTACAATCTCCGCTTAGTTACTCTGATTACCATAAGAACCTGGAAACTGCTACTGGGTCACATCACTTGCTGAAAGCTTGAGCACAAACTGTCTACAGTCCCTGAAGTCCTCACTCCCCAGATGTTGACTCCCCTCCCAAGTCCCAGGAGATGACAGGCAAAGCCAGAACAGGACCTCCCAGGCAGGACCTGAGGATGTAGACAGTTACCTCTGCTCTGGACTGTTGCTGGGGGGCCGGGGGACTGCGCACTTTGCCTCCACCGCCGCCTCGGGGCTGTCCTCCACTTCTTTACAAGCAGCATCTTGAGAGGTAGACAGTTTTCCTTCCTCACTGCAGTGCAAAGGATGACAGGTACATTATACACCGGAGGCACTAATGTCTATATACCAAAGGGTGAGGTCACATGCAATGGCTCTGGAGTCATGACTGCCATGGAGGGCATGCCCTGGGGCTGAGCATGCTCAGGGTGGACAATCACAGGGACCACAGATGGTGAGTGGGGAATCACAGGAGGATAGGATCACACATAGGTGGGAACCGAAAGAGGGGCAATGTGATGTAGCTGGTATGTCAAATAAAGAACGGCCCCATATTACCGTACATACCGGTAGGATTTCAACACTCTGAAGCCAAGTGTGCAAAACAGAAAAAGAAACGTACAAGAGTTTCAGAAATACTCCTAGAAATGAGGGATGTGGGGAATAAATGCCCACGACTGCACATGAGAAAACTGCAGACTCGGTGTCAAACGAACCTGTTTGAAGGAATGAGTCTTTAGTTAACGCACCTTGCTTTCAGGGCTGAGCCCATTAAAACAGCTGGCCAGCAGGTCAGATCCCCATGTCAGCCTGATGGTTGGAAACCTCGGTAAAGGGGTGGGAAGGGCCACACTGCCTGAACTAGAGATAATTTTTGAATTGCCCCCAACAATGTGAAGAAGTACAAATGACACAAAAGAAAAGAAGGAACCAAGAGCTATGACCAGAACAGGTAAAGACCGACTGTAAGGGAACAGAGGACTTAGGGGGAACATGGAAGGATTATTTTTCCCCTGAGACAGCTCTTGGTGTGGAAAGTACTTTTTTCAACTCTGGCTGGATGTTGAGACTTCTGCTTATTCTGTGGGAAATGGTACTAACAGTATAGTCAGTTAAAGGACAGCTAGAACATCCCTTTGGGAAGACCTATCACTCTTAGGAGCCGAGTCCTGTTCTAGATTTGCTTATAAAAAACCTGATTTCTCAGGTGGTTTCTAGTTGGTTCTAGGCAATTTATAAGTAAAAGGGAGTTAAAAATCAAATGATTTGGTGATATGAATTATCCAGTCCATACAACTATTCTAATGTACTGATTATTTTAATTCATATAGTCATTACATATGTATATTCTGCATATGTATGTTCTGAGTATATAAACTAGCACTGAACCATACATCTCAGTGTACTCTTTTTTTTTTTAAAGAATTATTTATTTGAGTCCAGCATAATGGACACAATGGTTACGTCACTGCCATAATGGTTATGTCGCTGGACTCCCACATCTTCAACCCTGGTTAGAGTCCTGGACCCGGCGGCTTAAACTCACATGACACGTGTGTGTGCATGCCCGAAGTCCTGAAAGGAGAATGGAGAAGAAGGGACTGCAGTGTGGCCATCCCCTTTGGGGGTGGTTTCTTGCTTTCTGTCTCTGTCTCTCTGGCGAGCACACATGCCCTATAGCAAAAATCTCTCAAAAAATTATTTATTCAATTTTATTCACTATCATTATTTTCTTTAATTTGATGAGAGAGAGAAAACAAGAAAGCAAGAAAGCAAGCTATCAGGTCCAAGACTTGAACTGCCGTCAGCCATATGGGAGTACAGCACCCCAACCACCACGCCACCTGCTGGCCCCCATCAGTGTACTCCTTTCCTGACACAGCATGTTTGAAGGTCCACCTGTCCCTGCTGACTGTGGCTCCCACAGCACCCTTAATGAACAACTACCACCGTTTTGCCTGGCTACTCACAGCAGCACACACCAAAACTGCCCCCCCAACCCCACCTCTATAGCTCTGTGCACAGTGCTACAAAAAAAAATATCTCCGCTGTAGCCCTAACAGAACTGTTTGGGTATTTCTCAGGGCTACCTAGGAGTGGAACATTCTGGGTCATTTTTCTATATTATAAAGAATTTCATACTACTATCCCTGAAAGACTGCCCACTAGTAGCTTTAGCCCCACACTACAGCATTATCCACCTTTCTCAGTTTTGCTAGTCTGATAAGACGTACAAAGTGATATATTGCAATCACTGATATTCCTCTGATAATGAATGAGTTCTGAACATCTCTTGTGTTTTTTTGTTTGTGTGTTTCCTTGTCTGTAAACTTAGAACTTTTTGCCTATTTTATGAGTTGGTTTTTTTCTTCTTACTGGTTTAAATGAATGCCTTGAACACTAAAGGTCAATCTCTTGCTGATTCTGATACTATACATTTTTTCAATCTCTAATCTGCCTCTTAATTTTATTAGCACAGTACAGTTCATCAACCATAAGTCTTTAACTTTGATAAAATCAAGTTCAATTCTTTGAATTATAGTTACCACTAGTGAAGTGTTTTTTAATTGTTTTGTTTTTAAAGACACTATTGTGATCCTCCTCTCCTGCCTCAGCTTCCCAGCTGGGACTACAGGCGATGGATCGCCAATGCAGGGCTTTTTAAGGTTGCATAGGGAACTGAAACTGGACCTCCCTCCCATGTGATCTAGCCTACAAAGCACAACACCCACAAAGTAAAGCATGCCACTGCAGTAGGCCACTGTTTTTTTCATTCCACGAGTGAGAGAGACAAAGAGAGCACTCCCAACAAGGTCTTGATGCTGTAATCTACCCGTAGCCTCAGCCAGCCCTGGATCACGGGCACAAGCATATCCAGCATACTCAGAAGGGTCTCTAGACATGAACCCAGAACCTTGCCATGTGGGTTAGCCTCAGAGAGTGTCACATTTTACTGCTGCACTATCGCCCAACCCCCCCACTCCCTTTTTTAAAGTTCTTCTCTGCCTGTAGGTTAGAAGCATAGTCTACATTTTCTTCTATTAACTACCTGGAGATTTTATACACATCATGTAATTCTAGTGTTTCAATTTCTTCATTTGGAAAGTGGGAATAATAATCAAAGTGCCTATTTTCTAGGGTTTCTAAGAGAAATGAATTAATATGTGGGAAAAAAATTTTTAAGGTTTTTGCCATAAGGCATGTGTTCTCTCTGGAGAGAGAAAGAGAGAGGGAAAGTGAGAAATCACCCACTGAGGGGAATGGTCACACTGGAATCCCTCCTTCCTCCTGGGATTTTGGGTACACACAAGTGCCCAGAGTGATTTTTAAGCCACCAGGTCTGGGACTCAAACCACAGTTGGCCATGTGGGTATCCAGCACCTTAACCACTATGTTAAACGTTTTGAGAACAGGACCCAGCACACAGAAAGCACTGTATATGTTTGTTCCTGTTATCTTTCTAATCCATCTGCAGTTGCTTTATGATGTATTGGATCATTGGAAAACTCGTAACGCATTTTTGCGTAGAAAAATACATCATGACTTTTCCAATGTTCCAACAGACCAAGGAGGATTGGACTGGACTTTTCCCCCTTGTAGTGAGCCAGCCCCACCACGTACCACCACTACTAAACCATTCCCATTATTAATCTCTCTATTCAATTATGTTGGTCCCTTTACCAATATGGATGCAATGTGACTCCATTTTAATTACTTCAACTGTGCAGCATGACTGGATATCTGGCACGGCAAGTCTCTTAATTTTCCCTTTTGGTTATCATAAGCAATTTGGGACCGTGCTGTTTTTCCATGCAAATTTTAGCATATGTTTATAAACGTCCTTCTAAATACCTCAATGAACTTTAGAATGGGACTACACTAAACTTAAGAACTAATTTGATGATAGCAGTCACGGTTTATGTCATTAAGCTGTTCCATCACAGTGTGTGGACTGCCGCTACTTGTACAGATCACCTTCAAGTTTGCTCTGTAGAGATATGTTAAGATGATTCCTAAATAATTTATAGTTTGATGCATTTTGTGAATAGTATTTTGCTCTTTATTATACATTCTGTTGCTTATTACTGACCTAGAGAAAGGCTATTGCTTTTTAAAACTGACCTCTTACTCAACAGTGTTGCTGAATTTATTACTTATAAAAGTTTTGTAGCTGATCACTACTATCTGCAAAAAAATAAGTTTTAACACTTTCTTCCTATACAGTGGTCATGAATATCCTTATTTGTTCTTTATCTTTTTTTAAGATTAAAAAAAATAATAATTACTTTATTTAACTTTATTTATTTTTATATTTTAATTTGACCAGAGAGAGACAGAAAGAGAGAGAAAGTGAGAAAGCAAGAGGCTAGGCCCAGGACTCAAATCATGGTTGGCCATGTGGGAATCCAATGCCCTTAACCACTATGCCATCTGCTGGCCCTTTGTCCCTTATCTTTTTAATTTTTGGCCAGAGGGTGTATAAGCTTGCTAGAGAGAGAGAGAGATAGAGAGAAAGCACCCTTCTTGTGTGGTCATGCCACAATCTTTTCATTTCTCTATCCTGTCAGGACTCTGGGCATGCATACATCCACACGCATGCCTGGCGTTTTCTTTTTTTCTAAGCTACCAGAGCTGGGATTGGAACTACTCAGTTGGCTATGTGAAATCTGGCTCCCATAACAGGCCACAAGGTCAGCTGCCTTAACTGCCAGGCCACAAGGCCGGCCCTGTTCCTTAAAGTGAACGCATCTAAATTCCCTTCTCTGTAGTGCAATGGTTAAGAGCAGTATAGAGGGAGCTGGATTTTATATGGCCAGCTATGGTTTGAATCCCAGCCCAGGTGGCTTGAAAAACATGACCATGGCATACGTGTGTGTGTGTGCTCAAAATTGGTGGGATAGAGAAATGGAGGAAAAGGGATTGGCTTTTAAAAAAATAAATGATTTAATAATAATAATAATAATTATTATTGTTGTTGTTATTAACTTTGACTTGAGAGAGAGAGAGGGAAAGTGAGAAAGCAAGCTGCCAAGCCCAGGACTCAAACTGAGGTCAGCCACGTGGGAGTCCAGCACCTTAACCACCATGCCACCTGCCATTCCTGAGGATTGAATTTTTTTTAAATGAAGCTTTCATACCTATACGTGACTCAAACTCTTAAGCAAACCAGTAACAGTTTAACTTGGTAAAAGTTAAACAAAAAAGAGTCAGCTGGGTGGTATGGTGGTTAAGGTGGTGGATCCTACATGGCTAAGTTCCCAAATGTGGCAGCTTGAAAAAAACAAAACCAAACCACAAAAGATACAGTGTATAAATGGCCTAGCACTATCTATGGTTTCAGATACCCACTGACTATCTGGGAATATGTATCTTCTATGGATAAGAATGGACTACTGGGGAACCAGCAGTTAGTGTAATGGCTATGTCGCTGGACTCCCACGTAGTCGACCGTGGTTTGCGTCCCAGACCCAGCGGCTAAAAACTCACGCTGGGCCCATGTGCGTGCGTGCCCAAGATCCCGAGAGGAGAATGGAGGAGAAGGGATTGCGGCGTGACCACCCCCCTGGGGGGTGATTTCTCGCTTTCTGTCTCTGTGTCTCTCTCTCTGTCTGTCTGGCGAGCGCACGCACCCTATAGCGAAAAAACCTCTCCAAAAAAAAAAAAAAAAAAAGAATGGACTACTGTAAATACATACCTATACACATGTACATTTTGTACATGCCTATGTATAAAATTAACCCCCAACAATTCTCTGTTGTATTTTGTTGTCTAATGACCTCATAATGAACTGGGAAGCATTCCTTTTTGTGATCTCTGAAAGGATAAAACTCAGCACTGGCTTAGCTGCGGTCCATACTTTTTTGTTTGTTTGTTTTTTAAGGTTTTTGTCACAGGGCATGTGTGCTCACTGGAAAGGAGAGATACAGAGAGAGGGAAAGTGAAAAATCACCCCCCTCCCCCCCGGGGGATGGCCACGCAGCAATCCCTTCTCCCCTCAGGATTTTGGACACAGACACACACACACACACACAGGAATGTGGAGATTTTCAAGCTGCCGGGTCAAGGACCCAAACTGCAGAATAGACAGGTGGGAGTCCAGCAGCACCTTAACCATGATGGCACCTGCTGGTCCACAGTCCATACTTTTTTTTTTTGGAGAGGTTTTTGCTACAAGGTGCGTGCACTCGCCAGACAAACAGAGAGAGACAGAGAGACAGAAAGAGAGAAAATCACCCCCCGGGGGGGATGGCCACGCCACAATCCCTTCTCCTCCATTCTCCTCTTGGGATCTTGGGCACGCACACACACGCACCCGGCGTGAGTTTAAGCCACCGGGTCTGGGACTCGAACCGTGGTCGGCTATGTGGGAGTCCAGTGACATAGCCATTACGTTAACTGCTGGCCCCTCCATACTTTTTTAAAAAAATCATTTCCTTTATTTTATTTATTATGGTAGTTATTTTCAATTTGACCAGAGTGATACAGAGAGAGAAAGGGGAGAGAGAGAAAGTAAGAAAGCAAGCCACCAGGTCTGGGACTCGAACTGTAGTCAGATATGTGGGAGTCCAGTGGCCCTAAGCACCATGCCACCTGCCAGCCCCAACAGTCCATACATTTTGACAGAAGTTTTTTTTTTTTTAAATTACCCTTTTAAGATTCTTTTTTTTTGTTTTTTTGACATAAGAGTTTGGAAGTGAGGCTGCTAATTTCCATAAACAGTGTATTCATTTGTTTTGCTCCAGAGTTATCATTTTGCTACTGAATTCTAATGATTGCATTATGTTTATTGGCTATGATCTACACAACACTGACTCTTTGGTTTTGATGGACTATGCTCTGTAGCTCTTGTATAAGTCAGTTTCTACTATAACCAATGATCTGTCAATTCTCATTATACTGTCAGTCTGTTAGACTTAAAATATAATCTTCTGAAACACATACACAGGGAAAAACCAGAGAGGCCTAAACTCTCCATCTTCTCATTAAGATTTACTGAGTTTAATAGAGATGTTAGAAAGACATCAAGTTAATGTCTGAACACTCATCTATATCAAATTTAAAATCTTAGTACTTGAGATCTCTCTCCCATCATCCTCCCAACAACCTGGAGTTGCTAGTGGAACTAGCCCCTGGTTACCTTTTGAAGACTGCAGTCTCTGTCTTGGCATCTACAGTGAGGCTGAGCGTTTCCTTCATGCCGCCATTCATCACTGTCTCAGTTACCTTGTCTGTACTTTCTGCATCCTCCTCTCCATCAGAGCTGGCTTCCATGGCCATACTGCCTGGTGCTGAAAAGACAACACAGCTGATGGTAACACAAACCAAACTCAAATAGGATCTATGGCTCCTCTTCTGCAGAACCATCCACCCAATCTTATACTGACTACGTAAAGAAGATAAAGTAAGAAAGTTTGCCTGTTATAACCTGGGCCAGATTCTGAAGAGGCATAGACTTCTTAAAAATGCCCCATAGTGGGACCAGCAGTTAGCGTAATGGATATGTCACTGGACTCCCACGTAGTTGACCGCGGTTCAAGTCCCGGACCCGGCGGCTTAAACTCACGCCGGGCGCGTGTGTGTGCGTGCCCAGGATCCCAAGAGGAGAATGGAGGAGAAGGGATTGCGGCATGGCCATCCCCCCTGGGGGGTGACTTCTCGCTTTCTATCTCTCTGTCTCTCTCTGTCTGTCTGGCGAGCGCACACACCCTATAGCAAAAACCTCTCCAAAAAAAGAAAAGAAAAGAAAAAAAAATGCCCCATAGGAAAAACAAAAACAAAAACCCATAGAGAGAGACATTTCTTGGGTTCTTTTCATTAGAAGACCAGAGAGTGCCCAACAGTCTTCCCAACTCATCGTCTACTTATGTCCCCAGCTTGCTCCCAGCAGACACAACTGCTCCTACTTGTCCTAATCCACAGCACAGGACAAAGACAGCTGCCCATTCTAGCTACCTTTTCTTTAAGATTCTTTCCTCTGAGTTCCCCCAAATCCCCATCCCTAACACTCTTTACCAATACTCTCCACCTTCCAGAAGCTCTATTTATCAGTAAGAAAATAGTTCAGGGCCAATGCAAGGAGTATATATGAACACTGAGTAATAAGACAACCTAATGGAACTTAATATATAGATCCCAGTGATTGTCTGATATACCCATATGCTTCATCAGAGTGAACTCTCCGGGACAACTGAGTGTGAGTTTGAACGCACAAGTCCAGTTCTGGTACTTCCCCTTGGGTGCTGTGGGCTAAGACACTGCTCCTTTCTGGGCCTGAGTTTCCTTATCTGCACATTGATGGGACTGAGAACTTAGATCCTTAGCTCTTAAAATCAACATGCTGTGGTTTTGCAGTGACATGTACCATTTCTTTTCATCAGTTGCTCTGTGGACATCAGATCCACATTTTCCTGGCTCCTTTCAGCCCCTGAGCCCGAGTATCAAATCTGGTTTATAACCTACTACAGGGACCTGTGAGCCGTGCAGCCAGTGCTTTCTGCTCTTACCTTCTGGCTGTGCTGCCAACGTGGCAACACTGGGAGTCAGAGGGTCCAAGGGTTCAGTGCTGGTTTCCATTTCCACTGGAGAATTACTCCTTAAAGAATCTTTTGTGCTTTTAAAAGAAAAAATTAGATGTTAGCAGTGGGGTACAGCCCTTGGTTACCCTATTATTTCGCAACCTTTGGGAATTAGTTGTTTCTGTAGGAAGACATCAGCATCTGTGTAAGAGCAGCTGGATTACAGAGCCCAACAATACTTGAATCTCAGTGCAAGTTCCTTTGTGAGGGGCAGAGGAGTTGAGTCTAGTCCAATTGCCTCCACTTCTCACCCCAACCATCAGCACCCAGAGCTCTGACAGCAGCAACAGACATCATACAGTGTCAACTATATCTATGAGGTTGACCATTTTTACAAAAAACCTTACTTACCATGAGCCAAACTGCCTGGAGGGACTTGCCCTCCTACTGATGCCTATTGTTGATGTTATGAAAACATAGTAAGAAACATTAAACAACCAAGCGGTGGGGGAGATAGCTGTTTCTTCTTCCACCCCCCACTCCCAGGTTCCACTCCCCTCAACATCCCAAAGACCTGTACAGTGAGGAGAGAGAAGCAAGTTGCTTCAACAACATCCTCAAATGATCACGGGCCTTATCCTCCAGTTATCAAAAGAAAGGAAGGGGTAGAAACTTGACTGTCCTGGACTGAAGCTGGGCTGATGAAATAAATACTAATATTTTGGAGACATTTCTACCTATCCCACTGTACCTCTGAATAGCTTACTGCTCTCATTACAGTTACTGTAAAACATGGGCATCAGTTAACTCTCTGGTTTTTCTAAGACAGTAACTGTCCACTCACAAAGTTTGTCTTCCCATCCTTTAGCTTGTAAGTGATTGTTTAAAAAACATTTCTTACTGGAATAGGCAAAGCAATAATGCCTTTCAAATGGGGTGGTGGACAGTGATTTTTTTTTTTTTTTTTAGTAGACAAAACATTTAGCAAATAGAACTAAGCCATAAAAGAACTAAGACATAAAATCCATGGTTAATATTCAAATGCTAACAATTATTATTCAGGAAAATTATGCACTTTTTGTCACTGAGAGTAATACAAACAGTAAGAATGACAGCCATACCTGTCATAGCCCTTAATTTATAGCACTAGACTAGTTGTTAAGTGAAATGTAAGTTCATGTCATCTACTGAATTCAAGATACACTTTGCATTTTTCTGAACACCCCACATAGAAATCCTGTCAAAAGTTCTTGGCTTCACCTCATTCCTGTTCTCAATCTTATCCTGACCACTGTGTTGAGCCAGGAAAGCCCTCGGAGATGGTATCTGCTGTACCCTGCTAACTCTCAGGGACCACATCTGCCCAGCTACTTTGTTAAAAAAACTGCTCCCTTCTCCAATTCACCCCAGAGGAAAGGAGATGGTGACTGTCTTGTAATGCAGAGCTCTGTCAGTATGTCCCCATGTGACTTTGAACCCTGTTTAAATCACTACATTCAACGGATGTAAGTTAAGGAGAAGACTACGCGGCAGTAGCAAATACTATTCCCAGTTCTCCTATGGAAAGGCTTAGAGCTAGCACACACTCGCTCACCTCAGGGAAGATGTGAACTCTGAAAAAGAAGCCCAGCCCGTCTCTTTAGTTGGCATCGGCTCCTCTGTGCTCCAGACATCAGACCCCACAGAGTCTAATGGAGCACCGTGGGTGGTCTCCATTGGAACATCGAAGTTGGCTGACCAGTTGGGTGCTAAAAAGAGGGGAGGAATTTCATTTGGAGAATATTTCAGTAGTTTAATGTAACATAAGATATTTTTCACAACAGACTAGCAATGATAACGAAAGATGGACTTGTAGGGAAGGGTAGTCTAACACACTAGTGGTAGTAGTTGAAAGGGCATCATCACCTGGAGAGCAGTTTAACAACCTTTATCACATAAAACTGTATGGTTCCTTTAGTCTAGCAATTCCATTTATTTCTTCTTTTTAGGTTTTTGCCATAGTAGGGCACATGTGCTCACCAGACAGGAGAAACATGAAGACAGAAGAGAGGGAAAGTGAGAAATCATCCCCTGGGGGGTATGGCCATCCCACAATCCCTTTTCTTCCATTCTCTTCTCAGGATTTTGGGCACACATGCACCTGGTGTGATTTTCAAGCTGCCTGATCCAGGGTTTGAATCATGGTTGGCCATGTGGGAATCCAGTCATCTTAACCAACATGCCATCTGCTGGCCCCTGGCAGTTCCATTTCTAGGAATTTTTTCCAACAAAAATATTATTATACAGATACTTAAAGCTACCTATAAAGGGTTATGTTAATGTTGATTTCTTAGTTTTGACAAACGTGCCATGGTTGTATTAATACTGGGGGAAGACAGATAAAGGGTAAATGGGAACTTACTGTACTATCTTCGTAACTTTTGTGTAAATCAAACTTATTCCAAAATAAAAAAAATTACTTTTCAAAAAATATGTTGGTTATTCAAGTGAAATAAATTGGAAACAACCTTAGTGCTTTCCAGTCCAGATCTGGCTGCACTCCATACTGTCCATGGCCTCCCTGCAGTCCACTGCAGTTAACACAAACAACAGAAAGGCTTCCTAAGTTCTACAGACACCAGCTGACCTCTGAGGGCAATTGGCAGCACAGGCCTGACATACTCCTTACTGTCTGTGGTGCCTCTTTCACTATGCTGCCTGTGGCCAAATCTGAATCCAACCTGCAGGTGTCTGTTTAAATGTTATCTCCTCAGAGATGTGTCCCTTCAGATGAAATCAGGACTGTTTATTTACTCTAACTGTACATACCACACCTTTCCTTCGCAGTATGCTGAATCTTCAAATCCTTTCTGGAGATAAGGAAAGTGGAGGAACAACTGCTCTCTATATGAGGGATCTTTTCTATCACAGTTAGGAACCTCTAGGCTTAAGGAAGGGATGTAAGGAACCGTGGTTATCTGGGGGCTCACCCTAGACACAAATGACTAAGAAGTGCTTGTATAGAATAGAAATGTTCTAATCTGAAAGACCTTACTGTGACTTTTGAGCAAGTTATTTAACCATCTCACAGAACGTTCATTTCTTACTTGTTTAATTTGGATAAAGAAAGATACTTAGCAAGGATTACATAAGGGCCTCTGTGGACTAGGTTCACTCCATGCTTCTTACCCTTCAATCTGTGTGAGTGTGGCTAGGCTCCGCTGTTAAGGAGAAAGGGTAACACTTGAATGTTTGAAAATCTCACCTATTATATGCAAAGCTCTGGAAGCACTCCGTCTGAATGAGAATTCCACTTTACAACTAAATTAAGCTACACAAAAACCACTTTTCTGTTCTTCCTACTCTGGTTTATTACTTCTTTCCCAGATTAGCATTCCAGAATCAGGACATTAGAAACTGTTCTAGACAGTCCATAAAACCTCCAAAATAAGCCACAGGACTGAAGAGGATGGCAGAGGCCTTGGAGCTCTGGGAGGGGAGAATACTCTGCCAATCTTCCCCCTGTGCTTCCAGAGACCTGATGATACAAAAGAAGCTTTTTCCAAGGAACACAGAAGGAGGGCTGGTATCTTAGCCCTGGGCTAAACCTAGGGGAAGTCAGGGTAAATGTGACTCATCTAGGGAGCTCCCCTGTCTCCACAGCCAATTCTAGTCACAGCTGCAGTGGCAAACCTTAAGTCATATCAAGTTTGCAGTTTCCCTCCTAGCCACTTATTGCACAACCAGCCCCATATAAGGACCACGGACTCTAGAATAACATTTAGCCTTAAAAACAGCAAAATCCTACATATCTTACAACATGGATAAACCTTACGGACATTATGCTAAGTGAAATAAGCCAAACGTAAAAGATTAATACTATGTGATTCCTTTATATAAAATATCTAGAGTAGGAGGGCAGCGTAGCAGTTACGTCACTGGACTCCCACATGGCCGACTGTGGTTCGAGTTCCAGATCTGGTGGTTAGAAAATCATGTGAGCACGTGTGCATGCGTGCTCAAGATCTTGGGAGAATGGAGAAGAAGGGATTTCAGTGTGGCCGTCAACCTTGGAGGATGATTTCTCACTTTCTCTCTCATTTTCTCTGTCATGTGCCCTAAGGCAAAAACCTCTACTGGGAAAAGAAAAAAAAAAAAAAAAAAAACTAAAGTAGTTCCACTTATGTAAAGTATGCATAGTAATCAAATTCAGTAGAATGATGGCTCCTAGGGGCTCTGGAAGGGAGAAAACAGGGAGTAGTCCCATGGATACAATTTAAACATGACAAAATTCTAGGGATCTGTTGCACAGTAACATGAATACACCGAATGCTACCAAAGTAAACACTTAAAACAAAACAAAACAAAACAAAAAACACAAACTCCACAGATTCTAGAGCCCAAAGCCCAGGACATCTATCCTGTCTCCTCCTCCCATCTGCTTGGATCCCATCCTTGGAACTCTCTTCATTTCCTCTCTAGAACAATTAGTGTCAAGGCAGTTTCTTTGTCTTCAGCCTGTGTTTTCTAGCTCAGTTTTTGCACCATGTTTTGAGTGATGGTCTTTTAAACAGTTCCAACGTTACTGTTAGTCAAATCCTCAGGAGACTCCCCTATCACCTTTGGATTACTGTGCTTTTTGTTTGTTTTTTAAATGATAGAATGTGTGCAAGAGAGAAAGAGAGAGAGAGATCTTTCTCTAATCCATTATAGAGAGATAGAGAAAGGAAGAGACATCCTTGACTGTTAGCCTGTCAATATTCTGGGCATGTGTTTTCAGGTCAATCAGGCCAGGGACTTGAATCACAGCAGGTACCTGGCTCCCAGCTCTGTAATCCAGTAGGCTACTAGCTAGGCCCCAGGGGCTGGAGCCAGAATACAATTAATTTTTTTCCCTTTTTTTTTTCTCTATTCATGATAAGAATGCTTGCACTCTCACCTGTATGTGAGAGTGAGAGAAGAACACTCTCTATTGGGTCAGGTCACACCATGATCCCTTCCTCCAGTGGCCCAACCAGTTGGATCTTGGGCACTCATGTCTGTTGGGAGTGTTTTCAGGCTGACAAGGTTGGGGATTCAAACTATGATCACCATGTAGGATGTGGCTTCTCATGAACAGTGCATTACCACTGTGCCACAGAGCCGGCTCAAGAACACAATTCTTAACTAGCCTTTGACCGTATCTCCCACCATCTCATCCTGTTTTTGAGACAATTTAAATAGCTTGTGGGTCTCTGCTTTACTATTAGTTTTTTCTTTCAAACTGACTATCCCTATCTATTCCTAAGTATTATACCCTCGGAGATGTCTGTGCAGATGGCTGGTAGGAGCTGGGCTCCTCAACCAACTCCACTCCTAAAGCCCTTTATCCTCATTATCCCTAACTGCCAGTCTCTTTATTTCTCCCTGAGACCCTCAGTCCCTGGAGGCAGAGTCTGTGATCTGACGATAATTATATGCCTAGCACGTGGCACTCACTAGGAACTTGACAGTGTCATGTTGGTTTGACCTGAATTATAGAGAACAGTTCACTTCCTTCTCCTAAAGAGAGTGAATTAGAAAAGGAGGCAGGGGAGAAGGGAAAATCTCTTCTGCTCTGGCTCCTAACTTTCTAATTTGTAACTGTGGGGTTTGCTGGATGACTGCTCTCTCTGAGGTTACAAACTCCATCCTGAGCTGGGTTGTTCAGGTTCGAGGACTAAGCACATAAAGGCTTCCAGGGAGCAGAGAGCTGGTCAGGCCCTAATGTCAACTCATACAGCTCTTTCACGTGAACATTTTTGTGAACTTTTTAAGTTAACGATATTTTTAAGAGGACAGTTAACACAAGTCTTTTTGTTGGTTTGTTTCTTTTGTTTTAGGACTATTAAGTTTCATAAACTATGAAGAACCCTTTAAAACTATTTAACTGTTGTTTCCTCTGGTTTATGCCATTCCGAATTCTACAAAACACAATTATTTCATCTTTTCACAATGTGTGGTCTTTCTCCTTCTGCTATAGCAGTCTCTAGCCAAGGGACTGATATACCAGTGCTATGTCCTCTAGCCAAACTTGCACAGATTTTCATACCATAAAGGAATGCTCTATCATCAAGAACCTAACTTCCTACTTCCCTGAAGCCCAGTCTTTGAAACTTTAACTTCCAGAGGGATTCCCACAACGATGTGTATTCAATTTAACTCTTCCTTTTGAAGTCATCCCAAATGCTGCAGACTGGTTGTTTACTCATTTTTCAAAACACCTAATTCCAATCCATAGCCACAAATACAGAAGAATAAGGTGACTCACGTTCATTCAGGTCTACCTCCATCTTATCCTCCGTATTGGCACTATTGGATTCAAACAAGTCTTGCTTTGCCCCATCTTCTTCTTCAGAGTCTGTACTTTCCTCACTGTCTGTACTACCCGAGCTAAGAAAAAGAGATTCAAAACCAGAATATTTAATGCTGCTAGAAATTCGGCTACATCCAGAAAATTCCAAGAGTCATCCAACAACAAAAAATCATACTGCATTTCAACTGGATCTGGCACTTGAGCTGTGAACAATTGCTTTCAGGGACTAAGACTATGGAAGATTTTTTGCAGAGACTTCACCCTCCAGACCCCATTCTAGAGCAGGGAGGCAAAAGTGCAGGCCTTCAGAGAAGACTGCTGTATTTGAGCTGTGAACTATTGCTTTCAGGGATTAAGATTAATGAAGATGTTCTGCTGAGACTTCACCCTCCAGACCCCATTCTAGAGTGGTAGGGTACCCCGCTGTATCCTTCTCTCTGTCTTTTCATTTAAAAAAAATTTTTTTTTCCTTTTTTTAAGGTAAAGTATTTTCTTGACTCTCAGATCTTCCTTTATCTTTGCTAATTCTCAACTTACCCCCCTCCTATTTAGGGGAGGCAAAAAGGCAGTCTTTCAGAGAAGACTGCTGCATCTGAGCTGTGAACTATTGCCAGCACACTGTGCAGTTTTCATTATTTTTTATTTTGGGAGAGGTTTTTGCTATAGGGAGCATGTGCTTGCCAGACAGACAGAGACAGAGAAACAGAAAGTGAGAAATCACCCCCCAGGGGGGATGGCCACGCTGCAATCCCTTCTCCTCCATTCTCCTCTCGGGATCTTGGGCACACATGCACACGCGCCCAGCGTGAGTTCAAGCCACCAGGTCCAGGGCTTGAACCGTGGTTGGCTACATGGGAGTCCAGCAACATAACCATTACACCACCTGCTGGTCCCCATTTTTTGCTTTTTTTAAAAACAATTTTTTTCCTTTCTTTTTTTTTTTTAATTTTTGAGAGTTTTTTGCTATAGGGCATATACACTCACCAGAAAGACAGAGAGAAAGAGAGAGACAGACAGACAGAAAATGAGAAATCATCCCCCGGGGGGGATGGCCATGCCGCAATCCCTTCTCCTCCATTCTCCTCTCAGGATCTTGGGCACACACACACGTGCTCGGGTGTGAGTTTAAGCCGTCGGGTCTGGGACTCAAACCACGGTTGACTACGTGGGAGTCCAGTGACATAGCCATTATGCTAACTGCTGGTCCCTTGAAAATTTTTTTAATTGATTTTTTTTCTGCCCCACCCCCACCCCCTTCCTTTACCTTCATCACTTTGCTGCTCAGCCTCTATGCACTGAGTATCTAGGCAGGTCTAAGTGAACAATAGCCAAACATCTGAATATTATTAGGGTCAGAATATTCCTCAATTCCCACTGAATCTGCTGCACAAAGGAAAAACAAATGGAACTGCAGAGAATGCAGATCAACTGGATACTATCTGAATGTCATTTGGTTAAGGTACTGGGGAAGGCTTTGCTTTGTGTGGGTACTGCCTAATCTTGTCCTAAGCCATCAACCATGGTAGCACTTGGCCTCACTTGTCTAGTATACTGCCTTCTAATAGGTGTGTAGTGGTTATCTCACTGTGGTGCTAACTTGAATTTTCCTAATAACCAAGGATGTTGGACATTTTATTTGCCAGTTTGTCTTCTGAAGTGTCTTTTTTAAAAAACTGAATAAAGAAATCTCTTAACTCTACAAGTCTTTTATCAGATATATGATTTACAAATGTCTTCCCAGTACATGGTTTATGCTTTCAATTTCATCGCAGTGTTTTTTAAAGGGTAGAAATCTTAGGTTCAGCAGGTGGTGTAGTGCTTATGATGCTGGACTTCCACATGGTCAAGCACAGTTCAAGTCCCAGACCCGGCAGCCTGAAACTCATGCTGTGCATGTGTGCATGGGTGCCCAAAATCCCGAGAGGAGAATGGAGGAGAAGGGATTATGGCATGGGCATCCCCCCTGGGTAGTAATTTCTCACTTTCCGCCTGTCTCTCCAGTGAGCACACATGCCCTATAGGAAAAATTTCTCTCTCAAAAAAAATAATAAAAGGTAGTTTAAAAAAATTATTTTTAAAGTGAGATTTAGGGCGTGTGCACTCACTGGAGACACAGAGAGAGACAAAGAAACAGAAAGCAAGAAATCACTCCACAAGGGGGATGGTCATGACACAATTCCTTCTCCTCCATTGCCCTCTCAGGATTTTGGGCATGCGCACACACACATGACCAGCATGAGTTTTAAGCCGTCAAGCTCCAAGACTTGAACCATGGTCGACTACATGGGAGTCCAGTGACGTAATCATTACGCCATCCGCTGGTCCCAGAAGTTTTAAATTTTGATGAAGTTTAACTTACTAAAATTTTTCTTTTATGTATTACACTTTTTGGTGATGTTATCACCAAAAGACTTTTACTGTTTTCTTGTAGAAGTTTTATAGTTTCATGTTTATTTTTTTTAAAGAATTCTTTCAACTTCATTTACTTATTTATTTATTCATTTTAACTTAACCAAAGAGGGATAGAGTAAGAGAGAGAAAGGGAAAGTGAGAAAGCAAGCCTCCAGGTCTGAGACTTTGAACCATAGTAGGCCAAGTGGGAGTCCAGCAACCTTAACCACTATGCCACCTGCCAACACCTAGTTTCATGCTTTACATTTAAGTCTAAGAACCATTTCAGTTAATGTCAATATGGTAAGAGGTATGGCTCAAAGTTCATTTTTAAAATTATGGATGCCAACTACTACTATCATCATTTTTGAAAAACCAGTCCTTTCTATCAAATGCTTTGCACTTGTATCAAAATATTACAGGTATTTCTTACTTAATGACCAAGTTCTATTCCTACAACTAGGTTGTTAAGGGAGGAGCTTAACGGCAGATGTCTCATGGTGTGTCAAGGCACTATTCAGTATGTATTTTTCAATAGGTATCACATGACTCCACACTAGAATAATGTAGTTCTATCCATACAAAAAAGCACACATTAGCTAAGTATCAGAAAGTCACAAGACATAACACAACAGTAATATAAATCCGGAATGATTGTTTCTATGTATTTACGCTGGATACTACTGTGGATCCACTAGAAAGTACAAATTTGTAAATGAAATACGTAGTCTTGGGCTGGACTCCCACGTGGCTGACCATGTTTTGAGTCCTGGATTGGGTGGCTTAAAAATCATCCTGGGGGCACATGTGTGTTTGCATGTCCAAAATCCCAGGAGGAAAATGGAGAAGGGATTGCAGGGTGGTCATCTCCCCTGGGGGAGTGACTTCTCACTTTCCCTCTCACTGTCTCTCCAATGAGTACACATGCTATATGGCAAAAATCTTTAAAAAAAAAAACAAAAAGTAGTCTTGGGTGAATGCAAATGCTTCATGTAGTGAATACAATAGACTACAGGAATAAGACAAAAACTAATAAAGGGCATTCCTAAGACTCATGAGGAATGAGAAAGGGGATTTTCTGAAGAACTGGCCATAAGTCTCAGTGGTCATTAAACAAGTAGGTCATTAAGTAAGGACTGGTTGTAGTTGTCTATATGTGTAGGCTTCTTTATGAGTTTTCTATTCTGTCCACTGATTTATTATTCCCTATCTTCTTTTTTAAAAAGAATTATTTAATTTATTATTATTTTTAATTTGCTATAGGGTACATGTGCTCACCAGAGAGAGACAGAGAAAGTGAGAAAGCAAGCTGCTGGTCCAGGACGAACCGTGGTTGGCCATGTGGGAGTCTGGCACCTTAGCCACTACACCACCTGGTGGGCCCCAGAACGAATTTAAACAAACAGACAACTGATGGTGGAGATAAAAAGGGAGAAGGCATTATAAAATGGCATAGGAAAATGGAGCATGATGGGAAAATCATGGATCTTGTTTAGGATGATGGTTTCATATTAAAACTTACTACACTGTGTAATTTAAGTGCAGTTGATTACATGTCAATGACATTTCAGTAGATTTGTTAAACAATAAAAAACTGCCTTCTCTCCTCATCCTGTGTTCCCTCTGGGTATCAACTGCCATCTCTCTAGGACAATATTTTTCCTGCTATACTGCTCTCTGTGCTCTCTCGACCTGAAGCACTGTGAGGATGACTGTATCACTGTAACATGAGAGCACTGTGTGCCTCTGGAGATAACTGACAGTAGGTAATAGCCATTTAGTAAATCCACTCAACACGAGGACCAAAATCTCACAGGAATGGTGGCAGATGTTTGACTGGGGCTTTATCTTGAAATAAACAAACAGGGGCCGGCAGGTGGTGTAGTGGTTAAAGGCGCTGGATTCCCACATGGTCGACTGTGGTTTGATTCCCGGACCTGACAGCTTGTTTTCTCATCCCCCATCCCCCACCTTACTCTGTCCCTCTCTGGTCAAATTAAAATAAACAATCACCATGAAGGTATGTGTCTGTTGTTATCTAGCTCTAAAGCTGTAAAAGCTAAGAAGCGATCTTGCAATCATACAATAATAAATCGACATGCAGAAGATGGCAGAGTGAGAATAAATAAAAGAAACCAGGTCTAACACCTTGTTAAATTCCCTCGTCAATCTAGATTGTGAGACTTGCTAAGGACACTGCTGAGTCTTTGTAATCTACAGTAACAGTGTTCCTAAGAGATTCAGCACAACTGTTGGCACATATAAGAGCAGGTGATGCTGACCAATTCTATCCAGCAAGAGATTAGATGGCTAGAGATGCAGCAGGAAGTTCTACTTTTATACTTTTGTTCCCATTGAATTTTATGCCATGTGAAAACATTACTTATTGGAAATAAATAAAATAAAAATGAAAGTTCATCTGCTATTCAAATATCCCTGTCTCATCACAGCCAGGAGGTGGAGTAGTGGATAAGGTGCTGGACTCCAACATTGCCAAATGCGGTTCAAGTCCCAGACCTGGTGGCTTGAAAATCATGTTGGAAGCATGTGTGTGCGTGCCCAAAATCCCAAGAGGAGAACGGAGGAGCAGAGACTACAGTGTGGCCATCACCTCTCAATATCCCTTGCACTGTCTCTTTCTAGTGAGTGCACACATCCTATGGCAAAAACCTTAAAGAAAAACAAAAACAAAAACCCTTCTTCTTAACTAAGAAGATTCTACTGAGTACACATATAAAGAACTCTCTGTGTTAGGACCAGCAGATGGCGTAATGGTTATATGGCTGGACTCCCATGGTTTGAATCCTGAACCCAGTGGCTTGAAACTCATGCCAGACACATGTGCATATGTGCCCGAAATCCCAAGAGGAGAAAGGAGGAGAATGGACTGTAGCGTAGCCATCCCCCCTGGGGAGGTGATTTCTTGCTTTCTATCTCTCTGTATTTCTGGTGAGGACACATACCCTATAGCAAAAATCTCACTCAAGAACAAAAAAACAAAACAACAACAGAAAAAAAAACATAGAAAAACAAAACAAACTCTCTGTGGGGACCAGCAGTTAGTGTAATGGCTCTGTTGCTGGACTCCCATGTAGTCGACCGGGGTTCGAGGCCCAGACCCGGTGGCTTAAACTCATGCCAGACACATGTGCATGCCCAAGATCCCGAGAGGAGAATGGAGGAGAATCTGTCTCTCTCTGTCTTTCTGGCGAGCGCACGTGCCCTATAGCAAAAATCTCTCTCTCAAAAAAATAAATAAATAAATAAATAAACCAAAACCTCTCTGTGTACAAAAACACTATTTAATTTCTGTCATATTTAAAAAATAATAATTATTTAACTTTATTTATTTTAATTTGATCAGAGAGGGTCAGAGTTAGAGAGAGGGAAAGTAAGAAAGCAAGCCGCCAGGTCTGGGACTTGAACTGCAGTCAGCCACGTAGGAGTCCAGTGCCCTTAACTACCTGTGATAAAATTTTTAAAAAAATGGATGGATCTGGGCTGGCAGGTGGTGTGGTGGTTAAGGTGGCTAGACTCCCACATGGTCGACTGTGGACCTGGCAGCTTGCTTTCTCATTTTCCTTCTCTCTCTCTCTGGCCACCTTCAAAAATAAATAAATAAATAAATAAATAAATAAATAAATAAATAAAATAATGACAATGAATACAATTAAATAAAAAATAGTTCTTAAAAATAATGGATGGCTTCAAATGGTTATCAATTGATATGACCCTGTCTTCCCCAGATAAACTTTTTGAAACAATTTCCTCTCCTTCAAGAAACTTCCAATATTTTATGAGACATAGAACATAGTTGCTGCTGTTATTACTGAGAGGGAACATTTATTTAGTAAAAGGCACTTCGTGACCACAGGTTTCAATGTCATTTCCTATTCAGAAGATGCTGGGCCACAGCATTTCATAAACCATGAACACTCATAGCATTTTCTCTTTTTGAAATTTGCTACACGGTGTGTGCACTCCCTAGAAAAATAGAGAAAATGAGAAAGCACCCCACAAAAACAATGATCACACTGCAATCCTTTCTCCTCATTCTCTCAGGATTTTGGGCATGCATGCATGCACATGTGTCTGGTGTATTTTTCATGTCACCAGGTCTAGGACTCAAACTGCACAGTCAGTGACTTGGGATCTAGCACCTTAACAACCAGGTCACTGGCTGGACACCCTCCTAACATTTTCAAGTGGATCACTTTATCACACTGTAGACAAGACAACTGCACCAACTCATATCAATTAAGAAGGGTATTTCTGCTCAAAAAAGCCTTGATCTCACTGGGTTAAATGACTATGGTCAAGGTACAGTAATTACGGGCTTTATGGGCTAGATATAATTACAGCTATAACGAATTATCCATCACCTTGATCGTCGCTGGGACTCTGGTGTAAATGCAATGTGTTTTTCTTCCCAGATATCTTCTTCATCAGAGCCACCATCATCAAATTGCTGTATTCTTTCCTTACAACATGCTTCAAACAAGGCAATATTTCCCTAAATTAAAATGAGAAGAATTAAAATTTAAAATGAATCCATTTTCTCCCTCTAAATTACCTATACAAATTGCATTTTCCTATTTGCTTTAAAATACGGCAATATCACATATATCAAAACAAATGTAAACATATAATGTCAGCTTCTACATAAGTAACAAGAAGTACCCCCTAAAAAGACAAGGTTCAACGGGGCCAGCAGTTAGCATAATGGCTATGTCACTGAACTCCCATGTAGTCGACTGTGGTTCGAGTCCCTGACCCAGTGGCTTAAACTCACATCAGGCTCATGTGTGTGCGTGCCCGAGATCCGGAGAGGAGAATGGAGGAGAAGGGACTGCGGCGTGGCCATCCTCCCTGGGTGGTGATTTCTTGCTTTCTATCTCTCTATCTCTTTCTGTCTTTCTGGTGAGTGCACACGCCCTATAGCAAAAACCTCTCCAAATAAAAAAAGAGACAAGGTTCAAAATAAGCAAACAAGAAGTCTACTTTCATCTAGTCAAAGCATCATTTTAAGCTAAAAAGCCTCTCCTGTGGTAAAGCAACCTATGTTCCTTCTCCGCTTTTAACACTCAAGCCAAGTAGTGATGGACTTCAAAGGCTCAACTAGGTAGTTTCTATTTCATTACATCAGCAAATAAACCAGTAGTCTCATACTGATCAATGTAAAATCAAGACTGTACCCATTGAAATGACAAAACTGTCTTGGTGTTTCTGGAGAACTGCTTGGTAGTGAGAGGTTTGCCCTGACCCACCTGTTTCTTTCCTGACTATAAAAGACAGAGGGTCCCAGTGTACATGATATCTACATGTGTGCTTAAAAGAACCCAATTCTCATTTTTCTACCTTTCATATGTATGCCAAGCTGTTCACAAGGGAAAATGTTTATACTTACACTTTCATTTGTATTGAGAGTAAAGTTGATATCTGATACCCGATCAAAAGAAACACTGTGAACAAAATATAAGTGTAAAAATAGTTAATTACCTACAGGCTTGCAGAAACAGTATGCATAAAATGCTCCAAGTTTAAAATATTTACACTGTCATTAGAATCTCCATAAGTAAAAAGGAAACAAAAACAACCTAAATTTATACAGTATAGGAGGGCTGGGATTAAGACCTTTTGAGACATAAGCCTTTGAGACACTTTCAAAGCCTTTCTATAAAAAAAAAATTTAATAGCCATGGTAAGAACCCATGGCTCCATGGAACATATTAATATAACTGAGAAAAAGGTGGTTAACTACAAAAAACAAATCAGGACACTTTTTCTGAAAAAGTACACAAAGTCATCAGACACTGGGCTTTCTCTAGGCATAGCCAAAATCATACACAAAATACAGATATTCACAAATCTTATGCTGTAACTAAGCATAATCCAGAAAGTACATGAATTTATAGACTATTAGACAGTTTTTAAGTAGGTAGGACTGTATTGTAAGGTCTGTTCTAATCAGTCATTATTCCAAGCACCTAATACCAAATATGAAAGAGATTATGGATTCCTAATTAGTACTATTTAATGAGTCCAGACAAGTAAATGCTGAGAGGCCAAGTAAGGACCTGCAAGTTCTGGTATAAGGGAGTGGATCAATCCCAGGTAGAATGCTTCTGGGGAATAAACATGAACACCTTGTGGTATATTCTTGCTTTCCCTGTATTTAAATGAGCCAATTCTTAAGGAAGCTGACAGCTTTCAATTCCTGCTCTATTTACAGTAGAGCCTCCATTCTACTGGACCAAGATGGTATGTTCATGGCACAACTTAGTGTTGCTGTAAAAACATTTTAGCTTCTCACATACTGTAAACTGGAATCTGGAATAAACAACAGCCTCTACTGGCTGTAGTTCAACAAAACATTGCAAATTTACTGGTTCCAACAAACCACAGCAGATTCAGCACATCCTGAATGTTCACGGGGATAATCATGAAGTCTCCTGTGAGAGTAATCAGCCAATATTCAAATATCAGCTGCCTTAATTTTTCTTAAACTTTTCTCAAATGAGCTATAATACCCATTTCAAAAATATTTTGTTTAGAAATCACTCTTTTTCCAATGTCAGATTTTAGATCGTTTGCCTTCACATCTGTAAATCTCCTACATGTTTTCTATTCATGATCCTGTACAGTATCAATAGTTTCCATTCTTGTACTTGTCTTACCCCTGACTGCAGAAAGATTGGTTCAACTCTCTGGCTCTTACGAAAAAAATCAAGTCAACCTTATGATGAGTCCTTAGAGAAGAGAACACACATAGTGCAGAGCCATTCCTACCCACTCGGTTACCTGCTGTAATATAACACCTCATTGCTTGTTCTGTAAATGAATGTGTCTCAGACTAGTTAGCTAACCCAGAAACTGATTACTTTCACATTAAGAACAGAATGATAGTCTGAGTTCCTAAAAGAAGTATAATCTAATAAAAATAAACCTTTGTGAAAGAGGTCAAGTCTAATAGTGAATGCTTCTTTCCATGGAGTGATACTTTAAATCTTAATTATCTTTATTATCCAGCCTCAGGGATGGATATGCTGGAACTAAAAGACCACCATAGAGGGTGGTTTCATCCCCATTGATGATTGCTAAAGAGCCCCAAGAATATAGGAAATTCACAAAATGTTGTACCAAGAGTAGGAGTATACTAGAAAGCTATGGAAATAGGAACATTTACTCACTTGCCAATGTCATCTTGATCTGCAAACTTCTCATCGTTGAAGCCAAACTGGTCAATAAAATTGGACGTCATTTGTTGCATCTGATAATCAGAAAAGGCCTGGCAACCCCAGGACCAGTGACAGTGATATAATGATTCTAATGACATTCTACATACTACTTGCCCATTTGTGTTAAGAAATCAAATTATTTATAACCAATAGAGTTTTCAAAGTTGGTGTGTTTGTCTTAAAAATCAATAATTTCAGACAAAATTTGCCAAAAAAAGAGGAAACATTTGAAATTTGGCTGACGAATCATTCTAAAAGTAACCACTCTGTCCTCTGTTGTAGAATTAGGAGGTTTAGGTTAAGCCTATAGTTTGAACAAGTGACATGTAAAAAGTCTGAAATTATAAGGTGTACTAGTCACTTCTGGACACAACCAACTTTATCCTAAGATCCATTAAGTGGTAATCATCCTCCCTCCCTGACATTCCCCCAGCCCCCAATCCATTTTAACAAAATAGCACCAGAAGAGTAATAACTGATGAACACAATAACAATCTTACAAACATTCCATTCTCTTAAAAGAAGATGAAACTTACAGAGGCTGGTTAGAGTATAAAATGGAAGTAACATCTACCCTACCTACCTTAAGGAGAAGGCAGAAAATTTTAACATTCATTTAAAATCACCCTGAGAAGCCTACAGCACGGGAAGCCCCAGGGAGGAGCCAGTTCTGTTTCCTTATAACATAGCTAGACAGCACTAGGCTCACTTGTGTTTTCTTAAAAATGGGAAAATGTTAATAATGAACTCCACAAAAAACTTGATATTATAACTTAAAACAAGCAGGCCCAAGAAAGCAGGTGAAATAAGTGAGTATGCTTGCACATACTAATCAGAAGGAGCAAAGAATACATGAAGACAAAGGAGTGCTAATTCCTCATTCTAGCCAAACAGTAAATGTGGAGGTTCAATAACAATGGGTGTGCTGCCCCGAGGAGAGAGCTGTGTACAGAAGGGATCACTATATAACATCAGTCAGCCCCTCCAAGGGCAGGAACAGGAGCTATTGGCTGAATTAAAGGCATCACACCTGAGGCCACTTACTGGGAAGAACAGCTACAACTGAGTTAACTGACTTCTCCTTGGTTCCACAGATTCTACCCTGCCAAGGTACAGTGCAGAAATGCCTCTACTCTTAAATTTCTGATGAATCATTTTGGTGGCAGGGAATTATGGCATGGATAATTTGAACTGCAGATAATTTAAAAATAAACCTTATATTTGCCTTTGGAAGATATCTTTTGCTTAGGTATGAAAAAATTTGCACCTAGTCTGGCTAGATAGAGAACCCCAAACCTCATTTTACTGCATGCAGGACAATGGCACACCTCTGTCCACTCACACTTCCATGCTATCTTCTTTCCTGCCCACAGAGATGACTCTACATGAACACCATGGGGTATGTGTCTGTGTGACAAGTGGCTGGCTAAGAGGTGGGCATCCATGATATATCAATCTGCAAAGGCAGCTGCACGGGACTGCATTTGGTAAAGCACAGAGTACAAACCAAGGTTGGGTCATGGAAATTTGGCTGAAGAGCTGGGATGTTGGGTTGTTTTACACAAGTGAACAGAAATGATAGGTAGCCTTCATACTCATTAAAAAAATTAGGAAGAAATCAAGTCCTCTGAACGGTTGCTTTATCTTTTATAAGACAAAACATGAACTGTTTATTTCAAAGATGTGGTAAAGAACCACAAGTCATTCTGCTAGGCAAGGAGCATAAGTCAGGCTCTGAGTTTATCTACAGATTAGAAATTTGGTCACACAAGAAATAAGGCCGTCTCAAGTGTTTTGTTTCATTCTTTTCTACAAATTTGTATACCTCTAGTAATCATGATTCTTTTGTTTGTAAAGGAGAAGAAATACTCCTGATGTCTTTATATTATAAATGTATATGAAAATATATGTACATATAGAAATACATACAATGACATATATATGTGTGTGTGTGTGTGTGTGTGTGTGTGTGTGTATATATATATATATATGCAGACATATTTATTGGTGGTCATTACTTGTCAGTCTATTCATCCATCTAGAGAAATGCATAGCAACTGATACACTAATAACTTCCATGCAATAATGCAGAGAAAAAAGAAAAACTAAATTATAGTCCTCATTATTTCTAAGTCTACTATAGCTTCTAGGAAGATACAAACTAACAAAGAACTTCATATTCCCAAATTTGATTTTTAATAAAGCTATAAAAGCTTACAGACCCACAGAAATGAAGACTGTTTACTGTATTCTACTGATATTTGAATGTGTATAAAAAAGTGCTTTGAACTCTTGAGAAATCCAAATCTGTGAAGCACCACAAGGCTGTGTAAGTCATTATAAAAAGCACTTCTAAAAAAAAAAAAAAAAAAAGCACTTCTCAGCACTCTGGCCAAAGTCAGGGACTGTTCAGATCATTGAGAAGCCAACTAATTTATTAAGCAAATCTCTTAATAATGATGCCACTCACCACAGAAACTACTGGTCAACTCAATCTGACCTATCAACAAGCCTGTTTGTACTATGGGGTGCAGGGAGGTGATCAGAGTAGTACTGTAGAGCCCATGTGTGGCAGTCTCTACTCTCCAGATATTGCATAGGGGAAGAATTCCTTAACCTCTACACCTGTCTGAGAAACTTAGGGGAGGATAGGGAATAAAACAGAAAGGGCTGGAGACAGAAACACAAAGCAGGGATGCAAACTGTGAGGCACTCCCCACACCAAGTACAACTTCACTGGTGACATAAACTCTTTATACTCACATGCTGATATTTATCAACATGAGGCCAACGTCCAATGTAAATGAGAACCTGAAGCTGATATCCATTCACTAATATTCTGACTATAATGGAGACTACGATGAAAGTCTTAAATTAACCATGTCTTGTATTCTCAAATTAAAATACAAAAAGCATTGGCGCTTATTTCTTATTTTCAAAATGAGCTGTGATTGGTTTATAGCTTTAAACATGCCAAGAAGTTTGTCAACCACAAAAGAATAATTATTCTTCCTACTTTAAGAGGTCTACATGAAGTGGGTAAAATGAACAAGACTAGGTAGGAGCACTGTGAGGCCTGTCACAGTAAGTCAATATTATGAACAGAATTGTTTCATATGCACATTAGCAGTCAGTCAAACTGGAAAAAAAAAAAAAAAGTAAAAAACTTCCCCACATGGCCCTGGAACCAAATACGAGGACTAAAGAGATCTACTTTCCAGATGTTTAAATTCAACCCAAACTAGATTAGTCAGTAGCCTTTAGTGCCATATTTACTAGCCTATTATCAAACAGATGTTAGGGCATTCTTTTCTTAAAGTTGTATTTCAATGGGTAAAAAAACCACTTTGATAATTTACATTGGGTGCCATTAGGTTTCATTCTAGGGTGGAGCAAGGTGTGAGTGGCATTCAGGTTCATTCCCAGTTGAGTGGACCATCTGCAATACTCTGCAGGTGTTTCATGGAGAAGCCATTGTTAAAGTGCTTGCCAAGACTGTTCTGGGGCTAAGAAAGGGTTGCTTGGAGGCATGAGGGCTCACAGAGTCATGGTGGGCCACCTGGGAGGCCAGTGCAGTCTAGTAGCAAGCCAAGGTAGGAGCTGGGAATGATGGCTACTGCACTCTTCAAGAAAACACCGCTGCTCAACAGCGTCGCCAACGGACTGGCTGCTCCCTTATCTTAACCTTAAGAAATTAAAAGGCAGCAGTGTCAAGAATCACAAAGAAGCCAACCAAGTGCTGGAATGCTACTTCAAACCTGCACTGAAAAGGTGAATACGAAATTGTCTTAGTATCAAAACCAAACAATTATTTATTAGCTCAACCAATACTAGAATGAGAAGTATTTAACTTGTAAGCCAGCATAAACATCCTGACTCCAGTATAGATGAAATTTAGAGGCTTAGGAAAATAAAGTCAAGCAACATTCAGTGAGAGGGTAGAAAGGTGTCCCTATTAATTCTATTATAACACCAAGGCAATTTCCATATCAAGACTTTCTGATCCAGACTAAGGACAAATTCTCCATATGACTAGCTGAGAACTTATAAAAGGAATTCTATTTTTAGCTTCCTAACTTGATAGCCAGTACAGAAGTGAAATCATCTGTCACTTATCCAAGATCCACCAATGGATGATAAGTCAGTACATTTATAATTTATGTCCTGTCCCACCCCCACAAAGATCGTAAGCAGCTGAATTTTGCGTCAAAAGGGTAGAGGTAGCAATGAATTACTTCAACTGAAACTTAAATTTAGATGTCACTGTACTAGAACTTCAAGATATTAGAAACATACCATATACAGGGGAACGATTGTTTTAATAAGCATTTGGTTCAGGAATAATGGTAAAAGTTAATTTTTTAAAATATTGTTAAAAAGTCTTACTTTATTATTTTCTCCCAAATCTTTACTACATGGACTTTAACAACAACTCAACTGTTGTAAAGGTCTGTATAATGCATCTATGCAGGATGACTATTCAACTTATTTAAATCTCCTGAATATAACTGGCTTGGCTTGTCATTGTTAATAGGTATGAAATATTTGCTGGAAATATAATCAATATAAACCTACCTCTCATGTATACAACACTTCCTATTTTAAATGCTTTGCCTAATTAATAGGTAGCCCCAAGTCATATTCCAATACGTATCTAATTCCAAAGCTGATTCATAAATGACAACTCAACTAAGCATTTAAAATAAAAACAAAAAGCAAAGCTTTAGGCATGACTCACTTGCTGCAAAGAAGAATCCTGTGAGAAACCCGTTTCTTTAAAGTCAATTTCATCATCACTGGATGAATGAATATGGCAGGTTGTAACCTATATGCATAAAAATGTAAAAGACTATTTAATAGAGAAAAGTTTTGGACATTTGTATCAGCATTTTTATGGAAAAATCACATTTTGTTTTCTCAATGTAACAGAAAAAACAAAAGTAACAGTTAACTTGTTGAAGCCACCGAGTAACAACGACACCCCCCCTCAGTCCGGCTATCTGCCCTGCAGCTGGCCACTTCTGGCCTTCCCCTCCTTACCACCAGTATCACCAGAAAACAGACGAAAAAAAGAGAATTATTCATTTAAATAATTTTGATAACGATCTCCTATTGTTTACAATAGGAAAGGTTGAAGGAAAGGCACAGATAAACATAAAAATCATTTATAAGTGCCAGCCAGGCCTGTTAGGTAAAACTGTAATCCCTAAGAATTCCCAATAAGCTACTACAAAGGTCAGGATTAAATTTAACCATTTCACTTAAAAGCTTGAATTTCCTGCACACGCTAAGAAAAACACTGTCCAGGGACCGCAGATGGCATAATGGTTACGTTGCTGGACTCCCATGTAGTTAGCCATGGTTCGAGTCCCAGACCCCATCGCTTAAAACTCACACAGGGCATATGTGCATGTGGGCCCAAAATCCTGAGAGCTCACTGGAGGTGAAGGGATTGCAGCATGGCCATCCCCCCACCCCCCCACGGGGGGGTGATTTCTCATTTTCTATCTGTCTCTCTGGTGAGTGCATGTGCCCTCTAGCAAAAATCTCTATGGAAAAGAAAAACATTGTCCATAAGCACTAAACAGAACCTGAGTCAAGTTCTCTGCTCATAAAAAGACCCCAAATCTTCTCCCCTTGAAAACGTATTCCTCTACCCCCCGAACTTACAACCAACTTTCAGTAGTTAAGCAAAAACACTAGCATGAACTGCTCGCCAATTAATGGTTAACTGTAATAACCCAGTGTTTCCAATTATTTCCCTCTCTTATCCTCCCTGAGACAGAGATAAAAACACTCACATTCTACTTGTGAATCTAGCCTGATGATATCAAAGGCAGATTTGTGATTACTGAAGGGCACCTGCTTAAGGCAACAGTTATTTTAGTGAGTGACTAAGAAAAGATATGAGGATAGAGATGTTCCAAGGAGCTCCCAACCAGAACACAGAGAGAGGTGTGGAATACTGCTCAGTCATGGAGGCTGGCATCTTAGGCCAAGAGCAGGTCAAGAGTCTCTATTGCAATGGAGTTTGGGGACCACTTGGCTGGCAAGCTAGTGTGCATATCATGCTAATCCAGTATGTGTTTCAGGGGTGTAACACCATGAAGGAGCACAGAAATAGAAGATAATTCAAGGAGAAGGCTAGGTGACCTAAACAAGAGTAAACAAAATAAAACTGATTACTCCTAGCCAAGTCTCTTATTGTCTATGTTCAAACAGAACACAATGTATCCTCATTCATACTTTTACTTTTTCCTACAGAGTAAGATTTTACCAGGTGATTAACTGAAGAAGGGACAGAAACTAATTTGTTCAACAACTATGTGCCAGACACTGTGATCCCCTTACTTGATCTACTTAAACTGTATATTCAAAGCAGTCTTTGGAGAAGATTTTTAAAACTTTTCTCCCCCAAAAGAAATTTGTTCTAGCAAACTATTATTTTTAATTGCCAGAGGGGCATATGCACAGGGTGAGAGGGAGAGGAAGAAAGCATTCTTCAGTGAGGTGTAGTCACATTATAATCCCTTCTCCCTTTCTCCACCCTACAGGGATTTGGGGCATGCATGCCCACACATTCTGCATGTTTTTCAAGTCATTAGGGCTGGGATTGGAACAGTGATCGCCATGTAGGATCCAGCTAACTTAACCACTAGGCTACAGGGTGGGCTCAGAAGTTATTAACAACAACATGAGGCACACACACCTTCACAATTACGTTAATGGGAGATATGATTCTGATTCCCACCATTCCAGTCTGAAACTATTATTAATAAAATAAGCTAAACTATTCAGTTTACCCATGGAGGGAAACAAACTAATCAGAATCCCACCAATTAATTTCTTACCTGATGAGTTTGTAGTCTACACTTCCAAACACATTTCTTTTGAGGTATCTCCATCTCAGTAAATGCCTCCTTCACTCCTCTCTTCAGCTAGAAAACTTCAGTCATTTTTTTTCCTCTATCTCATCCACATCTGTACATTTGATCTTCAGAATATAACCTAAAATCCCATCACTTCTTACCAAGTCTGTTATTAGCTCCCTATTGCAAGAAACCATTATCCCTCACCTGGATTATTAGGACTAGCTCATCAATCTCCCGGCTCTTAACTCTTACTATACTAAAGTCAATTTTCAACTCAGTATCCAAACAAATCTACTAGAAATGTACAACAAATTATGTAACTTTTTAGTTTAAAACACAACGGCTTTTCTTCTAAGATCAAAATTCAGGGTGCTCACTACAAGCTAAAAGGCTCTACAAATTTTAAATTCTGGCTTTTCGATGCCTCTCTGGGCTCTTGTCTTCCTAGTCTCACCCTTGCTCATTCAGCCACCACCACATTGGACAGTGTATCAATCCTTACACACCTGGGAAAAACCCAACTTCAGGGCTCCTGCACTTCACTCTTTGTTTTTCCCTTTAAGTCTCCACAAATGTTATTCTTTTCAGTGAGCTTTTCCATGACAATCTAATATTAAACTATGTACCTACCAAAAGCAAGTCCTAACTCCCTTCCCTGCTTTTGTGCCTTACTAAAACATATATATGATACATATCATATGTCTATATTTTTAAAGAATTATTTTATTGTTATCATTATTATTATTTTTTTATTTGATCAGACAGAGGTGGGGGGTAGTGAGAAAGCAAGCCACCAAGTCTAGGACTCAAACAGCAGTTAGCCATATGAGAGTTTTTTTCTTAAAGAAAGAAAGAAAGGCAGAAATAAATAAATAAATTATTTATTTGTTTTGACCAGAGAGGGATAGAGAAAGACAGATAAAACCAGGGCCCAGACTCGAACCGTAGTCAACCATGTGGGAGTCCAGTACCTTAATCACCATGCTGCCTGCTGGTCCCAACCATGAGAGAGCCTGAACTACCACATCACCTGCCAGCCTCATATCCGTGTCTTACTCTTCTGTTTATCCATCTCCACTAAAGCAGAAATTTTTGCCACTGTTTGGTACATAGTAACACTCAAGTATTTAATGAATGAATACTAAACAAATCACTAAAAGAGAATACAGCAAAAAGTAACCAAGTACATGAAGACTTCAAAAAGTTCATGGATGGAACCAGCAGATGGTGTAGCAGTTACGTTGCTGGATTCCCACATGGCTGACTGCAGTTCAAGTCCTGGACCCAGTGGCTTGAAACCTGAGCTGGGCGCCTGTGCATACATGCCCAAAACACCAAGAGGAGAATGGAGTAGAAGAGACTAAGGTGTGGCCATCTTGTGTGGGGGGGGTGATTCCTCACTTTCCCTTTTATTGTCTCCACCTTCCCTCCCCTGCAGCACACATTCCCTAATGCAAAAACCTCTTAAAAAAAAAAAAAAGTCACGGAAGATACATATTATCAAAAATTATTCATGATTTTCAATGTTCTTAAGCCAAAATAAACTCAACCTTTAATTCCATTTTTCCATGTGTTTTCTGAAGTCTCCTTGATATAAGCATACACATGCCTAGCTAGATATATTCCAAGTAAAGTACACTTTTGATGTTGCAGTGAAAAAAACGTGATCATTCCCTTTTTATCATAATAAAATGTCAGCTTTTCTAACAGTTGTTAGAGAAAAAATAAATAGGTTCTTTCTTCATCTTGGCTGATTAGATAGCCAACGAAAATCATAAGTATACTGTGACTATTAAACTTGGAGCCGTGGGGTCAACAGGCAGTGTAGTGGTTAAGGTATTGGACTCCCACATGGCCAACTACAGTTTGAGTCCCAGATCTGGCAGTTTGCTTTCTCACTTTCCCTTTCTCTCTCTGGCATACTTAAAAGTAATAACAAATAGGGACCAGCAATTGGCGTAATGGCTATGTCGCTGGACTCCCATGGAGTCAACAGCGATGGCTTAAACTCACGCCAGGTGCGTGTGTGTGCGTGCTCAAGATCCCGAGAGGAGAATGGAGGAGAGGGGATTGCACTGTGGCCATCCCTTCTGGGGGGTGATTTCTCGCTTTCTGTCTGTCTCTGGCGAGTGCATGTGCTTTATAGCAAAAAGCCTCTCTCTCTCTCAAAAAAAAAGAAAAAAAGAAAATTTAAAGAAGAAAATTGTTTTAAAAATAAAAATAAATAACCTCAGAGCTGTATAAGTGAAAAGGGGGAGCCACAGATTCTTATTCATGGCTCTTCAATGTATGGTTCCACTATGGGCTCCAGCAACTCCATAATCTAGGGCTGGTCAAAAACACCATCTCTCAGTTTCTATCCTGACCTGCTGATAGTTCCTGTATATACTCATATAGTTCTAAACAACGATGGGGGAAAAGAAAAAGCACCAATACTTTACTTTAAAACACATTTTTGCCGTTGGAAAGGAAGGCAGAAAAGTACATTCTATTTTCCATGGTCAGCACAGAAAAATTTTCTATATTATCTGTATTTACTCTATCAAAATCATTGCCAATTTTTATAGTTTGGAGGCTTAGTTGAAACATAGATCTTTGATATAATTACAACTTCAAATTTTATTAAAAACAAACTTCCAACATAAATTGAAGAAGTCAGTATATGAATCGACTCTGCACATACTATAGCACACTGATTCAAGTCACGAACCAGGTGGCTTAAAACTTATGCCAAGCAAGGGGCTAACAGGTGGTGTGGTGGTTAAAGACACTGGATTCCCACAAGGCTACCATGGTTCAAGTCCTGAACCTGGAGGCTCGTTCTCTCATTTTCTCTCTCTCTCTCTCACTCACTCTGTCCTTCTCTGGTCAAATTAAAATAAAGTTAAATAAAAAATAATTCTTAACAGAACAAAAAAAAAATAAACAAAACTTACACTAGGCGAATTATGTGCATGCCCAAGATACCAGGAAGAGAAGGTATGTGGCCATCCCCCCAGGGGTGATTTCTTATTCTCTGGCTCTCTTTCTTTCTCTTTGGCAAGTACATGCACCCCTATGGTAAAAATATCTTTTAAAAAAATCTGAATCAAGGCAATATATAATCTAATTTAATCTATTAGGTTATTGGGAAAATCATGAAATATTTTTCTATGCAAAAATGTGTCGTGACCTTCTTGACAACCCTATATTTGGGACAAGGGCAGGAAATAAGTAATCTATTACTTAACTGCCAATTCTAGTGATGAATCTATTAAGAACATAAATGCTTTTATTCAGACCATGTACTACATTTCACTCATGGGCACTCATTTTGTATGTCATTTTTGCAAGGGCAGAGTCCAATGTATTTACCAAGTTGTATTTATAACAGTATTTACAGCAGCATATTTTCCCAGGAACATGGTACTCAGTTCCATGAAATAAGCCTAAGAACATTCTTGGCAGGGAAATGAAGAGTTTGGAAGATGTATTTACAATTTTTGATGGCCTAGGATTAATGTAAAAGTATCCTTAAAAACTTAGAACGTCTGTAGCCCTCGAAATACTGTAAAGCAAAATTATCCACTGGAAGAATTTAAAACTAAATTCAGGTGGTACTGTGGGGTCAAAGAATTGAAGAGGTCTTGAGATGAACCAGTAAGTCTCAACAAACAACAAAGTTAAGGAGTGGGGCTAACAAAACAGGGATATCAACAATGTTAACAGGGGCCTATAAATATGAACATTTTCACTATATAAGTCAACTTTTCCTTACTTCATTTTACTGTAGATTATGTAGTTCAAATATGATGGCAGAAAGTATAGCAAGCAAAGGAGAACTGAGCTCCAATTCCAGAGCTAGATGTTTGGCACAGGTACAAATGTCTACAACTGTCTGACTTAAAGGGAGCTGAACATTTATCCTGTACCACATATCTACACCATTCCATGTAGATATACATTTTGTCTATACACAATCACACCGTAGTTATCAAAAGCAACATGTAAGTTAACTTGAGTATTATCACAATTGTAATGAATTCCTTCTTTACTAGGGAACTGTTTTTTCAAAAGAAGTTTGCTTGGGTTACCTAAGATCAGGAAAGTTTTTATTTTTTTAAATTTTTTTTGTGGAGAGGTTTTTTTGCTATAGGGCGCGTGCGCTCGCCAGACAGACAGAGACAGACAGAGAGACAGAAAGCAAGAAATCACCCCCCAGGGGGGATGGCCATGCCGCAATCCCTTCTCCTCCATTCTCCTCTCGGGATCTTGGGCACGCACGCACATGCGCCTGGCTTGAGTTTTAAGACACCGGGTCCAGACATGAACCGCGGTTGACTACGTGGGAGTCCAGCGACATAGCCATTACGCTAACTGCTGGTCCCGATCAGGAAAGTTTTTTAAGAGCCTGAGAACAAGTTTAACTAGACAACAGAAGTTTTCCAAACAAAATCAGAACTAATATTACTAGATATTCCTTTATAAATTAGAAAGAAGACAAAAATTCTCTTAAAGGAGACTGTGTTGCTTACATTTTTAACAAGGAATTGATATGGAAGCTTCTAAAATTAAGTGGCTAAACTTAGTATGAGAGAGGACAAATTCATATGTCACGCGTGTGCGCGCACACACACATACACACCCTGATTATCTAGAATTCTCAGATTAGGTAGTAATTTTGGCATATAGCCCAATTTAAATTACTTTAACCAACTTGGGGTTTAAAAAAAAGAAAAATGAGGGGCCAGCAGGTGACACAGTCATTAAGGCGCTGGACTCCCATGTTGCTGACCGTGGTTCAAGTCACAGACCTGGTCAGTGGCTTGAAACTCAGGCCAACCACATTCACTTGCCTGCTCAAAATCCCAAGAGGAGAAGGGAGAAGAGAGAATGTGGCATGGCTATCCCCCTGGTGACTTCTCGTTTTCTGTCTGTCTGTCTGTCTGTCTGTCTCTCTGTCTCTCTGATGAGTGCATGTGCCCTATAGCAAAAATCTCTCTCTTAAAAAAATAAATAAATAAATAAAACTATCTACAATGGGTAATATACTCAATAAAAATGACTTAAGCCGGGGCCAGCAGATGGCATAGTGGTTATGTAGCTTTACTCACATACGGCAGACCACGGTTTAAGTCCTGGACCTTGTGGCTTAAAAATCATGCCAGGTGTGTGTACGTGCATGTCCAAGATCCTGGGAGGAAAATGGAGAGGGGATTGCAGTGTGGCCACCCCTGGGGGTGGTGGCGGTGATTTCTCACTTTCCCTCTTACTGTCTGTCTGTCTCTTTCTTTCCAGTGAGTGCACATGCCCTAAGGCAAAAACCTCTTTAAGGAGAAAAACGACTAATCCTTTGGATGACACAGGGCTATCAATATGAACATCAGCTTCCCTATTGGGCTATCATACACAAAGACACTGGGGCCACTGACCTATGCAATGCTATCTCAATTTCCTAACTCTTCAACATTTAATACTTCACAATACTATCATTATGCACCCCTTAAAAAGCCATTATCCCGTCACTCTATCAAGTGTATGGAAAAAAGTATCTAAATCTGTCAGACAATCTACAGAGTAGGAGGTACTGCCTGCCCTCACCCTCCATGTGACACAGGATGATCTAGTGGCTGTTCTCTTGTTTTCAGAGCCTATTTCCCTCTTACTTCTAAGTTATATATTGAACAGACAAGGCAGTCAAATGACTGAATGCCTAGCAGTCAAAGTGTTATTATATATTATAAAGACTGCAGTTGCTGAGTTTCAAATACACGACTAAATACTGGACACAAATACTTCAAATGTAGAGTTAAGCAATATTTCTAAGTCCAGATTCCTACCTTAACAATCAACTGGCATGTGCTTATGAAAGGAAATGCTTTTCCCTATCTTAAAAAGCAAAAAGTAGCAATACTTACCTAAAAACTTAATGTGTTAAAAACAAAAAATACATTCCAAAGTCCAATAACAAGTAAATTATCAATGCCATCATTCCCTGGCTAAAACTATCAAATTCTGTTAAAGATTTTAAAGCTTGGGTTTCAATGTCAATCTGCAAAATATTCCCCTACTGGAATTTATCTAAAACAAGGATAAACTCAACAATATTAGAAAATATACAAAGGGATATTTTGGTTTTCTAAGCACGTAGGGTTTTCTGAGGTATAAAGCAACACACCCAGCAGTATAAAAGAAAAGCTAGAAGTTCTGTTGTTGAGGTGCTCAGACAAGAGGAGGAAAATGGAAACTACATAGGTATGAAGTAGGATTAGGAATTAGTGGCTTTTTAGTAGTACCCCTTTTTCATTTGAGGTGAGTATTAGCAGCTCACAAATTGGCAAGAATATTGTGAATATTGACCTTTCTTCCTGGTAAAGAGACATGAACTTATCTTTATCCCACAGTTACTGGGGCGCAAGGAAGATCTTTTACTTTTTTCTGAATAATGGGCAAGGGCTAATAAACACTAAAAAGATATAAATGTAACCTTGTAAAACCTACTAGATCTACCGTGTTCCTCTTGTTAGTTTCTCCTAAGGAGCTTGTGCAGAACGTCTCCCATCGCTCCCTGACGTCGTCGGGAAGATCTTCAGAGTGAGAAAAGGAAAAACGCATTATCATCACAGTGACCACCACACAGACAAAGTAAACAGGTAAAAATTAGAGCAGGCCAGCCCACCTGGTTCATCAACAGTATAACATGACCTATCAGCTGTGTAACTGGGTGACAGCCAGCCCAACGTTCTTAGAGGATGGAGTTATAAAATCGCACATGGCAGGGAACCAGCAGTTAGCGTAATGGCTATGTCGCTGGACTCCCACGTAGTCGACCGCGGTTCGCGTCTCGGACCCGGTGGCTTACAACTCACGCCGGGCGCGTGTGCATGCGTGCCCAAGATCCCGAGAGGAGAATGGAGGAGAAGGGATTGTGGCGTGACCATCCCCCCTGGGGGGTGATTTCTCGCTTTCTGTCTCTATGTCTCTCTCTGTCTGTCTGGCGAGCGCACGCGCCCTATAGCAAAAAACCTCTCCAAAAAAAAAAAAAAAAAAAAATCGCACATGGCACAAATTCAGATTTTCAGGAACCAGAACCTCCCCATACCCCAAAGGTATAGGGCTAAGAGTCCTAAGTATCTGTGTAACTTAAGTTTCTAAAATTATTTTGGTAGAAAACTTAACCTGGGAAATGTGTTTCTAACAAACTCTGCTGAGAAAGCTGGTGGGTCTTTAAGGTATATATGTGGGAAAGGCAGGGAGATATGTTTACCATGGTCTAGTAAGTTTAGGGAATGCTGCAAGTGACAGCTCTCACATACTTTCTTGAGATGTTCTGACTGGCAGCTGGCCAATGAATAGTCTATAGAACCCAGTTTGGCTCTCAAAATTGCTCTAGGATAATGTTTCCCAAATATGCTACATATGTATCTGCATACATATCTAACAGTGAAATTCTGTCATCTAGAGAAATTTTGAAGAAAAAAAAAATACATAACTACTTCCCAAGAAAATAAACAATGGCTATAATTTTGAAGGCCTTACTAAAGTTGTCATCTGACAATTCTGGTTTACAAAGGTACACACCTGGCAAGTGACTTCCATAAAAGGACTATTCTAAAAAACTCAATCACATCACATGGCCATTCTCCTTGGTAAGGACATAAAGATAAACGGATGAGGAATGGCACGAGGAAGAGGCTTACAATCCTCGAGAAGTAAAATTACAGGTGAACAAACCCCAATTTTTCCATCACTGGGTGACAACTACACTTTTAGTGTATATTCAACCGGTAACAGTTTCTGGAACAAACATTCTTAAGAGAAAATAGAGAGACACACTGGGAAATTATTTTCAGCTAGTTGATTCTGAAAGAATTTTACAGCACAGATGTTAAAGACTTTTCAAATTCAGAGTAAATAATTTCAGGACTAATAATCACAGTGGTACAAAACCCCAGAGTATATAGAGCTCCTAGTACTCTTGTTTGGGAAGAGATGGACTTCATGGCCTGGTCTCAGTGTGAAGGACATTCACACAGTTTTTTTCCAAGCAACCTTGGACTGACTAAATTTAAGTGCTAGTACAGAAAGAAACCTCTAAGAGCCAATACATCTCATTTTAGTGATAGAGATATGAAAAGATGCTAATAAATTCCTTAATAGCTCAGTTAAAGAAACATAATCGATAGGGTATATAGAGCCCTTTAGAAGAAAATCACAAAGAGTAATTAAAGCTTGAGTGGCTCAATTGTCAGCTCAAAATACCCAAAAGCACAATTTATAGTGTAATGTGCTCTATAAGAATGACAGTGAGTACCTAGAATGCTGAACTCAGCCAAGCCTGCTGAAGCTCACTGAAGAACTGCAAAACCAAGAACAGAGATATAGCTAAGAACTACACTGTTCAAGACACATTATTGAGAACCTCATCCAAATCTCCAGGTAATTAACAAAATACAAAAAGACTCCACAAGCACCTATTAAAAGTGTTGAGAATAGTTCCACTTTACTCTTAAATCCTTTCTTGATCCCATAAAATGCAATTAAAATTTTATAAACAACTTACCTTTGATGAGTTGCTGTACTAATGGACTGTTGGGGCCCTTATCAGTACTGTGCACGATACAGTTAGCTATCCTTGTTAGGTGTCCCATGTAACCATGCCGTCTTCCTCCCTCAGCCCTGACAAGGGATAAAGGACATATATTCAGGTATCTGATAGGATGAAGCAATGAAACACTTGGCAAATATTGTAGATTTTAAAAACTGAGGGCACTGTTCAAGACAACAAGGAACAGAAAAAGAAGGAGAAACAAAGGAACGGGAGGCCAGCGGATGGCATGGCAGTTACATCACTGGACTCTCACAGGGCTGACTGCAATTCGAGTGCTGGAATTAAAGTGCAATTCAGCAGCTTGAAAATCATGCCTGGCACGTGTGTGTGCATGCTCAAGATTCCAGGAAGAGAATGGAGAGAAGGGGTTATGGTGTGGCCATCTCCCCTGAGGGCTTATTTCTCACTTTCCCTCTCTCTGATTAGCACATGCACCCTAGCATGAAAACCTCTCCAACTCCCCAAAACAAACAAACAAAAACAAACAACAACAACAACAACAAAAAAAAAAAAACCAAAGAAAAAGGAGGGTACCAGAAAATTACTAGGTGGCACAACAGGTTAGGATTGGGGGGATGGCATCTAAAAACATCTATTTAGAGATTATATGGCAGATTGCTTCACTTAATAGAACACACGGTTTATTCAAGTAACAAAAAACAATCCTTAACTGTAACAGCATTATCTTAAACAGACATTCATTCACACCTATTACTGTGACTTTCTTTTATATCTTTTTTGTAAAACTGCATTTCAGATGTTAATCAGATTATAAGGAATTAAGGTAAGAATTCTGTGGATTTGTTTTCCTAAAGACATTCAATTTTAGTCACATCACAATTAGCAGAACTATTATCTACCATTTCTCAAGTTAAGATATTGGACGATTTGAGAACTTGCCCAATATAAGAGAGGCAGTCAACTTGAACCTTCCCATATTCCATTTTGAACACAGGAAAATAAACGTAGTCCTAATCCCTTTCCCCATTTAGGATCTAATCTTCCCAACCATGATGAAACTTTACATTTAGACAAACTTCATAGCAATGTGTTTTCCTGTCTGAGTACAAAATGTCAAGACTTTAAATTCTATAAAGAAAAGTTTTTAATGCAGATAGCAGGGCACAAACTGCAAAGATTTTTGGTCAAAGGGGTAACATTTTGTGAGGCCCATTAAACAAACCATACTGTGATTGAAGGCTTATCTAGAAAATAAAATATCTGCTAGACAATCTTAGAGGGTGTGAAGTGTTGACACCTAAGGGTTGGAGGGCAGTGGGTTGCTGGCAGCTGAGTTGCTAGTTCCACATTATGGTTCAAAGATCCATGTGTTCTTATCAGCAGCTTCTCAGTTATTCCCTTGCATTCCCTTCTAACCTATAGGTGAAAATAAAAGGCCCATTTGCCAGGTTTTTGGCCCAAGGCTTCCAGTATGCTTTAGGTTCCTGGTTCAAGGTAAAATTAAGAAAGCTCTTTGGGGATACCTCCAGATTGGGGTAATGTTACTCACTAGCTCGTCCGAGGATAGGGCTCATGAGGAAAGAAGGATGCACAGGATACCTCATCACTGATCAGATGAGAAGGCAGAGACAGGAGCACAAAGGGGCTTAGATGGGTAAGACACTCAACCAGAGATTTTGACTGGGCCATATATAACACCCCCAAAGAAGCTCCATGTGGAAGAAGGAGTCTGAGGCCTGTCAATATTAGCCCCATGCTATGCACAAGCTAAACACCAATTTTCCAGAGCTACATCAAAACCCTATCAGTGGGACCAGTAGGTGGCATGGTGGGTAAGGTGCTGGACACTCCCACACGGCCGACTGCGGTTCAAATACTGGACCTGGTGGCTTGCTTTCTCACTTTCCTTCTCTCTCTGGTCAAATTAAAATAAATAAATGAATAAATAAAATTAAATAAATAATTATTTTTTAAAAAAAACCTATCAGTGCTTATTAATCATTTTAAAAATCACACCTCACACTGAGTCATCTAGCTCGCCTGGGGACTATATAGATCAGTTTGAATACACAGCAAGAAAAGTGGGAAAGAACTCACAGTAAAAAATCATAGACAGCCATTTTGTACTGGTGGTTACAAGACTTCTTGTATGAATCAGAATTCCTAGGACTGCACATATAAAACAGATGATTTTTACCATAGGAGTTACCTCAGGAAGCCTGACTTAAAAACAAGCACAAGAAACATAACTTGAGGGCCTTTCCCAAACATACCCTATGCTACCTGCTTCAGAACTTACTGGGTAGCACACAAAAGCAGGGCTCAACAGGAATGCCTGGTAGAAACAACACTGCTATGAAGAAGTCCTATATAACAAAGCTACTGACATGTATCAACTAGTATTTCACATAACCTTGCAAATCAGCTAATGGAAATTTTCTAAAAAGACTATACTAATTTTTCCTGTTAATGCCATGCATGAAACAATGAGAACATACACCTAATACATTCGAGTAGGGGGTAATCAGGACAAAGATGCTACATAAAATTATCACCATTAAAAAACTTCACAACGTTTTTCACTCAACTTCACATTATTCAGACAAACAAAGCTTCAAAAAGGACCAGAAAGTTTCAAAGGCAGCAGAGAGGTAGGGAGTATTCCCAACTCAATAGTTTCTCCCAAGAAAGGTAGAAAAGGAAATCTAAAAATAAATAGAAAAAAATCTGGGGGCTGGCGGGTGGCATGGTGGTTAAGGCACTGAACTCTGACATGGCCAACCGTAGTCCAAATCTCAGACCTGATGGCTTACTATCTCACTCTCTCTCTCTCTCTCTCTCTGGTCGAATTAAAAAATTAATAATAATAAATACAACTAAACAAAGTAGTTCTTAAAAAGAGAAAATATCTTTTATAATGTAATTATTTTCATTTTTGTCTGATCAGGATAAGGGGACATGTTTTCTTCAAATTATAACCAAATTAAATTACTTTCAGAAATCAATTTACTTACTGTTTCTTCTCATTCATTTCCCAAGCTTCAAGTATTCGTTCTATTAACTGACATTTTTGAAAAAGCTGAATAAAAAAAGACATTCCAGTTAATATTTATATAAATATAAGAGCATCTAAACTTTACAGTGAAACAGAACTTAAGTTAAACAGAATCATGGTACGTGCATCCCAGCAAGCTAAATGTAGCTACTGATTAATGGTTAAAACACATACACTGGGGACCAGCAGGTGGCGTAGTGGTTAAGGGTGCTGGACTCCCACATGGGCGACAGCAGTTCGAGTACTGGACCTGGCGGCTTGCTTTCTCTCTCTCTCTCTCTCACTCTGTCCCTCTCTGGTCAAATTAAAATAAATAAAGTTAAATAAAATAAAACAAAAAAACAAAACAAAACACACATGCACTGTAGTAATAAATTTACTCCAGATGCTAAGAACACTATAGGGATTTACTGGGAAACTCAAACCCACAAGTGAGCAGCTGACCTAAGAGCAAAGTCAGGTTTTAATAGACATGAAAAAAAAAAAACTGGATCAGAAATATAAAGCCTGGGGGCCAGCTGGTAGTGTGGTGGTAAAGGTGCTGAACTCCTACATGGCTGAACACAGTTCGAGTCCTGGACCTGGTGGCTTGCATTCTCACTTTCTCTTTCTCGTCAACTTACAAACAATAGTAACAGTAATATTAAATAAAATAATTCTTAAAAAAATACAAAGTGTAACCAAAAATTAAATAGAATAAAGAAAATTATGCCTTCATAAAATTGAACTTAGAATCCAAACGAATACTTGTGCTTTTATAATACAAGCAACACTTAGTTCCAATACATTCGTTTACTGTATTAGCATGAAAAAACAGGCACATCTTGCCCAAATCCTGCAAGTCAATGACAACCACTATGGGCTGCAACAATGAAATGTGCAAATGCACTTTTATTCATGTGTCCCCATCTCTATCTTGCTATTTCAGACTAGCCTTTCCTAACTTCCAGGTTTGGAATAAACCAAATGTGAGCAAGAAAATCTCAATGAACTTCAGAGCAAGAATAAATCCGAAGACTGACTTACAAAAAACACCTCATATTTGACAGGAAAGAGATCCCCAAGAAAAGGCTCAAACACCACACATAACTAACTCACTTCTCTAGTACGTAAAATTGCTGCTCAAATGTTTTCTGTAGTATTTGTATTTCTTTGGTTCTTTTATTTATTTATTTTTTTGGGGAAGAGGTTTTTTTTTTGCTATAGGGTACATGCGCTCGCCAGGAAGACAGAGAGAGACAAAGAGACAGAAAGTGAGAAATCACTCCCCCGGGGGGATGGCCATACCACAATCCCTTCTCCTCCATTCTCCTCTTGGGATCTTGGGCACGCATGCACATGTGCCCAGTGTGAGTTTAAGCCACTGGGTCTGGGACTCGAACCGTGGTTGACTACATGGGAGTACAGCGACGTGCCCATGACACCAACTGCTGGTCCCTCTTTGGTTCTTTTAATCTCCAAATAATTTTTATAGCTTCAAACTTAATAATTTGATTAAATAAGCAGTTCACCTAGATTTTTTTTCTTAAAAGACAGTTCATTTAATGTTCATGTGGCCAAGACCTTATTTACAGAATCACTAGCTGAAAGTGCAAAGATAGGAGGCCGGCAGGTGGCATGGTGTTTATGGGCGCTGGACTCCCACATGTCCAACTGCAGTTTGAGTCTCGAACCTGGCAACTTGCTGCTCTCTCACCCCACCCCAACTTTCTGGTCAAATTGAGATAGATAGATAGATAGATAGATAGATAGATAGATAACTAAATAAAATAAAGTTTTAAAAAAAGGAAAGAAAGTGCAAAGATATGACAGTTAAATATTTAGACTCTGAAATCTAATCTCATGTTCGGAAACCGCAATTCATTTCACAATGGAGTGGAAAGCTGCTGTAACTAGGAGAAAAAGGAGAAAACCAAGACTGGATAGGCTTACGTGTTTCAATAATAAATTATCACCAGTGGAGTCTTGATCAGTAATTGTGCCATTTTCTGTGTTTTCAAAAGGACTTGCAAGAATCAGTGCAATACATATTTCCACTTGTGTATGCAAAAAATTATTCCATGTATATTTAAAGAACATGTCCTAGAAAAATGAAAAACAATGTGTTTTGTAATTCAGTTACCTCAATGCTTAAGCTACTTTATTAATACATTTACAAGATAGTAATTTAACCTATTTCAAACTACTTAAACTATTTCAGTAGTTTAAAGGAAAAAAATGTTATGTTCTCATCCACTATGAATACTTAAAAGGAACACAAGGTTATTTTAAAGGGGGCTGAAAACACTACTTCACAGTCTAAACAACATATATGCTCACTTGACTCAGAATTTGCATGGAATCTAATAGAAACCAACAATAAACATATGAGGAAAAGACAAGAGGAAGTTTCTCAAAGAAAAAGACTGTAGCTTTGTTTTCAAAGAAACACAAATATTTAGTAAGCTAAATTTTAAAAAAATTAAGAGAATTTAATTTTGATTCAACAAATATATACTGATGGCATTTGTGTAGGGCAGTGCTGAGGCACAACATGGGAAACAGGAAAATAAAAACATGGTCCTTGGTCTCAAGGTGCTCACAACTTAAATAACCACTCTACCATTCAAAAACTCCTAGAATCATCTACAAAACAGACTCTGAAAGGTGGTAACATGTGAATTTCCTGATTCACAAGGGCTTTCCAAATTACTAGCATCACAAAAAGGAAAGACAAATTCTAAAAGCACAAAGTGCGTAAAATATGTATTCAGGATACAATCATGTCTAGTTATCTAGGGGCCAGTAGATGGCATAGTGGTTACATTTTGATGGATTCCCACGTGGCCGACCAGTTTGAGTCCTGGACCCAGCGGACTAAAAATCATGCCGGGTGCATGTGCGTGCGTACCCAAAACCCCAGGAAGAGAATGGAGGAAAAGGGATAGCAGCATGGCCATCCCTCCCCCACACCTGGGGAGGGTGTGACTTCTCACCAGTAAGCACATGCGTCCTAAGGCAGAAACCTCTTTAAAAATAAATAATAAATAAAATCCACTAGTAGGCTTACCTTTTTTTTTTTTTTTTTTTTTTTAAATAATTGCCAGAGGACTCATGAGTTACCCAGAGAGGTTGAAGGAACAGGGTCATGCCTCAATTCAATGGGACATGGTCATGCCACAATTTCTTCATTTCTCTACCCTGCCAGGATTTGGGGTATAAAGATACACCCGGCATGTTTTTTAAACAGCCAGGTGTTGGGATTCAAACCACGATTGGCCATGTCCGATCTGCCTCTCTAATAATCACTGCACTTACAGATCCAACCCAATTATCAAATTTATTACCTCTCAAAAGTAGTTTTAAAGAGTTACAATATACTTGGTACACTTTTATTAGTAATATTAAAGAATAACTGATGACTTCAGGGAGAACACCAGAGGCCAAGGGTGGAAAGCTATATTATGGATGTTTATATACTAGTCAGAGGAAAGGCAAAGACTATGTTGCCAGAGGGCACTGATTAGGGTACTAAAGAAGCTCTAATCCTTTACATTTTCAGCTTTTTCCAAACTGTTCCTGCTTGCTATGCTCCATACTGATACATCATTTACCCCAAAGCCAGAACAACTAAAAATATTTCAGTGCCACTAGGAAGTATAATAGCTTTGGTATTAAAGCATGTATGAGCCTAAAACTACGTAAATTTAAACCTAGGTTTCAGTGACTAATTACATATGTATGTCCTCTCTGGGCATAATCTGAAAAGCAGATACTCTTTTGCTTAAGGTTTTTATACCCAAAATCAAATGAGAAGTGTACATAAGGTATGTATTACAATGCCTGTCAATGTAGTGAGCAAACTCCTCCTATAAAACACCCTTCACATCCCCTGAAATGATGTGAACAGAAACCTAGCAAAACCTGCTAAATGTTTAACCTTGATGCCTCTTATGCTATGGGTGGCAAGACAGAGAGAGCAAGCATGGGCACAAATAATGGAACTGAAAACTCAAGAGCCAGGAAAGCCAAGTAATTCCTGGACTTTTCCTCTTCTCTTCCACTGGCAAACAGACTAATAGCTGTCTTAAGGAAAAATCCAGACTCAAATCAAAAGACCATAGAGCCTCAGATGCATTATATAGATATATTCCAGTCAAAAGACTATAAAGGCTTGTCCCTTAGCTAATTCTGAGCAGGGAATAATGCTGAACCCAACAGACATCATCTGTGAGACTGTGCTTCTCAGGGAAGAGCCTGTCTTAAATGATCTTTGAAATTTTACATTATAGTTCTTTATACATAGGAATAAATGATTACTGAACAATTATAAGCATTCAAAATTTATGATAAACTAAGGCAAAAACTATGTAGAACACCATATATGCACAGACCAAAAAAAAATCATCGACACATATTGTACATCTGTAATGTTGGAACTTGAGTTATATATCCATGAAGTATCAACGGCACATTAAAATGTCTTGAGGGAGGAAATCTCACCAATATGACTCCAATGCTATTCAGTTCCATAAGGTCCAAATTTATACTGCTGGTATTGGTTTGAAGCAAGCTGGATATCAACCTAATCACATTCAACCGGGTATTCCCCACAGGAGGATCCAGAACACCCCATGTAGTCTTCATCACACTTTTCTGAGGAAGAGAGAGCTTTCCAATTAAATCCAGTTAAATAATCAAACAAGCAAAGGCAAACTAACCTTGCAAACAATTTGGCCTGAATTCTACACCTGAAAAAAATATATATAGCTGCTAATAATGTCTAAGATAAGTTGAAATAACCAAATAAAAATTTTTCAGTTAATTTTCCTGGACTATAAATTCTGTAAGAAATCAAGGATCACTCTATTCCAACATTCCAAACTGCCATGGGAATAAAGTAGAAAGCTATAGAAGTCCATGGTAAAAAGTAAAATATTTCAAAATCTGACCAGAAATCTAAGAAACACAGTCACAATTTTTGAAACACCGTCTTCAGTCTTTGCCAAATCTATGATAAAAATATAAACTCAGAAGTTGTTTCTGGATCTTGAGATGTGACCAATCTAAACCTGTTTTTGTCTATAAAAGGGAGTTTTTATAGTTTGAAATCACAAAAGAAGCAGACATTTCAACATTTTTGAAGTCTTACAAGAAAGGGTGAGGTTGCCCTTTTTAAGCATCCCTGTCCACATCTGCACCTTATCCTTTGGTTCCACTCTGTCTGTCCCCTGATCCTCTTTTCTGGATGCTTTAATGGAACTGTAAGGCTCAGTTTTTCTCCATGAAAAACAGCTCTAATTGACAGGCTTTAAAAAAAGCTTCACACATCTACTTGTACACACCACATCTTACGGTAAAACGACATAAAAACTGAACTCACTCCCTGCTAGGAGTAAATGAAAAATCCAAATAAGACACTGCTCTACTTTTGAATCAGGGCCAAGAATAAGATGCTGCCTATTTTTCCACTTAGAAAGAAGGGAAGGCCACCTAAGACACAGGCTAGGCCTTCATCACACTCTTCTCCAGAATCTCCTTCCCCCCTCCATCTTCTACTTGTGATGTTCTCTCCTCTTCTCCTACATCCATATTTTTGTTCCCCTGCTCCATTATTCTTCTTCCTAGGACTAAGAAGAAGGATGCCACTGACCAAAATCACTAAATACCAACTCAGGCACTTTCCAAGGGAGAATGCCAACACTACAGTCTGCATCCAACACAGGCTGACTGCAGATAAGATGATGTGCCTGGAATGGGCCCAGTGAGATGACACAAACTCAGAGTGCAGAGGTGAGATTGCCATATGCTTGCTGATGACATCAGACATCTAAAAAGACAATCTGAAAGCTGAACTGGATCTCTGGGTTACAGATGTACATTATCTTGTGCCCTACCTTCCATGGCTAAATAAACAGAAAACATCTAATTTGGAAAAGAGAAACTAGTACACTGGAGTCACAAGAAATCCCATAATACATAGCCAGAAATATATGCCACACAGGACACTGGAATCAATGATAACAGGCAGAGGAAAGAGGTAATTTTAAGAACTGGTGCTAGAAATAGAACTTGCACAGAACTGAACCTTCCACCCTAGATTCCAAAACGAAGTGTCTCTTACCCTAATCTAAATCTCTCCACCAATCAGAGGCGGCGTGGGGTGTAAACGAAGAATACCATTCATGGACTGTTGACGGCCTCTGTTGTAGGTCTCCATCGAGTAAGCAGTCATTTTTAGATTAGCACACGGATGCTCTCAACTGAAAAACTAACACCCCCAAGTCATATTCTTTCATGTTGTATGCTAAAACTTCAACCTACTATTTCTTAAATAAGGTCATCTGTCCATCAGACTGTTTATACTGTTCCAACTCTGAATAAGAAAACATAATTTCAAAGATCAGCTTCTGAAAGATCAAAGATTAGTCATCTCCTCAAAGATGTAAAAAAAGAAGGACCAGATGGTAGCGCAGCAGCAATGCAATAGTTTGCAATGTTGCACCCACAGGAGAAGGTCCAGGGTTTGGGACCTAAGGCCTCCCTGCACACGCTAGGCACATAAGCATGCATGCCTACGATCCAGGCTGGCTGAGGCTGGGGAAGGATAGTGGTATGAAGACCCTGTGGGGTACCCTTCTCCCACCTCCCAAGGGGAAAAAACTTGAGGGGGGATAAAAGATGTAAAAAAGAACATACTTTGAGAAGAAAACTGCTTATTTTACTGGCACTTAAGTATTCAAGAATTTACAGATGGAAAGAATACAACTGAATTTCCTAAGCACATAAATACAGTTTAATTTTAATTCTATAGCATTTACCAATTTATATATCTATCTATCTATCTATCTATCTATCTATCTATATATATATATATATATATACACATATATATATAAATATATGTATATATTTACATACATATATACATATATACATATACATATGTATGTCAATTAAAAACTGGCTCAATACCAGTAAAAACAATTGACACTGTATCATTTAACATAGTTTATAAATGGTAATGACAGCCAGTCTGTTACTCCCAAGGTTCATATTCTTTCTAATGACTGTCTAACTAAATTATTAACTGGACAGCCATGCTTAAGATAGCTCCCCTACCTTGGGTGGCTCGAGTAGGAGTTCATGAAAAGATCCAAGTCTTCCTCTGATGGCTTCTAGAACACTCTTATTGACTGAACAAGTTGAATGACTCATGCCAGGTGGGCAGATCTCTATATGGCCTTCAAATCTTGAAACAAAGTAAAGTAATGTTAGTTACTGTAATTTCAGAACAGATCATTAAAAGTGTTCTATCCATTATCAATTATGGAGGTATATACTTAATGATCGTATAATTATATAATGATTTTATCAACATTTCTGGTTACAAGAAGGGAAAGAAAAAGCTAGACAAGATTATAATAAAACCTTGATGAGGATCAGCCAACATCACTTGAAATCCAAAGGACTTCAGTGGTATGCTCCCTTTACCACTCAGCCATGGACTGGCCCCCTCTTGACTTCTTATAGCTATTATACTAATGGAGTTCTCTGACAGGAAACTTTGGAAAGCAAAAGGAAATCTGATCCCTGAATTATAAGGTACATGCTAGTTTGGGATATTAATAAACAGGACTGTACTAGTTCAATTCAGTTTTCCTTGGGTAATCAACATTGTTTCTTATTTTAAAGGTTTAAATTATTCTTCTACTCAAAGCTTAATCTATACTCATTATAATCCACTCCTAAGAAAACAATTACAAGTGGAATGAGACTCTCCAATTCCAACTGTGTTATTGACCAGGCACAGTGGTTCTCAAATTGGGAGTGGGAAAAAGTCTAGGAGGGAAAGAACATCAGGGAGATGGTCTGAAAATACAGGTATTGGCCAATCATGGTGGCATGCTAGTAGCACAATACTCCATAATGTTGAGGTCATGAGGGAAGGTCCCACGTTTGCAATTCAAGGTCTCCCTGTACAAGCTGGGCAAGGGCACCCTCTGGCTGCCCAAGGCTGGAGGTGGACTGCAAAGTGAAGACCTTGTTGGGGTGGGGGGTGTCTGTCTTAACCTTTTCTTTTAAAATGTGAGTATGAGGGCTGGCAGGTGGCATGGTGGTTAAGAGTGCTGGACTCCCCCATGGCTGATGACTGTGGTTTGAACCCTGGACCTGGTGGCTTGCTTTCTCTCTCTCTGTCCCTCTCTGGTCAAATTAAAAAAATAAATAAATAAAGTTAAATAATTCTTTAAAAATACACCTAAAAGTGGTATATTAACTCTATAGACATACAAAATAGTGGTTAATAATTTATTGAAATTATTATTCATTATTTATTACAATTATTAAAATGTAGTTGGAGTGAGACTACCTATTCAGACAGGCTCTTCATTTAGCAGTTATCTGTTCTAATATGGAGATGGTCACTCCAGAGTGCCTCTCCCACAACTGCTGTGAGAACCATGTAATGTGGACAGAAAGCTGAGAATATTGCCCAGCATATAGCTAATGCCTAGAGAGTGCTATTATGACTATTACCTGAAAACAGTTTAAATGTAAGTGATTTCTAACCCTGAGAGTCACATGTAACAACATTCAGAAACTCAATTATGAGGAAAAAGGAAATAAAACTTTTTGTTTTAATGACAATGCCTTTTCTTTCTTTCTATCTATCTATCTATCTATCTATCTATCTATCTATTTATTTGGATCACACCCCAGGGGGATGGCCATGCCACAATCCCTTCTCCTCCATTCTCCTCTCGGGGTCTTGGGCACGCACACATGCACGCACACGCGCCCGGCGTGAGTTTAAGCCACCGGGTCCGGGACTCAAACTGTGGTCGATTACATGGGAGTCCAGTGACATAGCCATTACATCAACTGCTGGTCCCTACAAAGCTTTTTCAATGTGTCAGGATGGGGTTTAATAATTTTCATGGTCAAATTGTTTTCTGTCACAGGCTCTATCTAGAGAGCCATGCTTCAAAGTTCTTCATAATCCCAGAATTTTATAAATATTTACATATTTACATATTTACATATTTTTCTTGCAGTATTTGGAATTTACTTTTACATAAAATAGCAGGTATAAGCATCATATTTTCCTCTAAGTGGTGCGTCACTTTCTTAGTTCTGTTTCTAGAACAACTAACCTCTCCTCACTTATCAAAAAAATTGTATTAAGCCACATTCTATAATCCCTTAATCATTCATACAGGTTTTGTTCACATCGTGAATATTTAATATAGCACTGATTTAAGTACTAAAGTCAATATCCATGGTGCTTTTATGATACTTAAATTGGCATCGCATTATTTATAACAATGGCTCATTTAAAAATTTATTAGGCAAGTGTGCCTCTCTAATTGGTTTTGCTGTGACCACACTGAAGGAATTAGCATACTGATGCTACATTGTAACATGTTAAGAAGTTTTTCCTAATATCTGTTCTTGCTCAAAATGTCTTGTACAGTTTCTTATTTGTATAATTAACCAAATCCAAAACAAGAACCATGCTTTTATTTCAACAAGAGCTATAGTAACTGTAGAACTTAAAACTTGGAAAGGCACAAGAAGTGACAGATGTTTTATAAATCAATAGCCCACTCCTTTTTATCACTAAGTAGCAATCCATTGTACTGATATACCAGCTCCCATTTACCAGTTTAAGGACATCAGATTGTTTGTAGTTTGGGGCAATTATGAATAAAGGTGACAAACCCTGACACACAAGTTGCTGTGTGACATGGTTTTTATTTCACCTAGGTTAAGTACTGAGAATGCTAGATAATATGATGTGTCTGTCTAGCTTGTAAGTTTTATTCATTCATTCATTTATTCGTTCCTCTATGAATGAGACAGAGAGGGGAGGTAGGGAGAGAAAGAGAGAGAGCACACGCTAGCACCCCTGGAAAGGATCTTGACACAGTGATCCATCCCCAGTCCAGATCAGTGTATGCCTACCCCTTGTACTCAGGGAGGTATTTGGCTGTGAAGCAGTATCTTCCCATGTGGGTATGCCTGGCAGAGCTTTGCATTTTACTGCTGTATACCATCTGGCCTGTGTCTGTTTATTTATAAGAAACAGACAACTATTTTTATAAAGTGTCTGTATTACTCTGCATTCCAAACAGTAATGTGTGAGACCTGCAGTTACTCCACATCACCGCCAGCACTGAGTACTTTTTAATTTGTTTGGAATGACTATGTAGTGGGCTGAATGGCAGCACCCTGAAAGGTATGTCCACATCCTAATCCCCAGAGCCTATGAATTGTCCCATTTGGAAAAAACATCTTTGAAGACGTAATTATGGATCTTTTAAAAAATATACATACATATATATATTTCCATTTGTTGTTATTAATTTTTAATTTGACCAGAGAGAGAGAGAAAGAGAAAGGGAAAGTGAGAAGGCAAGCCGCCAGGTCCGGGACTCGAACTACAGTCGGCCATGTGGGAATTCAGCACCTTTAACCATCATCTGCCAGCCCCCCGTAATTATGGATCTTAAGATGAGACATTTTCTTCAATTATCCCGGTGAGCCCTAAGTGGATCTCAAGTGTTCTTATAAGAAAAGGAAATGGGGCCACCAGGTAGCGTGGAGGTTGAGGTGCTGAATTCCCATATGATCAACTATGCTGTTGACCCAGTGGCCTGAAAATCATGCCAGGCACATAAGCATATGTGCACAAAAACCTCAGGAGAAGAATGAAGGAGAAGAAATTGTGGCATGTCCATCACCTCTGCGGTGTAATTTCTCACTTTCCCTCTCTCCGACCCTCTTTGGTGAGTGCACTCATGTGCACTATGGCAAAAATCTGGGGGCGGCGGGGGGGATACACAGGCACATCAAAGAGAAGACTATATGAAGCAGCAGCAGAGAGGGCATAGGCCAAGGACTGCCAACAGCACCAGAACTCAGAAGAGGAAAGAAAAGATTCTCCCTTAGTGCCTCTGGAGGCAATGTGGCACCACTAATATCTTGGATCTAGGCAGCCTGGCATTCAGAACAGTGAGGGAATAAATTACTATCATGTTCACCCATGAAGTTTGCAGGAATTTTTTTTGCAGCCACAGGAAACAAACATTACGTTGTTCAAAGGGTGTACAGTAGTATCTCATGTGGTTTTGAATTAAATTTAATAATAAACAATGTTGGCTATCTTTTCATGTTTTCATTTACTACATAAATAACTTTATTCTTTAACTGGTCAAATCTTTTGACCTAAAAACTGGGTTGTTGCACTAAATTTTTAACCTTCTTTATATGGTTGCATGTAAGTCCTCACCCATGTGATTTTCAACTTTCTGGCATTTTGTGGCTTTTCTCTTTATTTTCTTAGTAGAGTTCTATGAGCAAAAATTTAAAAATTTTAACGTAGTCTAAGTTGTCAGCTTTTCTTTTATGAATTAGGTTTTGGTACTGTACCTAAGAAATCTCTGCCTTAACCTGGGTCACAGTTCCTCCTATAACTTTATCATTGGGCTACCTCTAAACTCTACTCTGTTTTAGTGATTTGTATGTCTTTTCTTTGTCACCAAATTGTCCTAATTATTGTAGCTCTATAGTGTTGAAATCAGAAGAATGTTAAGTACTCCAATTTCGTTATTTTTTTAATCTGATAAAATTGTTTGGGCTATTGTATTTGCTTTGAATTTCCAATTAAGTTTTAGAATTAGGTTGTTGATTCCTACAAAAAAAATTCTGCTTAAGTTTTGGCTGGACTTGCACTGAATCTATACATTAGTCTAGAGAATACCATCTTAAAGATATCAGGTCTTAGGCTAGCAGGTAGCATGGTGGTTAAGGAGCTGGACTCCACAAGGCTGAATGTGGTTTGAGTCCCAGACCCAGCGTATTGAAAATCATGCTGGGCATGCATATGTGTGTATGTGTGTGCACCCAAAATCCCAGGAGGAGAATGAAGGAGGAAGGGATTGTGGTGTGGTCATCCCCCTGTGGGGGGTGATTTCTCACTTTCCCTTTCATTCTCTCTCTCTCTCTCCTGTCAGTGTATGTACCCTGTGGCAAAAAAGTTAATTAAAAAAAAAGAAAATCAGGTCTTCTGGGACCAGTAGATGGCATGGACCTGGCAGCTTACTTTCTCCCTCCCTTCCTCCCCCATCTCTGGTCAGCGCACGTGCCTGATAGCAAATTAAAAAATAATAGTCACTAAAATAAAATAATTCTTCAAAAACAAGATCTTCTAATTCATGAACAGCATTCCTCTCCATTTATTTAGGTCATCTTGGATTTCATTAATATTCCATGTTTTCTGGAATTAAACCTTACACATTTTCTTTTTTTTAGATTTATATCTTTTTTTTGAGAGGTTTTTGCTATAGGGCATGTGCGCTCACCAAAAAGACAGAGACAGAAAGCAAGGAATCACCCCCCAGGGGGGATGGACACACTGTAATCCCTTCTCCTCCATTCTCTTCTCGGGATCTTGGGCACGCATGCACACGTGCCCGGCGTGAGTTTAAGTCACCGGGTCTGGGACTTGGACCTCGGTCAACTACATAGGAGTCCAGCAACATAGCCATTATGCCATCTGCTGATCCCTATATCTTTTTCTTTTCTTTTTTTTTCTTTTTAAAGAGAGATTATTACTATAGGGTACATGCACTTGCCAGAGAGACAGAAACAGAAAACAAGAAATCACCCCCAGGGGGGAGGGTCACACTGCAAATCCCTTCTCCTTCATTCTCCCCTCAGGATTTTGGACACACGTGCACACACACCCAGTGTGAGTTTTAAGCTACTGGGTCCAGGACTTGAACTGCAGTCAACCACATGGAAGTATAGCAACATAACCATTACACTGACAGCTGGTCCCAGATTTACATCTTGAGTGACCCTTTGACATCTTTTTCCTTTAAGGAAGTTGTCCATTTCACCTAACTGTTAAATTTGTTCTATGGGTTGTCTGTAGTATGCTGTCACTATTTGTTCTTTCTCTCGCTCTTTTTAAAGGTTTTCACCATAGGGCATGTGCGTTTACTACAGAGATAGGGAGAGGGAAAGAGGAATTGCCCCCTCGGGTGAGATGGCTCTGCCATAACCCCTTCTCTTCCATTCTCCTTCTAGGATTCTGGGCGCGCACATATGCACACCATGTGTGAGTTAACTACTCTTCCGATGTCTGTAGAGAACACAGTGATGTTCTTTCTTTTATTCCGGTTGTTCGTAATTTGTGTCTTTTCTCCTTTTTCTTAGTCTGTCTGGCTAGAGGTTTATCAATTCTATTGATCTTTCCAAAGACACAGCTTTTGGGTTCACTGATTTCCTGTATTGTTTTTTCTCTTCTCAATTCTATTGATTTCTGCCCTCTTATTTTTTTTCCTATTTACTTTGGGTTTAAGTTGTTCTTCCTTTACCAGTTTCTTAAGGTAGGAACTTAGATCACTGATGTAACTTTTTTCCTTTTCTAATATAACCATTAAATTCTATAAATTTCCTTGAACTGCTTTCACTGCCTTCCATAAGTTGGGACATATTCTGTTTCCATTATCAATTAAAAAAAATTTTTTTTCTTGTCATCTCCTCTATGATGCTTGAGTTGTTTAGTAGTGTATTAATTTCAAAATATTTGGGGCTATTCCACACATTATTTTATTAATTTTTAGCCTAAATGTATTATGATCTAATTTGCTGCATGGTTTTCATTATTTTAAATTTGTTAAATTTGTTTTATGGTTGAAAATCTGGTCTATCTCAGTGTTATCAACTAAATGTTTTCATATACCCAAATTCCTGAGGTAAATATGTCATGAGGGTAGGGCCCTTAAAAGTGGTATTAATGCCTTCATAAGAAGTGACAGGGAGCTTGCTTTGCTTCCCCTCTCTCCCCCTCTGCCATGTGAAGATACAGTAAGGTAGTAGTCAGATTATGCCGACAAGGAAGTGGGCTCTCAGACACAGGGTCTGCCAGTGCCTCAATCTTAGTCTTCTCAGTCTCCAGAAATATGAGAAAAAAATCATTTATTGTTTAAGCACCCAGTCTATGGTAATTTGTTAGAGCAGCCCAAGCTAAGATAATTGGTAAAAGTTCTATGTGTACTTGAAAAGAATACTGGTACCAGCGGTTAGCGTAATGGCTATGTCGCTGGACTCCCACGTAGTCAACTGCGGTTCGAATCCCAGACCCGGCAGCTTAAACTCATGCCAGTTGCATGCGTGCCCAAGATCCCGAGAGGAGAATGGAGGAGAAGGGATTGTAGCATGGCCATATCCCCTGGGGGGTGATTTCTCGCTTTGTCTCTCTGTCTGTCTGGCGAGCGCATGTGTCCTATAGCAAAAAAAAAAAAAAAAAAAAAAAAAAAAAAACCTCTCCAAAAAAAAAAAAAAAAAAAAAAGAATACACATTCTGCTGATGCTAGGAGACAGATTATTCTGCAAATGTTAATTAGGTCACTTCATTATTAGTGCCGCTAAAGTCTATACTCTTACTGATTTTCTATTTCGATGTTCTATAAATTTCTATTAGAATAATTTTAGATATATCAAAAAACTGTGAAAGAGAGACCAGCAGTTGGCATAATGGCTATGTCGCTGAACTCCCACGTAGTCGACTGCGGTTTGAGTCCCGGACCCGGTGGCTTAAACTCACATTGGGTGCGTGCGCATGCGTGCCCATCCCCCCGGGGGGTGATTTCTCGCTTTCTGTCTCTGTCTCTGTCTTTCTGGTGAGCACATGCACCCTATAGCAAAAACCTCTCCAAAAACAAAACAAAACAAAACTGTGAAGAAAACACAGAGTTCCAATAAAAGTCATGCCCAGTTTCCCCCATTATTAACACCTTACATTAGTATTATATATTTATTATAACACTGATACATAAAATCCATACTCTAGTCAGAATTTCTTACTTTTTACCTAATATCTCTCTGTTCTGGAATCCTATCCAGGATACCACAATATATTAATTATTGATTACATTTAAAGATTTTAATGGGCTTTATTTGTGACTCTAGAATAAGCTAACACTTCATTCAATAAAACAGAATAAATGTTACCTCACATTATATTTAGCTGTCATGTTTCCTTAGCTCCTTCTTGACTACTTTGATAGACTATTTTTTTTTTTTTTTGAGAGGTTTTTGCTATAGGGCGCGTGCGCTCGCCAGAAAGACAGAGAGAGACAGAGACAGAAAGCGAGAAATCACCCCCCCCAGGGGGGATGGCCACGCCTCAATCCCTTCTCCTCCATTCTCCTCTTGGGATCTTGGGCACGCACACACACACGCCCGGTGTGGGTTTTAAGCCACCGGGTCTGAGACTTGAACCGCGGTCAACTACATGGGAGTCCAGCAACGTAGCCATTACGCCAACTGCTGGTCCCTAGACTATTTTTTTTTTAATTATCTTGGCACTAATGAGTACTAGTAGGTACTTCACAGAATATCCCTCAACTGGGGCATTCTCATGTTTTTCTGATGCTTATGTGTCTTTAAGAAAAGCCACATGGGCAAAATCCCACTTTCACTATATCATACAGGGCACATACTATTGATATCACTAGCTGTTGATCTAATTATCTGGCTGAGGCAGTGTCTATAATGTTTATCTGCTGTAAAACTACCCTCTATTCTTTTTCCATATTGGATTCTTTTGAAAGAAGTCACTATGTGCAGCCCATGCTTAAAAAGTGGGCTACCTCATTGAGGGTGGAGCGGCTATAATACCTATTTGGTATTCTTCTATGCATTTGTCCCTTTCTCCCACATTTATTCTATCATTTAATTATACCGCTATGGGCTTATGAATATTTTTATAGCTGAAGTTATAGTACTACTTTATTAAGCAAATTATTCCACCTTTGGTCATTGAGAGCTCTTTTAGTAGGTTTCAGTTTCCTTTTGACAGATATCATCATTTTGAGCTTTTTAATCTTGAGCACTTCCTTACTTTCTGACATTATAAGATGTTCTAGACTTATCCTGTATGTTTCTTGCCCTAGTCATGAAATCAGCAATTTCTCCAAGGATCCTTGGTTCCTTTTATAGGCAGTCCGCAATTAAAGACAAAAGTCCCATTCCTACAAGTGAGTCACTAAGTGAATTGGTCAATAAGGGAGGAGCTTAAAGGTAAATGTCTTGTGCGGTGGCATCACAGGGTATGTTTCCAACAGACATCACATGACATCAGACTAGAACAATGGAATTCTATCCATACAAAAAGCATTTATTAGATAAGCACCAGAGAGCAGCAAGACACACAAGACAATAATATAAATATGGCATGTTTGTTTTTATTTATTCCGAATATTACCATGGGTACACAATAAAGTACACATTTATAAACAAAATGTGTAACCTTGTGCAACTGTGAACGCTTCGTGTAGAAGGATGAGAAAGGGGATTCCTGAGACTCACACAGATTGAGAAAGGGATTCCCCAAGTCAAAGAACATTTGTTAAATGGGTCGTTACATGAGGAGTGGCTGTACTGGAGCATGGTATTAGAAGCCAAGATTTGGTGAGGCCAGCCAGTGGTGTGGTGGATGAGGCAGCTGGACCCCACATGGCTAACTGCATTGTTCAGGTCCTAGGTCAAGTGGCTTGAGGCCAAAATCCTGAGAAGATAATAGAAGAGAAGGGATTGTGGTATGGTCATCTGCCTGGGGAGGGTACTTTCCTTCATTCTCTCTTCATTCAGAGTACACATGCCCTATAGCAAATTTAAAAAAGAAAGAACGAAAGTAAAGGAAGGAAAGAAAAGAAAGGCAAGGTAGGGGAAGGACAGGGAGGGGAGGGAGTAAGAAAGGAGGGAAGGAAGCAAGGACGGAAGGAAGGAAGCCAACATCTGGGCACTTACTGTGCTTATTCCTAGTAGCATGACATTACTTCTATGCCCTCTCAGCTCATAAGCATTTCTGCCATAGAGTGCGTGCACTCATGAGAGAGAGAGAGAGAGAGAGAGAGAGAGAGAGAGAGAGAGAGAAACAACACCCCGGGGTGATGGCCATGCCACAATCCTTTCTCCACCATTTGCCTCTCAGGATTTTGGCATGCATGCACACATGCCTGGCATGATTTTCAAGCCGGTGGGTCTGGCACTCAAACTGTGGTCAGCCACGAGAGATTCTAGTACCTTAACCACCATGACACCTGCATGGCCCAAAACTGTCATTTTTTTTTTTTTTAAATTATCTTATCCATTACAGAAAGCATATGCATGAGAAAGAAAAAGACACAGGAGAGAGAAGCACCCTAAATAGGGTCTCATCATGCCATAACTCCCCTTCCTTCTAGCTCATCGGTATCTTGAGCAGGCACAGGCCTGGCATGTTTTCTAAGCTCACCAAGGTATCCAAATCTACAGTGGATCATGTAGCTTCTGACACTGTCATCAGTTTGCTAACAACTGCACCTTAAGCTGGACTGTAATTATTTTATGTAACTCTTCATATACACACACACACACACACACACATACACACACACATATATATGTATATATATATATATATATATATATATATATTTTTTTTTTTTTTTGGAGAGGGTTTTGCTATGGGGCACGTGCAATCACCAGAAAGAAAGAGAGACAGAAAACAAGAAATCACCCCCGGGGGTGGGGGGGGGGGGGGTGGTTGATCAGGCCGCAATCCCTTTTCCTCCATTCTCCTCTTGGGATTTTGGGCATGCACAGACATGCACCCGGTGTGAGTTTAAGCCACTGGGTCCAGGACTCAAACCACAGTTGACTACATGGGAGTTCAGCGAAATAGCCATTACGCCAACTGCTGGTCCCTGTTACTCTTCATATTTCAGTATGAGTAATTTCTTTTCAAGAATTATTTTATTTACTTATTTTTAACTTGATATTGTTATCAGAGAGAGAGAGGGAGGGAGAGGAAGAAAATGAGAAAACCAGCTGCCAGATCTAGGCCTCAAACTGTGGTCAGCCATGTGGGAGTCCAGTACCCTAACCACCATGCCACCTGCTAGCCCCAGTATGGGTAGTTTCTAACATCCTACACCAGTCTTCTCTTCAACCATACCAAAGCTTACCAATAAGCACAAAGGTATTCTTCAATTCTGCCACTGTGCTTCTCACTTGCAGCATTTCCACATGATCTATCTCTTTGCTAAAATTCCCCATCTACTTTTCTGTAAGTCTTTAACAAATTTTGTTTAATTTAAATATTAAATTATTATTTATATTAAATTCCCCAATAATTTCAACATTCTTTAGTTTATTTCTACTGACTACATTTTCTCTTAAGAATGTTAGGCTTTTTTCCATTTTAATTTTTTTTATGAGAGATTTTTGCTAAAGGGTGCATGTGCTTGCCAGAGACAGACAGAAAGCAAGAAACAACCCCCAGGGAGGATGGCCATGCTGCAATACCTTCTCCTCTACCCTCTTCTCAGGATTTTGGGCATGCATGCATACATGCCCAACATGAGTTAAGCCTTCAGGTCCGGGACTTGAACTGCAGTAGCCATGTGTGAGTCCAGTGACGTAACCATTACGCCAACTGCTAGTCCTGCATCTGATTTCATATGTCTTAAAATTTTTAGTTGATAAAGAGACACCTGTGTAAGATAGTAGAAACTGATGTAAATAGTATTTATATAAGAATAGACATATCTTTCTTGCCAGGTTTTTAGTTGAAGGGTTTCAACCAATCTGGTCAGCAGCTTAATTAGGTTTGTGTTTTGTTGTTACAATGATTTCCCTTACTTCCTAGACTTCAAATTTGTCTCAAGTTACTTTGTACTTATGGTCAGGGCTGGTCTACTCAAATTTTCACAATGTCTGCTCTAATGGTTCCTGTGCCCTGGGGGAAGTCTCCTTTTATACATTAGCCTTTCTTCCATCAGTACTATTATTTCTTTTTATTTGATGCTTGCAGGTATGGTGGAGGAAGATGCAGTGAGCGGAAACGCTGCTGTTATGGTTCAACCTAGTTCTTAGGCTGTTGAAGTGGCTAGAGATAAAGCTTCCCTGGTGATCCTTACTCCAGTGGATACAGGGGAATCTCTAATGGCCTGTGGTCCTGGCTCTCCATGGGATAGAGAAGTTTTAATCTACTATGAGTGGTCTTCACTTTTTAGGATTAAGGGTAATTTAAGAGGTTACAGCAGAGTTTAGATAAGAGAAAAAGATCATGGACAAGTATCTCCATTCTTCCCAAAGGCTATTGCTCTTGAGGAAGCCTGAACTATTAGGTCATTGGGAAAATTGTGACTTATTTTTCCATGCAAAATGTGTCATGACTTTCCCAACAACTCAATGGTTTTTCTCATTTCTTGCCCTGATAACTACTGTGTATCATGAAGAAGGAATTGAAAGTGTGCAAATTATTCTTGTGTCTGTAGCTTTCAGTGTTTTTTAACTCTTCTTGTGGTCTAAGGTGCTTTGAGAGTTAACATAACCTACTGTATTTTGCTATTTATATATTAAAAAAGAAAAAACAAAAACATTAACTGTACTGGTATTAAGATGAAGAAGGGGACCAGCAGGTGGCGTAATGGTTGCATTGCTGGAGGCCCACATAGTTGAACATGGTTTGAACCCTGGAGCCGGCAACTTAAAACTCACATCAGGCGTGTGTGCATTGAGTGCCCAAAATACCGAGAAGAGAGACTATAGGAGAAGGGACTATGGTATGGGCCATCCCCACTGGAGGGTGATTTCTCACTCTGTCTCCTCAGAGCACATTCACATTATTACAAAAACTCCTTTTTTTTTAAAAAAAAAAAAAAAAAAGAGAGAGAGGAAAATAAATGAAAAAAGAAACTATGAGAAATGTATCTCAGCTGCCTAGTATAATACCTACAATATGTACTAACCTAGCCCTTTTTCTTATTTCTTAAATTTTGTTAGCATAATCTGGAACTCATTCTATTTTTTCAGTACTCAACTTATTGCAATTATTTATTCTTAACATTTCAATTTCACAATCACAGTAATGTTTATATCCCTACCCATTTACATCAAATACTTATCAATGTATTTCCCTAAGTTCTTTATTCCTATTCCTCCAAGTAATTTTACCCCAGGAACAGTAAGCAGATAGAATACTAAATTCTCACATGCTCTGAAATGCCTCTTCTGCCCTCACATTACCAGTAAGAATGTTCAAGTTCTTAACTCTGCCCTCTGTTTTTCACTATTTATTTAGTGTTACAAATGAGATGTCTAGTACTCTAGGTAGCCCAATTTCGTTCTTTCTTTAAAATGCAGATACTTTTGACTTACCCTTTACCTTTGGGATTCAGAAATCTTATCACAATAATGCTAAAAACTGAGCCTTATTTAAAAATTTTAAGCTTGTTGGTATACAGTAAACCTTTCTGATTTAAGAACAAGTTCCTTCTGGTCAGAAATTTCCCTATATTATTTATTTTATAATTATCTTCTCTGTCTGGTCTATTTAAATTGTACAATCAAGATTTTTTTTTGGTCCTCTTACATATGCAAAAATGTATGCTCTTTCTCAGATTTCTTTATTTCTCAAGCCAGAGTAGTCCATATAAACCTCATAGCACCACCTAATGTGCTTTCAAACCACTTTAAGACGTGGTTCAATAGCCTGGGAGCAAGAGTAACAAGACAATCTTATACCATTTCATAGGTAACTGAAGTTAATCCTAACAGTATTTAAAATACAATGAACCAGGACAGACATAGATAGGCAAATTACAAACTCAATCCCCAAACAAATTATGAATACTTGAAGCAGTGCTTCAAGCACTGCCTTTTTGTTACTGCTGACCAAAGAGTAAGCAATCCAGCAACAGAGATCAGGAATTTGGGAAGCAGGGACCTGTAAGGTTATTTTCACTATTTTGCTACAAACCTAGTTATAACATTAAAAATAAGCCTGAAACCTGGGATGGCTGAGCTTTTTATATGCTGAGAGCAGACTCTGTCGTCCTCTTCATGTTCCCTGGTTTATTGGGTAGATCCAAAAGTGAAGGAGAAAATAAAACTTACAATCCCTAAATCAGATAATCCTGAAACATATATATACATCTCTTCAAATTCTTATGCTCCAAGAGCAGCTAGAAAATGCTGACAAAAGGGGCCAGCACATGGCGTGGTGGCTAAGGGCGCTGGACTCCAACATGGCTGACTGTGGTTCGAGTCCTGGACCTGGCCGCTTGCTTTCTCACTTTCCCTCTCTCACTCTGTCCCTCTATGGTAAATAAGTAAGTAAGTAAGAAAGAAAGAAAGTTAAATAAAAAATAAAATAATTCTTTAAAAAAAAAAAAGGAGAGAAAACGCTGACAAAAAATAAGTAAATTAGCATTGAGCATAACAATGAAAAACCACATGACAGGGGCTAGATGATCGTATAATGGTAAAACACAACACTACTAAGATGACCTACATGGAGGGTTCTAGGTTCCTATCCAGGTACCTGAGTACACTGGGTGCACATGTGCTCATGACCCAGGGCTGGCTGAAGCTGGTAGATCATGGCATAGGGACCCTGTTGGTGGTGCTATCTTCTCTATCCCCAACTTTCTTTCTTTCTTTTCTTTTTTAAAATTTGCTATAGGGCATGTGTACTCACTGGAGAGGGACAGAGGGCACCATTTGCTTACTGAGGATAAGGGGAGGGATAAAAAGAGGGAGGGGGACACAAAGAGAGAAAGCACCTCCCAATGGGGTGTGATCTTATTGTAATCCTCCTCTACTTCTCTATCCTATCAGAATTATGGGGACAGACTGGTGTACACACACACACACACACACACACACACACACACAAATACACACAGGTCTGGCACATTTTTCAAGCCTCCATAGCCAGCATGCAAACTATGGTCATCATATAGGATATGGCTCCATATGCACAACCTGCTGTGCTACTGGGCTGGCCCCATTATACATGTTTGTGACATGTTTTATTGTAGTATTTATTATAGTAGCATTTCCCTAAGTACTATACTCTAACAACCAGAGTCTAAATCTTGCCAATAAATACACCAAACTATGTTTTTAACTGCATTCCTATGGATGGATCCATATAAAACTGAGTTATAATATATATATAGTAGAAAAAGATTGAACATCTGAAATTCAAGGGCATGGCACTATAGCTTATCTACCATGAATTAACCTGTAATTAGAAAAAGATCTAAAAGCAAAACAATACGGCTTACTTTGTAAGGTAAAAGAAAAGCTTACGTTGGTCGTCGTGTCTCGAGTAAAGTCAGCAATATCTGGATTGCACTGACTATAGCTGATTCATTTTTCTCCTTGTGGAAAATATTTGCTAGAAGCTGTTCTATAATTTCTTGCCTAGGGAAGCAAATCAACAGTCAGGTGCTAATTTCAACACCATTTAAAAAACATTATTTAATTTAACCTTATTTATTTTTTAGATTTGACCAGAGGGACAGAGTGAGAGAGAGATGAAAAGTGAGGAAGCAAGTTGCCAGGTCCGGGATTCAAACCACAGTTGGCCATGTTCAGCGCCCTTCGCCACCATGCCACCTGCCAGTCCCAATACAATTTAACACTTAACAATTTCAGAGAAAAAGATAATGGCACAAGTAATCAATGTCATTTGAGAGTTCAACCTCACTTTGGTATACTTGTTTACATGATATTTTATTTTTATATATTTACTGAGGTAGGCAAATGATCCTCCTTATTATAAGTGTAACTCTCCCATACATTTTTTCCTATCTTTCACTTAGCAAATAAGCTGGTTCCCACTTGTCTTTGCCAATCTTGTTGAGAGCCAAGAAATATTTCAAGACTGAAAGTCACACCCTACTCAGACCACAGTGGTAGTGGGGGTTGTGCTAAGAAGACTCAGAAACTTTTACCCCCACAAAGGTATGAATGTGTAATTAATGAAAATCTAAAACAGATAAAAGAGAACATCAATTGTTGCATATTACTCAATTAAAATTTTCTTGATTGAAATATCATGACAGCAGAGACAGGAGGTGACATGGCAGTTAAGGGTGCTGGACTCCCACATGGCTGACCGCTGTTCAAGTGGCGGCTTGCTCACTTTCCCTCTCTCTCTTTCCCTCTCAACTCTACTGCTCTCTGGTCAAATTAAGATAAATAAATAAATGGATAAAGATAAATAAAATTAAAAAAAAAAAGAAATATCATGACAGCAATGAAACATTAGGTCCTTGGGAAAGTCTTTATGTATTTTTCTGTTTTTCTATTCAATGATATGTCATGACTTTCCTGACAACCCAAAAGATCTAACTGAACTATTTCCCAAATAGCACTTCTCTTACCCATACATAAGACCACAATTAATATAAAAAACAGTGATACATTAGCTAAGGATGTTCAAGGAAACATCCTTGAGAGCTTAGTAATTTTCTGAATCCATGTGAATTAAGAAATGGAATCTCCTTTACAATATAACATATAGCTGAATTGGCCCTGGTTACTCACCTGGCAAAGACGCCAACATCCCAAGGTACAGTTGTGCTCACTGTTTATCTATACTAGCTCCCTTTACCACCTCTTACTAGGGTGGGGCAGCCAACAGTTGCAAAAACAAATAAAACTGGACTCTCACCTAATTTCAGAGGGTCCCCCTGCAGGAAGTAGCGTTTAAGTACTCCCAGACCAGCACTAAAACTGCTTAAGAGACCTCTAGCCAAGAGAGTTCTGTAAAAGTTACTTAAATACAGCGGTCCACAAAATAAATAATAGGTTTCTTACTGAGCTCTAGAAAACAGATGGCCTTTTATAGTAAATATGTATGTTCTTCAAATAACAGCCTCACTCCATGTAGAGGGGTACCGACACAACATCCAAATGCAGACTGACACATTCTCCTCACTCAATCGTTAACACTCTCACTGATCAGAGAGCAACATCACACTTATAAATACTGATGCCTGAAGGGAATGGCTAATAGAAAACTCAGCCATTTTATGGCTACATTAAATTGGAAGCCTACTGAGTTCATGGAAGAGTTCTACTGATGGACAAGAACATAATAACTAGCAAAACTTGATGGAAAAATTTTAACAACACAGTAGCTATGCCATATTCTGTTTTTGTTTATTTTGTGAAGAGTTTTTCACCATAAGGCAGAGAGAGAGAGATAGTGAGCAGAAGTGAGAAGTCACTCCCCACAGGGGGACTGGCCCCACTGCAATCCCTTCACTTCCATTCTCCTCTTAGGATCCTGGGCACACACATACAAACGTCTGGCATGATTTTCAAGCTGCCAGGTCTGGGCCTAAAACTACGGTTGGCCATATGGCAGTCAAGCGATATAACCACTATACCATTGCTGGTCCTGAGTTCTTCAAAATATACAAATATCACCAAACACAGAAAAACTAATAAACTGAATAACAGAGCTTATCAAACTGGATAAAAAGAATGTTTTAATATTTTAAAATAAGGAAGTATGTATTTACACATGAGGAAAATACATTCTTTTTCAAACTTAAAAAAAGCAGGTTATGTGTATCATAATATTCATGCTCTTAGTTGTTTTATGCATGAAGTCATCCACATTCTTTATCCATGGCTTTGGGACAATGGCCAATTTTTGTTTCATTTTTATACTTCATATGGGTGATCACAGGAAAGATTCTTTTTTGGGGGGGCGGTGGGTGGGAAAACTTCTGGAACAGCTTTTTGGTGTCGGCAGCCTTGGTGAGGCGGCCTTGGTGACGGAGCATGTTGAGGCGCACAGTCTAGCTCAGGAGCTGGCACTCGCTCACTGAATATTCTATTCTATAACACTAATTGGCTCAGGGCCAACAGGTGGCATGGTGGTTAAGGCACTAGAGTCTCACATGGTCAATCACGGTCTGAATTCCAGACCTGGCCACTTGCTTTCTCACTCCTAGTCCCTCTCCCCGGTCTCTCTCTCTCTGGTTGAATAAAATAATAAAAATAATAATAAATTAAATAAATAATTCTGTTGGAGGAAAAAACCCCAACAAAAGTTAACTGGATTAAACCCAACTCAATCTAAACTCACTAGTATCAAGAATAAAGAGATACATAGTCCAATCCTGTTTTGTCCCCCCACCCCACCCCCCTGCAGAGACATATTCAATTTAGGCCCAGATTGCTTCCCAAGCTATTTATGAATTATCTAACACTTCAGTCCACTTTCTTGGGACCACTATCACTCTTTCTTTTTTGCATATTTGTGCTGGCAGGAGAGACAGACAATGAGGGAAATTAAGAAATTACCCCCCAGGGCGTATGGTCATACAGCAATCCCTTCTCCTCCATTCTTATTCTGAGATTTGAGGCATGCACTTACAAGCATCCAGCGTCAGTTTCAGGCCGCCAGGTCTGGATCTTAAACCATGGTCAGCTAAGTGTAAGTCCAGCGCCTTTACCACCACATAAAGGCTGGTGGGCCACCACTAGCACTCTTTACTACTCCCTCTTTAACTTTAGTTCATTCCAAACTATTCCTTAAGTGTTAACTTCCACATACATTTACACAAGTGACATTTATATATACAGTAGTATGTAACCTATGGCTGCCTGACATTATAATACAGAGTTAGGTAATTCTGTACATATTATGTTTTACTACTGAATAGTAGGTTAGCTTAATAAAATTCAATCACCATATAATAATTTATCAAAGATATAGATATTACATAATAAATTTATCAAATATGTACAGGTACTATTATGATTTATAAGTCTACTAAACTCACCAAAGTCTTGTATTTTCTCAAACTACAGACACTGAAGGATTCGTCAATGTGGGAATGTATCCAATATGAGAAGGAGTTGGTTCTCACTCTCAAAATGACTATGGTAAACATAACAGATTAAGTTTCTTCACAGCTAAATTTAGTGAAGGTTTTATTTAATGACATCACAGGGTCACTGACTCATCAAATTGATGTATTTGAAGAAATTTACTTCAACTAACATTTAATGATGTAAATTCTGAGCCTATACTTGGCTTCATTTCAGAAATTACAGTTGCTTGATCCAGGACTTGAAATGTAAACGTCAGTACACATACAGGTTTGATGGTTGGGTCACATACTTGGTTCAAAGAGAGTCAAGTATATGGAGGGCTGGCACAGTACTAAAGAACTCAGTGCTGAACAGTCTGATTTAGGCTGAATGTACACTGTTCAATATAGGAGTCTCTCATTAAATATGTGCCTATAAATTTAACCCACTTGGTATGACATGTTCTAGGTATAACATAGACGCTTGATTTCCACGTTTTTATATAAAAAAGGTTTAAATTACATATTACTTTTCATATAGTTCTTGCATAGCACTGTAGTAAACCAAGAAATTGCTGATATTCAACATTGTTTTTTTCGGGAGAGGTTTTTGCTAGACGGTACATGCACTTGCCAGAGAGATAGAAAGTGAGAAATCACCCCCGGGGCGATGGCGACACCGCAATCCCTTCTATTCCATTCTCCTCTCAGGATCTTGGGCATTCATGCACACGTGCCCTGGTGTGATTTTAAGCCACTGGGTCCGGGACTCGAACTGCAGTCGACTACATGGGAATCCAGCGACATAGCCATTATGCCAACTGCTGGTCCCCGATATTCAACATTTCTAACCTGCTAAAATGGCATAAATTTTACAAGGTTCAATCTAATTAATACTACAATTAATACCTGAATGGATTTATAGAAGGTCTTGTTTGCTGAAAAGGAGTATCTATGCTACAATGCCTAGAACTACTAATATGGGGCAGGCAAAGACTCAGAAACTGTAATCTCTTGCAATCTTGCTATGCATTTCAGAGAACTGGTCAACTCCTTTCTATCCTACAGTACATACTTCTCAGAAGACAGTTTCAAGCAAGGTACCTTGTTTTTAATTTGTTCCTTGATGGGCTCATATTTGCCAAGAAAAATGATAGATAAATTCTTCATTTTAATATAAGTGCCCCACCCCCAGGTTAAGTCAAAAGATGCAAAAGAGAATTGAAATATAGGACAACTAAAAGAAAACTAAAAAAATCATTAAAAAAAAAACAGCAGTAAACTGAAGCAAGACTGCCATTTGTACTTCTAATTATTTATCCCAAGTGAGGGAATGTATGGTTTTGCTCTATTAATAACTTTCAGCTGTGTGGATACAGGTTGAATGTATGCCATTATTGACAGTAAGCATTCACCCCAAAGTTGTGTAAATCTAGAAAAAAAAGATGACTGATCATCCCCCCAAGCTTTCACCCCAACATGAGACAACTATTCAGGTTATTACCACCCCCCCCCCTCGTTAGCAGCAAACATAGACCTAAAATCTCCTGATAAAAAAACTGCTGAATAAAATGGGCCTGATTGGTACTTATGAAAGACAATTCCCCATCAAAAGACCCTTGAAGGCAGTGACTACACTTAGGATGTGACAATCACATCTACAGATGGCTCTATAGAATTTTAACTTTACTGAGTAGATGGCATAATGGTTACACTGCTAGACTTCCATGTAGTAAACCAAGGTTTGAGTTCCAGACCCAGCAGCTTAAAATTCATACCAGGCATGTGTGTGTGCGTGCCCAAGATCCCAAGAGGAAAGTGGAAGAGTCTGTGGCATGCCAGCACCCCTTGGGGGGGGTGACTTCTCACTTTCTGTCTTTCTGGAGAGCACATCATGTGCCCAATAGCAAAAATCTCTCTCTCTTAAAAAAAAAAAAAAAATCTAATTTTACTAATATTTGGAAAGTTCAAAGCCTACATATTAATGCCATTCATTTACCTTCTTATCCTGTCGACCTCCACTGTGCATGATAAATGGCTAACAAAAAAGAAGCAGGTTTTCCTACCTTCTCACCTTCCCAAGGTTATTTTCCAAGATCTTGATCTTATCAGTACTCACAATGTATCAAACAGCATCAATATAAAAACAGAACAAGAGCAGAGTTTTGAACATACTTTTCTAGAGTGGCAAGCAGGGGATCTGGTTCTGTACTGTTCTGAATTTGTAACATCTGGTCTCTGCTCAGGCGAACAATTTCACAAAGTGACTGTGATGCATTTGAATGTCGCTAAAGGAAAAAAAATACAATTATAACTATAAAACATGTTAGAAGTTAAACTTAAAATTTTAAAAATGAATGAGAAAATTGCTTAAGAAATATACAAATTAACACTGACCATAAGCTTTAGTGAGCAAAAAGTCAAGCCCAAAATAAACAACATTATGATTATTTTGTTAGGCTAATGAGTTTTATAATATTGTATAGTATATACAGCTATGTATAGGGAGGTAAGATCAAAGTTTTGACAAGATAAAAATTTCCACAATTGAATACCTGCATAAAATATATCCCTTAAATATACTTTACCAGCACAGATACCAATAAGAAGATACCAAATAAGAAACATTAAACCTTCTCCCAGTGCACAGTGTATTTACCTTACAGGAAAGCTCTAAAATCTCAGTGACTGAACTGGCATGTGAAACCAAGCATAACTCTGAGAGCGAGCAATGGGTTCTCATATTCCAGCAGAGATGGCCATAAACATTGTGATATCCAAACTCGCTGAATGGAGTTAGAAGCCTAACATTGCCTTAACAAATACAAATTGGTCAGTACAACATGTAATTTATCACTTAATACAAAATAGAAGTATCAATAGAACTGTCCAAAAGACAAATTTAACGATTCAGTAAGTCAAGTGGGGAAGGTGCTAATGTAAACAATGTTTAGTCCTACTATAAATAAACACTGTTGAATTGGGCTTCTTTATCTATTTCTCCTGGGCCCTGGGGGCAGCTAAAATACCCTGCTGACCAAGTTCTTCTGCTAAAGAACATGAACCTAATGAAGAAAAAGCTCCATTCACGGAAATCACTCCCTGTAAATGGTCATGCTGTTGCCATCATTTTCTCTGGCATACACTGGCCACTTCCAACACGGGAAACGTGGTCCCAGAATGAGTGCATTCCCTCACCTATGGGGCAGGGCTCATCACCCCACCAGACAGCTCCTTCTAAGTGGTTCTTGCACTCTAGCACTTCCTTCAGCACTCAACATATATATATGCTGATATGCCTGCAAAATGTCAACTCTCGTGACAGTAACAACTACTTCAAGTAAGCACATACTGCACTATCCCAAAGGGGGATAATGGAAACTGACAGCTCTTTTAATAGGGGTTTCTTTTTTTTTTTTTTTTTTTTTGGAGAGATTTTTTTCGCTATAGGGCGCGTGCGCTTGCCAGACAGACAGAGAGAGACATAGAGACAGAAAGCGAGAAATCACCCCCCAGAGGGGATGGTCACGCCGCAATCCCTTCTCCTCCATTCTCCTCTCGGGATCTTGGGCACGCACGCACATGCGCCCGGCGTGAGTTGTAAGCCACCGGGTCCGAGACGCGAACCGCGGTCGACTACGTGGGAGTCCAGCGACATAGCCATTACGCTAACTGCTGGTTCCCTTAATAGGGGTTTCTTGAAAAGTCTGTTTTAGATAAATTCCAGGTACCAAAAAGTTTTAATGGACCAGTGTGGAAGGGATAAGATCTACCTCTACAGAAAATGCCCCTATGAGAAACAAACTATCCTCTGGCTGCATACTTCTCAGACTGTGCAGCCCAGTGCTCACTCTCCCATCTAACTTGTACCTATAAGTTGACAAGGAGATACCCAGACTCTGTTATTACCCTTAATCCAGCTCCTTCACAGATACTAGGTTGATCCATATAGAAGTGTCATGTCTGTGAGTAAAAATGGTTTCCTGCTGGCAATTTCCTATGGCATGGCCTGATAGTAAAGGTAGTGATCATGCAGATCTCTTCTACTCTACTGGTCCTGACAGGCATCCCCTCAGCTCAGAGCTCAACTTGCAAACTCCAAATCAAGCTTCATTGTAATTGCCACATGACACATCCCATTCACCAGGCCAATTGCCTAGCACCTAGGCCAAACCTGTCAGAACCTAAAAGCTAAGGTTAGTAAGTACAATAAGTCACGGCAGGGGTTCAATGATAACCAAGATTCTGCTAAGATGCCTGCAAAGCTTTAGCCATGCTAGATAAACTAATGCAGATGTGACCACATCATTTGGGCTAAAGATGGGTATTTAAAAAAAGGGGGAATCAATGGAAGATGTTTCTAACAAAGGCAGTTCCAGCCATGGAACCCCACCTCTGGAAAGGAGAAGGTGCTAGAACCAAGGCCTGCTAGTTCACATTTTTAGTTTAGTTTTTTTTTTTTTTCTTACCAGCAAATATAGTATTATTTAGAAAACTAACAACTTCTGAGAATGCCAGATTCTACCTATCTACTCTGATCATCTAGTACAAGTATGTTCTGTGCCCAAATAAACACAAAACTTTATAAAAAAAAAAAAAAAAAAAAAAAATCAGGCTTCTAGTCACACAAGAGAAACTTACATCTTCTTCTTGCGATGGATGAACTATTTCCACAAGCCTCTGGATAATTTTCTCCTCATTTAACCACTGTAAAACATATTGTAGAAGTAATCATAGCAATGAGTGGCTCTTGTTCAAGCCCCAATGAAGATTAACATACTTGGAAATATCCATCACATTTTAAGTAGAATGTTACAGGTTTCTCTGGACTTTGAACACTACAGAAAATTAAAAGTTCCCCAAGGAAAATGCCAGTGAATATATTATTTTAACAGTGGCCGATAATACCAACAACTCCCCCAAATTATAACACCCACATAATAAATTCTATACAACAGTTCCTTTGCTAGGGGTAACTCCCATACATTTGGCATTAAAAGGGCCAGTATTGTGGTTATTAAGAAAGTGGGGATTAAGAAAGATGGAATTTATACATTTTCTATAACAGAACATTTGTTCAGAGCTTCAGAAAGATTTCTAAAAGCAATATTTGGTATTAAGCCACTGAGTTAAGAAAAAAACACAGGAAGATCAAAAAGGGACTTTCAGATTCCAAAACCAAACCTACTACAGAAAATATGAGGGGGGAATGGTGAGGGAGTTCCCATAGAAGCATAGTTTATCTGCCCTATCACATACTAGCAAAGCAATAGTATCATCTATATATGAAATGCTGTAGTGAATGAAAATATGAAGAGATTAGAATGGGGGGGAGGAAGGACAGCTGGCTTAATACTGGTTCCATCAGGAACTGTAACACCATAATAAGCAGGAGAGCTCACTACCTAGACAGGACATCAAAAGAAAAAAAAAATCTATGGGAATAGCAGATGGCGTAATGGCTGTGTCACTGGACTCCCACGTAGTCGACAGTATTTCGAGTCTGGACCCGGTGGCTTAAACTCACGCCAGGCGCGTGTGCGTGCGTGCCCAGTTTCCCAAGAGGAGAAGGGATTGTGGTGTGGCCATCCCCCCTGGGGGGTAATTTCTCGCTTTCTGTCTCTCTGTCTCTCTCTGTCTTTCTGGCAAGCTCACACGCCCTATAGCAAAAACCTCCGCCAAAAAAGAAAGAAAGAAATGGATTGAGGACTAGATTGGAACACAGAGAAGGGAAAAGGAGAAAAGAAGAGAAAGAAGACAATGACAGGAGGCACAAGAGCTTGGGAGAAACCTTATTTTCAGGTTACTCCCACCCTCCCCTCTTCCCACCCAAATCCCACCTAAGACATCTATTCAAGAGACATGGATCCTAAAATCACTAACAGTCCACATTTTGAAATGTCATTTTTGAAATAAACTCCATTCTCCCTATTATCCAATGCGCCTATGGCAGCCATGAGAAGAGAGTTACTGTGAAGCCTAGATCCCTGGAAATATCTATTCCTCTCCATTTTGACTTTCAGAGACAGCCCTGAAGAATGTAGCTGTCTTCTCAAGAAAGAAGCTTTGCAGCACACTCTGATCACCCTTAGAGCTCCCAACCTCCTTACTTCTGCCTTTACTACCAGATTCAGCTTTGAACAAATCTTCATTCCATTCTACCTTGCCACTCCTACAAGAAACAAACCAGCAAATAGGAAGAATCACTCAGAATGACACATCCCATTCACCAGGATATGCACATCCACAAGAATCCTAGTCTTGCAAAATCTGAATCTTTTCCTATCCTGAGATAATCTTCCTTTCCCACTCTTCTCTCTGAACCCCAGACAACCCTCTGCTACCAACCCTAATCCCATGGAACCCCTCCCAGCACACAGCAAACTAGCTGGCTCACATGCAAGCACCCCAATCCCAGTCAACAAGTCAGAATTCTACTCACATTCAGCACATCTTGCCTGGGTTGTGGAGGCTCAATACATGTTAGGAGCCTGAGCAACAAATCCATGATAGCAGAGGTTCCTATATGCTTTATGATAAGGTCTACAAAATCACGTTTCTTCTTTAGGAAATCGACAATCTAGAGGAGAACAGATCAAAAACTCAAAAGACATGTAACTTGGGAACTATAAATTTCAGAAGGTTTTAAATGCTGACCCACACCCCATTTAAAATCCCAATTCTTTAGGGTGAGAAATGGCAAATGCTGGATTAGCAATAAGATGTCCAAATGGAAAGCCTGGCTAATAGTTACAATATTCAAAGACCCTTAAAGGAAAAAAAAAAAAAAAAAGCTCCCAAATTACCTTACATTCCCTAATACAAATATAACATAATAGAATCTTTTTCTATTCATTTTCATTATTCTCAAAGAATAGAAATAAAAAATATACCATAAAGAGGAAGAGAGTATATACCATTTTATAGTTTATAAACATAAAAGCATGTCCATTTAGACTTTGCACTAAAACGCAGTACATTCAAAAATCTTCATCTAGCAAGTGAGAAAAAAAAACTCAACAGATAAAGATTTCTACTTTAAAGTAACTAATCCACCTGCTATACAACCATCACATCTACATTTTCATTTCCGCAATTTATCTGATTAGATTAACAAAAGACAGGTGGCTGGTAGAAGAAAAGGCTGATATATACAATGAGGCAATATGAAAACAGTAATAAAAATTAGGACTCTGTCACTGGGTCTCTTTTGAACTGGAAGACAACCTTGGTCCAGCCTGTGTGCCTTCTGACTTCTATTCATGTGTAGATGTCATCTACTCAAATACCCCCAAGGCCCAGGAGCAGCACAGTCAGTGTGGCAGCTGCTGTTAACAGCTCACTGAAGACTCTCAAAGGCCCTAGGAGGTAGGGACTGAAGATCTCAAGGTTACAGATGAAAAAAACCAAGGCTCAGAGCTAAAATTGTGGCTGCCTTGGGATTTAAACTTAGATTTATTTGTATGCTGCAAAAGTCATAATCCTTCCATTATCCCACATGAAAAAGTCTAGTAACCAGAGATGACAACTAAAATTGCTTCACATAATTAGGTGTAAATACAGGATTAACTAACACACATTGCTTCTCCCAACAATGACGTTAAACACTGTGATATAAACCTTCAAGCAATAATATATAATCCACTCAAAACTGAGTTCCATAATAAGTTTTTTAAAAAGACAATAGGAGTGAGAAGAAGAAAAAGTCACAGGTGACCAAAACACTTCACTATTCGGTAGCAGAAACACTGGACCCAAAGACACAAACTCCAGCCAAGGCTGTGTACAGCACAGCAAAGACCTGTACCATGGATGACACTGTTAAAATGCTAAATCGTGCAACACTGACAATGCCCTACAGCTAGACTTACAAATTTCGGTTCCAATAGCAAAGAAATGAGGAGGAAAAGTATAATAAAGCATAATGTCTCAATAATGGCTACAAACATCTTATAGACTTGAGTGGTAACATGAGGCTGATATGATGCTTATTATACTCTACGAAAACTGCCAGCAGCACTTTTACTGCTAATCAGAAAGCAGGGAAGGGAGACAATCTTTATTAGCATAATCATGATTAGGAGATTAGTACCTTAGAGAAAAGAATTATTATTTCCAATACACTTAGGAAGGTTACCCTACTCAAGGAAGAAGGAATGACATTGTGTTTCTAAAATGAAACTAATCTACTCTGCTTTTGCATACAAAGGACAGGTCATACTGGGCCCAAAATAGTTCCACTCTCTCCATGTTTGTGGATTCCAAAGATGGGTCACCTGAAGTCTCTTTTTTAGTGCCAGGCCCAACTGGCCTGACCTCTTGCACCCCTATTATCACAACTTTGCTTTGTTGCAAAAGTCTGTTATACTTTGTACTTGATCATCCGAGGCTCCAATTACTCCTTGGATGCCTGTTGTCATAAATGAATTATAATTTCCTAGCAAGCAGATCTTTTTCATACCAATATCCACTAGAGCAGTGGATCTCAAATTTTAGCATACACCAGTCTGTTATGTTGGAAGTCTAGCTAAAAACCCAAATTGCTGGACTCCATCCCCAGAGTTTATGATTTAGTGGGTCTGGGGTAGGACATAAGAATATGCATTTCTAACAGATTCTCAGGTGATAATGATGGTGCTGGTTCAGGGACCGTACTTGGAGAACCAAATAAGAGATGCTTGAGAAATTAATTTCTATCTACTCTGTATTAACTTCCCAAGTACATATGAACTGAGAACAAAATAAAATGAAACAGAGGAGGGAGATATCATCATAAGAGTAAAATATGAATTTCTGTCAAGCAATGCTGGACAGGAACAGCAGAACTATATATGCATATGACAGCCTATACTCAGACTTCTCAAGCTAAATATTTAAGTTTTTGAGCAAAATCAAAATAGAGTGGTCACTGTACAAATGAATCATCAATTATATTTGTGGGAAAGCTTTTTGATTTAAGTATCATTTATGATCACTAGTGAGGAGAAAACAAAACAAAGCAATTGTCTGGTAGCTAAAAGTCACTAACATTCCACTCACACATTCAACCCATACTATGGTGCTATCTTCACAAATGACTGCCAATATTCTCCTACTTCTAACTATTCATCAAAAGAGGAAACTGAAGCATTCTAACAAATTAAGATCTGCGGCACTTCAAAAAAAAAGGTGTATAAATCAGTGTAACTCAGTGCTTAGAATGTCTAAGGTTTAAAATATACTTTCTTATAAAGCCTAGGCTTAAGGCAAACTTGAAAGCTAAAGCAACATTACTGGGGAACCATCTCAGGTCAGCCCTAATACTTACCTTTTGGAAAATAATATTTACCTGTTCTGGTTTTCTGCTGATAAGAATACTTAGCACCTTGCTGAAGAAACTGGCAAGAAGTGGGTTCAAGGGGGAATCGTTTAGGAGGAAGCTATATAATTTCATTAGCAAGGATTCATCTTCTCCCAGTCTATCATTCATCTGGGAGACATCAGAAGTGAGCAACTCACAAGATATATTTGGATACCTAGAAGAACAGGATACTTACATCATCATCTATGTTAACAGTTTAATTACATAAAGTAAAATACAAATCAGGAAGGCTTCCTAAACTTTTGCAAAAACAACAAAATCATCTATTGGGAATTTTAAAATCATTTCAATCCATTCTGGCTAAACTCTAGATTAAAATAAGTTTTATACATTGTCTAAAAATTGTTTTTTAAAACAAGCTTTAAAATAAACACATTTCTCTCAATGGAACTAGAGTATACCTAGGACTTAGGAGCCAAGGGAGGTCATGCTGCAGGGTAGGGGCCTTCTCAATTCTGACTGAAAAGAGAAGTCAGAGGTAAAAGTCACAAGGCTAGACATCAGCAGTCTACACTGACATGGGAAGCTGCATGCAAGATGACTATGCAGGCTGCTGGTTTCCAGGAAAGTGCATTTTCTCCACACAGCACCTTGTATTAACTCAAGGCATACTGTAGGTACCTGGACTAGCTACGTTTATTTTTAGAGGGGCCGTAAATGGTACTACAAAGTTGTGTTGGGGAGCTTATCAAGTGTTCAGTCTATATTACATCTTAAGAGATTATAAATATCCCAATATTCTGATAGGGAAAGAAGATTGCAGCTTGAGCAGTTACCCAGGGAAGCTGTATATATAAAAAATGTGCTTCCATGCAAGGCTTCCAGCACCCACTGGGGAATACAGACAGGAAAACACCCCACTGTCAGTTTTCATTACAATCTCACTCCTGAACTATATGGGCCCACAGAAGGCAAAATGATAACCGCTCTGAACGTAATAAGCAGCTCTTAAATAGACTCTACAGCTTTAGAAATATCTGCACCCTCTAAAGCATGACTGGTTCCAACAACCAGAGCAATTTCTCTCTGAAAGATGGCAGCAGGGGCTGGCAGGTGACGTGGTGGTTAGGGGCACTGGACTCCCACATGGAGAACTACAGTTAGGGTCCCAAACCTGGTGGCTTGCTTTCTCCTCTCTCTGCCTTTTCCCCTCTCTCTGCCTCTCATTCTGTCCCTCTCTGGTCAAATTTAAATAAATAAATAAAGATAAGAAAAATAATTCTAAAAAAAAAAAAAAGATGGCAGCAGATCTATTTTCTTCACTCCCTTCACCACAAACTATTTCTCATCTGTTTTCAATAGTAACAAATGAAGATTCCAAGCAAGGTCTACTCAGACAATATGCTATCTGACCCACAGTCTACTTCTCTGCTTTTATATTTTCCTCCTCTTGGGTAGCTAAGATCCATACTCCAGCTAGCCATCAGGAGTGGTAAGTTCAAATTCTGTTAAGGACAGGTAGGTGACAAAGGAGACAAAAGCAGCTATATGACAAGAGAGAGAGGGAAGACTGTGGACTAGAACGTGGATGACACACCTGGAGATACCCAAAAGAAGCAAGCAGCTGCCAGTTTTGAGATCCCTAGCTCAAAGAGACAACTGGCAACACACCAGAAAGTCACACCATCTAAGACAGAGGTGTAAGATTGGAAGACTGAACAGCATGAAAATGTCCCAAAATGAACCTTAATGGGAAACAGACTAAAAAGGAAGAAAACAGACCTGGAAGGTGAGGCTCATATTATCAAATGCTGTTTTCTGGAAGTTTAAGGCTTAGTCTCCTCATTTCTTATAATACTTGGGTCCAAAGATGCCATAATATAAACTTCAATAAAGTAACAATTATCCCAGGGACAGGATTCTGTAATGGTTATAGTGCAGCTACTAATAATGTCACATTATCTAGGCTGTAAACTTACAAGCTGAATAACCTTGAGCAAGTTATTTAAACTCTCTTGGTTACACTTTACAACTCTGTAATACTAGTCTGTAGAGGAGGGTAATAGAGATTAAGTATCCTGTATCTGAAATGCATGAGACCAGAAATGTTTTGGATTTCAGGTTTTTGTTTTGTTTTTGATTTTAGAGTATGAATATCTGCATATACATAATGAGACATCTTGGGGATAGGTCCCAAGTCTATCCCCTTGAACAGCCTGAGGGTTAACCAAATCCAGTATTTTTGGATTATATGGTTACAGTCTATACAGAATGCTGTATAGACTTTATAGACTGTAACCCAACACATAAGGTTAGGTGTGGAATGTGCCACTGTGGCATTATGCCGATGCCTAAAAGATTTCAGATTTTGGAGCTTGCTGGATTTTTGATTTTTGAATTAAGGGTGCTTAGCCCATACATACAAAATGCTAGCAATATGGCTTGTCATACAATAAAAAAAAATTTAGTGAATAACTATTTTTATTCCTCTGTATTTTTTACTATAGGACAATGCTGCTGTGGGAGTTGAGGGGACACGCTGTCTCAGTTGTTCTAATCTGGAAATGACTCGCAAATAAAGATCCACCCTGGCTGCAAATCAAATGCATGATGCATTCTCTAAATTTTAACACAGAAAGTCCAGAACAGGGCATGGGCATCTTTTTAGAGTTTTCACTGCACAGGTGACATGGAGGCAGAATCTAGCTCAAGAAGGACACATCATATGGCCTAAAATTCATATGAAAGGTTCAGAGTTCTGGGTCAAGCTGAGACCCCTCTCTCTTCCTCCTTAAGATCAACAAGCTTCAGGGTCGGCAGGTGGCATGGTGGTTAAGGGTGCTGGACTCCCTCCCACATGGCCAATCGCAGTTCGAGTCCCTGATTGGCGGCTTACTTTCTCACTTTCTCTTTTCTCTCATTCTGCCCCTCTCTGGTCAAATTAAAATAAATAAATAAACCTAAATAAACAAAATTCTTTCTTTAAAAAAAAAAAAAAAAAAAGATTCGACAAGCTTCGAAAGCACCCGAAGATACTCTCTGTCCCAGCTCTAAGTAAGACTCCTCTTCCTACAGCACCCCACTGCATGCTGACCTCTGAAAGAAAATTGAGCCCTGCTGCACCCAGCCCTACCTAAGCCCTTTCTTCCCTCTAAATGGGAGTACTCCTTGCTCCTGAAGGCACTCTCTACTCGCCCTCTTGACAGCATTCCTTACCATCTACTGAAGCACAGCACTCACTAGACAGCTGGCTCCCTCATGCAAGCACCATTTCCTCTGTACTACTGCATTCTTGCCAGCAGACCACCATTTCCTCCACTTAGGGGGAAAAAAAAACAAAAACACCACAGCAAACTCTGCAGTTCTTCTGACTCCATATGTGCCTCTAGCTACCACTTCCTCTTTCTGCTTCAGTTACAGGAAATTACTTGGAAAAGTTGTCTCTACTTTCTCCAATTCTTCCTCAAAGGCCTTCTAACCAGGTTTTCATCTCAGTGTCCAAAGAACCTGTACCCATGGGGACCATAATGTTCATGCAGCAAAATCTGTGATTTCATGTGAACAATGGCCTCTGACTCACTGTTTCTCCTTCCTGAAGCCTATTCTCCCTTGACTCTTAGGGGAGCAGTCTCTTCTGTTTCTCCTCTTGTGACTAACCCCTCCTCGGTCCCTTTGTGAAACGCTGGTGCTAAAGTCTCCATCTCAGTCTCTGAACTTGTCTTCCACCTTTATCTGCTCCGTAGGTGATGTTAGCTAGCCTCATGGCTTTACATGTCTTCCATCCCCTTGCTGCTACTACTCGCCTCCACTTGATGTCTAACAGGAACCTCAATCATGACAGGGCCAAAACCAAACTTCTGATCTATTCTTCTTAAATTCATCTTCAGTGCCATAAACCCATCCCAATCCCTTGACTGTTCAAGCCAAATCCCATAATCCCTCTTGACTTGTTCTCTCCTACTTCACACCTATGAGGAACCCCCTTCAGTTGTAAGCTCATCTAACGCAACTGGAAACTGTTTCTCACCAGCCAGATCCACTAAGATCTTCTCTTTGTCTGCTCATCACTGCAACCTTCTAACTGACGTGTCCACTTTTACTCCTGTTTTCCTATGGTCAATATCCACAGAGCAGGCAGACTGATCCCAAAGCAAAGTTAGGCTATGGCATCCACTACTCAAAACCCCTCAATGGCTTCCCTTCTCATTCCAAATAAAGCAAAATCCTGAATAAGCCTACAAGGACCTATGAGGCCTACCTCTGGGCAGCCTGTTCTCCTCCTCATTCTTGATGCTTCCTCTTCTCTGGCTGCCCTGCTGTTCCTACGGTATACTTTAGGTCTTCTACACTTGCTGCTCCTTCTGCTGGACATTCTTTGACACATACTCATAGGGCAATCCCCTCATTCCCTGTACTGTCCCAACCAAATGGTATCCTCTTAATTTAGAGGCCCTCTCCAAGCTGGGTCCTCTTACCCCACACTACTTTCAGCAGTCCTTGTCTGACCTTCTTTGGTTTATTTTTCTCCAGAGGACTTATCTGAGAAATGACAGATTTACTTTATAATCTGGTTCACACCAATACAGCAAGCACTCTAATATCTCAAAACTATAAAATCCTAATCTGAACTTCCTCAGATAACTACAGTCACTCTTAACCCCAAAAAGCTTTCAGATCCCATCTGAAAATCCATTCTTGGTGGCCACACAGTTGATGTACTAGTTAAAATGTGTCATTCTACAAGGCAGACCCACATGGAAAGGTTGTCAGTTTTTAGACAGAGACCTCCTGAGTACCCTGGGCAAGCATATGCCCATAATCCAGTCTGGATGAGGCTAGGGAGTGAATTATAGCATTAAGACCCTACCATGGGTGCTATCTCTGTATCTCTCTCTCAGAAGAAATAAATAAAATTTGGGGGGACAAAAGCACTCTATGCTAATCTAGCTGACTGAGTCATCCAAGATACATTACATACAGCTGATGGCTCTGCTCAGCCAGATACATCATGGCAGAAAAATGCTCTAAATTGAGTCCTGCTCCTTCACGATGCCACCTAAAAGGTTATGTATACAGAAATCCACATTTGCTCTTGCAGCTTCAAAAGTACACACACACACACAAAAACATTGGGAAAGCAATATAACTGCCAAGCTGTGTTATAACAGGGAGGAGGGACCAGCAGATGGCATAATGGTTAATGTAGCTGGACTCCCAAGTAGTCTATCGCAGTCCAAGTTCTAGACCCGGCAGCTTAAACAGATGCTGGGCCCAGGTGCATGTGTGCCCAAAATCCTCAGAGGAGAATGAAGGGATTATGGCGTGGTCATCCTCCTGGGGTATTCTGTCAAGCCACCACCCTATAGCAAAAATCTCTCAAAAATAAAGTACATAAATAAAAATAACAAGGAGAAAAAGGTCACCATTTCTTTTTGGTAAACTCAGCACTTCATATAAGGTAAGCCTACTCTTCCCTATTTAAAGAATTATTAGCTTAAGTCAACATGTACGGAAGCAGACCAAGAAGGATAAGTCATTGCTCAAGTTCTCAGTGCTAGTAGGAGAGGGTGACTACACTCCTCCTAGGTGGGCTTGACGCAAAGCTCATACTCGCTGGCCCACACCATACCACCTCCAAGGAGGGTTCAGATCCAAGTCAATCAGCACTAACCCACACACCAGTTTACTGTGGAGGAAATTCCAAAGTGGCAAATGTCTATTTTTTGGAAGATAAAAGCACATTACTATTTCTGCTGCCAGATTTTCTTCTTTTTTTTTCCTAGCACTGCTTTACCAAATGCAAGCTGTCAATCTTAATGGCTGGCAGAGAAAATGACATCCTTGAAGATCCAAGCCACCAGCAACTTGAAAGTATTAACAAGTATTATTTCCCTGACAGCATAGTTCTCCCCAAGAGAAATAAAAAGACATCTGAAAAGGTCAGATGGGGAGAAAAAGCAAAAGAGTCTATTGAAAATCTAATTTTTCCTACTCCATTGTTTATTTAATGCATTATTATTTTTGTTCCTGAAGTTGTACTCACTTTTTCGGGGAAAAAGAAGCAACTATTTCAATAAAGCTGGGTATGGAAAAAGTATTAACTTAAACCTCAATATTTTAAATACCTGTAGTGTACTCACAAAGAGTTTCCAGGGGCTTGAATGAAAAGCATTATATAAGACTGTAATACAAGATTCTCACTGAACTGTAGTTCTGCTTGTAGACAGATTAAATGAGTGCTAAGGAGATAAATCCACTGTAGTTTCCCATGGTATTACCTACTTAAATTTAGCTACACTGATGTTCACCAATACCTATATCCTTATTTGCAATTAACAAAAAGTCAGAATGTACTGTATCAGCTTATGTTCTTCATAACTCAAGTTCTGACTAAGACCTGCTCCATGATCTGGGCTATCTGACAGCATAGTTCATAAGATACATAAGCTCTACCCTCTTATTTGCAAAGTAGAGAAAATACATAAATTGTCTTACTATTTTAAGAAATTTGTCACTATTCGTTTATAAAGTGCATTGCCTTTCCAAACAACCGTTTAACTGAAATTCAGAACACTTATTTACAAACTCTTCTTCTAGAAGAGATTACATCTGCCACTAAGCCTATCATTCTCGACCATCTTGACCTCATGTAAACAGCCACAGTAGCACTAGGGAATTCTAGGACAACAAAACTATAATATTTTCCCCCACTTCACATGAGTCCCACCCTAAAGAGAAGATTGAATTTTCTTACTTGTATCTGATCTTTTCATCCATGTCTTGAGGTGGTTCTTCTATAATGAATGAAACTAAATCTTCGAGACATTCTGCTTTTAACAGAAACTCTATAAGTTTGCGGTTCTGAGCTTTACACTCCTGTAAAACATCTTCCTCATCCATTAACTCCTTCAGTGTTACATCTTCTCTTTCTAGAAGTGTGTCTATGTGGGATGATGAGTGAAGATCAAATTTCCAAAACATGCTGGTCTAAACAAAATGCAGAGAGTATTTCATAAACTTTCAATTTCACATATTAATTTTCTATAATTCAAATTTCAGCTCAAATTTACAGTCTAAAATGATAACTTGAATCACGTAAGTAAAATAAGTTTCATGTTAAACCTATAAAATACTTCTTTAAGGAGTAACACTGGCAAGATACTCAATATTTTCCTTCTAAGAAAATATTATTACTGGGAACCAGCAGTTAGCGTAATGGCTATGTCGCTGGACTCCCACGTAGTCAACCGCGGTTCGCGTCCCGGACCCGGTGGCTTAAAACTCACGCCGGACGCATGTGCGTGCGTGCCCAAGATCCCGAGAGGAGAATGGAGGAGAAGGGATTGCGGCGTGACCATCCCCTCTGGGGGGTGATTTCTCGCTTTCTGTCTCTATGTCTCTCTCTGTCTGTCTGGCGAGCGCACATGCTCTATAGCGAAAACCTCTCCCAAAAAAAAGAGAAAACATTATTACTGATTAAAAAAACTGACTAGTAAATATTCAAAGCTAAAATTTGGAATGATTTTAACCTGCGAAAGTAATTAATCGCTATTTTGTTAAGAAATTAAGGTTAATTTCTAATACAGAACGAATACCTTCTGCAATAAATGACAACGAGACCTAAGTATCCAGAATTCTTCAGAATGTTAGACTTAGAAAACTACTGCCAACTAATAGTGTTAGCCATTGAGAACACTTTCATAACCAAAAGTCTTAAGTAATACAATGGTAAAATGTTCTATTCCTAATTAATAAAGAAACTTTAGGGGCTGGCAGGTGGTGTGGTGGTTAAGGGCACAGGATTCCCACATGGCCAACCGTAATTCGAGTCCCAGAGCTGGCAGCTTGCTTTCTCAGTTTCTCTTCCCCTCTCTCTCTCTTTGGTCAAATTAAAATAACAACAAATGAAATTAAATAAATAAATAATTCTTAATTCTTGAGGAATTAAGAGAAATCAATTGTCTTTAGTTACTAGGAAAAACATCTGACAATCAAACTTAGATCAATCACTACACAATGCCACATATATATTCTTTCCTCAACTTCATCTGAAAACAAAAAGTCTGTCTGTTTTCTTAAAGATACAGAGCTGGGACCAGAACTTGGCATAATGGCTATGTCACTGGACTCCCATGTGGTTGACCGCGGTTCGCGTCCCGGACCCAGTGGCTTAAACTCATGCTGGGTGCGTGTGCGTGCGTGCCCAAGATCCCGAGAGGAGAATGGAGGAGAAGGGATAGCAGCGTGGCCATCCCCCCTGGGGGTGATTTCTCACTTTCTGTCTCTCTGTCTCTCTCTGTCTGGCAAGCGCATGCACCCTATAGCAAAAATCTCCCCCCACCCCCCAAAAAAGATACAGAGCTAAAGAAGGTACTTAGGTATTTATTTGATACAGATGGGAACATAAAAAGAGAATTTACTAAAGGGTACTTTTAAGCAAGAGATGACAAGATGATGGCATCGAAGTTCTGTGTAGGCGCAGGACCATTCAAAAGTCATTCCTATCTGCCTAACAAGTTTCACTGCAGAATTCCTGAACCAGAGTTTAGTAAGGCATACTTAACTTCATTCAACCTCAAAACCAAAACCTATAGTTCAGTTAGAGCCTCACTATCTACCAAATGAAGTGTCCTCTATAATCATTATCATCATAAATGCCCTCCTGTTATTTAAAGAGCTCAGGTAAAAGGTAGGAAACTGCAAAAGGTCCTAACCTATGTATAGCACAACTATGTACTTTTTAGAAGTACATATTTTACTAAATCCACTATATTAGGAGATCAGATAGGAATACACCCTGATTTGATGTGCTCATGACATCTGCTTCAATATAATTATTTTAAAAACAGAGACTGGGACCAGCAAGGTGGCATGGTGGTTAAGCCACTGGATTCCCACATGTCCCACCACAAATCAAGTCCCTGGATTTGGCAGCTTGAAAATCATGCTGGGTGCATGTGTGCACATGCCCAAGGTCCCAAAAGGAGACCTCACCTCCTCTGTCTCTCCTGTGACCACAAGTGTCCTATGGCAAAAACCAAAAAGAAAAAGATAGAGAGATCAAAGAGGGCAAAAATTTACTTACACTGCTAGACACACTGATCAATCCAAGATTAAAGGAAGAAAAACAAAATGTGCAATGGCAGGTTACCCAAGGTAAAGGTATATCCACTTCACATGATAAGTTGTCTTTCTGTCTCTCTTTCCAGCAAGCCACCACCTCATAGGTCTAGTCATAGGACTAGCTGCAGTAGTGTGCATTGCGAAGATGCTGCTGCTCCAGAGGCTGAGATCACCTGAAAGGCCCCATGTGATTCTGGCACAACCTGAACGATGTGGAGGCACACTACTAATGAGGCTGAGACAGGAGGACTGCAACACATTAAGACCCAGTCTTAAAAAACAGTATATGAATATAGTATTTAAAATATAAGCAGAGTTTTTAGGAAGCTAAAAAAGAAATCACAAACTGTTGGAGAGTAAGTTTTAGATATGAATGTTATGAAATAGGAAAGTTATGAAAGTCATCCCTATTAAAAAAAAACTAAAAAAAAAAAAAAAAGACTTTAAGCCCTTTAATGGAAATGTGGCAATATGTTCACATCAATTAGTAGCAACACACCAAATGCGATTATGGATGAACAGCCATTGTGATGGTTCACCAAACCCCAGAATCACAGCATTTTACTCAAGAGGAAATCAATGTGTGGACTGCCATTGAACATGAAGTTCAATGGGATGACACAAATCTATGATCAATAGTATGAAGCACAGCTCTTTCCTCTTAATGATTAGGCTGATAATTACATGTAGATGACATCACAAAATACACTAGAGAAGCCAAACTTCCAGCACAAATAACAACCACTGCACCCCTAGGCTAACATGTGACCTCTCTGGCTCAAGAGGAAGAGTGGGTATAAGCATGCTGTAGAAGCCACCCATTGAGCAATGAACATTTACTAGTAATTGAGACAAGATCAACCTACTTTTATGATAACTATTAAGGAAATAGAGCAAAGATGATCTACAAGTAACAGGGAAAAAAGCCCTGAGGGAAAGGTCAGTGGAGATAAAACTTAGATATAAGCTTTTTAAAAATTTTCAGATTTGTGGAAAATGACAAAAAGCCTTTATTTCATCATCTTATCCTAATAAAACTGAGACATAGAAAAAAAGAATGATACCGAAAGATAACTCAAACGGAAGAAAGGAAAAATATTTCCCTCCCTACAGAGGAGGGAGAGAAGCTATTTCTTCTTTGGAGGCACAAAGTAACAATGTCTGTGCCATCTACAATGCTATTGTTGGAATAACAGGGTTCATTTATATGCAAATTTTTAATAACAAATTCTAGGGAGAAAATATATTTTTACCACTCTTCCCCATACTTAGCATTAAAGTTGACAGGGCAGGCTGCATGGCACAAGAGGATAAGCACTATACAGAGGGAGCTGAATCCCTCGTGACAAAAAGTGGTTCAAATCCTGGCTTGAGAAACATGCCAGGTGTGTGCGCACATGCCCAGGTTGCTGAAGGCATGGAGAAATGGAGAAAAAGAGACTATAGCGTGATCAGGCCCCAGTGTGTGTGTGTGTGGGGCGGTGTTCACGCACTCTTTCTCTCTGGTATGAACACAGGCCCTCTGATGTTAAAAAAGGAAAAATAAGCATATGATGAACAAAACAGTTACGTTTATTATAGTACCTCTATAGCAGGAGCACACAAGTACTAGGTATGTCCAATTAGATGCCAAGGACATACTAACTTGCACTGTTCCTTTAAAGATATTAACAAGTATGAAGTATGACAGCTCTGGTTCAGCTGAAATAGCAAAATAAAGAATCCCCTCAAAACTGAACATTTATGTCAGTCTACCTTGTTAAAGCAGATAAATTAATTTTAAGAATTATTTTTATTTAATTTTACTAATTTATTTTTAATTTGAGCAGAGAGGGACAGGGGTAGAGGGAATGAGAAAGCAAGCCACCGGGTCGGAGACTCGAACCGCAGTCGACTACATGAGTCCAGCGCTCCTAACCACCATGTCACCTCTAGGCCCGAAAGCTGATTAATGAAATTTTGATCCTAGGATGTGTACAGATTGACAAAATGGTTCAGTTTTACTTACTTTAAAGCTACCATGCATATTCAAATGCCTTCCTAAATTCCACCTCCCTAACCTTACCAGGTCACTATATAATTAGTCTGTAAGTAAAATTTCTGATAATCTATTTTTCTCCATTTGAAGTCAGAAAACTTGACATAGTTAAAAATTTAATCACAAGGCTGGAAGGTGGTCTGGTGGTTAAAGGTGCTGGACTCCTACATTGCCAACCGTGGTTTGAGTCCAGAACCTGGTAGCTTGCTTTCTCACTTCTCTTCTCTCTCTCTCTATCTTTCTCTGGTCAAATTAAAAAAATAATAATGAGGGAACCAGCAGTTAGCATAATGGCTATGTTGCTGGACTCCCACGTAGTCGACCACAGTCCGCGTCCCGGACCCGGTGGCTTAAAACTCACGCCAGGCGTGTGTGTGTGTGTGTGTGCCCAAGATCCAGAGAGGAGAAGGGATTGCGGCATGACCATCCCCCCTGGGAGATGATTTCTCGCTTTCTGTCTCTATGTCTCTGTCTGTCTGGTGAGCGCACGCGCCCTATAGCGAAAACCTCTCCAAAAAAAAAAAAAAAGACAAAATAGAGTTTAATTATTTTAAAAAATATAACCTCAAGTCCTTTTTTTTTTTTTTTTTTTGTTATCTATAGCATGTGTGTGCTTGCCTGAGAGAGACAGAGAAAGGCAAAGTCATAAAGAACTCACAGAAGGGATAGTTATGATGTAATTCCTTCTCCTCTATTTCTCCTTGTGGGATTTTGGGCACACATGTACAGATGCCCACGTTTTTCAAGCAGCTGTGTCTGGGACTTGAACTGTGCTGTCAATCATGTGAAATCTAGCTGCTTTAACACCACCCAATGGACCAGCCTCAAGTATTTTTTAAGAAATTAGATCTTGGAACCAGCAGATGGTGTAATGGTTATGCTATTGGACTCCCATGTAGTAGGCCGCAGTTCAAGTCCTGGACACAGCAGTTTAAAACCAAGCATATGTGCATATATGCCCAAAATTCCGAGAGGAGAATGAAGGAGAAGAGATCGAGGCATGGCTCCCCCCTTAGGGTGTGATTTCTCTCTTTCTGTCTCTCCGAGAGTGCATGCGCCCTGTAACAAAAATCTCTTAAAAAGAAAAAAGAAGTTAGTACAGGTGAGTGCACATGGCCTGTATTAAATTAAAATAATACGAATGACAAATAAAATTAAATAAATCATTCATTTTTAAAATAATGATTTTATTTATTTTGTTAATTTGACCACAGAGAGACAGAGTTTGGGGGGAGTGAGAAAGCAAGCTGCCAGGTCTAGGACTAGAACCATGGTCAGCTATGTGGGAGTATAGCCCCAAATAAATAAAAAAAATTTTAAATAATTATTTAATTTAACTTTTTATTTATTTATTTTCACTTGACCAGAGAGAGACAGAGAGAAAGAGGGAAAGTGAGAAAGTAAGCCTCCAGGTCTGGGACTCGAACATCAGTTGGCCATGTGGGAGTCCAGTGCCCTTAACCATGCCACTCAGGCCCTGCAAATAAATAATTATTTAAAAAGAAAAGAAGAAAAGAAAAGAAAAGCACCAGCAGTTCGCATAATGGACTCCTATGTAGCCAACCACGGTTTGAGTCCCAGACTCGGTGGCTTAAACTCACGCCGGGCGAGTGTGCGTGCATGCCCAAGATCCCAAGAGGAGAATGAAGGGGAAGGGACTGTGGTGTGGACATCCCCTGCGGGGGGTGATTTCTCGCTTTCTGCCTGTCTTTCTGGTGAGCGCATGCACCCTATAGCAAAAACTTTTTTTTTTTTTTTTTTTTTTTTTTGTGAGAGGTTTTTGCTACAGGGCGCGTGCGCTCACCAGACAGAGAGAGACAAAGAGACAGAAAGCGAGAAATCACCCCCCAGGGGGATGGCCATGCCGCAATTCCTTCTCCATTCTCCTCGGGATCTTGGGCATGCACGCACACACGCCCGGCGTGAGTTTTAAGCCAACAGGTCTGGGACACAAACTGTGGTCGATTACGTGGGAGTCCAGCGACATAGCCATTACACTAACTGCTGGTCCCTAGGAAAAACTTCTTAAAAAAGAAAGAAAGAAATTAGGTCTTGAAAGATGGACAGTTGAGCAGCACTAAAAAGTGATGCTCTTAAACCAGCATGTGGCCTAGTGGTAACATTAGCTAGAGCCCACATACCTGAATACATGGTTCCAGTCCTGGACTTGATGGCTTGAGAAATATGCTGGCATGTGTGAATGTCTGTCCAATGTCCCAAAAGAGGAACAGAAAAGGGATTGCACATGATCATACCTCGTTGGGGGATGGGTGGGAAGTGCTTTCTCCCTCTATCTTTGTCCCTGTCTCTTAATGAGCACATGAGTCCTAAGGCAAATTAAAAATTTTTTTTCAAAAAATGATGCTCTCTTTGTAAGGCTGACACACCTGTGAAGGTTGGCAATTTGTAACTGGAGAGCTCATTGAGTATGGCATGTATATATGCCTGTGATCTGGACTGGTTGAAGCTGGGAGTGGATCACAGTATAACCCTGTCAGGAGTGCTGTATTTCTGTGTTTTTATATGTGTGTGTGTGTCTCTCACTCAGAGAATAAATAAACTTTTAAAAGAAATCAGGGTTCATACAAAACAGCAAGTCTTTATTTTTTGTCATCCCATGCATAAAGATGAAGTATAATGAAAAATACTAAGAAACAAATCACAAAACAGCAAATCTGGTATCAAGCACTTGCTATTAGCTAATTATAAGCAGAATTATATTCATCAACCACATGGAAACTAAAAATATCTACAAACTAGATAAAGTCATACTTAAGAATTATAAATGAAGATATGACTTATCTATCTAAAGTAAAAGCCAACTTCCAAAATCTTACCTGAAATAAAGAAAACTCATTACATACTGCATTTACTATAAAGACTAATAATTAATTGTGATGAAATATGAATAGGAGTTGGCAAAAAGACCAAATCTAGCCCACAGCCTGCCAGTGAAGAATGGTTTTGACATCTTTAAAGCACTGTTTTAGCTAAAATAAAAATAACGTTAACAGAGACCATCTGCAGTCAACAAATCCTAAAATGTTTACTTTTTCATGCTTTACAAAAAAAGAGAGTAATGTCTCTTGATCCAGATGAAATAAAGTTCCCACTAACACTCACTTTGATTTCCTTAATTTCCTGAAACCACCCAGGCATCTACCCCATTGCCCTCATCCACGGCCTCTCCATTTTCTCCTTCCTGAGCACTCCCTGGGCCATGTTTACCAACTTCTTGGGCAGGTTAATTATGGCCACAAGACAAAGTTTTTTCCAATGTGCCACAAACAGTAAAATCTCCAATAATCTTTCCCCTACATCTGGTTGAATGCTGACAACCATAAAGGCCTTAAGGTATGGCAGAACAGAAAAATGGATGGTGCCTTGGTCCCCAAATAATTACATGGAAGAAAGCTGCCTGCTAATTTGTGTACCTGCCCTAGCTGTGAGAAAAAGCCACCTTCCACCTGTTCCTTTGTTATCCTAGCAGTGTAAACCACCATGTGGCCCAGATCCTCTAATTTCCCAGCCCACAACTTTGTGTTTTAACTAAGGTTTTTTTGTAAGTTTCTGCTACAGGGTGTGTGTGCTTGCTGGAGAGAGAGAGAGAGGGAGAAAAAAAGGCCCATGAGAAATCACCTGCTGAGGGGATGGCCATGCCACAATCCCTTCTCCACCACTCTCCCCTTGGGATTTTGGGAATGCACATGTGCCCGTAATTTTCAAGCTGCTGGGTCTGGGACTCAAATCGTAAAGTCAAACACGTGCAATCCAGCTATCTTAACCTCCACAAGACCTGCTGGCCCATACTTTACTTATTGTAAACATGAGATACTATAAACATAAAATTTAATATTAGAAAAGGAATTCTTCAACAACTGTTATAAAATAACTAATCCCTACTGATTTCCACTATTCCAAGTTCAAACAAGTTAAAATAATTTTTCAAATTGGAACATTTTAATACACATATTTGCACAGAGAATTTTACTTCTATTGGATATACCATAAATTCAGTATTATAGAACCACAGTAGACTCCTTAAACAAACATATATTTATCTTTAAGACAAACAGTAATGCTACTGAAAACAAATGGCACTGATGTATTTGTGCCCTTTGAAGTAGAAAAAAGTTAGGTGTGAGAAAATAGTTAACAAAATTCAACTGCCATCCCTGAAGTTGAATGAAATCTTTTTAAAAAGGGCTAGAATACTCAGAAAAAATGAAGAGTCAAAATTTCAACAACTCATTTTCAGTAAACATAAATACACTTTAAAAGTCATATGACCCTACACCATACTTTAAAACAGGATGTAAGAAAAGAAGAGGGAATCAAATTTCTTACAGAAAGACTAGACAGTACAATAAAGCCAAACTACCCTCTACCTTTCTTAAAAATCCTACAGTTGATGGGACCAGCAGTTAGTGTAATGGCTATGTCGCTGGACTCCCACGTAGTCGACTGCGGTTTGAGTCCCGGACCCGGTGGCTTAAACTCACGCCGGGTGCGTGTGCATGCGTGCCCAAGATCCTGAGAGGAGAAGGGATTGTGGCGTGGCCATCACCTCTGGGGGGCGATTACTCGCTTTCTATCTCTCTCTCTCTGGCAAGCATGCGCCCTAAAGCAAAAACCTCTCCAAAAAAAAAAAAAAAGGCCTACAGTTGTTTTATAGGTTGGTTCAGTTTTCCATAGAGTTTATTCCAAAAGGGCTAAAGTCATCCGCTACTTGATGCCACAAAAACAACCTCTGCTATTCTGTCTTCCCTGTAACTTAAGACAAGCAAAAACTGCCATCTTACACACACAAAATAAAGCCAAAGGATCCATTTAGTAATTTATTCATCTCAGAGCTACAGTTTTAAACCATCTGAAATTATTGAAATACTTTCATGATATAAAACCTTCCCTGGAGTGAAACCTGCAACATGGTGCCTTCATTTCAAAGCAGTCCAGCAGAGACACTGTCTCTGGGTGAAAAGGTGCTGCCCTAGCTCTTGCAAGAAAACTGGGACAGTGACACAGTAAAATCATTTGCAGGAGGTATATGACAAAAACATCAGTCTTTCCATAGAATTTGCCAAGGCACTGCTAATAGAATTTCAGTATATTCAACAAGGGTCCAAATGTGGGATTGCTTTCATCAAATAAATGAACATTTCCCCAAAAACCTTTTTGTTTTTAGGAGGGACCAGCAGTTAGTGTAATGGCTATGTTGCTGGACTCCCACGTAGTCGACCGCGGTTCGCGTCCCGGACCTGGCGGCTTAAACTCACGCCGGGCGCGTGTGCGTGCGTACCCAAGATCCCGAGAGGAGAATGGAGGACAAGGGATTGCAGCATGGCCATCCCCCCTGGGGGGTGATTTCTCGCTTTCTGTCTCTCTGTCTCTGTCTGTCTGGCAAGTGCACATGCCCTATAGCAAAAACCTCTTCAAAAAAAATAAATAAATAAACTTTTTGTTTTTAATAAAAGAAAGTTCTTGCTATAGGGCACATGCACTTACCAGAACGACAGGCAGAAATCGAGAAGTTCACAATCCCTTCTACTCCAGTCTTCTCTCGGAATTTTGGGCACACACACATATGCATCCAGCATAAGTTTGAAGCCGATGAGTCTGGGACTCTAACCACGGTCAGTCGTGTGGGAATCCAGTGATATAACGACTATGCCATCTGCTGGTCCCTGCCCCCAAAAACCTTTTCATAACTACTGGGATGTCAGGGAAGTAAGAATGCATTCTTGCATGGAAAAACAGAAAAATACATCATGACTTTCCTGATGGCCTAATATCAAGCATCTAAACAAATCTAAATACCAAGGCTAGCTCCATTATTGGCTAGCCTAATAGTAGAATGTTCATTCCTCTAGCAGTGCCTCGGAAAAGCCAATTTTTTAATAATTTATTTATTTTTATATTTTTCCCACAAACATTTACTTCGCATTTCAAAAAATTTGGCTCATAATCCATAGTTCTTGACAGTTAATAAACAACTTTCAAAATTTCAAAAAAATGAATTTTAAAGATAATGTTTGAAATATTTGTTATAATTTTGTTTGTGACTCTATAACAGAGACAGTACATTTTTAAAATATTTTTGAGAAAATATTTACACGTCAACTACTTAAACTGTTGTAAGCACACAATTCACACATAAACCTTCTCATTCAGCCCTGCCTACCTAGTATTCTGTGATATACCATCTGCTAGCAAAGATCAGTCTCTTTCTTCCTTCAAAGTCTTCCTCAAGATAATCTTCTGGTTGTGGCTGCTCTTTTGCAATCTCTACTGATTATAATGCTGGGCTGAAAAAATCCAGGTTATTTTATGGTACGAGTTTTTTCACACAGCTTCTCTAATCCTCTCTGCCAGGCAGAACTGTTTATGGTGCCTGGCCATCTTTTCAAGAGCTTTTGTTGACTTTCTTGAGATCTTAGTTCCATAGTTTTCTGGTTTAATCTTCAGATATGACATTCCAGTCAAAGCCCTGTCCAATAACGAGTATTTCCAATTTCTTTTTTTTTTTTTTGGAGAAGTTTTCACTATAGGGCGCGTACGCTCGCCAGACAAAGAGACAGAGAGACAGAAAGCAAGAAATCACCCCCCAGGGGGGATGGCCACGCTGCAATCCCTTCTCCTCCATTCTCCTCTCGGGATCTTGGGCACGCACGCACACACGCCCGGCGTGAGTTTAAGCCACCAGGTCCGGGACTCAAATCACGGTCGACTACGTGGGAGTCCAGCGACATAGCCATTACACTAACTGCTGGTCCCGTATTTTCAATTTCTGATTCAAAGCAACAGGTATTACTGAACTTATGCAAATAACCATTCTGCAACAAATAAGAATACTCCCAAATATTTTCCAGTTCCAGAAGGATCAGGAAGGGAGAAAAGTTTATGGTTCTATTTAAACAAACAAACAAACAAACAAGAAGAAACATTTTAACAAATTGGTGAACCTATCAACAGCTTAAAAGAAAGCAAAACCCTTAAATAGAAAAACAAAGCATAGTAAAAAAAAAAAAATCACTGATGTTTTACTTGAAAGTCATAAAATTCTATTTCACCAAGATCAGTCTTAAGTAATTAATCTCTCTTCTGCAGTGTTTCTGTGATCCAATCTTTCCGTTTAAATCCTGGAAGTTAACATTCGATGTTGTTATTGATGTTTCTTGTACCTAGCATTAAGTTGGTCATTTTCTTGGATGCTTTTTGCTCTCTTATTTCTGTATGTGTATCTTTAGTTTTCCTGGTAAACATCCCTTTGAGAACTTCTTGAAGAGCTGGTCTGGTTTGGGTAAATTCTTTCAGGTTTTATTTATCTGAGAATGTTTTTTTTTTTTTTTTTAATAAACACCTTCAAGTGATTGGCTTTCTTTTTTTAAATTATTATTTATTTAATTTTATTTATTCATTCATTTATTCTAATTTGACCAGAGAGAGACACAGAGCAAGACAGAGAGGGGGAAAGGGAGAAAGGAAGCCACCAGGTCCGGGACTCGAACCGTGGTCGGCCATATGGGAGTGTCCAGCACCTTAACCACCATGCCACCTGCTGGTCCCCAATCTGAGAATGTTTTTATCTTTTCTTCCCGATAGAAGGATATTCTTACTAGGTATAGTATTCTTGGTTGAAACTGTTTTTCATTTATATTTTCCCATTCTTTCCTTGCTCATACTGTTTTCTGAAGAAAGGTCTGATGTTAGCCTGATGGAATAATCTTTATAAGTAACCTGATCTTTCTTGCCAATTTTAGTATCTTGTCTTTGTCTGTGGATTTTGCCAATCTGGCTATGGTATGCCTTGGAGAAGATCTTCTTGAATTGATTCTATTAGGGATCCTTTGTATTTCTTGGGTCTGGATATTTGAATGCCTCTCTAGGTTTGGAAAGTTTCCTTCCAGGATTTCATGGAATAGATTATCAGTGCCCTTATCAGTTTCTTCACCTCCTGGGTGTTCGCATGCTTAATGGTATCTAGTGTTTCTCGAATAGTATTCTCTCTCTTTTGTTTTGGTTATTTTCTCAGATTTTTGGGTTATTTTTTCTTGGTCAGAGGTTTTGTATTCAACATCCAAGATTTGATCTTCTGCATGGGCTAATCTAATTTTAATACTTTCGAGGGAAGTTTTGATTTCCTGTATTGCAGCCTTCATCTCAAACAGCTCCATTTGATGATTTTTTTATTGCGTGTTTTTCCTCTTTCAGATTACGCAAGAACTTCTTCACCTCCTGAAACTAGTCTCTTTTCTCTCACATCTTCTGGAGTTCATTGTCTCTTAGCTCTTGCATCTCGTTTAGTTTGGTCACTATGAATATTCTGAATTCTCTACCAGACATCTCCACGAGTTCCACTGTACTGTCTGTGGATAACGAAGGATTGTTCTTTTACCTTAGGGGAGAAATATTTTCTTCGTTTCTTATATTGCTTGTGCCTCTGTGGTGGTTTTTGGTCATTCTGTGACAAAAACAACTCTCCTCTACTGTTTCGCAATGTGGTATCCACAGAATGATTTAGAGTTCAGATTTATAAAAAGGGGTTTTTCCTTAAGGTAGGAGGTTCAATAAGGGTTGAGGATTTCAATGATCCTAAAAGTATTCAGATGCTTGGTTACTGTGCACCTACTGTCTAGTCACTCAATGTGTAAAGACTGTCTCAGTGTTTCAGGGGTCTAGAAGATGGGGTTTAGAGCATAACTTCACTTATGGTTCAGGTGCTAGACTCTCTCATGGCCTAGTATGTTTCAAATCTTGGACTTGCTTTCTCACTTTCCCTCTTTCTGTCTCTCTGTGGTCAAATTTAAAAAAATAATAATAATAATAATAATAATAATAAATAAAAAGCACTGCTGATCACTTGTTATTCCTAGAGGGACAACAGAGAATCATTTTAAGTTCACTTAGAGCATAACTTCTTGCCCCTGAATGCACCAGGACGCACCTCAGATTTAAAATGGCTTCTGTCTCAGTGTTTTCAGGGGTAAGGGAAGCTAATTTCACTTCTTTTCACCTCTCTAAGCCTCGGCATACTTATTACATAAACTAGTTGTGGAGAGTCAATGTGAAGGGCCAAGAACAGTAGCCAGAACATAAAGGCTCTCAGCAAACAGAAGCTATTGTGGTATAAGTATGTCCAGTGCACTTTAAAACAATGCTTCTCAAACTTTCTCGGGCACAGGGGTCAATTAGGAGTCAAGTTAAAACAGTCTCGCATTATGATTCAGTAAAGCAGGGCTCATGCCTGAGATTCTGGATCTTTAACAAGTTCTCAGATGTTGCTGATGCTGAGTTTAAAACTCTGTTGATAGGGACTGGCAGATGGCATGGTGGTTCAGGTACTAGACTCTCTCATGGCCTACTATGTTTCAAATCTTGGACTTGCTTTCTCACTTTCCCTCTTTCTGTCCCTCTATGGTCAAATTTAAAAATAATAATAAATAAAAAGCACTGCTGATCACTTGTTATTCATAGAGGGACAACAGAGAATCATTTTAAGTTATGTCTTTACAAAATTGCATTAAGTAGGGACAAGCAGTTGGTGTAATGGCTATGTCACTGGACTCCCATGTAGTTGACTGAGGTTCAAGTCCCAGATCCGATGGCTTCAACTCACGCTGGGCGCGTGTGCATGCTTGCCCAAGATCCCAAGAGGAGAATGGAGGAGAAGGGATTGCAGTGTGGCCATCCCCACTGGGGGGTGATTTCTCGCTTTCTATCTCTCTGTCTTTCTGGTGAGTGTGTGTGCCCTACAGCAAAAACCTCTCCAAAACAAAACAAAAATGCAATAAGTATATTCAAAATCATTATATGAAAACAGAGGAAATGCATACTAGTGTATATTTGTGACTGTTACTTATTTCAGAAACTCCCTCTGGATATGCTGATATTAGCGGGTTTTCTTTCAACACAACAGAGGCAGAACATAACATTCTATATTACACTCCAATAAACACCCAGAAAAAAAAAACACCATAATCATGCTCAAAGATGAACTATTGGGCCAACCCCACAGCCTAGTCATCCAGGGAGCTCAATTTCACACAGATGACTTTGATTTGAACCCTGGTCCTAACTACTTGAAAAACAAGCCAAATGCTTGTGTAAATGCCCAAAATTCCCAAAGGAGGGGAAAATGGAAGAGAAGAGACTGAGAAATGATCATGCCACACTGGGGTTGCTTTCTCCTTCTCCTTCCCTTTGTCTCTCTGGTAATTTTTTTAAAAAAGGAACTATTGGAAACCTAATGAAGGACCAGCAGTTAACGTAACGGCTATGCCGCTGAACTCCCATGTAGTCGACCACGGTTCAAGTCCCGGACCTGGTGGCTTAAACTCACGCTGGGAGCGTGTGAGTGCATGTCCAAGATCCTGAGAGGAGAATGGAAGAGGAGGGATTGCAGCATGGCCATCCCCCATGGGGGGGTGATTTCTCGCTTTCTATCTCTCTGTCTCTCTCTGTCTTTCTGGCGAGCACACGCACCCTATACCAAAAAAAAAAAAAAAAAAAAAAGAGAGAGAGAAAAGAAACCTAATGAGATAAACTGCTGGTGGTTTTACCCATAAATGAACAGTAAATTGTGAGGCAGACAAAAAAATTTAATAATTTAAAATTCAAATTACCGTATTCCTATCAATTCAGTATGCGTATAAATATAGCTTTCTATCCAAGTAGATAAGATAAACTATACCCTGCAAAACCCTGCTCACACAGTACCAACTGAGCAATAACTATCCACGATTGGCTAGGTATAGGGCAAAATGTTCAGAGATTTAAAAAAAAAAAAGGAAAGAAATTAGAAGACGATGATGAATTAATTTCAAGAGAGTAACAGTAGAGCATTAAAGCACGTGCTTCTGAGAGCAAGTCCCTGTGAGACTACAGAGGTCATATACCCATGAAGCTAACTCTGTCTACACCATTTCATAACTGGCCCCAATGGAATGATAAAGAATTCAAATATGAGGTATCTGATTATCACATGCCAGATTTTTAATAAGCATGCAAAAGATTTATTTCTAGTTTACACAGTTGCCATTACCTAAACTTATTTAAGTACCATCAAACAGAACAAAAACAGGAAAAGCTTACTCCAAGATAAGACATGGGAAAGACTTTAGGACAACATACACTAGGACCAGCAGGTGGTATGGTGGTTGGGGCACTTGACTCCCACATGGCCGACTAGGGCCTGGTGGCTTGCTTCATCACTTTCCCTCTTTCTGTCTCTCTGGTGAGTACATGTGCCCTAGAGAAAATTAAATAATTCTTTTAAAAAATGTGCTATAAGCTTTAATACTACTTTTGTTTTTTAGTTTTTGCCATAGGGTACATGCACTAGCTAGAGGGAGACAGAGATTAAGAGAAAGGGAAAGTGAGAAGACCCCCCCCCCCAGAGGATGGCCACACCATAATTCTTTCTTTTCCAGTCTCTTCAGAATTTGCGGCATGCACACACATGTGCCCAGTATGATATTCAAGCTGCTGGGTCTGGGACTTGAACAGCAGAGTTGGACACATGGGACCCAGTGCCTTAAACTCCATGCTACCTGATGGCCCAATACTATTTTTTTAATTTTTGGGGTAAGGTTTTTGTCGTAGAGTGTATATGCTCGCTGGAGAGAGACAAAGAGAGAGAGAGAGAGAGAGAGAGAAAGTGAGAAATCACCCCCCAAGGAGGATAGCCATCTTGCAATCCCTTTTCCTCCATTCTCCTCTAGGGACTTTGGGCATCCCCATACAAGTGCCCAGTGTGATTTTCAAGCCGTTGGTTCTGGGACTTGAACCACAGTTGGCCATGTGGTAGTCTAGAGCCTTAGCCACCATGCCACCTGCTGGCCCCACAATACTATTTTTTAAGACATGATATGAAGGAAATATTTGATGGGACCAGCAGTTAGCATAATGGCTATGTTGCTGGATTCCCATGTAGTCGACCGCGGTTCACGTCCCAGACCCGGTGGCTTAAAACTCAAGCCGGGCGCGTGTGAATGCATGCCCAAGATCCCAAGAGGAGAACGGAGGAGAAGGGATTGTGGCGTGGCCATATCGCCTGGGGAGTGATTTCTCACTTTCTGTCTCTGTCTCTCTGGTGAGCACACGCGCTCTATAACAAAAACCTCTCCCAAAAAAAAAAAAAAAAAAAAAAAAAAAAGGAAATATTTGAAATGCAAACTTTACATTACCTCATACAAAAGCATGTGAACACACACTGCCCAAATTCAAGTTCCTATATACACTGAGTCTCCTTTCAGCACTCTGCTAGTGGCCCCTTCTCTTGCCACTATTAGAACCATTAGAATTATGCTTAGTTCCACCTATCATCTAAGTCAGATCTGTCTAACAGAAATATCACATGAACATATACGCACATGTAAGTTTAAATTTTCTAGTAGCTCCATTATAAAAAGTAAAGTGAAAACAAATTGGTGAAACTAAATTTAATTATGTTTTATTTAACCTAATATACCCAAACATCACTATTTCTTTTGATATTAAGTCTTCACAATCCAGTGAGTGGGACTAGTCGATGGCATAATGATTACACTGCTGGACTCCCACATAGTTGACTGCTATTCAAGTCCTGGACCCAGTGGCTTAAAAACTCACCCTGGGCATGCGTGCATGCCCACAATCCCAAGAGGATAATGGAGAACGGATTGTAGCGTGGAAACCCCCACTGGGAGGTGATTTCCTACTTTTTGTCCATCTATCTCTCCAGAGAGCATACATGCCCTACAGCAAAAAAAAAAAAAATCTCTCTTAAAAAAAAAATTTAGAGAGTACTTTATATTGATAGCACATCTCAATTTGGACTGGCCATATTTCAAGTGTTCAAGGGTCACAGGTGGCTGCTGTATTGGGAAGAGTAGCTACAATGATATGATTACTACAATTACGACTCTAAGTCTCTTTCCTGGTACTAAAATAGCCCTCTACCCCCATTTTCCACAGCCTAAGTCAATCATTAAGAACCTCTTTTAGGGAGCCAGAATGTAGCACAGTGGTTAAGGTGCTGGACTTCCAAATGCTGACCACAGTTCAAGTTTCAGACCTGATAGCTTGCTTTCTCACCCCACCCCGCCCCCATGTCTGTCTCTGTCCATCTGTCTGTCTGTCTCTCTCTCTCTGGTGAGCAAACATACCCTATAGCAAGTCAAAATAATAAAAAATAAAATAAAATAAATAATTCTTTAAATAAAAAAGACACCTCTTTTATACAAGGGCCTATGTGGGTGGTAAGAAAAATTATAGACTTTCTTTTCTTTAAATACAAACAAGCAATAGAAATCATATACATATATTTCTAAAGAATTATTTTATTAAACTTTTCTTTCTTTCTTAATTATTTTGACCAGAGAGGGACTGAGCAAGAGAGAGAGAAAGAGGAAGTGAGAGAACAAGCAGCCAAGTCTGGGATTCAAACCATGGTCGACTATGTGGGAGTCCAGCACCCTTAACCACCACTCCACCTACTGGCCCCAGAAATCATATATATTCTTAAAAATACAACCACTTAGGCAGACATTCTTCAATTCATAAAAAGTAGATCATAAGAAAACTAGAATTAATTTTTATCATTTAATATCTAGGAATAATTGAGAAATCTCTCTGAAAAATATCTAGGAATAATTGTAGCAACAAAGAAGTTTTTAAATTCTTCTCAAAATAATGAAAAAAGCTAGATCTCAAATCAGGAGGGGCACAAGAGAATTATTATTGATTTAGATTTAGTTAGCAAAATCTGAGAATAGGTTCATATCTCTGGAAGTTTATTTCATCTTAAAAGCCAATTGAAAAATATTTTACAAGGAAGAAAAATGCCTAGGTCACTTAGAGATGTTGAAAAATGATAACTAATTAATTAATTAATTAATATGGGGGGGAGACCCTAAAAATCCTCACTCATCCTGGAAAAAACTGAGCCCACATGGCCTCCCAAGACAACAAAAAATCTTGCTTATTCCTCGAGCAACAAACACAATTACACCAAACAAGCATGTTGGGAACAGGACATACTGAAAGCAAATTAAGCTGCTGTAAGGCTGTTCTTACTGGTTCATCTACTCACGCAGGGTTTAGACGTCCAGACACCTACAGTCTCCGGACTTCTCCTTAGGCTCGGTTCACATATGTGGGGAAACTTAGCTAGGCAGTGTCTGACCAGATCCAAATGGAGAACTGCTATGTTCAAGAAGGGTTTGGTGGTTGTTCACCAGCATGCTGAAAGCTGTATGCCATTAAAAAGGGGACAAGAAGGAAAATATCTATAAATAGAAGAACATACAATCACTCTGATGGAAGGTTACCTCTCCACGTTTTAAGTTAATGATATACTCTGCTCACCTGAGAGCAAAGCCCTAAGGAAACTATAATTTTTATAAGCACTAGCAGAAACAAGGAATACAAAAAAGTAAAAACAGTTGGTCTTTGAAACCAATTTTCACAAAGTCCTAAGGATAAATACCATAAAATAGCTAGAGAGTTCACTTAGTAGTTGCTTCTCCATTCTCAGCTAAGACATCAATTTCATAAAGGCATCTGCGCCCTCGACCCCAGCACTCCTGGACTAAGTACAATAAAACAATTTATTGGAGTGCTTATGAGAGATCATAGATTTCTTTAGAGAAGGCCAATACAAACTCAGAGCCAGTTTCATTGCATTTGCTCTACAACTGCTTCTTCTAAACAAATCATCAAAAGCAATAGCTTTCTACCACCCAGATATTACTGAATTTTTCCCAGTTTTAATTGGTTAACTTCTTTTTTGAGCGATTTTCGCCATAGGGCACGTGCGCTCGCCAGACAGACAGAGAGAGACATAGAGACAGAAAGCAAGAAATCACCCCCAGGGGGGATGGTCACGCTGCAATCCCTTCTCCTCCATTCTCCTCTAGGGATCTTGGGCACGCACGCACACGCGCCCGGCGTGAGTTTTAAGCCACCGGGTCTGGGACGCAAACCGCGGTCGACAACGTGGGAGTCCAGCGACATAGCCATTACGCTAACTGCTAGTTCCCGTAACTTCTTTGAAATTTCAGCTTTTGGTGGTAATAGTTAATAAAGGAATCAAGTCCACTTAGTATGCACCATATTAATCCACAAGTACTTTCTAAGCATTAATGTGCACTGTACTGAGGAACACAGGCATAATAAGAAAGTGGTTCCTACTGCTTTGACAAACACAGTGAGGTTGAGAGAGAAAATACAAAGAAAGGAAAGCATAAACCCTGAGCCTAGTCCACAGACGAGAGCCTGGCCAGAAAAGATTTCATTATACATTAAAGCTGTGCTAGGTCTCAAAGGATGGGAAGGATTTCATAGCTGACAGAAAAGAAAAAGTATTCCAGGTCAGGAGACACCTGCCTGAAAGCAGGCAGATACAGTAGCTTCAGGAAACTCATGACACAGAGAAGGCGCTAATGACAAGAAGAAAGAGCCTTTGGGAAAGTAGCAGAATCAGCTAGCAACAAGAGGTCAGATTTCAAAGGGGTATACATGAAAGTGTAGCACAACAAAGGCTTGCTGCAGGAGCAAAGAATCGGTAAATTGTTTTTTTTTTTTTTTCTGGGAGAGAGATTTTTGCTATAGGGCGCATGCTCTTGTCGGAGAGATAGATAGAAACAGAGACGAAAAGTAAGAAATCATCCCCTAAAGGGGATGGCCATGCCACAATCTCTTCTCCTTTTGAGATTTTGGGCAGACACGCACACACATGGCTTGAGTTTTAAACCGCCAGGTCCAGGACTCGAACCATGGTGGACTATGTGGGAGTCCAGTGATATAACCATCACACCATCTGCTGGTCCCAAGAATCAATAAGTTATAATTAAAAGAAACATGTATTAAAATACCTATCTAGAGATTATGCAAAATATTTAAATGATACATAGGAAAAAATCTGAACAGAAGTACAGAGGAAGCAACACAGAGGAGATGACAATGAACTGGTAAAAAGTACACTCTCAAAAGAGGATATACACCTCTACAAAAGTGAAGAGGGTAAGAGGACAGACCCATTCTGAGTATGGCCAAGTATTTGAATGGGATTGAAATGTGGGCCAAGAAGGAAGCAGCTATGGTGAGGAACAGGAGAGGGTACTACAGGGTACTGTTCACCATGCTAATTAACACTGCAGTCATCAGTGGCTAGGTGGATGAGCAGCAAGAACAGATCTAAATATGTAACCTTGAACAATATGAAGACCAGCCCAGTAGTATCCAGTTAAGTGCTGTGCATGTGGAGCCAGACCACATGGCCAGCTGCAGTTCAAATCCCAGCCCCAGCAGCTTCAAAGACTGGGCCCACAGGTGTGCACACTCCAAATCCTGACAGGATAAAGAAATGGAGAAAAGAAGATTGTGACATACACACCACTAGGGGGCTGTATTCTCTTTCTCTGGCAATAAATAAATAAATAAATATTTAAGGGATATATATATATATTTTTTTTTAATGTGAGAGATAGATTAGGAAGAAATTATTTTTAAATTATGTTTTAATTTCACTTATTATTAGTTTTTAATTTGACTAGAGAGAGAGAGAAAGAGAGAGAGAGAGACAGAGAGAGAGAAAAGGAAAGCGAGAAAACAGCCACCAGGTCTGGGACTCGAACCTTGGTCAGTCATGTAGTAATCCAGCGCCTTTAACCACCACACCACCTGCCAGCCCAAGGAAGGAATGATTCTAACAAGTGACCAATCCAGAGAAGATAGCAAGGCCCTTCAATAGCCTCTACTTTGAAAACCAAGGTATCCCCTAACAGATTTCACATTAAATTCCCATTTTACCTCCAATGTCAACCATAATTCTACCTCCTCAAAATCTAGTTTTCACTTTTTTTCATTCCTGCACTGTACTTTGGTATCAAATAATATAAACTCATAGCTTGCCTTTGGAGTTCTGAGCTGCCCAGAAAACACAATTCTCAGAAAGTAAATGTCTAACCCTGGATCAACTCTAAATATAACGCTAAGATTCTATGACCAAATCAAGAGGTATAATCTTATCATCCACTTCACTCTAATATTTAAAAAGTCAACCACCACACAAGAAAATTTCAACCTAACTTTTGTCAACTAGCTCAAATTAAAGCAAGTCCAGTATGAGTTCTTCTACAAATTCTCATTATGAAAACTTGACTGTAAATAAAACGCTGTGCCTATTTTACACAATGTCTAAAACTTCAAAGTATATGCAGAGCATAAGTTATTTATACTAAGAACATGTTTTGTTGTTGTTGTTGTTTGTTTTTTGAGAGAGATTTTTGCTAGAGGGTTCATGCACTCACTGGAGAGAGAGAAACAAAGCAAAAAACCAACCCCCGGGGGGACGGCCATACTGCAATCTCTTTTTCTTTATTCTCCCTTTAGGATTTTGGGCATGCACACACGTGCACCCAGCATGAGCCTCAAGCTGCCAGGTATAGGACTTCAACTATGGTCGACTAAGTGGGAGTTCAGCAATACAACCACTATGCCATCTACTGGTCTCAAGTTTGTTTGCTTGTTAAGTGAGACTGATGAGTTGGGAAGGAGAAAAGGCAAGAAATGAGAGTGATTATTTATTAATTAAATAAATAATTATTATTTTTTAATGGTCATTAGGTTTTTGCTGAGAGTCTTGTTAAAGATCAAAGGAACAGAGGCAGGAAAACCACAGCTGGATCAGAGTTTGCCTATGTGTGTGAGCATCTGTGTTCTGGAAGGGCATGTGTGTGAAACAGGTAAGACAGCATGAAGAAAATCAAAGTCAAATCTGTAAATTCTTATGAACCCTACAACTGAAGCATAAAAGATTCTCCAAATCTCTGAAACCAGGATGACAGGAGTCTACAAATGAGCCAAATACCAGAAAGGAAGTAACAGGTAACTGGTGAATAAGAGGAAACATGGGGTGGCAGGTAGTGTGGTGGCAGGAGATTCCCACATGGCTGATCACTATTCGAGTCCCGGACCTGGCAGCTTGCTTTTCTCCCATTCCCTTTCTCTCTCTCTGATTAAATTAAACAATAACAACAAATAGAATAATTAAATAATTTTTTTAAGAAAAGGGAAGAAACGTGTTTATTGATTAGTGTGTCTATTATTTACAACACAAAAAAAGTTTCTAAGTCTCAAAGTTCAAGGAGGAAGGGTGGTCATGAGCAAAAAAGGAATGGTATGAAAACTGCTCTACTAGAAAGGGAATTCTATACAACCATGGAGTAGAGGAAGACATGGCAAAAATCCAATTCATCAAAGTTGTCACTTAGAAAATTCAAGTTATATGAAGCTTAAGAATCATCCTAGTTAAAGCAAGTGACAGTTGTCACTTTAGTATTCATGTATCTCTTATAAATAAGATGCCCAAAACAAAGAACAGCCGTAGGGCCAACAGATGGCATGGTGATTAAGGCACTGGACTCCCATACAGCCAACAACAGTTTGAGTCCTGGACCTGGCACCTTGCAAATCACACTAGATACACGTGTGTGCGTATCCCCCCAAAATTCGAAGAGGAGAATGGAAGAGAGGGGACTGGGGTGAGGCCAACTCTTCTGAGAGATGATTTCTCACTTTCCCTCTGTCTCTGATGAATGCATGCACTCTATGGAAATAAAAACCTTTGGGGGGGAAAGAAAAGAAGAGCCTTTCCTAGTCAAGCAGAAATTTTAGAGCTCACTGAGATGCTTTGAAAAATGAGGCAGTCTTGAGGGCCAGCAGTTAGCATAATGGCTATGTCGCTGAACTCCCACGTAATCGACCGCGGTTCGAGTACCGGACCCGGTGGCTTAAAACTCACGCCGGGTGTGTGTGCGTGCATGCCCAAGATCCCGAGCGGAGAATGGAGAAGGGATTGCGGCGTGGCCATCCCCCCTGGGGGGTGACTTCTCGCTTTCTGTCTGTCTGGCGAGTGCATGCGCCCTATAGCAAAAACCTCTTCAAAAAAAAAAAAAAAAAAAAAAAAAAAAGAGGCAGTCTTCAGATTAAGAATGTCCTACCAGGGGAACAGCAGGTGGCATGGTGGTTAAGGAGCTGGATACTTCCGCATGGCTGGCCACGGTTCAAGTCCTGGACCTGGTGGCTTGCTTTCTCTCTCTTGTCAAATTAAATAAATAAGTGAATGAATAAATAAAATTAAATAAATAATTCTTAAAAGAAAAAGAAGAAGGAAAAAAAAGGGACCAGCAGTTGGCATAATGACTATGTTGCTGAATTCCCATGTAGTTGACTGTGGTTCGAGTCCCGGACCCAGTGGCTTAAACTCATCCCGGACCCAGTGGCTTAAACTCATGCTGGGTGCGTGTGCGTACGTGTCCAAGATCCCGAGAGGAGAATGGAGGAGAAGGGATTGTGGTGTGGCCATCCCCGGGGGGGTGATTTCTCACTTTCTGTCTGTCTGTCTCTTGTCTTTCTGGTGAGCGCACATGCCCCATAGCAAAAACCTCTCAAAAAAAAAAAAAAAAAAAAAAAAGCATGCCCTACCTACCATGTTTATTCTGTAGTTACAACCTATTCTGTAAGAGAAGAGAGAATTGACTAGTCACAAAAATCTTTTAAAACCCCCTCCTCCACTTTATGCTTTATCTTCATCTTCAATCTTCTTTGTCTAGCAAACTTTGATCTTATACATAATCGTAAGTATTCATGGCTATCTCAACACTCTCCAAAGTAGCAATAATAAACCCCTAAATCTCACAAAGAATTTTCTTGTATGAAAATGACATGTGCAAGATACATACATTCATGAACTGAGACTGCTCAAAAATGAAAGTTTAGACCAGTAGATGGCATGGAGGTTAAGGTGGCTGGAAGCCAAACAGCCAACTGTGCAGTTCGAATCCCATACCTGGCAGCTTGAAAATCATGCTGGGCATGTGTACATGCCCCAAATCCTAAGAGTGGAGAAGGGACTGCGGCATGGCTATGCTCCCTGGAGAAATGATTTTTCAGTTTCTCACTGTCTCTGGGAAAGTGCTTTCTCAGATTCTCACTCTCTCTTTCTGGTGAGTACACACACCCTTTAGCAAAAACTAAAAATAATAATAATAATAAAAAAATAAAAGTTCACTGTAGAGTATGAGTGGTGAATAGTCCTTATGCTCTTATAGCTCTTTATGGAAAATAATTCTTACTCTTACAGCTACTCAACAATAACATTAGCTGTCTCAATATTGCAACTTTCTATTAAAGGTGGAAACATGAACACAAACAATTTTTTTTCTTTTTTTTTTTTTTTGGAGAGGTTTTATTTTTGCTATAGGGCGCGTGCACTCACCAGACAGACAGAGAGAGACAGAGAGATAGAAAGCAGGAAATCACCCCCCAGGGGGGATGGCCACGCCGCAATCCCTTCTCCTCCATTCTCCTCTCGGGATCTTGGGCACGCACGCACACGCGCCCGGCGTGAGTTTAAGCCGCCGGGTCCGGGACTCGAACCACGGTCGACTACGTGGGAGTACAGCGACATAGCCATTACGCTAACTGCTGGTCCCAACACAAACAATTTTTAAGTACCTATCCTATAGCCAGATACTGGGTTTCCTGCTATTAGAATTGTTTAGATACTTCACATTCTTTAAGATTTTTTTTCTCATTTTGCAGTTGGAAAAACTAAGATTCTGAGAGGTCAGATAGCCTAGCAAAGATCAGAGCTAATAAATATGCTAGCCAAAATGGTGACTCAAATTCAGGTCTGACTAGCTCTACAGTGTGTGCTCTTCCAATTACACCACATGTCTCTATAAGACCAGTATAGGAAGCTGCTGAGCAACTAGTGAAATAACAGTAACAAGGAACACTACCAGCCCTAGCCCAGCCTCACATGCACTCAGTATAGAAGGCAACAATGGCAGGTTAGCCTGTAATCCAATGGCTCTGGGGACAAGTTTATGAACAGGAAACACGTGCTTATGTGTAATTCATTTATAGAAAAGATGCTGGGCAGCTCAGCCTAAACAGCATGGCTGTGGCTTGAGAGGAATCAGCTCTTGAGGCCAGTGGCGCCACCAGTGTTGATTCTGGGATGGTGCAAGCTTAGATATGCACAGAAAACACAAAGCTATGTAGGATAACTAATGTCAGAAAGTCAGCATTCAAAAAATGTTTGAAGGCTGGCTCCACAGCAGTGGTTAAGCTCTGTAGAGAAGGAGCTAGATCCCACATAGCTGATCCCAGTTCAAATTCCAGCCCCAGTGGTTTGAAAAACACAACAGACCTGTGTGTTCAAAATCCTGACAAGATGGAGAAATGGAGTAAAAAGGATTGTGGCATGACCAGGACACACTTGGGATTGCTTTCTCTCTCATGCACATTTTCTCTCTCTCGCACATGTGTGCGTGCACACCTCCAGTAATTTCAAAACAAAACAAAAACATGGAGAAACTAAGAAAAATTTATTAAACACTGGTAATTATAAATTCCTTTTCAGGGAACCAGCAGTTAGCGTAATGGCTATGTTGCTGGACTCCCACATAGTCGACCACGGTTCGCGTCCTGGACCCGGTGGCTTAAAACTCACGTCAGGCGCGTGTGTGTGCGTGCCCAAGATCCCGAGAGGAGAATGGAGGAGAAGGGATTGCGCCCTATAGCGAAAACCTCTCAAAAAAAAAAAAAAAAAAATTCCTTTTTATACAAAAGTCCAATAGTCAAATAAAGAAAAATCAAAAAGAAGTACTAATGAAACAAGAAATCTGGCATATAAAAGCTCAAAAAGAAGCACTGCCTGTGGAAAAGGAAAGGTCTGCCAAAATTACAAGCCTGCCACCTCCTCTTCCAGTTCTTCTTGAGAACACTAAAGCAAAGAAAATGTCTTCATTGAAAACTAATAGGTTTACTTACCAATTATCTTTATACTTCTGTGAACGATGAGATGGACAAAAAGCAGGTGATGAACTTATTGTTTGTTCATGCCCTTATTTTATTCCTGTTCACTGAATTGAGTTACATCTTTGTACTATGTATGGTGTTCCCAGATTTCAAAATCTGAACAAGTCTACTAACCGTCCTAGGATTATAGCGATAAAAAAATATTTAAATATGCTTTGAGTTTTTGTGTAAGGTATATAATGGTTTAATATGAGGGAAAGAAAATTGGCTACTTAAATGATTAGATCTTTCTTATCATAAAATAATACATGCTCTTTGTAAAATATTTGGAACTATACATAAAAGCATAATCTATGAGCAGAGCACCAATGATTCCATTACCGAAAGATAATACGGTCAATATTTTAATAAATGCATTATAGTCTAATTTACACGTAAATATTTACACACAATTTTCAAAACATAATTTTTTAAAGAATTTTTATTATTATTATTATTATTTTAATTTGACCAGAGAGAGAGAGAGAGAGACAGGGAAAGTGAGAAAACTGCCAGGTCTGAGACTCAACCACAGTCGAATATGTGGGAGTCTAGTGCCCTAACTACCACACCACCTGTAGGTCCCCTGAAACACAGTTTTTAACAAGAGTCGCTTAACATTTCATCATAAAACTTATCTGTTCTCCTGTTGTCCCATGTTTTACTTGTGTAAATAATGCAAACATAATAATCATGTTCATTTGTATACACATCTCTGATGGTATGTTTAGAATAAATTCCCAAATGGAAAATTATTGCTTCTGAAGTGTATAACAATGGATAGCAGGTATTAAACTGCGTCTGAAAAACATCAGCAATGGGTAGCCCGTAGGGTGGTGGTGAAGGGGGGTGGATCCCACAGCCAATTGTGTGGTTCAAGTACTGGACCCAGAGTCTTAGAATACATTCTGGGTGGGGACAGCAGGTGGTATGGTGATTAAGGCACTGGACTCCCAAATGGCCGATGGCGATTGGAATCCTGGACCTGGCAGCCTACTTTCTTTTTTTCCTCTCTCTCTAGTGAGCACATGTTCCCTGCAACAAATTAAGAAAGTAATATAAATAAATAAATAAATAAAAATAGGGGCCAGCAGGCGGTGTGGTAGTTAAGGGTGCTGGACTCCCACATGGCCAACCGCGATTTGAGTCCCAGACCTGGTGGTTTGCTTTCTCACTCTCTTTCCCTCTCTGGTCAAATTAAAATAAATAGATAAACAAAATAATTCTTAAAAAAAAAAAAATTGGGCACATGTGTACATGCCCAGAATCCTGAGAGGAGAATGGAAAGAGGACTAATAAGCATGGCCATGCCCCTTGGAGGGTGCTTTCTTACTTCCCCTATTTTTCTCTCTTGCTCTCTTTCTCTGGTGAGGACACATTCCCTATAGCAAATTAAGAAGGAAAAATAGCGCAAAACTATAAAGCATCAGCAACATATAAGAGTGGCCATTCTACTGTATTCTTGTCTGCATTAAATACTTTGGTTTAAAAATTGCCAGTCTTAAGGGGGACAAATGATACATCTTTGTCATTATACTTGATATTTCTTTTTTTTTTTTTTTTTTTTTTTTGGAGAGGTTTTTTGCTATAGGGCGCGTGTGCTTGCCAGAAAGACAGAGAGAGACAGAGAGACAGAGAGACAGAAAGCGAAAAATCACCCTCCGGGGGGAAGGCCACGCCGCAATCCCTTCTCTTCCTTTCTCCTCTCAGGATCTTGGGCACAAATGCACACGCGCTTGGCGTGAGTTTAAGCCGCTGGGTCCGGTTCTCGAACCGTAGTTGACTACGTGGGAGTCCAGCGACATAGCCATTACGCCAACTGCTGGTCCCAGTACTTGCTATTTCTTTGTAAATTTTAATTTTTTTCTTGTTGGATATATTTGGCTACTAGGAAAATAAACTTTCTCCATACCACATTCACAAAGAGTTTAGAACGCAACGAATACATGTTTCAGTTGACTACTTAATGTAGGTATTAAAATCATTATTCAATTAAAATCTAAGAGAACTATCATATCATAGAATGAACTTCTGAGGTTTATATAAATTATAAAACAGTATAATTGTAGTATTATTTTAATACAAGAATAATAAATCCATTCTAGTGCTGGGGACCAACAGATGGTGTAATGGCTATGTCATTTGGACTCCCACGTAGTCGACTATGGTTCGAGTCCCAGACCTGGTGGCCTAAACTCACGCCAGGAGTGTGTGCGTGCGTGCCTAAGATCCCGAGAGGAGAACGGATTGCGGTGTGGCTATCCCCCCTGCGGGGTGATTTCTCGCTTTCTGTCTCTCTGTCTTTCTGGAAAGCGCATGTGCCCTACAGCAAAAACCTCTCCAAAAAAAAAAACAAAAAAAAAAGGAATATGTTTCCCCTAAATATGGCCATAATACATGAAGCCAGGGACTCAAGAAAATGAGAAGCAAAGACCTAGAAGAAGGTGGAGGTGGGGCCCAGGAGGTGACATGGAGGCTATGTGCATCCTACACAGCCAACTTCGCAGTCTGAGTCCTAGACATGGAGGCTTAAAAATTACACCAGATGGGGACCAGCAGTTAGCGTAATGGCTATGTCGCTGGACTCCCATGTAGTCGACCGCAGTTTGAGTCCCAGACCCGGTGGCTTAAATTCACACCGGGTGCATGTGCGTGCGTGCCCAAGATCCCAAGAGGAGAATGGAGGAGAAGGGATTGCGGCATGGCCATCTCCCCAGTGCGTGATTTCTCTTTCTGTCTCTTTGTCTCTCTCTCTCTCTTTTTCTGGCGAGCACATGCGCCCTATAGCAAAAACCTCCCCAAAGAAAAAAAAAAAAATCACACCAGATGGGCCAGCAGGTGGCATGGTGTTTAAGAGCGCTGGACTCCCAAATGCCTGGACTGCAGTTCAAGTCTCGGACCTGGTTGCTTGCTTTCTCACTTTCCTCCTTTCTTTCTCTCTGTCCCTCTCTGGTCAGAATTAAAAATAAAATAATAAAATAAATAAAGTTAAATAAAAGAATTCTTTAAAAAAAGAAAAATCACACCAGGTGTGCATGTGCATGTGTGCCCAAAATCTCACGAGGAAAATGGAGAAGGGACTGCAGCATGGCCATCCTCCTAAGGGGGTGATTTCTCGCTTTCTCTCTCTCTCTGGTGAGCACTTGTGCTCTATAGCAAAAACTTAAAAAGAATAAAAAAAGAAACGTAAGAGGAAGGACCAGTAACTACAGGGAAGGTCCAGAGCAACAAGTCCAGGATAAGGTGAAAGGCAAAAGTTACTGGGAAGGTTAAGTCCAAGGAGATGGAACTGACAGATTGCTGGATGTATATGACCACACCAAAGAGAATTTTGCAACTAAGTCAAAGGTTTAGAAAATAACTGAATAAAATACACGTACTTTTAATACTGAGTTTATTGGGTTGGTAGGTGGTATGGTGGTTAAGACACTATACTCCCACATCGCCAATCCTGGTTCAATTCCTAGACCTGGTAGCTTGCTTTCCTATTTTCCCTTTCTCTCTCTCTCTTTCTCTCTGGTCATATTAAAAAATAATAACAACAACTGGAATTAAATAAATCATTCTTTTTAAAAATACTGAGTTTATTCAAAGATTGTGCTTAAATGTTGGAAAATGGAGGAGGAGAACTTTTAAAACTAAAACCTCCTCTTCATAGTAAGAAGCCCAATAGATTAAAAACAGCGATATAAAAGCATTTATTCAGAAATGTGGGAGTAAATAAGAGAAAACTGTTAAGAGATGAAGGCAGCAGTCCTAAGCGAGTAATTCAAGAATGAGAAAAATGGAACAGACTCTTTTTTTTGTTATAAACTTTGTGGTACTGTTTGACTTTTTAGCTTGTATGAATAGTCCTCATGAAACAACTGTAGGCAGAATATTTTCAAAAAGTAGAACCTGCTGGGCCGGCAGGTAGTGTGGAGGGTTAAGGGCAATGGACTTCCATATGGCTGACCACAGTACGAGTCCCAGACCTGGCAGCCTCCTTTCTCATTTTCTCTCTCTCTCTCTCTCTCTTGCTCTCGCTCTGTCCCTCTCTGGTCAAATTAATATGAAAAAAAATCAATAAATAAAGTTAAATAAAATAATTCTTAAAAAAAAGTAGAACCTCGGGAACCAGCAGTTAGCGTAATGGCTATGTCGCTGGACTCCCATGTAGTCGACCGCGGTTCGCGTCTCGGACCCGGTGGCTTACAACTCACGCCGGGCGCGTGTGCGTGCGTGCCCAAGATCCCGAGAGGAGAATGGAGGAGAAGGGATTGCGGCGTGACCATCCCCCCGGGGGGTGATTGCTCGCTTTCTGTCTCTATGTCTCTCTCTGTCTGTCTGGCGAGCGCACGCGCCCTATAGCGAAAAACCTCTCAAAAAAAAAAAAAGTAGAACCTCCTATGCCATGCTACAACCGATCATAGTAAAATTATGTTAAAAATACACAAAATTTGTAAAAATATAAAGAGTTTAAAGCTTATGACTATTCTTTCTAAACAGAGGATACTTGGGGAGATTTTTTTAGCCCATCGTATGTTACAAAACCAGTATTGTCAATAGTGAATTTCATTTGTTCTCTCTCGTTATATAAATACCTTAATGATATCCTCTTTTTTTTGTCACTTGGACAACAAAATCTGTAACAGTTACTATTTGGCTTCTTGCAATAAAAGTTTAGCTTGCTGATCCTTGACCTAAAGTACCCTATACATACAATGCTGTTCCTCTCTAGGTATCCTTCTCTCTCTTTTTTAAAAATTATTTATTTATTTTATTCATTCATTTATTTTAATTTGATTGGAGAGAGACAGAAAGAGAGAGAGAGGGAAAGTAAGAAAGCAAGCCACCAGGTCCAGGATTTGAACTGTGGTCAGCCATGTGGGAGTCCAGAACCTTAAACACCATGCTACCTGCTGGTCTAAGTATCCTTCTTAACTCTCTAGCATTGTTTCTAGGACTCCTGGAGACTTCTGAGAAACATCTGAAGAGTTTACCCACTCCAGTGTGGGATAGCAAGCTGACAAGTAGAGATGACCAAAACAAGAAAAAAGAGGAATAGCTAAAGGTAAGGAACATTCTTTAAGCTGCCAAAGCCAAGAACCTCTGTCAGCAAAGAGAAATAAAACAAAGAAAAGTGGGGCCGGCAGGTGGCGTGGTGGTTAAGACTTCCACATGATCGACCATGGTTCAAGTTCTGGGCCTGTTGGCTTACTTTCTCACTTTCTCTCTCTCTCTCTCTGTCTTTCTCTCTCTGTGTATGTGTGTATATGTCTGGTCAAATTAAAAAATAATAATAATGAAAAACAAAATTAAATAAATAATTATGGGGGGGGGCAAAAAAGAAGTAGACAAGAAGAACTTTTAAAAAACATTACCCTTAGAAATGGCAATGAAATTTTAGTTCCTGCCACCAAACAATAATATCTATTGTGGGGACAGCCAGTGACACAGTGGTTAAGGTGGTTGGATCCAACACGGCAAACTACATAGTTCAATTCCCAGACCTGGCAGCTTGGAAAACACATTAGGCATATGTGCATGTGTGCCCAAAATCCTGAGAAGAGGATGGCCATACCCATACCTGGGGGGTGATTTGTCACTTTCCCTCTCTCTGTCTCTGCACTCCCCCAACCGGACAAGTGCACCTTGTCACTGTTATATAAACAGAAAGAACACCCTATGGCAAAACTTATCAAAAAAAACAAACAAACAAATGAAACTAGTGTGCAAAATGTAGTAACATACTTAAAACCTACTTTAAGTATTAAAAAAAATCCTAAAAAAAATTCAAAGAGGTACTATAAAAATTCACAGAAGAGTAACCAAAAGGAACTAGGAAAATCCAAAAAGGTTTGACAAAAATGGTAGGAAGAATGTTGAGTCCTAGAAGATATGAAATCAAATACATGTAACAAGAATAAAACCATATGAGACAAGGAGCCAAGAAGTAAATGAATTTTTGTTTGGTTGGGGTTTATTTGAGAGAGATTTTTGTGATAAGGGTGCATGCACTCGCCAGATACCCAAAGGGAGACAGAAAGAAAGCAAGCAAGAAATCACAATCCCCCAGGACGGGGGTTGGGGAGGATGGCCACACCACAATCCCTATTTTTCCATTCTCCTCTTGGGATTTTGGGCATGCATGCACATGCACCTGGCAAGTTTTAAGTTGCTGGGTCCGGCACTCAAACTGCAGTTGGCCATGTGGGAGCCCACCGATGTAACCATTATGCCATCTGCTGTCCCCAGTAAATGAATTCTTTTAGGGAATTCTCCATAGTGGATTCATGCAGGAGATCAGTCAGGAGATAAAGCAGGGAAATCAGAAGATTTATCTAAGAACCTGGCAAGAAGCTGGAGCAACACTGTATAAGCACAAGGGAAGACTCCCAAGGTTAAACAGGATCATTCCTGAGGGGCTGGAAGTGGGAGACCAGCATATGCAAGGTAGTATTATAAATACCTAGGAAACATTCCTGAGGGGCTGGAAATGGGAGACTGGCATACGCAAAGCAGTATTGTAGATACCTAGGAAACATCCACCTGGAAATTAGAAGCAGAGATCTTTACAGATACTATAGTATCTCCTAAGATAATGAAGCCTTTGTGTAAACAGAAAGAGAAAAAGGACTACAAGAATCACCATCAGGGCAGAACCAATAGGCCTTGGTAAAATAACTGACTGATCATCAAGATGAAAAGGAAACATTAAAGAATGACTAAAATGCTGCATCTTGAAGCTAGCACCAGTTAAGAAAGCTAGATGACTAAATGGTTTATTTATGTCCATCCTTCCCATGAGATATATAGTAGGTCAAGTGAAATTGGATTAAGTGTGTTTGTGTGTCCCCAAAAAGGTCTTTCTGTGCCACTTCCTATTATGTGCCAATTGAGCCAGAAGTCAAATACAAAGAGTTAATCTCTTATCATCAAATTAAAACTCAAAAAGAGACAGGTGGCTGGCCAGGAGCTAATGTCCTCTGGCTGGGATAAACCAAAACAGATCACACATATACGCATGCATACACATAGCCAGGAGACTTAGAAGTGACCTAGGTCACAGTCTTTGCTAGCAATCTTCCTCTGCATGTACTGCTTCACCTTGCTAGGCTTGGCTGGTCCTTAGAGCCCAGCTCATTCTTCCCCAGTAACTGAAAATCCCTTTAGTCTGCAGACTATGAAATATACCAAAGCAGACTACAGCAGCTGCAATTAAGTCCCTAAAAGTATCACAGTCCTGCAAAACCATGCTGTACCTAGTTCAGAAATGGACACAAACCTGGTTCACTTAGGTTCCAGAGCTTTATAAAGAACCCCACTTTCTTTAGTATAAGTTACGAAAAGAGCTCCTGATAATTTTCATGGTCTTACCTTTCAAACCAAGACTGAAAATCAAAAGAAATGTCTTCTCTGTGGCTCCTTGCCCATTACAGGTTATCTTGGCAACAGTTGTCTTCCAACTCACTGCATTTGCAGATTAGCAGTAATAAAGTGATATCTGGATATGAACTAGAAGCTCTCCTATTAAAAAAAAGAATCAGATAATCACATTATGTTCTCTTTTGGTCTGATAACTGTCATTAAAAGAAACTGATTTGGGGTCTTAATTTACACAGAATTTTACCTCAGAGAATTAAAAAGTTCTACTTAATTAAAATTTCCTCTATGTGACTACAGAAAAAAGGTACTGTCGTTCCTCTACTTCAGCTTTTATCTTACACTAAGCAATAACACAGAAATACAAGCCATAATAGCCCTATCAGTGAATATAGAAAAAAGTTATGAAATCTTTATCTTATAAAATCTTTTTTTTTTTCTATAGGGTGTGTGCGCTAGCCATAGAGACAGGAAAAGTGAGATCGCATGTTTGGGGTTGGGGGAGGATGGTCACACCTGGTCACTCCTCAATCTCTTCTCCTTCATTCTTTTCTTGGGATTCTGGACACACATGCACATGCACTCAGGTTGTTTTCTAAGCCTCAGGGTCCAAGACTTGAATGGCTCAGTATGCTATGTGGGATCCAACTGCCTTAACTACCACTCCACTGGCTGGCCTCAAAAAACATCAATGATACTCTTTTCTGTTTTTGGTAGAGGTTTTTGCCTTAGGACACATACGTTAAGCATGCATGTATATGCACCGTTTCAAGCCACCCGGGTCCAGGACTCCAACCACAGTCAACCAAGTGGGAATCCAGTGACGTAACTGCTACACCATCTGCTGGCCCCCATCAATGATGTTCCTATCTCAGAATCAGTATGTGGCATAATGGTTACATCACTGGACTCTCACATAGTCAACTGTGATTCAAATCCCAGACCCGAAGGCATGAAACTCAGGCGGGGCATGTGTGCGTGGCATGCCCAAAATCCCGAGGGGAGAATGGAGAAGGGACTGCAGTGTAGCCATCCCCAGTAGGGGGTGATTTCTCGCTTTCTGTCTCTGGTGAGTGCACACACCCTATAGCAAAAATCTCTCTTTAAATAATAATAATAATAATAATAATAATAATAATGGGGCCAGCAGGTGGCATGGTGGTTAAGGGTGTTAGACTCCCACATGGCTGACGGCAGTTTGAATCCCAAAACTGGAAACTTGCTTTCTTACTTTTTCTCTCTCTTGCTCTCACTCTATCCCTCTCCATCCCTCTCTCTCTCTGGCAAGTGTATATACCCTATGATAAAAACTTAATTTTTTAAAAAAAATTCTCTCTCAAAGAAAATACAAATGGATTTCACAAATTTCATACAAAAATAAACTTGTACTTTATAATCTTATTTTTTCCATGAACATTTTGAAGCCCCCACCAAGGTGTTATCTAAAAAAGAACCAAGAGTGTGGTGCAAGCTGATAGTCTTAGCTGAGTCTAAACTGAGGCTAAGGCAGGAAAATCCTGACACAGCGAGACCCTGTCTTTAAAAATCTGACACAGGGACCAGTGGATGGTATAATGCTTAAGGCACTGAACTCTCACATGGTTGACTGCAGTTTGAGTCCCGGACCCAGCAGCTTGAAATTCATGCCGGGTGAGTGTCAATGTATGCTGAAAATCTTAAGAGGAGAAAGGAGGAGAAGGGACTGTGAAGTGGCCATCCCTCCCGGAGAATGATTTCTCACTCTCTGTCTCTCTGGCTTTCTGTCTCTGTCTGTTTCTCTAGTGAATGTACATGTACATAGTAAAGATCTCTCAAAACAAAAACAAGCCAAAAAAACCTGACATAGCTGGGGCCAGCAGGTGACATGGTGGTTGAGGAACTGAACTCTCACATGGCTGACCACATTTAGCATCCTAGATCTGGCAACTTGTTTTCTCGCTTTCCCTCTGGCACTCTCTGGTGAGCATGTATGCCTTATAGCATATTTGAATAATAATAAAAATAATAAATAATTTTAAAAAAAGAACAAAATCTGATAAACTCATTCTTAAATAAAACCAAAAAAACAAAAACAGAAAATACATGAATCAGCAAGCATGTGGAGGAACTGAAACCTTTATACACCATTAGTGGAATGTAAAATGGTACAACCACTGGGGAAAACAGCATATTAATTTCTCAAAAAACTAAAAATAGAATTACCAAAACACTCAAGAATCCAACTTCTGGGTCTACACTCAAAAGAACAGAGAGCAAGCTTTCAAAGAAAAATCTGTACACCATGTCCACAGCAGCAGTATTCACAATAACCCAAATGTGGAAGCAACCCAAGTGTTACAATGACAAATAAATAAAATGGAGTATTATTTAGCTTTGAAAAGTAAATGATATGTTATACAACACAAATGAACCTTAAAGATATGCTAAGCAGGGACCAGCAGGTGGCAGAATGGTTATATTGCTGGACTCCCACATAGTTGACAGCAGTTTAATTCCCAAACCTGGTGGCTTAAAACTCATGCCAGGCACATGTGCATGAGCACCCAAAATCCTTAGGGGATTAGAAAAAGGGACTATGAAGTGGCCATCCCCCTGGGAGGGTGATTTCTCACTTTCTATCTGTCTCTCTGGCACACACAGATATCTCTCTTAAAAAAAAAGACATGGTGAGGCAACCAAAAATATATTCAAAGTGTTAAATGAAAATTTCAACCAAGAATACTATGCCCAGCAAGACTGTCCTTCATATGGGAAGAAAAGATAAAAACATTTTCTGATAAAAAAAAATCCTGAAAGAATTTACCAACACCAGACCAGCTCTTCAAGAAGAATCTCTGCTCTAAACCCCATCTTCCAGACCTCAAAACTCAGACAGGAAGGGCAATCTTTGTTCTCTGTGTCTTTAAATTTTTTCCTTTTTAAAAAAATTTTTAAAACACTTCTTTTCACCTCTGACCTCCCCCTTTATCTTACTAATTTCAGAAGCCATTTAAACCTGAGGTGTTCCCTGCCATTTTCAAATGATGTGCAACACTCCATGTGATTTTCATTTCTTGCTTTTTTTTAAAAAAAGCCTTTTTTTTTTTTTTTTCCTTTTTTGGTTGTTTTTGTCTTGTTCCTCCCCCTTTGCTTTCTTTTCCCTTTCCTTTTCTTAACCTTATTTTCTCATTCTACTACTCAGCCTTCATACACTGACCATCCAGGCAGGCCTAGGTGCACAGTAGCCAAGGATCTGAATATTTTAAGGGTCATAGAAATCCTCAACCCTTACTGAGTCTGCTGCTCAAAGGGAGCAATTTCTCTTTATAAATCTGAACTCAAAATCTCTTTCTGTGGGGACCAGCAGTTAGCGTAATGGCTATGTCGCTGGACTCCCACGTAGTCAACCGCGGTTCGAGTCCCGGACCCGGTGGCTTAAACTCACGCCGGGCGCGTGTGCGTGCGTGCCCAAGATCCCGAGAGGAGAATGGAGGAGAAGGGATTGCGGCGTGGCCATCCCCCCTGGGGGGTGATTTCCTGCTTTCTATCTCTCTGTCTCTCTCTGTCTGTCTGGTGAGCGCACGCGCCCTATAGCAAAAACCTCTCCAAAAAAAGAAAAAAAAAAAAAAAAAAAATCTCTTTCTGTGGATATCATGTTGCAAAACACATTAGAGGAGAAAAACTGTCACAGAAGTAAAAGAGAAGCACATGATCTTACAGTTACAGTAAAGGGAAGCATATGATCTTACAGTTACAGAAACCTTCTCCAACCAATAAGCCTTAAGTGAATACACCCCCAAATGTCTAAAACTCAGAGAAGAGAGACTGCAGAGTGAGCAACAGGGTGAAGTATGGAGCTGCAGAGAGAGAGCAGCCATCTCCTCCCACACACCTCTGGACTCTCAGTTGAAACCCCGCAGCTCAGCTCAGGAGCACCTATTCCCTAGAAACTGTGAGGCCTTTGTAAAATCCAGTTCCAAAGTCAAAAGTGCAGATTGCTTGGTGAACATCAGGAAAACAGAACTGCAGAAAAATTGCGGATCACCTCCTCCTGCACACCTGTGAACACTCAGAATTAACTACAAGAAATTAGAAAGAAACATATAGGGGACCAGCAGGTGGCGTGGTGGTTAAGGTGCTGGACATTCCCACATGGCTGACCACGGTTCAAGTCCTGGACCTGGTAGCTTGCTTTCTCTCTCTCTCTCTCTCTCTCTCACTCTGGTCAAATTAAAATAAATGAATGAATAAATAAAATAAATCTTTAAAAAAAAAAAGAAAAAGAAAAAGAAAGAAACATATAATCCAGCAGATGACCAGAAACAACTGCGGAGGCACAAGAAATGAGAAACCAAGAAAATATCTCTCTCCCAAGGGAAAAGAACAAATCCTTCATCATCCACAGACAGTACAATGGAACTTATGAAGATGTCTGATAAAGAAGTCAGACTATTCATAGTGCCAAAGCTAACAGAGATGCAAGAGAAGAGAGACAGCAAACTCCAGAAGATGCAGGAGAAAAGAGAGGAGTTCCAGGAGGTGAGGAAGTTCTTCCATGATCTGAGAGAAGAAATATACACCATAAAAGAGAATCAAACAGAGCTGTTAGAGATGAAGGCTGTAATACAGGAAATCAAAATCTCCCTCAAAACTATTAAAAGCAGATTAGACCATGCAGAAGATTGAATCTCGGATGTTGAAGACCAAACCTCTGATCTAGAAAAAATCACCAAAGAGACTGAGAAAATAACCCAAAATAACCCAAATAGGCATGCTATATGAGAAATACTAGATACAATTAAGCACCCAAACATCCAGATAATCGGTATCCCAGAACGTGAAAAAATTAATAAGGGTATTGATAATCTATTCCATGTCCTGTAAGGAAACATTTCAAACCTAGAGAGACATTCAAATATCTAGACCCAAGAAATACAAAGAACCCCTAGTAGAATCAACCCAAGAAGATTTTCTCCAAGGCATACCATAGCCAGATTGCCCAAAACCACAGTCAAAAGACAGGATACTAAAATTGGCAAGAAAGAAACATCAGGTTACTTACAAAGGTTATCCCATCAGACCTCTCATCAAAACCATGTGAGCAAGAAAAGAATGAAAAAATATTTTCAAAATCTTAAATCAAAAACAGTTTCAACCAAGAATACTATACCCAGCAAGATTATTCTTCATATGAGAAGAAAAGATAAAAACATTCTTAGATAAACAAATCCTGAAAAAAATTAACAACACCAGACCAGCTCTTCAAGAAGTTCTGAACAAAGTACTATACCAGGAAAACTAAAGACACATAGACAGTAATAAGAGAACAAAAAGCATCCAAGAGAATGACCAACTTAATGGTAGGGACAAGTCTGGAAATACCAATAACAATGCCGAATGTTAACTTCCAGAATTTAAACGAAAAAATCGGACCACAGTAACACTGTAAATTCAACAGAAGAGATATTAATTACATGAGACTGAACTGGTGAAATTGAATTTTATGACTTTTGACTAAAACATTACTGATTTTCTTCTATGATTTATTTTCCAGATTTAAGGCTTTTGCTTTCTTTTGAGCTGTTGATGGGTTCACCAATTTGTTAAAATGTACTTGTTAGTTTTTTAAAACTGAAATACAAACTTTGCTACCTTCCTGACCCCTTTGGAACTGGAAAATATTTATGAGTATTCTTATTTTGTGGCAGAATGGTTATTTGCATAAGTTCAATAGTACCTGTTGCCTTGCATCAGAAATTGGAAATACTTGTTATTGTTATGGCTTTGACTGGAATGTCATATCTGAAGATATGGCCAGAAAGCTATGGAACTAAGGTAGAGCTCAAGAAAGCAAAAAGAAGCTCCTGGAAAGACTGCTTGGCACCATCAAGAGTTCTGTCTAGCAGAGAGGACTAGAGAAACCATATGGAAGAATTCATACCATAAAATAACCTGGACTTTGCCACCCAAGCACTGTAATCAGATTACAAGAGAGCAGCCACAACCATTGGATTACCTTGAGAAAGACTTTGAAGGAAAAGAAAAAGAGAGAGAGAGACTGATTATTGCTAGCAGATGGTAAACTACAAAATACTTGGTAGGCAGAGCTGAATTGGGAAGGTTCATGTGTGAATTGTGTGCTGGGTGCTTGCTTTTCAACAGTTTGAGTAGCTGACATGTAAACACTTTTTCAAATATTAAAAACCATACTGTCTCTGTTGTTACAGAGTCATAAACAAAATTATAATAAATATTTTGAAAGTTATCTTTAAAATTCAGTTTTTTGAAATTCTAAAAGCTGTTTATTAACTATCAAGAACTATGGAGTAAGAGCCAAAATTTTTGATATGTAAAGTAAAAGTGGAAAAATGTAAAAAAAAAAAAAAAAATTAAAAAATTTTAGAATCCAGTAAACCTACTGCCACACACACACACATAAAATGTGCTAAATGAAATAAGTGACAAAATGTTTTGATAAAGGCAAAAAACTGTAATTCTACTTAACATGAGGTACTAAGAATAAAAATCAGATAGACAGTGGAATGGTGGTTGCAGGAGCTAAGAGGCAGGGGAAAATGAAGAGTTATTGTATAATGGGTATGAAGTTTCAGTTTTACAAGATGTAAAGAGTTATGGAGATGGACAGTGGTGATGGTTGCATATTATGAATGTATTTAATACCTCTGAACCATAAACTTAAAAAACATTGAGATGGTAAATTTCATATTATATGTATGTAACCACGATTTTAAAAAAATAGTAAAGCAATATCTGAAGAATTTTATTTTTTTTGGAAAAGTTGTTGCTATAGGGCTCATGCGCTTGCCAGAAAGACAGAGAGAGACAGAGAGACAGAAATCGAGAAATCACCCCCCGGGGGGGATGGCCATACCGAAATCCCTTCTCCTCCATTCTCCTCTCGGGATCTTGGGCACGCATGCACACGCCACCGGGTCCGGGACTTGAACCCCGGTCAATTACACGGGAGTCCAGCAACATAGCCATTACGCTAATTGCTGGTCCCATGTCTGAAGAATTTTGAAGAAGGCTATTATGAACTGATGTTTATGCCCCCACTCCCCAAATTCATATGTCCAAGCCTTAACTCCCAATGTGGCTGTATTTATAATATGAAATTAAAAGAGGTAATAAGGTAGGATAAGATCCTTATAAGAAATCTTGCTCCCTCTGTGCACACACAGTAAGGAAAGGCCTGTGGAAATACAATAATATGGTGTCTTTAGACAAGAAAAAAAAATGAACTGGCCAGAACCTTGATCTTGGATTTCTAGCCTCCAGAACCATGAGAAAATAAAATTTTATTGTTCAAATCACCTGGTCTATAGTATTTTGTTATGGCAGCCTGAGGAGACTAATAGGGGAGGAAAGTTATTTCTAAAATACAGCATATACCTAGTCAAAGTATTAATCAACAGTATACAAAAAAGACACAGAGAAAGTCTCAAAAAATGTAACTTTTACATACCTTTGTCACAGAAAACTACTGAAAACTATCCTCCATTAAAACAAGGGAGAGCAACAAGAAGTTTTACACAGAATACAGGATATTCAGTGAGAAGCAAAAAGATTCTCTAAAGTCATGATAAAGGGAGAGAGCCAAAGAAGGTAACTATGCACCAAGCAGGGAAGGCAGAGTCCAGAATGGAGTAGGAACAATTTCCCCCAAAAGATAAAGCCATTGAAATACCTGAATCTTGTTGACTAAAGTTTGAGACTTAGTACATTTTTTTAAAAAGGCAATACATTTCCAGGGAAAACGAAATCTTTTAGGAATAGAAAAGTATATTTTTAACTAACCTCTTAACAGCTATAAACAGCTTACATGGTCATGGTCATAAGGACAAAGCTAAATAATAGTTTAACCAAAATTGTAACGACTGGTGTTTTTTGTTGTTGTTGTTTTGTTTTTTTGAGAGGTTTTTGCTATAGGGTGCGAGCACTCACCAGACAGACAGAGAGAGACAGAGAGACAGAAAGTGAGAAATCATCCCCCCAGGAGAGATGGCCACGCCGCAATCCCTTCTCCTCCATTCTCCTCTTCTCGGGATCTTGGGCACGCACGCACACGCGCCCGGCATGAGTTTTAAGCCACCCGGTCTGGGACGCGAACCACGGTCAACTACATGGGAGTCCAGCAACATAGCCACTGCGCTAACTGCTGGTCCCCAAAACTGTAATAACTGTTTTGAAAAGATGGAGAAGATGCAATGTGGGGAAGATCATGCAGTAATAATAGAAAAGTAATCCTTATCAGCCATACCTTTCCACACGAGAAAATAGAGTAAAATTTTAAAAATCAGCAAATACATATACACAGAAGTATAAACTCCGCAAATACGCTTTCCGGGGCCAGTTCCATGGCCTGCTGGTTAAGGCGGTCAGATCCCAAATGACCAGTCATACAGTTCAAGTTCCAGACCAGCTGCTTAAGATGCAAGTGTGGGACCCAGCAGATGGCGTAGCAGTTATGTCGCTGGATTCCCACATGACCGACCATGGTTCGAGTCCTGGACTGGGTGGCTTGAAAATCATGCCGGGTGCGTGTGTATGCATGCGTGTGCACATGACCAAAATCTCAGGAGGAAAATGGAAGAGAAGGGATTGCAGTATAGCCATCCCCTCGGGAAGGTGATTTCTCACTTTCCCTCTCACTTTCTCTGTCTCTCTCACTCTCAGGTGAGCGCATGCACCAAGGCAAATTCTTGAGGAAAAAAATAAAGATGTAAGTGTGCATATGGACCCAAATTCTGAAAGGTGAAAAGAGAGAGAAAAAGGACTACGGTATGACTATTATCTATGGTGGAATGCTTTCTCCCTCTCTGGTGAGGGCTGTGCCCTTTAAAAACATTTTTTTAGCCAGGCGCGTGTGCATGCATGCCCAAGATCTCGAGAGGAGAATGGAGAAGGGATTGCGGCATGGCCATCCCCACTGGGGGGTGATTTCTCGCTTTCTATCTCTCTGTCTCTCTCTGTCTTTCCGGTGAGCGCAGGCACCCTATAGCAAAAACCTCTTTAAAAAAATTTTTTTAAAAAGCTTTTTAGGAGGCCAGCAGGTGGTGTGGTGGTTAAAGGTGTTGCATTCCCACATGTACAACTGTGATTCGAGTCCCAGACCTGGTAGCTTGTTTGCTTGCTTTCCCTTTCTCTCTGCCTCTGTCTCTGGTCAAATTAAAAAATAGTAACAACAAATGGAGTTAAATAAATAAATAGTTATTTTAAAAACTCTTTAGACATATGGAGGTAGATACATATATGCATATGTATGTATGTATAAACATGCTTTTTGAAATATTTTTGCCATAGGGTACATGTCTCACTGAGACAGTGAGAAGAAAAAGGAGAAATCACCTCCCCCCACACCCCATGAGGGATGTCCATGCCCCAATCCCTTCTCCATTCTACTCTAGGGATTTGGGGCATGCACGTACATGCACCTGGCATGATATTCACACCACTAGGTTTGGGACTCGAATACATGTAAGGGGTTCAGCATATTAACTACATAGGTGGAATGGTTAAGGACTGTTGCTTATCTTACTCAAACTCTCAGAACTAGTTAACTCTAAACTATGAACATATATAATCCTGACTTGGGGCCAGCAAATGGTGTGGTGATTAAGGAGCTGGGCTCTCACATGTCTGACTGCAGACCTGTCAGTTTGAAAATCATGCTGGGCATATGTGCAAACATGCCCCAAATCCCAAGAGGACAATGAAAGAGAAAGGACTGTGGGGTGGGTCATTCCCATTGGGGGTAGGAGTGGGGGTGGCGTGATTTCACATATTTCCTCTCTGTCTCTCTCTACAGCATGCACGCCCTATGGCAAAAACAAAAAAAAAAAAACAAATCCACCCATGCACACAAAAAGAACAAATGTTGAGTAAAGTGAAACCTCCCGTAAGACTGGATCTGCAAATAATAATGGGAAACAGCTTGTCCCCTCTCAAGCTTGTCTGCTACTATGTGGACTTTTCATGAGTTAAAAATAAATAAATAAATAAATAGATAGATAGATGAATAAATAAATTTTAAATCCATTTTTAAGAATTCCAGACTTGAGGGACCAGCAGATGGCGTAATGGTTACATCGCTGGACTCCCATGTAGTTGACAACAGCTCAAGTCCCAGACCCAGCAAATTAAAACTCATGCCGGATGTGTGTGCATGTGTGCCCAAGATGCTAGGAGGAAAACAGGGAAGAAGGGACTACAGCATAGCATCCCTCCTGGGGGGGTTGGGGGGGGTGATTTCTCACTTTCTGTTTCTCTGTCTCTCTGATGTGCACATGCGCCCCAAAGGAAAAATTTCTCTATCATGGGACCAGCAGTTAGTGTAACGGCTATATGGCTAGACTCCCATGTAGTTGACAGCGGTTCGAGTCCCGGACCTGGTGGCTTAAACTCACGCCAGGCACATGTGTGTGCATGCCCAAGATCCCGAGAGGAGAATAGAGGAGAAGGGACTGTGGCGTGGCCATGCCCCCTGGGGGGTGATTTCTCACTTTCTGTCTCTCTGTCTCTGTCTTTCTGGCGAGTGCATGCACTCTATAGCGAAAACCTCTCCAAAAAAAAAAAAAATCTATCAAAAAAAGTTTCTAGACTTGGGAACAACAGATAGCATAATGATTATGTCGTTGGACTCACATAAAGACGATTGTGGTTTGACTTCTGGACATGGTGGCTTAAAACTCACACCAGGCACATGTGCATGACTGCCCAAGATCCTGAGAGGAATATACAGGAGAAGACATTGCGGCATGGCCATCCCTCCTGGGGGGTAATTTCTTGCTTTCTGTCTCTCAGTCTCTCCGGGGCATGCACACAACTTATAGCAAAAACATCTCTCTCTTAAATTTTTTTTTTTTTTTAAATAAGAATTCTAGACTGGGGGAACCAGCAGACAGCATAATGGTTATGGCACTGGACTCCCACGTAGTTGACTACAGTTCAAGTACCCAAGCCTGTGACTTAAAATTCACACCAGGCACATGTGCCCAAGGTCCTGAGAGAAAAATGGAATGTAAGGGCATGGCCATACATGGGGGGGTTAGAGTGGAGTTGGGGGTTATTTCCCACTTTCTGTCTCTGTCTCTCCAGTAAGTGCACGTGTCCTACAACAAAAATCTCTCTTTAAAAAAATTAATAAAGAATTCTAGACTGGGAAAAGGTATTCAGTGTTGAGACCTGGGAGTTACAGTATCATATACTCACTAATTATGTGACCTAAGACAAAACATTTAACCTGAGCATCATTTCTTCATCAATAAAATAAAGAAGTTGGAATAAATTAACTCTAAACTTTCCTTCTGCCTCAATTTATTAATCTAATATAAAAATAATCAAAATCCTAACGGATGAAGAAATGGAGGAAAAAGGATTGCATCATGACCAAGCTCCATTGGAAGTGTATTTGCTACTTCACACGCCCACTATCCCCCACTCCACCTCCCACTCACTACCGTACACACTCACTGGCAATAAAAAATTTAAAGTAAACACAAAATGATCAAAGCTTAAAACATGGTATCAATGTTAGATTTACCAGTGCACATTAAGTTACTGAAAAAATTAAGCAGGACTTGGTAAATGAACTGATAAAAAAAAAGGTAGTAAAATGGGATGGGGGGTGGGGAAGATGTGCTTTAAGCCTGTGCAGACGGGAGAGGGTATTAATGGTGAAAGAGAAGCAAGACGAGCACTGTTCAGGAAATGAAAACGGGATATTTTTTGATCCATGTCTGGAAAAAATCTAACTGATGGTATACAGACAAAGTATAACATGGGACCGTTTTTACAAAAGATAACCAAAAACCCCACTAAAGTCAAAAAGAGATGTTTGTTTTGAAAGCTAAACATATACAGATGGAGGGCTACAGTGAAATCCGTGAGGAGGATGAAAGGTTCTTTCCCAAAGAACATAAAGGCTGAAAAAGTGAGAACTCTCCTCAAGTATTTAGTTTCCTGGGGCCAGCTGGACTCCCACATGGCCAACCACGGTTTGAGTCCTGGACCTGGCACGCCTTGCTTTCGCATACACACACACACACTCTCTCTCTCTCTCTCTCTCTCTCTCTCTCTCTCTCTCTCTCTTGCTCGCTCTCTCTCACTCTGTCCCTCTCTGGTTAAATTAAAATACATAAGTAAATAAACAAATAAAGCTAAATAAAATAATTCTTTAAAAAAAGTATTTAGTTTCTAGAAAAACACAGTTTGCACATCATAATTAAAGGACAAAATGAGGAAAAGGGCATAGTTACAGAGCAAGACTATTCATAAAAGTGGGAGGGGCTGGATAGTAATATAGCAGTAAACACACTGAGAGTGATCTCACATTAGAAGGCTTCCAGTTCAAGTCTGGGGACCTTCATGTGTACATCAGGCACACACATGCCCACAATCCATGGCTGGCTGAAGGCTAGAGGTGAACCACAGCATCCATCAGGGTTCTGTTTGTAATGCTGTCTGTCTCTCCTGTTCATTAGCAGAAGAAATGAACTTAACACATACACACATTAGGGAAAAAAAAAGTAGGACCAACAGTAGTGTCACAAGCGAAAGAAAGAAAAATGTAGATTTAATGATCAATAATACATGTAGTTTAACATCTGATATTATTGGATTATTCTCTTTATAATCTGGAATGGATCCAGACCCTTTTATCAAAAAAGGAATCAAGATGGGGAAAATAAAAGATAACATACTTTTATTTTTATATTTATTTTTGCCCATCATTCCCTAAAGGAGCCATATTTTTCTCAAGAGCCATACAACTTAACCCTATTTCAATAGTACCACTGAGTGACTAAAGTCCATGAAGAAAAACACAAATGTACCAAAATTATAAAATAATAAATAAATTATCCTCATTTAAGAATGAGGATTAGTTTAGCCTAAAACAGGAAAAGAACAAATTTTTCAACTAAATAAAAGTATACTTGCTTATCCACAGCACTTGAGAATAGCAGGAATAAACATTTACCCTTACAAACTCTTCATGCTGGCACTATACAAGTGCTTTTCAATTGAATTATTAGTTATTATCCCTATTTCATAGTTGAGTATAATAAGAAAGGACTTATCACAACTTATCCTTACATGTACACTGAATTTATTTTTTTTTTTTAATTTTAAAACTCCCTTTAGGGGGAAATAAAAAGCAATAACAGTACACTCCTAAAGCTCTCATGTAAGTACAATGTTATTCTTGCTGATACAAATTCACAAGAGGGAGACCAGTAGATGGCTTAATGGTTACGTCGCTGGACTCCCAGGTGGCTCACCACAGTTCATATCCTGGACCCAGTAGCTTGAAACTTACACGGGGCCCTAATGTGTGCATGCCCAAAATCCTGAGAGGACAATGGAGGAGAAGAGATTGCAGCGTGGCCATCACCCCGGGGATGATTTCTCACTTTCTGTCTCTGTCTCTCTGGTGAGTACACATACCCTATAGCAAAAATCTAAGAAAAAAAAATTCATTACATAACAAGCAAGCATTTTCTCCTTTTATCACATATTATACACAACTAATATTGCACTCTCAGTTACAGACAGGTGATAGCCAAAAGCCTGGATACACAAAAGCAAGGTACTTCTTACTAGCATCAGGAAGTCCTAAGGCAAGCCACCTCAATCAGAGTACCATCTTAGTGTATATCTCAATGATCCTACAGCTGTAAGTGTCTTCACACATGGTAAAAGCACCCAAGTCAAAGAAGATGGAAAACAATGAAATGGGAAGATAATTCATCTCTATGAAGGCTTGTCTGTCATTTTATCTTCAACATCTAGCACACTGTGAATAAATAAATCATCCATAAAATTTTGAATACAAAAATCATCCAAAATAACTGCATGAATACCCACAGCTGGGAGAAAGAATCCAGATAGATAACCTGACTTCCATATCTTCAGAGGCATCTTCCAACAACAATAAAAATCATACCTATTGTTTATCAATTATTCAGTAATTTCAGAAACACCAATAATTTTTTTCACACAAGTAGGACTTTTTATTTGTCTGAACTTTAAACAGATTCTTGGAATAAGTTTTTTTTTTTTTTAAACAATAGTGCATATACAGGGGCCAGCAGGTGGTGTGGTGGTTAAGGTACTAGACTCCCACATGGCTGATCGTAGTTTAAGTCCTGAACTTGGAGACTTGCTTTCACACTTTCCCTTTCTCTTCTCTCTCTCTCTTTGGTCAAATTAAAATAAACATTACAATAATAATAATAAATAAAATACATATTTAAAGCAAACAAACCAAAAAAAAGTGCATGTATAAAAGAGAGAGAGAAGGAAAGAAAAGGCACTCTTGATAGGGTCTTGTCACTCTACAATCCTCTTTTCCAAGCCCTCCAGTTCTTAAGGATCCTGGTATCCACACTCTGGCCTGTTTGTTGACAGACCCGTAGATCCAAACCCATAGTTGGCCATGTGGCTTCCATCCCTGTATGCTACAGGTTGTGCTACTTGACTGGGCCAGAAACACCAATCATTTTAATAAAACCCAAAGAAAGAATGCCAAGGCTTCTAACTCATTCATCAAAAATCACTAGACCTTGGAGCCAGCAGGTAGTGTGGAGGTTAAGTCTCACATGGCCAACTGCGTGGTCTGAGTCCCAGATCCTGTGGCTTTAAAATCACATCGGGCACAAGTGTGACTGTGCTCAGAATTCCAAGAAGAGAATGGAGTTGAAAAGCGATTGTGGACATCCCTCCAGGGGATGACATCTCTATCCCCCCACAACCCAGTAGCAAGATCACACATCCTACAGAGAACTAAAATAAATAATAAAAACACCATCATGAATGCAAAAAGACCACTGTACAAAGCACCCATGGTAAATCCATACTATCACCTTCTAAAGGCAAAATAATAACATGTGTAAAGTACTTTAAAGATTTTGGCATCTAACTGGATTACATCACTGTCTGGCTATGCACCCTAATGGATACTCAAATCACTGCATGCATACACTAAGCCAACCTAAGCCAATCTAAATTGCTAGTAAGATGGAGACAATCTATAGATCAGCATCTAAAGTAAGGCCCAGGAAACCACCTCTGCCAGTTATCACAACAATGGTACAAAAAAGTACAAGATCCCAAGCTATATTTAGTTAGTAAGACCAAGATACACAATACATTTAAATCTGATGTAAAAGCTGAAACTTCCAGGGAACCAGCAGTTAGCGTAATGGCTATGTTGCTGGACTCCCACGTAGTCAACTGTGGTTCGCGTCCCGGACCCGGTGGCTTAAAACTCATGCCGGGTGCGTGTGCGTGCGTGCCCAAGATCCCGAGAGGAGGATGGAGGAGAAGGGATTGCGGCGTGACCATCCCCTCTGGGGGGTGATTTCTCGCTTTCTGTCTCTATGTCTCTCTCTCTCTGTCTGGCGAGCGCACGCGTCCTATAGCAAAAAAAAAAAAAAAACCTCTCCAAAAAAAAAAAAAAGCTGAAACTTCCATAACCCAGATTATGTACAATATAGCAAGAAAGGCACCAAAATTTTATGTATGGCATCTTAGCAACCAAGTAATTAATACTGATAATAAAGGCATAAAGATTGTTGGGGGCTAGAGGGAGTAGAGATGATGGTCAAAGGGCAAAATGTCTCAATTGGACAATTTTTTTCCTAAGATACATTGCACAACATGATGAAAATAGTGAATAATAATGTATATTTCAAAATTAATGAGTAAATTTTGAACATTTTCATCACAAAAAGTATTTGAGATAATAAATGTTAATTAGCTTGATTTAATTGTTCCACATTTTCATAAATCATATCACTGTACCCCATAACTATATAACTATATTCTCTATTAAGTTAAAAAGTTAAAATTAAACAAAAAGTATAGAGATTGAAAAACATGCTGTGTACTATAAAACTCAATGAATGTATTCACTGAAAACTCAAGTCCAAGGATGGAACTTTTAACTGGCAAAACAAATTGTGTAAGACATGGCAAAAAAAAAAAAAAAAAAAAAAAAAAAAAAATCACATAGGTTATTATTATTCTAAGAAATAGATAAAACATGAACAAAACAAGGGTCCAGACCACAACCAATTGTAGCACTATAATAAGCTCTGAGAGTTAAATTTTTCCCTTGAGGTTTCAACAAAAGCCCAATTTCTACGTTAAAATTCTAGCCATAGGGCCAGCAGGTGGTATGGTGTGGTGGAGCACTGGACTTCCACATGGCCAACTGCAGTTTGAGTCCCAGACTTACATTCTCTTTCTCTTTCTCCCTCTCTCTCTCGTCAAATTAAGAAATAATAATAAACAGAATTATGTAAATAATTCTTTTAAAAAAAATTCTAGTCATATTCACATGCCTTGGCCTCCACCACTAACATTTCTAAAGTTCACAAAGTTTTGTTTAATGTAAATGTTCTACACCTGAGCTGTCCAATTTAGTAGCTACCAGCCACACCTATTTTAGAACGCTTATCAATAGAATGTGACTAGTAAGGGTAAGAACTGAATTTTTTTTTTTAAAGAATTATTTTATTTTAACTTTATTTATTATTATCATCATTATTGTTTTCCAGTTTGATCAGAGAGAGACAGAGAGAGAGAAAGAGAGAGGAAGTGAGAAAGCAAGCCACCAGGTCTGAGACTTGAACCGTGGTCGGCCATGTGGGAGTCCAGCGCCTTCAACCACCATGCCACTTGCCAGCCCCAAGGGTAAGAACTGAATTTTGAATTTTAACCACTTAATAACCAAACTAATGGCTCAGAATAACAGCATCCTACAAAGTTCTACTAGACAGAGCTGCTGTGACTCATATTACAATTAAACACAAAATAATGATCTATAATCTGATAAATTCACATCTCTACCATTTCTCAACCAAAATATTTACAGTTCAGTTCAATTAGATTGTCTTCATGATACTATATGAACTAATGCAACATATAAATTAATATTCTTCATTAGAACAACAGAAATGTAATTAAAGCCAGTTGTGGCAGGTACTTCAGCAGCCTGATCACACAAGGGATCATGTTATTCCTACACATCACTGAGCTTATTGGGGAAGACATACAGACTCAGTCCAACAATATTTGGGCAGGTCACTCATCTCATCTGTCTGAGCTTGTTTTCTTAGCAGTAAAATGAGAGGTTTAGACTAAAAGCCTAAGGCTAAGACTCTTCAAATTCTAATTTTTTTCACCCCCATGGAGCTAAGTAAAGAAATATAAAATGTAAATGAAACCAGGATACTCAAAGAAATGAAAAAAAGAATTAATAAATATCACTGATGTAAACTCAAGAATTAAAGTAAATTTGGGGCCGGCAGGTGGTGTGCTGGTCAAGAGTGCTGGTCTCCTACATGGTCAACCGCAATTCAAGTCCTGTTCCTGGTGGCTTGCTTTCTCACTTTCTCTCTCTCTCTCTCTCTCTCTCTCTCTCTCTCTCTCTCTCTCTCTCTCTCTCTCTCTCTCTCTCTCTCTCTCTCTCATTCTGTCTCCCTCTGGTCAAATTTAAATAAATAAAGTTAAATAAAACGAATTAAAAAAAGAAAAAAAATGTAAAAGAATTTAAGTAAATTTAAAGTAGATAGTCTCAATGCTAAGGAATTAAAGTACTATAATATCGGGCCAGCCAGTGGCATGGTGGTTAAGGCAGCTGGACTCCATAAAGCTGACTGCATGATTTGAGTCCCAGATCTGATAATTATAAAAACAAAACAAAACAAAACAAAAAAACACCAGGCATGTGTGTGGATGTTCCCAAATCTCACCAAGAGAATAGAGAAGGGACTGCAGAGTGGCCATACCCAAGGGGAGTGCTTTCTTACTTTCCCTCTCTCTTTCTCTTTCCAGCAAGCATATGCATGCTACAACAAATTAAAAAAAAAAAAAAAAAGGAAGAAGAAGTTGTACAATATCCATAATACTGTGCTGAAGAGACTGATTTGGTCACGGGGCAATCTCTTCTCCATTCACTGTTTCCCCAACAACTGAAACAAAACCCAGGGAGATTGAAAAAAAAAAAAAAAAAAAAAAGTCTGTTGAATTTCTGTGGGTTCTAAAAAAATATCCTTAAAACGGTTGAGATCCAAAGCCAATAAGACCATCTCTGCACTTCAAACATAAGTACCCAACTAGCAGTAGAGATTTCTCCTTGAGTATCTCACACACATATAAGATTAGTACCTTCAAAACGGAGCTTTTGTTCACTACACACCGGCCATACAATCGAACCTCTTCCTCACCAAGTCTACCCCATCTCACTAAATGGCTCACCCCAGTTGTGAAAGATAGAACCGGAAAATAGTCATGGCTGCTCTTATCCCTACCAATCCAATTTATCAAAATTTTGTCAATTCTAGCAAAGCATAGTGGCATGTACCTTTAGTCTCAACTATTCATGAGGCCAGCGTGCACAACATAGTGAGACCCTGTCTCTAAAAACAAAACTTTGGCAATTCTACCTTCTAACAGTGTCCTTCTTTCCACTTCCTGCTGCCACTTCTTTGAGGATGGACACAACTTCCTAATTCATCTCCTTGGTCTCCTCTGGTCTTCTTCAACCCATGAACAACTTAATAATAATTTTTTAAAAAGAAATACAGTATAAACTACATATGTAATCTTACATTTTGACCAGAGAGGGACAGAGCAAGCGGGAGAAAGTGAGGGAAAGTGAGAATGCAAGCTGCTAGGTCCAGGACTGGAACCATGTTTGGCCATGTGGGAGTCTAGCACCCTTAACCACCATGCCAACCTGCCAGCCCTTGAGTTGTATTTTATAAGTATCATTTGACTTCAACTGAGAATTAAAATTTTAGTGAGAATTGAATTTTTAGGGGAAAAGAGCAGAGGGGGACGGATAATGGAAACGACTAGAAATTCAAGTTAACCTAAAAAGGCCTAAGACTTAGGAGTCATTTACCCTTAAAAGATTATCATTGGGGGAACCAGCAGTTAGCGCAATGGCTATGTTGCTGGACTCCCACGTAGTCGACCGTGGTTCGCGTCCCAGACCCGGTGTCTTAAAACTCACGCCGGGCGCGTGTGCATGCGTGCCCAAGATCCCGAGAGGAGAATGGAGAAGGGATTGCGGCGTGACCATCCCCCCTGGGGGGTGATTTCTCGCTTTCTGTCTCTATGTCTCTCTCTGTCTGAAGAGCGCATGCGCCCTATAGCAAAAAACCTCTCCCCCCCCCCAAAAAAAAAGATTATCATTGGTCCAACAGGAGGCACAAAGGTTAAGGCAGCTGGATCCCACACAGCTAACTAAGTAGTTCGAGTCCCAGACCCAGTAGCTTGAAAATCACACCAGGCACATTGTATTGGTATGCCCAAAATCCAAAAAGGAGAAGGGAAGATTGGGATTGTGGCATGGCCATCACCCCTTGGGGGTGATATTTCTCTCTCTCTCTCTCTGGCAACCACACACGTCCTATAACTTAATTGTTTTTTAATCACCACAACTCAAAAAAAAAAAAAAAAAAAAACAATGAGAGAAGGAAAGCTAGTAGATAGTACAAACAGGGGGGAAAAAGTAGACAATAAACATGAGAAGTCTAAGGAACAATAATTGGACTGGATCCACGCAACCAGGCTCTCCAACATTTTAAACTACCAGAGAGGGTATGTTATACTCAAGATAACAAGGCTCACAGTCGGTGTGCAGTCATTCTACAGAAAATGCACAGTCATATGACCTCACAAACACAAAGAAAAGAGATGGAATAAAAAGTGCACTCCAAAATGAACATAGTTAACATTTTAAGTATAGAGGAACTCTGATCTGAATGAATTTCAATGTGATATTGTTGGAAGCCCTTACATAATTTCAATTTGGCTACATGTTCAACCTCCAGATAGATACAGATCACTACCAACTAAGCATCACCAGTTTAAGACAAAGGTTTCACAACAAAGCCCCCACCACCACCAAGAGAAACTGCCTCCCTATCCAGCAGGAAATAGGTCATAGGAGGTATGCAGGAACACCACAAAACACAACCCAGCTCTCCACAAATAGATGAGGGGGAAAAAAATGAGTGATGAACAGGGAACCAATAGATTTTAAACTGGATAGGTCTTACGTGATTTGACAAAATTAAAAAATCATCCAGACCCACACCTGGCTGTATGCTCAGTAGCAAACTGAACTATAGTGAGAGAAGCCAAATGGTTGACTGAGAGTCAGATTCCTGGGTCAATCTGAAAACACACAGGACATGTGCACATAGGCCAATGAAACTGAGGCACTGGAGCGCCAGGGAGAGGGTATAGAACGACAAAATTCTGTCCAGGGAGCTTCTCTCTCTCTCAAGTGTACACACACTCTTTCATCAATTAATTTTTTTTCTAAAACTGAACAAAAAATCTGTATTTGAGATGATTAGGTATGGGATAATGCTAAGCAACTGTGTGTGTGTGTGTGTGTGTGTGTGTGTGTGTGTGTGTGTTCTAAAGATGTTAACAGTTTAGTGGTTGTTATGGCTAAAATGACAAAAAGAGTCTTTTTTATCTTTGAAAGAGATATACCTAGATATTTATAGAATAACATAAAAGAAACAAAATAATTATTTTGGAATTTTCTTCAAAATAACATGAGAAGGGCTGACCATAAAGGAAAAAAACAACTCTCCTTCCTCAAAAGATACAATGACAACCTATATACTAGAAGATATTCAAAACACATATATCTGGGGATTGGCAGGTGGCGTGATGGTTAAGGGTGCTGGATGACATGTCCGGCTACGGTTCAAGTCCTTAAGTCCTGGACCTGGTGGCTTGCTTTCTCACTTTCCCTCCCCCACCCCTTTCTGTCCCTCTCTGGTCAAATTAAAAAATATAAAGTAAAATAAAACCATTGTTTTTTTTTTTTTAAATATTAAAACAACATATATCCGAGCCAAGATTTATATCCAGAATAAAAGAGTCCTATCAAATGTTGTGTTTTAAAACATGTCCAGGGCCAGTAGGTGGCATGGTGGTTAAGGGCACTGGACTCCCACATAGCTGACCGTGGCTGGTGTCCCCAGACCTATTGACTTGCTTTCTCACTTTCGCTTGCTCGCTCGCTCACTCTGTCCCTCTCTGGTCAAATTAAAATATATAAACAAATAAAGTTAAATAAAATAATTCTTAAAAAGAAATGTCCACAAATTCTTTGATATGTATGCTTTAAAAAGATGGGACAAATTCCTCTCTCCCTAACACATACTGGGCCTTGAGTGACTCTTCTAATTCTAACAAAGAGAACTCAGGAAAATTAGATATTATTTGTGTCCCACGACCAGGTCATAAAAATGATAACTTTCAGGACCAGAAGATGGAGTAATGATTATGTCACTGGACTCCCACATGGCCAAACCATGGTTTGAGTCCCGAACCTGGCAACCTGAAAATCATGCTGGTCGTGTAAGCATACATGCCCAAAATTGCGAGAAGAGAATGGAGGAAAAGGGATTGCAGTGTAGCCATCCTCCGCCCCGGAGGGTTATTTTTCACTTTCTGTCTCTCTAGCAAGCACACATACTGTATAGCAAAAATCTCTCTAAAATAAATAAATAAATAAATAAAATTACTTCCATTTGATACTCCTTCTCTTGGAAACCAGTTACTATGTCCTGAGAATAGGACCCTCAAGCAGCCCTGGCAAAGACCCATGTGAAAAGGAACTGATACTTCCACCAACAACCACAACTATAATAACTTGCCAGGCATATAAATATGCCACCTTGCAAAGGATCTTCCAGCTCCAAGCCTTCAGAGGGCTAGCTAATCACACCCAGGCCAGAACAGCACAGATATGCCACTCCCAAGTTCCTGACCTACAGAAACTGTGAGATAATGTTTGTTGCTGTTTCAGGTCACTAACTTTGAGGATAATTTATTATGCAACAATAAATAGAAAATTTATGCAATAAAAAGATGGTAATAAAACAAAAGACAAATATACCTTTTATAAAAAAAAATCCAAATGACCAGTAAAAGCATGAAAAGGTACTAGACTTTACCAGGGCAAACTAAAACTACTGAAAGATAGCAAAATACAATTAACTGTATGAATAAAATGAAAGGATGAAGAAGATGAACTACTACTAGCCAACTCATATCTGTGGGGGATACATTCCAAGACCCTTACTAGAAGTCTCAAATCACACGCAGTACTGAACCCTAAGTATAGTGTGTTTTTTCCTAGAAACACACTTTTGATAAAAGTTTAACTTATAAATTAGGCACAGTAAAAGATCAACAGTAACTGCTAACAAAATAGAATTATAATATACTGTAATAAAAGTTCTGTGACTGGGGACCAACAGGTGGCATGGTGGTTAAGGTGCTGGATACAACCACATGGCCGACCATGGTTTGAGTCCTGAACCTGGTGGCTTGCTTTCTCACTAACCCTCTCTCTCTCTCTCTCTGTCTCTGGTCAAATTAAAAAATAAATGAATAAATAAATAAAATTAAATAATCCTTAAAAAATGTTCTGTGACTGTACCCTCTCTTCTCGCTTCCTCGAAATATCTTATTATACTGTATTTAACCATTTTTGGATCATTGTTGACTATGGGTCAACAATGGGTAACAGATACCATAGAAAGTGAAACTGCAGGTTGGGGGTAACTACAGTAGAAGAGAATACAAAGTCAGTCTAACTTTCATACATTGCTGGTGGCATGTAATTTGGTGCAACCATCTTGGTAGGTACTACCACTGTTCTCCAGTCCTATACACATACTATACACATACTCCTATGACCTAGCAACTTCATTCCTGGTATATTCCCACCAGAAATGCAAGCATATGTTCACCAAAGACAAAAACTTTGAATGTTCAGATTTAGCATTATTCATTGTAGGTCAAAACTACCATCCTTTCAAATGTCAAACAATATAATAAATAATTCGTACAATAAAATTTCATATAGCAACAAAAGTAATCAGCAAATGCATGCAATAACATGGAAAATCAATCTTAAAAACAGTATCAAGACAAAGAAATCAGACAAGAGTACAAACTATAAGATTCGATTCATTTAAGGGAACACAAACTGGGCAAACTCATCCTGCTAAATGTCAGAATACTGGCTGCCCTTGGGGCAGGGTATGACCATAAACAGACACAAGGGGACATCTGGGGAACTAAATATCCAGGTGGGCTTCAGTTTGTGAAAATTTATTTGTGGGTTTTTTCCCTGTATTTCTATTATAATTCAATAGAATTTTTTAATAGCAATAATACAGGAGAAAAGTAGAGACTGGGAGAGTTAAGTGGGACAAGAATGGCTTCAGGTATATGATAGCTGTAGCTAGGTAACTAAAGGTTCATTATCCTGTTTTGTTTCTATATGGTGAAGTTTTCCCTTATAAAAAGGTTTTAAAATTATGTGTAGGCCAAAAAATAAATAAATAAATAAAAAGGACCAGCAGTTGGGGTAATAGCTATGTTGCTGGACTCGCAGTTCATGATCCGGACTTGGTGGCTTAAACTCATTCATGCCGGGTGCGTGTGCGTTTGTGGCCAAGATCCCAAGGGGAGAATAGAGGAGAAGGGATTACGGCATGACCATCTCCCCTAGGGGATGATTTTTCGCTTTCTATCTCTCTCTCTCTCTCTCTCTCTCTCTCTCTCTCTCTCTCTCTGGCTCTCTGGCGAGCGCACACGCCCTATAGCAAAAACCTCTCAAAAACATAAATAAATAAATAATCAATGTGGGACTAGGACCAACAGCTTGAAAATGACACCAGGCATGTGTGCATGTGTGCCCAAAATCCCCACAGAAGATTGGAGGAGAAAGGACTGCAGCAGAGTCATGCCCTCGGGGCGTAATTTCTCTTTCTCTCTCTCCCTTCCTCTTTCTCTCCTCCCACTGTCTCCCTCTGGTGAGCAAAAACTAAAAAGTGGGAGCAAGCAGGTGGCATGATGGTTAAGGCACCAGACTCCCACATAGTTGAGCTTGGTTCAAGGCCCAGATCCAGTGGCTTAAAAATCACTTCAGGTACATGTGCGTGAATGCCCAAAATTCCAAGAGGAGAATGGAGAAGGGATTGTGGCATAGCCACCCCTCCCCACCACCATCCTACCCACCCTCCCCAGTGGAGTTTGATTTCTCACCTTCTGTCTGTCTCTCTCTCTGGTGAGCCCACACACCCTATGGCAAAACCTTTAAAAAAAAAAAAAGAGAGAGAGACAGATGCAATCTGTATTTGCTAAGGAAGGTACTAAGATCTTTTTTTAAGGACTTTTGCATCTGTCCTTTGCTTTACCAACTGTATTCATGTATTTTCATTTGAACCTCACAACAATCTTACATGATAAATTTTGCCATTTTTCACAAATAAACAATCTGAATTGCAAACAGTTATTGACCCAGGTAATACAGTAGGTGGCGAAGTCAGTACTCAAATGCCATCCTCCCTCCAACCAAGCTGCTGCCTCACAATTTGCTAAAAGCAAAGCTTGTACTTCATGTGGACCTATTACACAAGCTGCTACTTACAGAGGACCTAAGATTTGCCAGGCAGTTCCTCCAGGTTTTCATGCCTGGCACTTCGAGGAATTCAAATATTCATTTATTTCTTATAACTCTATTTACAGTTGACAATACTAACTCTAAGAAATTAACTAACATGGGATCAGCAGGTGGCATAATGGTTAACGTGCTGGACTCCCACATGGATGACCACGGTTCGAGTCCTTGACCTGGAGGCTTGCTTTCCTACTTTCTCTTTCTCTCACTCTCTGTCTCTCTCTGATCAAATTAAACAAATAATGATGGTAATAGATAAAATAAAATAATAAAATAAAATAAAATAAAATAATTATTTAAAAAAAGAAATTAATTAACTTACCTGTTGCCTGTATTGTAATAAACATATCTGATACAAATTTTGGGGGAATGTGTTCTAAGAATATTTCTCAATAAAGAAGATGGGGAAAAAAGACACAGATAATAGAGAAGCAAGAAGATAAAGAACAGGAATTAAAAGAAAAGAGGAAATTCTTTCAAAATCAGAGAAGAGTAACTTTAACATGAGAGGCCAGTTTTAAGCTTATATGATGCCTAGTAGGAGCAAAAGAAACCTAATGTCAAACCATCTGAACAGCACACTCATTCGAGAAATCAAAATACAAGCTAACACCTGAAAAACATTTAACATTTATTCATTTTTCGTTAATTCTCTTAACAAAAAATCTGTAAAATATTCCTCTATATCCAGTGACTCAATAAACCAATCACAAATAATTAAAACTAATATTTGGAGAGGAAGATGAAATAGGCACATTCATCGATTGCTAATAAACTGCAAATAGTTACCTACATTTTAAATAGTATGGTGATATATAATATAAAATGATGTATCTTGGGACCAGCAGTTAGTGTAATGGCTATGTCGCTGAACCCCCATGTAGTTTACCGCAGTTCAAGCCCCGGACCTGGTAGCTTAAATTCATGCTCGGGCACGTGTGTGCCCGAGTTCCCGAAAAGAGAATGGAGAAAAAGGGATTGTGGCGTGGCCATCCCCCCTGGGTGGTGATTTCTCGCTTTCTGTCTCTCTGTCTCTCTCTGTCTTTCTGGCGAGCACATGTGCCCTATAGCAAAAACCTCTACAGAAAAAAAAAAAAAAAAAAAAAGATGTATCTCGATTAGGTAATCTTATGGCAATTAAAAAGAAATTTATCAAAAGGGAAGGAGAAAAATTGGCCAATCACATTGATGCAGTGGTAGCATGCTACTCCCCAATGCTATAGTCATATGAGAAATACCAGGTCAACCTGTACACACCAGGCATACTCATACATCTCCATGATTCTGGCCAACTGGGAAGGCTGAGAGGAGGATCATGGCATTAGACCCTATTGAAGGTGTTTGTGTACGTACGCCAGCATCTCTTTCTCTCTCAAAAGAAAAAGACGACAAAATTTTAAAGGAGGCATTACTTGTCCCAAGGATAATGGTAATAACAGTACTACAACTCTTTCTTTAAAAAAAAAAAAAATAGGTTTTTGCCATAGGGTGTTTACACTTGCTGGTGAGAGTGAGAGCAAGAAAGAATGAGAAATCCCCACTCTCCCCCTCCCCCCACCATGGGAATCACCACACCGCAATCTTTCTCCTCATTCTCTTCCTGGGATCTTGGGAACACACTCACCCAGCATGTTTTTTTGTTTTGTTTTGTTTTTTGTTTTTTGTTTTTTGAGAGGTTTTTGCTATAGGGTGCATGTGCTCCCCAGAAAGACAGAGAGACGGAAAGGGAGAAATCACCCCCCAGGGGGGATGGCCACATCGCAATCCCTTGTCCTCCATTCTCCTCTCGGAATCTTGGGCACACACGCACATGTGCCCAGCATGAGTTTAAGCCACTGGGTCTAGGACTCAAACCTCAGTTGACTATATGGGAGTCCAGTGACATAGCCATTACGCCATCTGCTGGTCTCGTGGCATGATTTTCAAGCCACCGGGTCAAGGACTCAAACTGCAGCCAACCATGTGGGAGTCGCATGACATAACCATTATGCCATTTGCTGGCCCCAATGGCTATACACCTTAACTACAATCCATATATGCCATGATACAAACATTAGACAACTACCACTTAATCCTCATAATAACTGTTATCATTCCTATCATACAAGAGAGGAACCTGAAGCTCATCTATCAAGCATCTGCCAGTATTGAGATTCAAGCTCCCTAGTATGTAAATCTTCCATTACTAGGGTCATAATTAATTTGGGGACAGAATGAGTATGAGTTAAAAGGCCAAGCAAGCAAGGGAACACACAAAAAAACCAGGTCTAGTGAAAATACATCGCTGGCACATGTCGCAGACCCCTAGCTCCATACACAGTTTTGCTTTACATGGTTTCAATTATCCACAGTATAGTACAGCAAGATATTTTGAGGGGAGAGAGACCACAGTCACATAACTTTTACTATAGTATATTGTTACAACTATTTCATTTTATCACTAGTTGTAGCTATTAATCAGCTACTGTGTCTAATTTACATATTTAACTTTATTATAGATACATATGTATCAGAAAGAACAGTACAAGGACTTCAATTAAGTTTGAGGGAAAATAAAATTCAAGGGCAAGTGTATTTTGGTGCAAAAAATTTTGAAACCTGGGACCAGCAGATAGCATAATAGTTACATCACTGGACTCCCACATTGCCAACCATGGTTTAGTCCCAGACCTGGCAGCCTAAGACTCATGCCAGGCGCATGTGTGTGTGTGCCCAAAATTATGAAATAATGGAAAAGGGACTGGGGTGTGGTTTCTGGCTTGCTGTTGCTCTGTCTCTCCAGTGAGTGCACACATCCCATAGCAAAAATCTCTCAAAGAAATTTTTTTGAAACCCATAGTTTGTTCACAATATCCATTTTCAAAAACTATTTGAAGATTCCTTTGATTCAGAGTCTGGTGCTAGCCGTGATGTCATGCATTCACTGGAGGTGTTAGAACATATCCCCTGCAATAAGGAGGAGTTACAATACATAGAAGTTTAACCATGAATGCAGACTATCTAAGGGATAATGTGGAAAATAAATTCTGAAGAACAAAATGTGAAAGCAGCCTCGAAGAAAATTTAGAAGGAGGCCAAGAATGGCAGGAAGTGAATCAGAAATATACAGCATTAAAGAGCCTGAATTTTCTACAAAGAAAATTCCTACCACAAGTTAAGCAACAAATAGTGCTTTGAATACCTTTGTATAGCTCATGCATAAGCACTCAAAAAGATGTGCTAATATGAACAAACTGGAACCCAAGTACACTAATGGTGGTGACATAAAAATGGTGCAGTCATGGGGCCAGTAGATGGCATGATGGTTAAGTTGCTAGACTCCCACATAGCTGACCATGGTTTGAGTCCTGGACCTGGCAACCTTGCTCTCCCACTCTCTCTCTCTCTCGTGAACACATGTGCCCTAAAGCAAATTTTAAAAAATAATAAATAGAGGCCGGCAGGTGGTGTGGTGGGTAAGGGCGCTGGACTGCCACATGGCCGACTGTGATTCAAGTCCTGGACCTGGAGGCTTGCTTTCTCACTTTCCCTCTTTCTCTCTTGCTCTGTCCCTCTCTGGTCAAATTACAATAAATAAAGTTAAAAAAAAAATTCTTCTAAATAAATAAATAAAATAATTATTTAAAATTTTTAAAAATGGTACAGTCATTATGAAAAATAGTACGGCAATGTCCAGCAGGTGGTGTGGTGGTTATAGTGTGGTGGTTAAGGTGGCTGGATCCTCACTGAACATAAATTTCCAGTCCTGGACCCAAGAAACATGCCAGGCACATGTGTATGTATGCCCAAAATCACAAAAGAGGGAGAACTAGAGAAGGGATTGCAGTATGATTATATCCCTTATAAAATGCCTTGACTCTTTCTCCCTCCCTCCCTCTCACTCTCTCTAGTGAGTTTATGCACCTTCTGCCAATTTTTTTAAATAAAAGAATATCTTAGAACTTCAGAGCAAGGAAGGTTATCAGTGCTAAAGAGAGCATTAAATAATAATGAAGGAGTAAATACTCTAAAAAATAGCAATCCTCAACATGTATGTGCCGAACGATAGAGTGTCCAAATACATGAACCTAGACCAGCCACAGTGACAAGAGAAGCTGGGAGCCACTATGCAATGCCCTACCACATGGAAGGCCTGGGTTAACATCCCAGACCAACTTAAACATGCCAGGTATATATAATTATAATCCTACCTAACGAGAAGGCCAGGCAAGAGGGTGTGGCATGCTAAAAATCTTTCCTAGGGCCTGCAGGTGTCGTGGTGGCTAAGGCAGCTAGACTCCCACATGGCTGACCACAGTTTGAGTCCTGGACCTGGCAACTTGCTTTCTCACTTTCCTTATCTCTCTGACCAACTTCAAAAAATAAAATAAGGGGCTGGCAGGCGGTATGGTGGTTAAGGATGCTGGACTCCCACATGGCTGACCACGGTTTGAGTCCCAGACCTGGCAGCTTGCTTTCTCACTTTCCCTCTCTCTCTCTCTCTCTGTCCCTCTCTGGTCAAATTAAATAAATAATTAAGTAATAAATGGATAAATAAAGTTGAATAAAATAATTTTAAAAATAAATAAAATAAAATAATGACAATGAATAAAATTAAAGAAAATAATTCTTAAAAAAAAAAATCTTTCTCTGTCTCCTTACCACTCTCATAAAGCAAAAACAAAAACTGACAGAACTGCAAGGGGGAACTAGATGATTCCACTATTACCCTTGGAAACTTGAACTCTATCAGAAATAGGCAAATCCAGCAGGTAGAAAATTAGCATGGACACGGTTAAGCCCAGCAGACCATCAATTTAATGAATGAATATATAAAATTCACATCTGTAGAGTACTTCAACAACAGATTATAGATTCTTTCAACTCACAAGGAGTATTTACCAAGGTAGTTCACAACGCAAGACATAAAACACATCTTTCTGTTTCTTTGGAGAGATTTTTGCAATAGGACGCATATGCTCGCCAGAGAGACAGAGACAGACAGAGAGACAGAAAGCGAAAAATCACAGGCAAAGGGAAATGGTCAGGCCACAATCCCTTCTCCTCCATTCTCCTCTTGGGATTTTGGGCACACATGCACATGCACCTTGCATGAGCATTAAGCCACCAGGTTCAGGACTCAAACCATGGTCAACTATATGGGAGTCCAGTGATGTAACCATTACACCATTTGCTGGTCACCAAATACATCTTTTTTCTTTAATTCTTACTGTTTTTAAGTTTGTTATAGGGCACATGCACTCACCAGAGAGGAAGAGAAAGCAAGCCATCAGATTCAAGACTTGAACCATGGTCGACCATGAGTCCAGCACCTTAACCACACTACCTGTCAGCCCCCCATAAAACACATCTTAACGAATTTTAAAACAATAGGAATCATACAATATGCTCAGACCACAAGGAAATTAAACTAAAAATCAGCAACAGAAAGATAACTGACCTATTCCCAAATAACTGGAAGATTAGATAGCACGCTTCTAAATAACATATAAATCAAACAAGAAATACCAAGAGAAAGTATTTTGAACAATAAAAATTCAACTTGTAGGAGTCAGTGAAACCATGCTTAGAAGGAAATTTATACCACTGAATGCGTATATTATAAAAGACAAATTATCTAGAATCAGTAATATAAGCCTCTTTCATAGGAAACCAAAAACAAAAGCAGAGCAAATTAACTCCAAGTGAGATAAGAAATAAATGAGAGCAGAAATCAATGAAACTGAAAACATGATCTATAGATTCAACTCAATCCCAATCAAAATCTTATGACACATTTCATAAAGGACTGTTATTCAATACATACAAAGAACTCTCAAAACTCAACAATATAAAAACAAACAATTCAACTAAAAAATGGGCAAAAGATCTGAACACATAACCAAAGACAGGGAGAAATTAAGTATCACGCTCAACAAATTTGATGTCACTGTGTCATTACAGCATTATAAATTCAACAGATACCACTACGCAACTATTAAAATGGTCAAAATCTGGGACCAGCAGATGGTATAATGGCTATGTCTCTGGACTCCCATGTAATCGACCGCAGTTTGAGTCTCGGACCCGGTGGCTTAAACTCACGCCGGGCGCATGTGCATGTGTGCCCAAGATCCCGAGAGGAGAATGGAGGAGAAAGGATTGTGTCATGGCCATTCTCCCTGGAGGGTAATCTCTCACTTTCGGTCTCTCTGTCTCTCTCTATCTTTCTGGCCAAAATCTGAAAGGCAATCATACCACAGCTTTTGGCTAAGATCAAATGTAAAATTCAAAAACATTACCAAATGCTGGTGATGGCGTGAAGTCACAAGAAATCCCATACTGAAAGTGGGAATACAACATGGTACAGCCATTCTGGAATATAACTCAGCAGTTTTTTAAAAAACTAAACATAACCTCACTATATACTCTAGCAATCCATACTCCTTGATGTTTACTCAAATTAACTGAAAACTTACATCACACAAAACCTGCACCAGAGTATTTATAGCATCTGCCAAAACTTGGAAGGAAGCAAGATGTCCTTCAGCAGACGAAAGAATAAATACATGTTGGCACGTCTAGACAATCAAGTATTATTCAGCGCTAAAAAGAAATGAGCTATCATGCCATGAAAAGACATGAAGGAAACTTAAGGGCATAAAACTAAGCGAAAGAAGCCAATCTAAAAAGGCTTCTGTTATACATACTGTATGACATTCCAAAAAGTAAAAACTGAAGAGATAGTAAAAAGATTAGTGACTGCAGAAATTGGGGGGAAGGAAGGATAATAAGTGGAACACAGGTTTTTCAGAATAGTGAAAATACTCTGATGGGTGCATGTAATTTTACACTTATCAAAACTCATAGAATGCAGGGAACCAGCAGTTAGCCTAATGGCTATGTCGCTGGACTCCCACGTAGTCGACCGCGGTTCGAGTCCCGGATCCGGTGGCTTAAAACTCACACCGGGCGCATGTGCGTGTGTGCCCAAGATCCCAAGAGGAGAATGGAGGAGAAGGGATTGCGGCGTGACCATCCTCCCAGGAGGTGATTTCTCGCTTTCTGTCTCTCTGTCTGTCTCTGTCTGGCGAGCGCACACGCCCTATAGCGAAAATCTCTCCAAAAAAAAAAAAACAAAAAAAACCTCATAGAATGCACATTATCAACAGTGAACCCTAAAGTAATCTGTGGATTTCAAGTGATAATGTGTTAATGTAGGCTCACTGATTGTAGCAAATGTGCCATTTTTGTAAGAAAAGTTGATAGTAAGAGAGGGCCAAGAGGTACACAGTAATTTTGCATTTTTTGCTCAATTTTGCTGTGAACATAAAATAAAATTGCTCTAGGAAATAGTTCATTACTATAAAAGTGGTTAATATGTAACTCTTATGTTATATATATTTGCATTTAAAAAAAGATTTCCTAAATATTAACTGGTTGTTTACAGTAGAATTTAAAAACAATGACATGGGGACCAGCAGGTGGCATAATGGTTCCATAGCTGGACTCCCACACAGTCTACTGCAGTTTAAGTCCTGGATCCTGCAGCTTAAAACTCATGCCGGGCACATGTGCGTGTTTGCCCAAAATCCTGAGAGGAGAATGGAAGAAAAGGGACTGCAGCATGGCCAACCCCCTCCCGGGGGAGTCACTTCTTACTTTGTCTCTAGGTCTCTCTCTGTTTCCAGCAAGTGCACGCATCCCACAGCAAAAATCTCTCCGCAAGTAAGCAAGCAAGCAACGCCATGTATCATTTCAAAGGGAGATAAACAGAAAAGCTTTTTGTGAAATCTCTTCCCACTGCTTTAAACAGTTGTACTTTACAATTACAGTTCAGTCAGTACTTTACTTAATTCTACATTGAACAATGTAATTCTAAAGGCATCTCTAAGAATAAAGCACCTTCTGATACAAACTAGAACTTTGCTAAGTTGTGGTAACAAAATCTAAAATACCACTCCATTTGGAAAATGACTATAAAGTATATGCTCAGTATGAAGCAATTAAAAAGAATGAGGCCTGGACTCCCACGTAGTAGATTGCAGTTTGAGGCCCAGACCCAGCAGCTTAAACTCATGCTGGGTGCATGTGCGTGTGTGCTAAAGATCCCAAGAGGAGAATGGAGGAGAACGGATTGCAGTGTGGCCATCCCCCCGACCCCCCGGAGGGGGGTGATTCCTCGCTTTCTCTCCCTGTCTCTCTGTCTCTCCGGCAAGCACACACGCCCTACAGCAAAAATCTCTCACTTAAAAAAAAAAAAAAAAAGAAAAAGGGCAGCAGCCTCACTGTAGTGTCATTGGCAGTAGGAATGCTGGCAAGCAATGCTATAAGCCATGAGAGAAGGCTGTGAGTTAAAGTCCCAGGTTCTACCTAAACATGCCAGGCACACCTGTGATACTGGATGGCTGACCAGCTCAGGGGAGGACTGTGGCATGAAGAACCTGCCAGTGTGCCCGTCTCTCCCCGCTTTCTTTCTCACAGAAGAAATATGCTTTTTTAAAAAATGACTTAGATAATATGATTATATTTATTTTGAAGAAAAACCTTACAGAGGAGAGGCATAATCCCCATCCCCCAATAATGTCTTCATACCATGATCCACTGCCAGTCTCAACTGGCACTCAGGGCATACTCAAACAGGCTCCAGGACCTGAACCCAGGATCTGCCCCATATGGGTCCAGTTACATTATCACTGAGCCACTGCCTGGTCCTGGAATCTTTAAAAAAAAAAAAAAAAAAAAAAAAAAAAACCACAACTAAGAGACTTTCTACCCCAAACAAACAAACAAACAAAAAAACAATGGAATAAAAAAGAAAAATTCATGGGGTCAGTGGCATGGTGGTTAAAGTGTTTGGAACCCATCCAACCAACGTTGCAATTTGAGTCCTGGACCCAGCAGCCTGTAAAACATGCTGGGCACATGTGTGCATGTCCAAAATCCCAAAAGGAAAATGGAGGAGATGAGTTTGGGGCATGGCCATCCTGGGGTACTTTCTTACTTTTTTTCTCTCTCTGGTAACCAAAAATAGGTGACGAATTAAAAAAAAAAAAAAAAAAAAAAAAAAAAAAAAAAAAAAAAACGCAATATCCTACCTTCAAGTCAAGATTTCAAAACCAAAGCAAAAGAGTCCAAAAATAAATAATAGTAGTAATAAAATAAGCTATTATTAACAAAGTTAGTTTGGCCTTATCCACTAATCGTGTGAAACTATGACTCCTATATGAGAAGAAACACTTGCAAAAAAAAAAAAAAAAAAAATTCAAACTACCCAAAATCATTTCTATGAAAAAGGGAGAACTTTATTACTATTACCATTTTATATATGAGGAAACTAGAGCTTAGAATGGTAAAATAAGTTGACCAAGCCAGACAGCTTAGTCAGTAGTCAAACCAAATTTCTGACCACTTTATTGACCCTCTCTCTTAGTCATTATGCCTAGACTGTCCCCAATCTAGCTAATACAATGCCATTTTCACCTTTAAGGTGGAAGGTCCCATGTTGATCTTGAAGGAATAAAGAGTTAAAAAAAAAAAAAAACACAGGTAAAGAATCAAGCACAAGTGACAAGTTACTAGCAGGCACTCGGTACACATAACAGGAAGTAAGTACAGGCAGGCTGCTGAAGGTTGACAATAACCAGGAAGCACTTTGGTAGGGACACACATCAAAAAATCAGAAAACTTTAAACATGACAATATGCTAAATGGCAGGAATGAATTCTACTTTTTCTTTTTCTTTTTTTCCGAGAGGTTTTCTTTTTGTTTTTGTTTTTGTTTTTTTTTTGCCACAGGGTGCATGCGCTCGCCAGAGACAGACAGACAGACACAGACAGAAAGCGAGAAATCACCCCCCCGGGGGGATGGCCACGCTGCAATCCCTTCTCCTCCATTCTCCTCTCGGGATCTGGGGACGCATGCACACACACGCCCAGCGTTGAGTTTAAGCCATCGGGCCCGGGACTCGAACCGCGGTCGACTACATGGGAGTTCAGCGACATAGCCATTATGCTAACTGCTGGTCCCTGAATTCTACTTTTTCTCTGGATATATAGACACAAACATTCCCAGAAATATGTTTTTCTTTAATTTTTCCAGAAGGTACCTGAGCTTGTGAAAGAGAAAGAGCATGTAGAACAAGAGAGAAGAGAGAAAGCACTCCCCTCAATCTCTGCCCCCCTCTATGGGGAATGGTGACACTGCAATCCCTTTTCTCCCCCATCTCTCCCTCCTTTCAGGATGTGGGGCACACACAAACATACCTGATATTTTTCTTAAGCTGCCAGGTCCTGGATTCAAACCTTAGTCAACCAGGGAGGATCAGGATGTCTTCACTACACAAGGGCTGGCCCAGAAATGATTATTTTTAATCCTCAAACAATTTTGCTAAATCAGCTCTCTTTATGACTCAGTCCCCTACATTGTTTATCATTCTTTCCTCATCATCCTGGAAAATCATCAAGCTTTCCTCTTTGAAGTTTGATGAAAACATTAGTTATACTGCCTATGCAATTCAAACTCCCTGGCTCCACTAAAAACCACTAAGATATGATCAGAGGTAGTTATTAACTCTTCTTGTTTCTGGGATCAGCACTGTTCCTGCTGGAACCAACCTTCCCTCCGCCAAGGAGGGTCATGATAAAAGCAGAGGCAAGAGCAGAACGTAAAGGGTCTGCTACAGCACTGCCATAAAATAAGCTCCAACACTAGCCACAGCCTACATGCCATTATATGCTCCATTCTTCTTTTGTTTCTGTTCGCCTTTTTTTTTTTTTTTTAAAGTTTTTGCCGTAGAGCCAGAGAAATAGTGAAAGAGAAAGTGAGATATTATCCCCTAGGAAGACGGTCATGCCAAAATTCCTTCTCTCTCTCTTCCTGGGATTTTGGGTGCCCCCCAGGTCCAGGAACTTGAAACGCAGTAGGTCCTGTGGGAGTCCAGTGCTATACCACCTGCTGACACCATGACTGTCTCTTTAATGTACCAGGCAAAGTAAGAAAAGACAGATAAATACAAAATGGTCCCTCCTCTCCCTCAGAATTTGCCATGTATTAAAAATGTTGAACTTGGGGCCTGCAGGTAGCATGGTGGTTAAGGATACTGGACTTCCACAAGGCAGACTGCTGTTTCAAGTCTCGGGCCTAGTGGCTTTTCCTTCCTCGCTCTCCATCCCTCTCTAGTCAAACATAAATAAATAAATAAATAAATAAGAATTGAACTCTGCTTTTATCCTTTCCTCAATATAGATTTGCTTTATAATATATTTTGATCTACATCCTTTTTACAGATTGTTTTTGGTGTTCTGTACTTGGTTAAAGTCACATTTAAAGTTCCTATGAATATTTTCTAGCAATCATATGATCCCATTTCAAAACAGTAATTATCCCTAAAACCTTTCTCAGGTCTGGATGTAAAAATGAGCTAACTAGCACAAAGTAGATAATATCTTAATAAATTCCTCACTGACACAAGAACACTCCACATTAAAAAACAAATTGGGCCAGCCAGGAGGCACCAGTGGTTAAGGCATCTGGGTCACACATGTGCCGTTTTGTTTGAGTCCCAGATCCAGCGGTTTGAAAAACATGCTGGATGTGTGAGCATGTATACCCAAAATCCCAAGAGGAAAATAGCAAAGGGACTACAATGTGGCCACTCCCTCCCAGGGAACAGGGGGGAGGATTTCTCACTTTCTTTCTATCTCTTTCTGTCTTGCTCCAGTGCGTGCACATGCCCTATAGCAAACTAAAAAGAAAAAAAAAAAAAAATTACACCTGCTAGCTCTTAACAAAATCCTTTATTATAAATTTTAAGTTATTTTTTAATATTAACCAATAATCAAAATATGTATCTGGAGGGCTGGCAGGTGGTGTGGTGGTTAAGGTGCTGGACTCCCACATGGTCAACTATGATTCAAATCCTGGACCTAGTGGCTTGCTTTCTCTCTCCTTCTTTTTCTGGTCAAACTGAAAATAATAAATAACATTAAATAAATAATTCTTAAAAAAAAAAAAAAAATGTGGTAGGGTCGGCAGGTGGCATGGTGGATAAGGCACTGGATTCTCACATGGCAGACCATGGTTTCGATCCCGGACCTGGCAGCTTGCTTTCTCACTTTCCTTCTCTCTCTGGTCAAATTAAAATAATAAGAGGCCAACATGTGGCGTGGTGGTTAAGGGCACTGGACTCCCACATGGCTAACCATGATTCGAGTCCCAGACCTGGCGGCTTGCTTTCTTGCTCCCCCTCCCCATCTTTCTGTCTCTTATTCTGTCCCTCTCTGGACAAATTAAAATAATTAAATAAAGTTAAATCAAATAATTTTTAAAAAGGGAAAGAAACACATCCAGGCACATGTGCATGTGTAGCCAAAATCCTGAAAGGAGAATGGAGGAGAAAGGACTGCAGCATGGCCATCCCCCCTGGGGGAGTAATATCTCTCTTTCTGGGACAGCACACGCACCCTATAGCAAAAAATTCTTATTTAAAGAAAAAAAATTTTAAAAGACAACTACTTTAATATCCAAATGGCCAATAATCTATATAAAAGATGATCAACAGCATTAGTCACTAGGGAAAGGCAAAGCAAAACCACAATGAGATATCACCTGACACTCACTATGATGGCCATAAGCAAAAAAAAAAAAAGAACAGAAAATAGTGTTGGTGATGATACTGAGATATCAGAACTCTGATACAGTATTGGTGGAAACGTAATGTGGTATAGCCACTGTGGAAAAGTTTGGCAGTTTTTCAGAATGTTGAACATAACCCACTATCCAACAATTCCACTCCTAAGGAAACACTAGGAGAAATAAAAACACGTCTACCCAAAGACTTACACACAAATGTTCACAGAAGGGAGCCGGCAGTTGGCATGGTGTTTGAGGCTCTGGACTCCCATGTGGCCAATCACAGTTGAGTCCCAGACCTGGCAGCTAGCTTCCTGTCTCTCTCTCTCTCTCTTTCTCTCTGGTCAAATTAAAAAAATAAATAAATAAATAGGATTAAATAAATAATTCTTTAAAGAAATATTGTTTAAAGAAATATCACAGAAATGTTGTTCACAGAGCCACAGAATGTGACCGAATGGTTAAGAGAACCAACACGGTTTTTAATTTTGGCAGAGGGCACATGCACTTGCTAGAGAGGAGAAATCATCTCCTATGAGAGACGGTCATGCCACAATCCCTACTCCATTTCTTCCTCCTTCCAAGACTTTGGGTATGCAACCACATGTGCCCAGCATGCTTTTCAGGCCACCAAGTCCAGGACTTGAACTCCACAGTTGTCCATGTAGGTCCCAGTCACCTTAAACACCATGCCATTAGCTGGCCCAGCCAGCTAGTTTGAATCCCTGCTGAAGTGGCTTGGGGCCAAAAAAAAAAAAAAAAAAAAACCACAAAAACAAAAAACTGGCATATGTGCTTGCATGCCCAAATTCAGGCTGGATGGAGAGATGGTGAAGGGACTGCAATATAATCACGCCCATTGAGAGGTGCTTCTTCTGATCTCTTTATATCTCTCTGGCAAGTGCATGTACACTCCAGCAATTAAAAAAAACACAAATTGAGGGGCTGGCAGGTGGCATGGTGGTTAAGGGTGCTGGACTCGCACATGGCCAACTGCAGTTTGAGTCCTGAACCTTGTGGCTCGCTTTCTCACTTTCCGTCTTTCTCTTTTGCACTCTGTCCCTCTCTGGTCAAATTAAATAAATTAAGTAAACAGACAAAGTCAAATAAAATAATTTTTTGGAGAGGTTTTTTTTTTTTTTTTTTTTTTTTTTTTTTGCTATAGGGTGTGTGTGCTCGCCAGAAAGACAGAGACAGAAAGTGAGAATCACCCCCCCACGGGGGATGGCCACACCACAATCCCTTCTCCTCCATTCTCCTCTCAGGATCTTGGGCACGCACACACACCCGGCGTGAGTTTAAGCCACTGGGTCTAGGGACTAGCAGTTGGCATAACAGGTATGTCACTGGACTACCACGTAGTCGACCGCGGTTCTACTCCTGGACCCAGTGGCTTAAACTCACACCAGGTGTGTGTGCGTGCGTGCCCAAGATCCTGAGAGGAAAATGGAGAAGGGATTGTGGTGTGACCATCCCCCCTGGGGGGTGATTTCTTGCTTTCTGTCTCTTTGTCTCTGTCTTTCTGGCAAGTGCACGCACCCTATAGCAAAAACCTCTCCAAAAAGAAAAAAGAAAAAAAAAAAAAAAAAAAAAAGCCACCAGGTCCAGGAGTCAAACCACGGTTGACTACATGGAGTCCAGTGACATAGCCATTATGCCAACTGCTGGTCCCAAATAAAATAATTCTTTTTAAAAATACAGAAATTGAAAAAATAAAGTTTAAAAAAAACTTTAAAATACACAAATTGTCCATAATACCCAAAAAGTGGAAACAATACAAATGTCCAATTACTGAATGGATAAATAAAATAGTATATCCACATACATACAATGGAATAGTCATCAAGAGGAATGAGGTGCTGATAGTTGGCATATGCTAAAAGCTGTATGAACTTTGAAAACATCATGCTAAGTGAAAGAAACTAGTCATAAAAGACCACATATTGGATGGTTCCATTTATATGACATGTCCAAAACAAGTAAATGGGTATAAGGTTTCCTTTTGAAGTGATAGAAACGTTATTAAAAAGTCTGACAGGACCAGCAGTTAGCGTAATGGCTATGTCGCTGGACTCCCACGTAGTCGACCGCGGTTCGAGTTCCGGACCCGGTGGCTTAAACTCACGCCGGGCACGTGTGCGTGCATGCCCAAGATCCCGAGAGGAGAATGGAGGAGAAGGGATTGTGGGGTGGCCATCCCCCCTGGGGGGTGATTTCTCGCTTTTTATCTCTCTGTCTCTGTCTGTCTGGCAAGCGCACACGCCCTATAGCAAAAACCTCTCAAAAAAAAGAAGAAAAAAAAAAAAAAAGTCTGACAATACCAAGGACTGGCAAGGACGTGTCAAAAGAATAGTGCTGGTAAAGGACAAACTAGTGCAACCATTTTGTAAAAACAATTTGTACCATCTACAAAGTTGAAGCTGTTAATGTCCCACTACCCTGACAATTCTCTCCAGAGTCTATACCCTGGAGAAATGCTTCCCCTATTTGTCCAGAGCAGCATTCTTTATTACTAGAAACAATGTTATTCTGCAATGATAGGATAAAGAATAAATTGAGACATAGTCTCAAATATACCATACAAGTGTGAAAATGAATCAGTTATAGCTACATTTACCAATGTGGACAAACATCACTATTACATGTCCTCACTTCTCTCCCTTCACAGTTTTAATTCCATCTCCCACCATTATAATCACTCCCTTAAGCCCACTCTTGACTCTTGCTTTGCCATTTGTGCTTAATTTAACCCCAGTTAAACTAAGTATTATTTACTCTGCTTTCAGTAAAAACAAAAAACAGGAACTGTAATGTTTTCTCTTAAATTCAGGACTGCTCCCCTCAGGGACGCTACTCCATATTGTTAATTCATCTACATTATTGCTCTCCCATAAAATATTTCCAAGTTTTCTCCTCTATTCACACAGTAGCTACAACTATCCATTATTCTCACTGCTGAGAACTTATTCCATTTCACTGAGGGGAAAAAAAAAAAAAAAAAAAAAAAACAAAGAGAAGAAAATATCCACATACTCCCACTATCCTACCTCCCCAGACCCCCTGTATGCCCTTCCCTCACCAAAAATGAGCCTGTAGGTGCAAATTCTCCATATCAGCGCTTGGTCCCTTTTCTGTTGTCTTCTCAGGATTCTGGCTCTAGCAATTGTCACCTCTTCGGCTTCATCATGTTATTCATTCTCTATAGAATCATTTCCCACCAACATTACAAAAATGTGATTTCTCCATCTCAACAAAACAGGGTCCCAAATCTCCTTCCATCCTTGTGGCAAATCTTTCTGTTTGCAGACCTCTTCTCTCAGCACTTTGCCCTGTGGGAACTGCTCTTATCAAGGTCACAGATGACCCCTGTGTTGACAAAGACACAGCACAAGTCTTGGCCCCCATCTCACTTGGCCTTACAACAGTAGCATTCCATAACGGTTCCCACTCTCCTCTCCACGACGTTTTCCCTTGGCTTCAAAGATGTCACAATCACCTGAGTTTTTTTCCCTCTTACTTCGGAGGTTGCTCCTTCCTTGTTCTTGCTGACTCCAGACCTCATTCTTCCAGTACTCCTACTCAACCTCAGGACTGCCATCTAAACCCTGACAATCACATTTCTATCTGTAGCCCAGATCTTGCCCCTAAACTCCAAATGCCTCAATTCTACATATCTTTACTCTGTCTCTAAAAGCTTCACAAATATGTCCCCCAACTCCTGATCTTACTTCCACAACATGTTCCTTTCACAGTCTTCCTTTTCTTCATAAATGCAACTCCCACCAATCAAAAATCCCTGGTGTCACCCTCACTCCCTCACACCCACATCCATCTGCCAACAAATCCTGCCCACTCTCCCTTCTCAAGAATGATCCAGAGGGACCAGCGGTTAGCGTAATGGCTATGTCACTGGACTCCCATGTAGTCGGCCACGGTTCGAGTCCCAGACCCAGTGGCTTAAAACTCACGCCAGGCACATGTGCGTGCATGCCCAAGATCCTGAGGGGAGAGTGGAGGAGAACGGATTGCGGAGTGGCCATCCCCCCCTGGGGGGGGGGGGGGGGGGAGGATTTCTCGCTTTCTATCTCTCTGTCTCTCTCTTATCTCTGTCTGGCGAGCACACGCGCCCTATAGCAAAAAAAAACTATACCCCCCAAAAAAAGAAGGATGCAGAATCCAACCACTTCTCATTACTACCCTTGCTCCCCCTAATTCCCCTCCAGTCCAAGCTGCCATTATTGCTCAGCTGGAGCACTGCCATAGCCTCTAGCCTCCTTCCAGCAGCACAGGGACAGCTATTCTTAACACAACTTCACGGAGAGGTTTTAGAAACCAGATCATGCCACACCTCTGCTCCAGACACTAAATGACTTCCCATTTTACTCAGAGAAAAACAAAATCCTAACCAGTGGCCAATGTGACCTACTCATTCCAACCCTCAACCTTCTGACCTACTCTCTCAACCACCTTCCCTTGAGGCTACAATCCAGTCACACTGTCCCTCTACAATCCCTTCTAAGCATCTAATGTATTCTGGACCCTCTGCCTATGTTCTCCTGGCCATTCCTCTACCCATGGCCTCATCGCTGGTTCTTTCACCTCATTCTGTTCAAAGGGCTCCTTTCTCAGTGAGCCTACTCTAACCACTAGCTTCAATGTGAAAACAGCCCATTTCACCTGCTTTATTTTTCTCCCTGCTCATATCACATATCACTTGAGTACTCTATCTTTTATGTACTGGGTTGTCAGAAAAGTCATGACATATTTTTCTATGCAAAAATGTGTCATATTTTTACATTTTTTTGAGAATTTTTCCTATAGGATACATGCACTTGCCAAAGAGACAGAGAGAAAGTGAGAAATCATCCTCCAGGGGCATGGACACACCACAATCCCTTCTCCTCCTTGGGATTTTGGGCATGTACACACATGCACCTAGCATGAGTTTCACGCCGATGGGTCCAGGACTTGAACCACAGTTGACATGTGGGAGTCCAGCGCCTTAACCACTATGCCACCTGCTGGTCCTGTGCCATAACTCTTCTGACAACCCAATATTTTCGTTATCTTTCCCCCACTAAAATGTAAGATTATGAGGATAGGGACTTCTGTGCTTTGTTCACTCTAACTATAGCTAAACCATAGTAATACCCAAACATTTGAATAACTAGATCTCATAAACAAGGTTGAATGAGGCAGAAAAAAAATCACAGAACAAAATTATTTAATTCATACAGCTTAAAGACGTGCAAAAATTAAGTGATGTTATTTAAGAATGTGTTCATAGGTAGCAACTCCATAACCTAAACCAAGAAAATGATACATGTGGGGTAATGCTCACTTCAGGTAGGTCAGAGAGAGAGAGAGAAAGGAAAACAAGGTGAGCCAAAAGTAGTAGCAACATTCTATTTCTTAAGTTGGTGGTTAGCAGTGACATGACTGTGTTACAATGTTTAACATCTGTATACAGGTTGATAAATTAAAATGAAAAATAGAGCAACATTGACAGACTACAATCCATAGGCCAAATCCACTGCACTGCCTGTTTTGGTAAGTAAAGTTCAACTGGAAGATAGCCACTTTCATTTGTTTATATGCTGGCTACACTGCTTTCACCCTACAAAGGCAGCCGAGTAGCTACAGAGACACTTAGGCCTGCAAGACTAAAATATAAAATGGGAAAGAGGGGGTCATCCTGAAGAAGTTCACATCATGTACGATGAAAAAACTAGGCACAAACTTCAAATTTTTCTTTTTTTAAATATGCTGTAGGGTGTACACACTCATATGAGACAGAGACAAGAGAGGAGGAAAATGAGAGAGCACCCCCTCACCCCCACAGAAGTGATGGCTACACCACAATCCCTTCTCCTCCATCCTCCTCTTGGGATTTTGGGCACACACACACACACACACACACCTGGTGTGTTTTTCAAGCTACCAGGTCCTGGACTCCATACACACAGTCAGCCATGTTAGATCCAGCTGCCTTAACTATCATAACATTGGCTGGTACCAGATTTAGAAATTTTTGCAACAAAATAATTCATTTTTCAACAAGTTTTTTGATGTTCCCTTATAATCCCTAACTGGCTCTTTACAGAAAAAGTTTGCAGACCCTCAAAACAATTGCTTTGTTACAATGTGGAATTCATAAAGAAATTTAGTGCAAATGAAAAAGTTTCAGTCATCTGTTAACATTATAATACAGCAGACTCCACAGCATGTAGAGTTAACTTTATTATGATCTAGGTACCAGAAAAGATTAAAAGATCAACGTTTGGGGCCACAGACGGTGTAGCAGTTCCGTTGCTTGACTTCCATATGGTCAACTGTCCTTTAAATCCTGGATCCAGTGGCTTGAAATTCACGCCCAGCAAATGTGCATACCCAGGATCCCACGAGAAGGGATTGTGGCATCCTCCCTGGGGAGTGATTTCTCACTTTCCTCTCACTATCTCTGTCTCCTCTGCCCCTCACCAGGAATGCACCAGCCCTAAGGCAAAAATCTCTTGGAAAAAAAGGACCAATGTTTGGGAAAGCAAACTACAAAACCCTCAAATTTATGATCTCTTCTCCAGCCAAAAATGAAGGGGAGGGGGGTGGAGAACTTGCTAACTCCAAAACGGTCTTCACTATTCTTCCCGAGAGCAGCTAGTTAGATCTGGAAGCCTTTCTCTCTTTTTTTTTTTTTTTTTTTGGAGAGGTTTTTGCTATAGGGCGCGTGCGCTCGCCAGACAGACAGAGACAGACAGAGAGAAAGCGAGAAATCACCCCCCAGGGGGGATGGCCATGCCGCAATCTCTTCTCCTCCATTCTCCTCTTGGGATCTTGGGCACGCACGCACACACGCCTGGCGTGAGTTCAAGCCACCGGGTCCGGGACTCGAACCGCGGTCGACTACGTGGGAGTCCAGCGACACAGCCATTACGCTAACTGCTGGTCCCTCTGGAAGCCTTTCTATGATTCCATAATATTCCATTTCTCTCCTTCAGGACAGTCACGGTATAGTGAGTTGTTTCTATATTTATGTTCATTGCTATTAAAAAGAACAATGGTAACAGTAAGAATACAAACATTACTCCATGTTGTCAGTACACTAAATAGTTCACATTTAATATTCATTCCACAGATAAGAAAATTAAGGAACAGATTATCAACTAATATCAGTATCACAGTTAGAAAACCGTGCTGGCCAGAACTGAACCCAGCTATTTTTGACCCTATGCACTTTTTTATGTTTTACTTTATTTATTCCATGAGAGAGAGACAGTGAGACTGAAAAATACAGCACTCCTAACAAGGTCTTGATGCCAAAATTCACCCCCAGCTTCAGACAGCCTAGAATATGAAGACACAAGCCCAGCATTCTCTGAGCGGTCTCCAGAAGTAAACCACCAACTTCCCACGTGGGTCTGCTTCCCAGAGTGCCAGGTTTTACCTTTTGTACTACTGTCAGCCACCCATACACTCTTGACTACCATGATATATTTGAACTAACGACAGAGACCAGGTACTAATCTGTGAAAACTCCCTTAGCAGCAAAACACTAGGCCTACAATAGGTGCACAGTTGATGAACCCATCTAAAGATGTGAGGATAAGTCCACCAAAGAAAGGATCATTCAAACAGTGTTGTTTAAGTAGAAGAGAGAGGTTCTAACTTGCAGACAAGAGAGGCAGACGAGATCTGCTCATTGTCCAAAGACAACAGAAATTCTGTATATCTCTGTCAACAAAAAAAAAAACCCAGCAAACTTGATATCCTCTCCATTTGCCACACAATGATCAAAACTTGACACATACTACCAGGTTAATAAAACAATTCCGACGTTAACCATTTATTCTTAACTCTCAGTGAGATCTGGTTGTAATGTCACTCTTGAAACAAAAACGCATTTAAAATTATGGTCTAGTGACCCCATCACAATCTTGTCACAACCCTAGGAAATCACCTAGCAACTGAGATTTCTCAGCTGCTTCCATTTATCAGCATGGCCTAAATTTTTCTCAAATAATCAATAACCACTAAGTTCTGTCCCAATCCAAAACAATAATTCTCAAGAAAGGAATCCTCGGGACCAGCAGTTAACGTAATGGCTATGTCGCTGGACTCCCATGTACTCGACCTCGGTTCGAGTCCCGGAACTGGTGGCTTAAACTCATGCTGGGTGCGTGTGCGTGTGTGCCCAAGATCCCAAGAGGAGAATGGAGGAGAAGGGATTGCAGCATGGCCATCCCCCCCTGGGGGGTGATTTCTCACTTTCTGTCTCTCTGTCTGGCTGTGAGCACACGCAACCTATAGCAAACATCTCTCCCAAAAAAAAAAGGAATCCCCGAACAGCCAATCAAGTCAATACTTGTCAATGTTCTCCCAGCCATGTAGGAAAAAAAGCTGAGACAAGTTTACCACCCAAGGTCTAGGCAGTAGGACACCATGCAGAATGCCTTTATAGGCAGTGCAAGCTGCCCTGATAAGGGCCTCAGAGAGCCACATGTTGTCAGAAAAGCTCTCCTTTCTCTTTTTCTCAAACATGTCTCAGCGGTATTCTTGTTCAGATTTATATCCAGGTACAGAGAGTCCAAGGCATCCACTAGCAATCTCCTCAGCTTTCTCACAGTCTCACTCAACATTCAGACATACTCTTATTTCTGCAGCCTTTTTAAACCTGCCCTCTAATGTTCCTATAAATGACCTTCCATTCATTTTCCTGTGGATCATCGGATTCCATGGCCGTCAACCTCTAAGATATACAAAACATCTGAAGTGGCTATACATTCCATCTGTGAGAAATTCTGAAATTAAGGCTACCCTATTTTTCTCCAGAGTAAGTGAGAAATGCAAATTCAAGGCTTCCTTATACCAGTGAAAAGATGTTCAGAATCTATCAAACTTTATTTGTATAAATTCAGTCAACTGTGTAGTCTTCACTAATACTTCTAAATCAGGTCAACACCAACCAGCTGTAAGTGACACGGAGTAAACAGCCTCTACTCAGGGCAAAACCAGGTCTTTGCCAAGTCTGTGACATCAAAATGTCCTGGTTAGGGATAAACGTAAGAAGCGTTTTCACATACTGCTAAATGCCCTTACGTTTATCTCTTTATCATCTAGCAAATCTACATGATACTCACATTCAGTCTGTAACATTCAGTCCACAATAACCAAAATAAATAAATAAACAAACCAGAAGACTGTCTTCTCATCTACTACAAAATGACCCCGAATTGGTATATAATACCACCAAAAGTAAACAATTCAAAAATTAACCATTTATTCTTAACACTCAGTGAGATTCTGAAATAAACTGAGTACATCTTCCTCTCAGTAAAAAGAAAATAAATGTGAAGGGAGGGAGAAAGAAAAGGGGCTTCTTCTATGACAACTAATCTATAATAAAGTCAAAAGGCCACAAAAATAAATCTCTAGTCAACCTGGATCCACAGTGCAAGAAACAAAGCCCATCTCAATGGAAGCACCATCCATTTCAAGGATGCTTAAGACGGTTAGTGAGAATCTTAATCAACCTCTGATTGGTCTGGCCCAGAGAGTAAAGGCTTAAAGTTTGATCAATGGACAACCAACAAGAAAGGAGCAGAAAACATCAATTTGTTTTGTCATTACAAAACAGCTTCAACAGCATGGAGAGAATGGCACTGTTTTTTAAGACTTCAAGAAGGCTGGGGCCAGCAAGTAGCATAATGGTTAAGGTACTGGACTCCCACTTGGCCAACCATAGTTAAGCCCTGGGTCCAGTGGCTTGAAACTTATACAGGGCATGTATGCAAGAGTGCCCAAATCCCAAAAGAAGAATGGAAAAGGGACTACAGCATGGTCATCCCACCCCCCTCCGGGGGGGGGGGGGGGGGGGTGTTGGACTGGTGATTTCTCACTTCCTCTCTCTCTGTCTCTCCAGGGAGCCCACAGCCCTACAGCAAGGAAAGGAAAGGAAAGGAAAGGAAAGGAAAGGAAAGGAAAGGAAAGGAAAGGAAAGGAAAGGAAAGGAAAGGACTTCTAGAAAGCAAGTCAAAGTAAGTATTTAGTGCTGAATAATAATAGTAAAAAAAAAAAAAAAAAAAAAGTATAGCTATTTTAGTCTTTTCCAAGACTTCTGGTATGCTCAACTATCCAAAGTTAAACCAAGCAACAGAAGCTCCTTCCTCTGAGGCCTCTAGGGCTTCTCATTAAGAACCTATTTTATATCATACACAATTCTAACAAGCTTTGTGAACTGGTCTATTTTGTAATTGCTTGCCTCTCCCTCTAGACTGCAAGTCCTTAAGGGCCTGTTCATCAGTGAATCCCTAATAACAATTCCTGGCAGAGTATAGACTCAACTCATATATTTACTGATCAAGTAAGTGAAAATTAGAAATAGATGGGGTTGGGGTCAGCAGGTGGCATGGTGGTTAAGAAGCTGGGCTCCCTGGGACCAGCAGTTAGCATAATGGCTATGTCACTGGACTCCCATGTAGGTGACCACGGTTCGCGTCCTGGACCCGGTGTCTTAAAACTCACGCCGGGCGCATGTGCCCGCGTGCCCAAGATCCCGAGAGGAGAACAGAGGAGAAGGGATTGCGGTGTGGCCACCCGCCCGGGGGGGATGATTTCTCACTTTCTGTCTCTCTTTCTCTCTCTGTCTGTCTGGCAAGTGCATGCTCCCTATAGCAAAAAAACCTCTCAAAAAAAAAAAAAAAAAAGAAGCAGCTTGGCTCCCACAGAGCTGGCTGTAGTTCAAATCTCCAACTCCTTAGCTTGAAAAATCACACTAGGTGTGTGTGTACACATGCCCAAAATCCAGAAGAATGGAGGAAAAGGTATCTCAGCATGGCCATCCTCTCCAGGAAGTAACTTCTCACTTCCTCTGTCTCTCTCCAGTTAGTGCACACACCCTATGGCAAAAAAACTAATAATAATTTTTAAAAAGATGGGGTCACTTATAGTTCTCAACATAGGCATAGGTCAAACTTCAGCATAACAAATCAGAAAGTGCCTCCATACTCTTCTGCCTTTTATGTTAACATTTAGTTGCTGAAATTTTGTATAATTTTCATACTAATAGCCTTCCATTCAATAAACTAGATAATCTCACTTTTTGTTTTGTTTTAGCTACAGAGCATGTGTGTTTGCCAGAGAGACAGACAGACAGAAAGTGAGAAATCACCCTCCAGAGGAGATGGCCATGACCAATCCCTTCCCCTCCATCCTCCTCTAGGGATTTTGGGCATGAACCCACACATGCCTGGTGTGATTTTTCAAGCCTCTAGGTCTGAGACTCAAACTGCTGAGTCAGCCATGTGGGACTCAGCACCTTAACCTCCATGCCACCTGCTGACTGGATAATCTAAATGTTAAGTACAGGTAAGAAAAGGCCCTTCTCTCTCCTACTGCACCTCACCTCCCCAGGAAGAAAGAACACCCTCCATTTGGGTCACAGTACAAAGCACAGAATAATTCCTTTAGTAGGCAAGGCCACTGTTTTAGAAGGTTAAGCATACCATAGGCCACTCTCCTGCATTCAAAGGGCAAAACTGGCAACCTGATCCACAGTTATTTCTCTGAATAGATCTACAATTTTAAAATAAAAAAATAAATAAGCTGAAGCAGGCATCTAAAATTAAATCGACAATATGAGGGCAAGTGACACAAAACTCAAAAACCTTAGTAATACAGTAACTCAACATAGGAGCTAACTCTAAATCTAAGAGTTCTGCAAAGTTCCAGCACAATATGGTAATCTGTTTTCATGAAGTAAAAGGAAAAAAAGTTTCTAACTTATTTTATAGAATCAATTCATTTACTATTTCTTTTGAAGTTCAGTTTTCAGGTACCTTAAAAATGATATGGGGGCCATCAGATGGCATGGTTGTTGAGGCGATGGACTCCCCCACATGGCCAACCATGGTTCAGGTCCTGAATCTGGCAGCTTGCTTTCTCACTCTCCCTTTTTATCTGTCTCTGATCAAAAATTGAAGAATAATGATAATACGTAAGTTTTTTTTTTTTTTTTTTAATGATATGTATAGAACATCTCTCCCAACTACTAAATAATTCCCAAGGCAGGATTTAAGTACTACAAAGACAGAACTCACAGTACAGTGAAAGGATCCCTTAACTTTCAAGCAGTCCCTAAATGTGTGCTCTGGAACAGTGGTTCCACAACACAGTACCTTTTTAGTATTGTTTGGGAAGCTTTAAAAAATAGTGTCTCAGGACCAGCAGACGGTTTATTGACTATGTTGCTGGACTCCCACGTAGTCAACTATGGTTCGAGTCCCAGACCCGGTGGCTTAAACTCACGCCAGGTCCATGTGCATGTGTGTCCAAGATCCTAAGAGAATGGAGGAAAAGAGATTGTGGCATGGCCAGCACCCCTGGGGAGGTGATTTCTCACTTCCTCTCTGTCTTTCTGGTGAGCGCACAAACCCTACAGCAAAAACCTCAAAAAAAAAAAAAAAAAAAAAAGTGTCTTGGAACCAGCAGATGGTGTAATGGTTATATCACTGGACTCCCACATAGTCGACCATGGTTCAAGTTCCAGACCCTGTGGCTTAAACACATGCGTGTGCGTAGGTGCCCAAAATCCCAAGACGAGAACAGAGGAGAAAGGACTGTGGAATGGCCATCCCCCCTAGGAGGTGATTTCTTGCATTCTGTCCCTGTCTCTTCAGCAAGTGCATGTGCCCTATAGCAAAAATCTCTCTAAAAATAAAACTAAATAATAATAATAATAAAATATACAGTGTCTCAATACCACCAACTCCCAGAGGTGAAATCTAACATCCACAGTCTTAAAGTGTCCCAAAAGAGTCTAACCACGGCCCAGTCTAGCATCAACCTAGAATAGGATTTCTCTAACTCTGCACTATTGATATTTGGGTCTGGATAGTTGTGGGGAGGGGTAGGGTGGTGCAACCTGTGCATTGAAGGATGTTTAGCAGTGTCCTTGCCCTCTGCCCTCTAGACACACAGTGCCTAGTCCCAGAGGTGTGATAAGCAAAAATGTATTAGGACATTGCTAAATGTTTCCTGGGATGCAAAGTCATCCCTGGTTGAAAACCCCTAACCTAGAGTAAACAATCACTTAAAGTTTTCATAAGAAAGAAATATAAAAGCTGTTTTAAACCAAGAAGCAAGGTTTTTCAGTACATTCTACAAAAAAGGTCTAAAATTTTACCATACTTTACTACATTTAAGAGTAAATAAGGTACCAGCAGTTAGCATAATGGCTATGTCACTGAACTCCCATGTAGTCAATCGGAGTTCGAGTTCCGGACCTGGTGGCTTAAACTCACGCCAGGCGCATGTGCGTGCATGCCCAGATCCCAAGAGGAGAATGGAGGAGAAGGGATTGTGGTGTGGCCACCCCGCCCCCCCGGGGGGGGGTGATTTCTCTCTTTCTATCTCTCTGTCTCTCTCTGTCTTTCTGGAGAGCGCATGCAACCTATAGCAAAAATCTCTCAAAAAAAAAACAAAAAAGTAAAAAAAGGGCCAGCAGACAGTGAGAAGGTTAAGGCACTGGATCCCAATGTGGTCAACTCCAGGGTTGGAGTCCCAGACCTGGCAGCTTAAAAATCACACCAAGTAGGACCAGCAGATGGCATGGCGGTTTGCTAGACTCCCACATAGTCAGTCGCCATTCGAGTCCCACACCCGGCAGCTTGAACTCATGCCAGGCACATGTGTGCACATCTCTTCTCTCCAAGAAGAGAATGAAGGAATAAGGATTGCAGCATGGCCATCCCCCCTGAGGAGTGATTTCTTGTTTTGTCTCTGTCTCTCTGGTGAGTGCACATGCCACACCAAAAAAAAAAAACTCCTAAAAAAATTCTCATCAAGCACGGGTGCATGTGTGCCCAAAATCCCAAGAGAAGAATGAAAAGGGATTGCAGCATGGCCATCTCCCTTGGGGGGAGGAGTCATTTCTCACTCCCCACCACCCTGTGTCTCTTTTGCACCCACGTACCCGATAGCAAAAACTCAAACAAAAAAGGATAAATGATAACCATAATGAAGCTCTTCTATCAATCTGCTCAACTAAAACGCAGCACTGAGTTTATTTCATAACAAGCACAAGACTCTGGTTTGGTCCTCTCCAGTCAAGATCTAAGTCTCTAAGTGTGGGCTGTGTAGCGTTAGCTACTTTTATTTTAAGATGTACTGCCTCTTAAATATCTAAAACATAAAACTGCGAAATATAAGTTTGTCACAGAAACAATGTGAATAACAATCCTCCCTCCAAAATGTTTTAAAGAGATGTTTACTGGGGGCCAGTAGGTAGTCTGGTGATTAAGGCAATGGACTAACACGTGGTCAAGCATGGTTTGAGTCCAGAACCCAGGAGCTTGAAAAAAAATCACACCCAGCATGGGTATCTTGAATGCCCAAAATCCCAGGAGAATGGAGAAGGAAATGCAGTGTGGTCATCCCCATCTACCCCTCCCCCCCTCCAGTGATTCCTCACTTTCCCTCTCACTGTCTCTCTTTGGCAAGCACACAAGTCTTTTTTTTTTTTTCCCCCCTGGGGGGGGGGGGGGGGGACAGAGAAAGGTGTACTTGTAATAGGTACATTATCTTTGTACCAAATAGTTGCAAAAATGTCTTAAAGAAGCTAAGCAAACCTCACCCTGTCTTAATTTTATTATTACTTCTTATTCTGTCTAGCTATGGCCTGATTCTCAAATTCTCAATTATTGTATAGTTTATTGCAACTAGAAATTGTGTTTTGGGACATTTCATTTAGTCTTGTTTTGCAATCAAAGCTAAAGTCTTCTTAAAAAAAAAAAAAAAAAAAATCCTCCTGTCTTTGAGTTAAGTTGCACCAGCAAGGTTCTCATCTCTACTTAAAGACTGAATCTATCAAAATGTGCTGGGGCCTGCAGGCGGCATATTGGTTAAGGCACTGGACTCCCACATGGCCAACCACAGTTTTAGTACTGGAAGCTTGAAACATGCTGGGCACATGTGCATGTGTCCAAAATCACAGGAGAGTGGAGAAGAAGGGATTGTAGTGTGGCCATTTTCCCTGGGGTGTGATTTCTCACTTTTCCTCTTACAGTCTCTCTCTGGCAAGTGCACAAGCCCTATTGCAAAAAACTTAAAAAACTTAAAAAAAAAAAAAAAGGTTTCCCCATTAAGGTAAGTCAAGTTCCAAGCAAATAACACCAAAGGAAAGGTTAACATGGTTTCAAATATCACAGAGAAGAGCACAAGACAGATACTAAACAACCATGAGTTTATGTATGACTGAGTGAATTCCAGTTTGTTAAAATATTTTATACTCTTTGACCAGACATATGGAAGTACAGAAGAGCTTCCAATGCATCCACCCAGAACTACTGTATGGATGTAGCTTGGGGAAAAGAATTGCTCTTTCCCATACTATCTTCACTGAAGACTATCTCAATACACAACATCCTTTTAATCTTCAATAACAACCAAGATCTCTCAACTTACTGGTTTAAACACCAAGCACACCAGAAGGTAGTATCCAAAAGTACATTAAACTAAGAACTGAGTTCTACTGAAGCTTCTGAAGGACTTCCTGTATTCAACTGTCTCTCTTTTTTTAGAGAGTTTTTTTTGCTATAGGGCATGTGCGTTCGTCAGAGTCAGAGAGACAGAAAGCAAGAAAGGATGGCCTCGCCACAGTCCCTTCTCCGTTCTCCTCTCAGAATTTTGGACACGCACAAACACCCAGCTGAGTTTTAAGCCACCAGTTCTGGGACTCGAACCATGGTCGGCTATGTGGGACATAACCATCACACCATCTGTTGGTCCTTTTAACTGTCTCTTAAAACAAAACATTCTGAGACATCACCACTCAGTTCACCAGCAACTGTATTTAATTTAGTGAATCTTCAAGAACTTCTCTTCTGAAAAAATTAAGTAACTTCCAGTTTACTTTTTCAGTCAACTGACTCCTGAAACACAGCTTTCTAAACAAGAACCAAGGCTTGGGGACCAGTGGATGGTACATGTGCGCCAAAGATTCCAAGAGGAGAACGGAGGAGAAGGGATTGTGGGGGTGGCCATCCCCCCTGAGGAATGATTTCTCGCTTTGTCTCTCTGGCAAGTGCACCACCCTATAGCAAAAATCTCTCTCTCAAAAAAAAAAAAAAAAAAAAAAAAAAAAAAATCAGGGCTCAAACACTCATCTACTTTACTTCCTAATAGTATCTAAACATTTAAGAATCAAATTTTTTTAAAAACAATTATTTGTTTAATTTTATTTACTCACTTATTTTAATTTGACCAGACAGTGAGAGACAGAGAGAGAGAAAGTGAGAAAGCAAGTCACCAGGTTCAGGATCCAAACTGAGGTCAGTCATGTGGGTGTCCAGCACCCCAACCATCACACCACCTGCCAGCTCCAAGAATCAAATTTAATAGTAACAGCCACGAACTACTGAGATGATTCTGTAATACATCCCAGGCAGAGTTTTCACTGCTTTATAAATATTAACTCATTAACACTTATACTCAGTTACATGTATAACATCTTTAGGGACAAATTTCTTGGGGTAGATGCTATTTTTATTCCCATACTACAGAAGCAGCAGAAAGGCTCAGTAATTTGCCCAAGGTCACCGAGCTAGGAAGTAGTAAAGCCAAGATCTGAACTCAGACAGTCCAACTCCAGAGTGAAGAAAGCTCAAACACTACCCTAACTGGGTATCAAACACTCGCAACTTAAGGCACATTTCACCGACGGGAAATCTAGAGTCCCTTTTCCACTTCCTGCCTATCTGTAACATAACCTTGAGGACAAAATCGAAGTAAACTTCACATCAATAAAGTGGGACAGCACTGCAAGGATGAACTCAAACTACCACCAAGTGCCCCCTCTCATAAAAGCAAAACATAAACATAACTCTACCCATACCCAGAAAAAATGTTACATGCCAGGGAAATGTTATTAAGTCATGAGAAACGGCAGGGCACAGAGAATTCAATCAAGGGGTCATCCTGACCACCTAAACTAAAAGTCCAAGCGGTGATAAAAACAGAAACAAACAAGACCTCAGAAGGAAACACCACCAAGTTCACACTGAATGAATGGGCTTCTTTAAGAGGGAGGTACTTCAAGTCACTAGATGGACCACCCCCCATCCCCCCCATCCCCACCCCCCCACTCCCCGGCTCAAATACACCAGGGAGGCATTAGTGACCAGCTCTACATCCGAGACACAGCACTGAAGTTAAAGAAAATCACTGGGAAGACGACTGGAAGACTCCAAACTGGTCTTTGTGTATTTCGATGACTCTGCAGCGAATGAACACAAACCCACAAAACTTGTTTCCCGGAGAAGAGTCCAACAATGGCCTTCGAGAATCTTTACAGAGTTACTGCCTCAACTTGACACGCTCCCCGGGGCCCCGGGATAAGTTGTCCGGGAGCCCGCAGCGAGGAGGCCCGGCAGCAGAGAGGTCTGGGCCGGGACGGGGGGCGACGCTGCAGGCCGCGCTAGCGGGGCGGGAGGGCTGGAGCCCGAGCCGGGTCAGGGGCGCACCTCGCCCGCCCGGCTGCCGCGCAAGGCCACAAACATCAGCGCGGCGCAAAGTTCGCCGCCCGGGCCGTGTCCCGCCCCCGGAGCCCGGCCGGACTGGGCCCCCGGCTGACAGGAGTTGACCGGGAGCGGCCAGGAAGGACTCGGCACCGTGCCTCCCCGGCCCGCGGAGCAGCGAATTCCGGGGGGGAGGGGAGAGGGGCCGGGACGTTCCCTCCCCGCGCCTCGGAGGCACGGGTCTGAAGGGCCCCACCGCCCGCGCGCCCCGCGCACCCCGCGCTACGGCCCGCTCCGCCGCCCCTCCTCCTATTACCTGGAGGTGCCTACGACCCGCCGCTAGTTGCGCTCAGGCGGGAAACGCGCTCACCGACACCATCAGCGAAGCGCCCAAAATGGCGGACGTATCAAGCAGGCCTTGAGTTCCCCCCGCCCTCCCTCTGGCCGCCTCGCAGCCAATCGTAGTCATGACTCCGCCCCCAGCTTCACACTCATTGGGCTCCTTCTCCCGCCCCCTGCAATCTATTGGGTCGCTCAGCGGCTCACTTGCATCTACTCCGATTGGCTCGTGAGTCTCGTCAGTCAAGAGCAAGGAACGCATTCTTTTCCCATGGACTTGACGGATCCGGAACCTCTAGGACCCGGGAGTCTGAGAAACAAATCAGAAACCGAGAGAAACCTGACCGGATTCCCCTACGCCGTAGCAACAGCAAGGCCTCCGCTTGACGGACGCTTCTGACCACCAATCCGAGTGGCCAATGCTTTTTAAAAACTAAATTAAGCCAAACCAATCATAGTCGTGGAGCTTGAAGCTACAAAGGAACCAATGGGATAGCAAGATGGCCAGCCGGTGATGACGTGAGTCACAATGCGAGCCCACGGCAAAAGCTTGCTGTGGTTGGGGAATTAGCTCAAGTGGTAGAGCGCTCGCTTAGCATGTGAGAGGTAGCGGGATCGATGCCCGCATTCTCCAGAGTTGAATTTTATACAAAGGATCATTTGCAGAAATGGCAGCGCCCAAAGTGGAGTCAAGGTAAGTAACCACGTAATGTTGTTGGTTGCCAAAAGGTGAGATAAACTAAACACTTGTAGAAAAGGGGAAGGTAAAGTTTCCTCTTTTGTCTTAAGGAAGAATGCTTCCAAAATAGTTATCTGACTCCCTTTCCCATGTATTCTCTCCATGCCCATGGCTGTTCCCAGGACACCAATGGTAGGTATTTTATGTCCCTACTAACTACCTGCATTATTCAAAAATACATTTAAAACACTTTCAGACTCTTAAAAATTAACAGAAGGGCAGAAGTTGGAAACAAGAATAAGAGACAAGCCAAGGAGCCAGCAGGTGGCATGGTGTTTGAGGCGCTGGACTCTCACATAGCTAATCACAGTTCAAGTCCGAGACCTGGGGCTTCCTTTCTCACTTTCTCTCTCTCTCTCTCTCTCTCTCTCTCTCTCTCTCTCTCTCTCCTCCCTCTCTCTCTCTCTCTCTCTCTCTCTCTCTCTCTCGTATATGTATCCTATACCAAATTTAAAAATAATAATAATGAATAAAAGTAAATAACTTAAAAAAAAAAAAAAAAAAAAAAAAAGGAAAGGAGGACCCATAGGCAGATAACTCCCATAGGTAGATAACTGGGGCAGGGCAGGCAGAAGTATGGTAAAGTGAGCACCTCCAGTGAAGGACGTTGCGGGGTGATCACAGGTGGTGAAGAGGCAATCACAGAGCCTTTGGAAGGCAGACGAACGAGGAGGTATCCTAGCTCAGCCCAGTCTCCTTGGACAGCCCATTGACAGGTCAGGTTGTAAGAAGACAATGACCTGGAAGCTTTGTTTTTGTTTTTGCCTTAGGGCACGTGTGCTCACCAGAAAGACAGAGACAGAAAGTGAGAACACCCCGCAATCCCTCTCGGGATCTTGGGCACACACACACAGGCGCCCAGTGTGAATTTAAGCCACCGGGTCCGGAGCTTGAACCACTGTCGACTACATGGGAGTTCAGTGACACAGCCATTACACTAACTGCTGGTCCCTGACCTAGAAGCTTTGGGAGACCTCACACAGATGGACCTCTCCATCCTAAGCCTTCAGGATTTCACTCTTATACATGCACGTACACAAGCCCAGCATGAGTTTTAAGCCACCAGGTCTGGGACTTGAACCACGGTCGATAACGTGGGAGTCCAGTAATGTAACCATTATGTCATCTGCTGGTCCAACCTTTTGTGGTTTAACTTTTTAATCCATCTAGACTTTAAACAAAAACATAAATGTGTGTGTGTGTGTGTGTGTGTGTGTGTATTTTTTTTAGAGCGATTTTTGCTATAGGGCATGTGTGGTCACCAGAGAGACAGAAAGTGAGAAATTATCCCCCAGGGGGACTGTCCACACCACAATCCCTTCTCCTCCATTCTCCTCTTGAGATTTTGGGCAGGCATACACATGAACCCAGAGTGAGTTTTAAACTGCCAGGTCTGGGACTTTAACCATTGACTACGTGGGAGTCCAGCATTATAACCATTACGCCATCTGCTGGTCCCATATGTGAATATTTTCAACATGCCCAAAAGTAGAGAGAAGAATAGAATGAATGTTCCAGCTATTACTCCTTAAATTTTGGGATCAAGGGGCCAGTAGGTGGTATAGTGGTTAAGGGTACTGGACTCCCATATGGCTGACTGTGGCTCAAGTCCCGGACCTGGCAGCTTGCTTTTTTACTTTCCCTCTTTCTCTCTCTCATTCTGCCCCTCTCTGGTCAAATTAAAATAAATAAATTAAATTAAATTAAATTAAGTAATTATTTTTTTTTTAGTTAGGAAGACCAAACACAGAGCTACCAGATTTTAGTTCTATGGAATAAAGATTTAAACAAACACAAATTTACTATTGCCATGAGCTCAGAAAGGAAAGGACATTGTAACCCATGCACACTCTGATAGGAAAGAGTAGCTCTAAGTGAAGACAACTTTAAATTGAGTAAGTTTTACTTGAAGAAAAAAACGCTACATTGTCTTTCTTTCTGTGTTGTTTCTAGGCCATGGTCCACTGACCCAGGGGAGAGGAGGTTTTGGAGCAGGACTGCCCAGCAGAGGACATGCTCTGGAAGGGCTTGGGCTGCCGTCCAGGGGCCCAGCTTCCTGGCTGGCACTTGGCCAGATCAAGAGGAATTGAAGCTGGAGAGAAAGGGCCAGACAAGGGCTCTTGTGGGACACGAGAGGCCAGCCCATTGTAACTGGAAGTTTAACTCTTCTGTTTCTCCTCCTTTTCTTCAGCACGTACGATTCAGTAAGCTGGGGTTGCAGGAATGTCCCTTCCCGCAAGGGGTTGTTGGTAGACAGTAGACATGCTGGGTAGCTAACTAGTAGGGCCGCCATCAAGCTTAGGGGCAAGAGAGGACGTTAGGGAGGAAAGGCTGGAGGCACAGGAACCTGGGGAGCCACCGAGGTTGCCCAGGAGAACTCTGCTGGAGCCAGGTCTGATCTAACCTCCACCCAACTTCCTGAGCGCCCAGGTTTCTCTGGGACAAGACCTCCCACGTCGCCAATCCCTGGGTTTCCCTGGGCCTGCCTAGTAGTGGAAATGCCCAAGCCCTGGCCTCATGGACTTTGTTCAGCTATCCCAAGGCTGTTGTCCTGGGGAAATCTGGACTCAGAGGAGGCGGGCCACTCCTAGAACAGCCTGGGATGAAGGGTTGGAGAAGGGCTTGTGAGGAGGGAGCCGAGGCTCAGCGACAAAGCTGACAGTCGTGGTTGCCATATAGAGATAAGAAGTTTGAAGGGGGGACCAGCAGTTGGCGTAATGGCTATGTCGCTGGATTCCCATGTAGTTGACTGTGGTTTGAGTCCCGGACCCAGTGGCTTAAACTCATCCCGGGCACGTGTGCATGCGTGCCCAAGATCCCGAGAGGAGAATGGAGGAGAAGGGATTGCGGTGTGGCCATCCCCCCTGGGGGGTGATTTCTCGCTTTCTGTCTCTCTCTCTCTCTCTCTGTCTGGCGAGTGCACGCGCCCTATAGCAAAAACCTCTCCAAAAAAAAGAAAGTTTGAAGGGAGGGTTCTAGAAGCCCTCTGAGCCACACTGAGTAGCACCCAGGGCCAGTTAGGAACATGTGTCAGATAAAGAAATGATTTAATGTATGAATAATAATAATAATGATAAATTATTACCAAATACATGGGGGGGGGGGCAATCCTGGCTTTGCTCCTTTTTACCTGCACCTTGGTTTCTAGACTACAAATTGAGGGCATGGTCTATCTAGCCGGGCTGTTGTGAAGGTTAAATAAGCCAAGTTCATGTCATTTAAGACAGTTCCTTCATTTAAGGCACAGCTCCACTTTCACTTCCTCCAAGAAGCCCTCCCTGCTTTCCTCTATGAATAGAATGGGCTTCAGGATAGCTCAGCACTAAGCTATCCCCATGGCTTTGGAAACTGTCCCTAACACTGGGTTTGACACATGTTCATGGGAGGGTCCCACCTGGCACATCTCGGGTCTCTCAGCACCTCATCTGCCTGCATTGAAGGCCCTCGGGTGTACTTGGTGTACAGTAGGTGCCAGTGGACTGGCTCTGCACTCCCCCAGATGACCGTATGAGCAGGAAAGGTTGCAGCAGAGGGGCCTCGGGCCACCGACAGCACCCCAAACCATGCATTGGCTCTGTCGGGACAACACAGGCATCTATGAGAGAACAAGGTGGCTTCTAGGTATCTCCACTCTCCCCCACCCATGTGGCCACCAGGGATCCGCAACTCAGGCCACTCCTACCCCAACCCTCGCCCAGTCCCTGACCCCTGGCAGTCCCTCCAAGACTGGGCTAGACTAGGGGAGGCTACACCAATAGAAAAGGACAGGGGTGCTTCCGGGAGCCCCCCCACAGCGCAGCTGCTGATTCAGAGTAAGCAAAGGCCTCTGTTAGGTTACTCCGGCTGAGAAGGTCGTTTTATCTTTTAGAGGTTTTTGCCTTAGGGCGCATGCACTCACCAGAGAGAGAGAAACAGCCACAGTGAGAGGGAAAGTGAGAAATCACCCCCCCCGGGGGGGGGAGGGAATGGCAATGCTGCAATGCCTTCTCCTCCGTGCTTCTCTGGGGATCTTGGCATGCACACACGCCTGGCATGATTTTCAAGCCACCAGGTCCAGGACTAGCACTGTAGTCAGCCATGTGGGAGTCTAGAGACATAATCTCTACACCATCTGCTGCCCCCCCCCTTTTTTAAGAATTATTTATTACTGGGGCCAGTAGGTGGTGTGGCAGTTGAGAACACTGGATTCCCACATGGTCAACTGCAGTTCGAGTCCCGGACCTGGTGGCTTGCTTTCTCATTTTCTCTCTCTCTCTGTCCCTCTCTGGTCAAATTAAAATAAATAAATAAATAGGGGCCAGCAGGTGGCATGGTGGTTAAGGTGCTGGACACTCTCACATGGCCAACCACGGTTCAAGTCCCAAACTTGCTTTCTCACTTTCATTATGCCAGCAGTTGAGGTAATGGCTATGTCGCTGGATTCCCATGTAGTTGACCGCAGTTCAAGTCCCAGACCCAGTGGCTTAAAACTCAGGTTGGGCGCATGTGTGTGTGTGCCCAAGATCCCAAGAGGAGAATGGAAGAGAAGGGATTAAGGCATGGCCATCCCCCCTGGGGGGTGATCTCTCGCTTTCTGTCTCCCTCTCTTTCTGTTGAGTTGCATGCGCCCTATAGCAAAAACCTCTCAAAAAATAAATAAAATATTTTTTAAAAGAATTGTTTTTAAATGTTTTTATTTATTTTTAATTTGACCAGAGAGGGACAGAGAGAGAGAGGGAGAGACAAAGTGAGAAAGCAAGCCTCTAGGCCTGGGACTCGAACCGCAGTTGGCTGTGTGGGAGTCCAGTACCCTCACCTACCACGCTACCTGCTAACCTCATATTATTATTATTTTATTTGACTAGTAGGGGGCGAGTGAGAAAGCAAGCTCCCAGGGTGGCTCAAACTGGGTCGGTCAGTGGGAGTCCAGCACCTCAACCACCATGCCACCTGCCGGCCTGAGACTGTTCTTTAACAAGCTCAGGGTATGTGACCCAGCCTGAAAGATCAGAGTCCTGAGTGCTTGGAGACCTGAGTTCTCACAGGCAGCTCTGTAACCACAGCAAACTCGGCCTTTGGCCTATGAGCACCAATGCCCCTCTGGCTCTGCCGGCCTTTACTGTGTGACCTTGGCCCAGTCCACACCCCGGAGCTTTAAGAGCTCTTGCCAAAGCCCCACTACTAGCCAGACACATGCCTGGGAGGGGCTTCCCTGGGCTTTATCCCAGGGAGCTCTAACAAGGGCTCTCTAGTAACAGATGGAGTCAGGAGATGCAGCCCAACGGGCCACTGGCCTTCCATGGCAGACAGGAGCAGAGAGGTCTTGAGTGCAGGTCCCCACCCCTGGCACCTGCACTCCATCTCCGTTCTGACAGGAATCGGCCTGTCTCCATCACTGCCCATGCTGCTGTGGCACTTTGGGGTCTCCTGGGCCACTGGGGGGCAGGGTGGTGACTCCGAGGTCTGTGGGTGCCAGCAGGCTCGTGTGCCTGGATATTTTTCCCAACTGTCTCTGCCATGTGGTCATACCTGCAGGCTCCCAGCAAGTTCTGGGTGTCCTCCCAGTTAGCTATGGGTAGAACTCTCCTCCCTCAGCTATTGTTACCTCCATCTGAACTTCCAGCCCCCTTGGGGTGTATCTAGGATTTGATTTGGGGTTCATGCTAGGAGGCCATAAGACTCACAGGGGTTCTTCTTCCAAATCTTTGTTTTCTTCTTTTGGGCAGGAGGGCAGGGGAGGTTTTTGCTATAGGGTATGTGTGCTCGCCAAAAAGACACAAAGAGACAGAAAGCAAGAAATCACTCCCCAGGGGGGATTGCCATGCCACAATCCCTTCTCCTCTATTCTCCTGTCAGGATCTTGGGCACGCACTCACACACGCACGGCGTGAGTTTAAGCCACCGGGTCCAGGGCTCGAACCGCGGTCAGCTACATGGGAGTTCAGCAACACAGCCATTAGGTCAACTGCTGGTCCCTCTTCCAAATCTTTGTATCTTGATTCTTATGTGGAGTCATGCCCAGCACTGGGCATGGTAGTTCTCTGACCTCCTGGCTAATTCAGTGGGCACTCCCTTCTTCACCCTGAAGATGATCCTTCCCTCTTGGCACCCTGAGACCCTCCCTGTACTTGCTGGGCACACACTGTGCACCATATTTGGGGCTGGCTGAGGCTGGGAGTGATCACGGCGTGAGGACCTTGGACCCTGGCGGAGCCTCTCTCTCTCTCTCTCAAGAAATAAACTATAAGTATATAAAAGTATATAAACATATAAACACACACACACACACACATACATATTAAAAAAATTTGAAGACAGCAGCAGCAGAGCATGGCATCCAGCCCAGGGTGTCACATCCATGCAGCCAGTCCTGTCTGCCGGGTCAAGGATCAACCTCTCTGACAGGAACTTCCCTGAGAGCCCCACGCAGGAGAATAAGTGCACCCTCTGATGGCTGCCCCCGTGTGAGCCAGGGGTCAGCCTTCATTCCATGGGGATGTGCAACTCACACACAGGGCATGAAAGAATAGCAGTTATATTTAAAAAAAAAAAATTAAGTTTATAAATATTTCTCCACTGTACAAAGTTTTCCCAGCCCTGCCCACCCCCATCACTGTTCACATTTCTCATGTTTTTAACATCCCAATTATATTTATTTTTTAAATCATAAAATATATTTTTTTCTTTGTTCATATTTAAAAATATGTACAGGGGCGCAGAGAGGCCAGGTGGCCCGCCCGAGGTCAGGACGAGTCTGTGCAGGGGGACGGAGGGGGCGGGAAGAGGTGGAAGTAGCTTCTCTCTGTGACGGGCGAAGGTGGGCAGCTGTCCTCCGCCGATAGGTACTGGCTGTGGGGTGTGGGTGGAGGTGGGTAGGGGTCTGAGTCCGAGTTCAAATCCAAGTAGTACTTGCTGGCCTTCCAGCGGCTGGCACTGTAGTCGCTGTCACACACGTCTGTGCTGCAGGGTGTGGTTGGGGGCGCCATGCCTCGAATGATGTAGGGCCTGGAGGGGATAGAGAAGGAGAGTAGGACCTTGATGAGGTAGGGGGCTGGGGTGCTGTGCACATCTGCCCCGGAGGCACAGAGGCCCTGGAGTTGTAAGGAAAAGCAAGCCCCTTAGCAAATACAAGCTCTGCAAGAGGAAGCTCTAACTCAGGCCCCGCTCAGCTCTGTTACCTGGGCAGTGCACCTTCCCTCTGAGCCTCAACTGCCCCACCTCTCAAGTGGGCATTTCCCCTGCAGGGCAGCAAAGGCCAAGCCGTGGCAAGACTGCCTTCAGGTAGAGTGAGGCCTCCACAGCCTGGCTGCATGGCCATGGGCGGTAACTCCTCTGAGCTTCAATTTCTCGTTGGTAAAACAGGGGGGACAGCGGGGTGAAACAGTACCCATTTCAACAGGGGCTTATGAGGATTAAATGTGATTGTGCACAGAAAGGACTGGAAACTCCCTGTGAAAGACAGTGCTCCTGGGCCAGCTGGTGGCATGGTGGTTGAGGCCACTGGATCCCACATGGCCAACTGCACGGTTCGAATCCTGGACCTTGTAGCTTGAGAAACATGCCTGGTACATATGCATGAGTGCCCAGAATCCTGAGGGCAGAGTAGAGTCAAAAGGATTGAGGTGTGGCTATACCTCTGGGGGGTGCTTTCTTACGTTCTCTCTTTCTTTGGCGAGCATAGACAACCATAATCCCATTACGGTGAATATTGGAGACCAATGGGCCTGGAATGGTCCTGTCTTGGGTTAAAGCAGCCGGACTCCGAAGCTATTTGCTGACTTCCCATCCTTTCAGAAGCTGCCTGCGCCCAGCTGTGGCCCAGAATGGGATCATGGGTGCTTCAGAGCCCCTGTCCCACCAGTGGGGTTCACTATGGGGGAAGGCGGAGCCAACACCTGAGGGGCAGTTCGTGCCAAGGCCACGCCCTCAGAGCAGGAGGACATGCCTCATGGGGCCACGGCTACTGCGAGGTCAGATGGGGAAAGGAGCCGTCTCTCAAGTAGGGCCCAGAGTAGGATGGCACTGACAAAGACACCAGGTAGGATGGAGGCTGGCAGGACTGGCCAGTCCGATGTGGCTGTGACAACTCTGGGGTCAGTGACAGATGAGACCACTTTGACAGACTGTGGCAGCCCTAGAGGGGTAGTGGTGGCTGGCTGTGATGCCGAAGCACTAGGGAGGTACTGCAGGTCCCCCAGCAGGGTGGTGACTCAAGACAAAGGAGGCTGGAAATGGAGGTGGGCCTCTGCCTGAGGCTGCGCCCGGCTCCTCTGCCAGGTTCAGGAGGCCTCTTCAGATCCTGGAGTTCCAGGAAATGGCCACTAGATGGCAGGCAGCGCCATGAGGTATGCCAAAGCCCTGATTGCTCTCCATACAGGACCCACCCCCACCTACTCCATCAGGAAGCTGTGAGACCCACTGTACCTGGTGGTGTGGGCCCTGTTGCTTAGACTACTGAGTTAAAGGAGGCTCAGCCCTGCCCACCGTGGGCTCCAACCCACCCCAGACACTGACCAGGACACCCAGATCCCACTTCTCTAGGACAATCTTAAGGGAGGTGGGGTCATACTACGGGCTCCTTGGTAGCTGGGGTCAGGCTAAGCAGGCAGGTTTCCGAGGCTAGGATACTAATGACAGTGACACGTGGGGCCCTCAGGAGCCAGGCACGACACCACTGCATGTCTGTGCTTGGCCTTTACGTGGACAGGGGCATCCAGAGGTGCACTGCCGGGGTCCCACAGCCAGGATTCGTACAAACAGCTGGTCCGAGGAGCCCCTGGCCTTAGGGCGTGTGCATCAGCCTTTGCCCCCTGGTGGGAAGGGGGCTGGGGTGGAACACTCTGCTGGCATCATGCAAAGCGCACAGCTCTACGGCCATAGCCATGTCCCTGCTTAGAGAACTCTCCCAAGAGCTGCTTTGAGAGTCACTCGGGACACCGGGTATGGAGCGTGTGAATGCAGCACACAGGCCTCGTTTACGGAAGCAGCCTGGTATGGCCGGGAAAGCCCAGGGATGAGGGGCTGAGGCTCTCGCACACCCCCTGACCCCCTGAACTGGGACCATGCCCCTCCTCCACCTTCAGGCTGGCCAGGCGAGCAGGGCTCCCTACCTGTAGGGTCTGGCGGTGGCAGGAATGTTTGAAGGGTAGAACATCTCCACGTTGTACAGGGAGGGGTCTGTGGCGGGGGACGGCGGCGGGTTCAAGATCTGGGGACAGCGAAAGGATGGTTACTCTGGCCTTCTCCAGCTCTGTGGTTTCCTCCCACTGATCCACCCCAGGTTTTCCTTGTAGGTAGGGGGCTCTGTACTGAACCACCCTGGCTACATGGACCCCTGCTTCTTAGGACCCCCTTCTCTGTTCCCTTCTGGTCAGGGTTGTGAGACTTGGAAAGCAGAGGGGTGGCAGCAGCCAACTGCCTTAAGGTCATCATGGCGAGAGGCAGAGGGGTCAGATACCTGCACCTGTCCTTCCTGCACGCACGCCCTGCCCACCACAGTGACCCTATGCTCAGACACTTGGCCATGAACACAGAGGCAAAACTTCCAGTTATGTCACTGGACTCCCATGTAGTTGACCGCGGCTCGAGTCCCAGACCTGGTGGCTTAAACTCATGCCAGGCGTGTGTGCGTGCGTGCCCAAGATCCCAAGAGGAGAATGGAGGAGAAGGGATTGTGGTGTGGCCATTCCCCCTGGGGGGTGATTTCTCACTTTCTGTCTTTCTGGTGAGCACGTGTACCCTATAGCAAAAACCTCTCCAAAAAACAAAACAAAAAAAGCACTTCAATGAGGTCCCTGGACTCCTGTGCCAGCCTTCTTGGTGTACCCTCTCCAGTAGCCGGAGATGTCCCTGCAGGCCCCCACCCACTCCCCTGACTTATCTGCAACTCCTCCCACCACCATACAAGGTCAAACTCCCATAATAACATTCTTATTGCTAACGATCAGGCGGCATGCATCCCTGCTCGAGTCCAGACCAATGCACAGGGGTCGCTACACAGAGGAACGGGCTGCAGCCCACTGCCAGAAAAGGTACCCTTCTCTCAAAGGAATATACTGCCTTAAACAGTGATATTAAAGAGATCATGTAGGGACCAGCCAGGGGCATGGCTGTTACAGTGGCTGTTACATGGCTGCTACAGTGGCTGTAACTTTGCAGTTCAAGTCCTACACCTGATGGCTTGAAAATCATGCCAGGCACATGTGTGTGTCCAGAATCCCAAGAGAAGAATGGATTGCGGAATTGCCATTCCCCATGGGAAATGCTTTCTTACTTTCTGTCTATCTCTCTGTCTCTTTCTGACAAGTACATGTGCCCTGTAACAAATTAAAGAGAGAGAGAGAGAGAGAGAGACCACATGAATGTGTGCTCCAAAGCGGGGCAGCACACAAAGGGGGACAGAAGGACCCAGTGTCCCCCAGACACTTGCCCAGGTCTGCACCTTCTCTAGCAACCACCAACAGCACCCAGGCCATGATGAGGCTTCTCCAAGTATGAGGGCTTATGTGGGTCTCCTCCCAGCCATCCTGTAAGGACACAGCTAGACCCAAGCTCCCACAGCGCAATGGGAACAGGACAGCCACGATGTACCACAAGCTCTGAATCTCCTATGCCTTCAGGAGAGTAGAAAGGATATGCCTCTTCCTGCCAGTCAGTTCTAGGTAGAGCCCTATTTTATCAATCCTAGTCAGGGCTTCACCTCTCTGAGCCTCAGTTTCCTAAACACAAAAATAGGGCCAGGGCCGACAGGTAGCACAGAGGTTAAGGTGACTGAGTCTCACATGGTCAACTTTGTGGTTCAAGTCCTGAACCCAGTGACTCAAAAAACATATTAGAGGACCAGCAGTTAGCGTAATGGCTATGTCGCTGGACTCCCATGTAGTCGACCGCGGTTCGAGTCCCAGACCCGGCGGCTTAAACTCACGCCGGGCGCGTGTGCGTGCGTGCCCAAGATCCCGAGAGGAGAATGGAGGAGAAGGGATTGCGGCGTGGCCATCCCCCCTGGGGGGTGATTTCCTGCTTTCTATCTCTCTGTCTCTCTCTGTCTGTCTGGCGAGCGCACGCGCCCTATAGCAAAAACCTCTCCAAAAAAAAAAAAAAAAAAACATATTAGATGAAGCAGATGGCATAATGATTGCATCACTGGACTCGCACATAGTCGACTGTGGTTCAAGTCCCAGACCCAGCGGCTTGAAATGCACACCAGGTGCGTGTGCGTGTTCCCAAAATCCCAAAAGGAGAATGGAGAAGGAATGGAGAAAGGACTGCATGTGGCCATACCCCCTGGGGGTAAGTTCTCACTTTCTTTTTCTCTGCATCTCTCTGTCTCTCTGGCAAGTACACACACACACACTATACCAAAAATTTCTTAAAAAAAAAAAAAATCAAGAAGAAAAACATGTTGGATGCATAAGTGTGTGTGCCAATAATCCCAGAAGAGAGAAGGGATTGTGGCATGATCATTCCCCTTTAGGGTGCTTCCTCACTACTCCCGTCCTTATCTCTTTCTGGCAAATGCACATGCCCTATAGCAAACTAAAAAAACTACAAATTAAAAAAAATAAAATAGAGCCAAGAAGACTGCTTCATAGGGCTGTGCTAAAGATAGGTGAGTAACCTACAGGAATGGGCCCCTGCACCTTATTCTAAGGAGCACCTCTATACCCAGATAGCCCGCCTAGGGAGTCCTTAAGATTAGACTCCAAAGTCGGGAGGGCATGATACTAGGGTTGAAAGTGATGGGGCCTTCAGAGCAGAAACCAGGCAAGAAAGGCAGAAGGGGCCTCTGCAGCTGCCTGCATGCACCAGGCCTATGGGGTCCTGTCTCTGCATCTGCCCACAAACTTCCCTGGTCCTGGTTTCTCTTCACTTCTGCCTCCCAAGGCAAACTCTGAGATTCTGCCCAAATCCCCTCCTCGGCTGGGTATCAGTGCTACTCCCCCTTTCCAAGGACGCTGGGGATGTTAAGATGACCAGGCCTTATTGAGATGAAAGTTCTGGCAAGTCCCACCTCACACTACTTGAGCGATTTCTCAGCCATCCAGTGAGCCTTGGCTTTGCCCCCTGCAATGAGGTCTGCTCTCAGCCCTCGGAAGCTCCTCCCTGGCTACTCTATCTCAGCCTATCAGCTGCTTTCTCAGTTTTCTTTGCCTCAAGCTGGCCAATGTCCTATTAGTCCAATCCCTATTAAGGTGTACATGGGGGCCAGCCCCATCGTCTAGCAGTTAAAGGGGCTAGAGCTCACATGGCCAACTGTGGTTGAAATCCTGGCCCCAGAAGCTTGAAAAACAAGCCAGGTACATGTATGTGTTACCCAAAATCCAGATGGGACAGGGAAATGAGACTTGGGAATGTAGCATGACCAGACCCACTGGAGGTGCTTTTGCCTCTTCCTCTCCTCTCTGTCTCTTTCTGGTGAACACATGTACTCTCTTGCAATTAAAAAAAAAAATTAGCCTTGGGGCTGGCAGGTGGCATGGTAGTTAAGGACACTGGACTCACATGGCTGACCGCAGTTCGAGTCCAGGATTTAGCAGCTTATTTTCTCACTTTCCTGCTCTCTCTCTTGCTCTGTCCCTTTTTGGTCAAATTAAAATAAAGAAATAAAGTTTTTTTTTTTTGGGGGGGGGAGAGCTTTTCGCTAGGGGGCGCGTGCGGTCGCCAGATAGACAGAGAGAGACAGAGAGACAGAAAGCGAGAAATCACCCCCCCCCAGGGGGGATGGTCACGCCGCAATCCCTTCTCCTCCATTCTCCTCTCGGGATCTTGGGCACGCACGCACATGCGCCCGGCATGAGTTTTAAGCCACCGGGTCCAGGACGCAAACCACGGTCGACTACGTGGGAATCCAGAGACATAGCCATTACGCTAACTGCTGGTTCCCAAGAAATAAAGTTTTAAAATAATTAGCCTTTTTTCCTATTAAAATTACCATGTGGTTTCTATCTCCTGAATGAACCATGACTGATGCGCATCACTTGTACCATCAGCAACGGAACAAGTTGGATTCTTGCTTCACTCAGTACATCCCAGGAATAGCAAAGATTTAAATATAAAGCATAAAAGCACAAAGACATTGGAAAAGAGAATGAAAAAGAATCATTTTATTTATCTATCTATCTATCTATCTATCTATCTTTGGCTATAGGGTATGTGTGCTTGCCAGAGAGACAGGCAGAAAGAAATTATCCCCCGGGGGGATGGACACACCACAATCCCTTCTCCTCCATTCTCCTCTCAGGATTTCGAGCATGCATGCACATACACCTGGCATGAGTTTTAAGTCACCACGACTTGCACCGTGGTCAGCTATGTGGAAGCCCAGTGACGTAACCACTACACCATCCACTGGTCCCAGCAAATTGTTTCTTCCTCTTTTTGAAGAGAGACATATTTGTTATAGGGCACGTCCGCTTGCTAAAGAGATAGAAAGCAAGAAATCACCCCCTCTGGGGGCATGGGGTGATGGCCATGCCGCAATCTCTTCTCCTTTCAGGATTTTGGGCACACATGCATACACGCCTGTTTTGAGTTTTTAAGCCACCGAGTCTGGGACTTGAACCGTGGTCAACTACGTGAAAGTCCAGTGACGTAACCATTATGCCATCTGCTGGTCCCAGGAAATTGTTTCTTATGATCAGAGCAGGGAAGGCTTTCCTAGGCATGACCAAAAAAACAATGAGTGTTCTAAAAGGAAAGATTGATCACTTCACTGTTATCAGTGAATCACTATCACGGTTTGGGTAATGATCTGTTCCCAAAAGGTTCATGTTTTGGGGTTTGATCTTGGTGGGCAGTGGTTGGATGTCCCCCAAAAGTTCATGTATTGGGGTTTGATTGTATTATAAAGGTGTTAAATTATAACTTAACATTTAAAACTGAATTCCTTCATGGTGTCCCAGCATGTGATAAAGTCCTCTGGGCAGGAACTCAGCATAACTGAGTTCTGGTGTATATAAGGAAAGAAAATGAGGCAGGCAGAGGCCACGTAAACATAGACTACACTCCGCTAAAAAATCCTGCCTTCTGCGATTTTGCTTTTATTTTGTTTTTCTAGCTACCAGAATCATGAGTTTTGTAAATAAACCTCTATTCAAAACTTCAAATCGAAAGACAAAAAAACTGAGAAGCAAATATTTTCTATACATATCTTAGGTCATGGGCTAATTCCCTTAATGTATCTTGCTATATCTCTATTAAACAGACCTTACAAAGAATATCAGCAACTTAATATCAAAAAGACACAAACAGAGGCCAGCAGATGGTGTGATGGTTATGGTGTTGGATTCCCACATGGTTAAACACAGTTCAAGGCCCAGACCCAATGGCTTGAAAATCATGCAGGGGACGGGGGAAGTGTGGGGGGTGACCAGAAGATGGCATAATAGTTATATCACTGGACTCCCACATAGTCGACCACAGTTCAAGTGCCGGACTGCCAATGCGTGTGTGTGCGTGCCCAAAAATCCCAAGAGAAGAATGGAGAAGGGATTTCCTGCTTTCTGCCTCTCTGTCTCTTTGGTGAGTGCACGTGCATTACGGTAAAAAAAATCTCTCAAAAAAAGAAAAAGAAAATCATACTATGTGTGTGTGCATGCCTGCTCCAAGTCCCAAGAGCAGAATACAGAAGGGATTGCAACGTGGCCACCTCCCTAGGGGTGATTTCACACTTTCCCTCTTTTTGTCTCTCTTAAGGGAGCACATGTGCCCTATGGCAAAAACCTTAAAAAAAAATTTAAAAAGACATGACAGACCCTTCTGAGGAAATGGTCCTATGAAGGTTCTTGAACACACAAAAAGTTTGGCATCATTCATAATAAAAGAAAGACATATAAATTTAGATTTCAGCATGATACCATTTTTACCCTATATTAGCCTGATAGAAATGTCGATCCCATCAGGGATAGGTGGTCTTACCGCTGAGGGCCTCTGCTGGTGGGAAGATGAACTGTCCCCTATGGTGGGCCACTTAGCAAGAGGGGTCAAAATGGCTACTGTTCACCCCTTCCAGTAGGGACCCTGGTGCCTGCCATTGTGGCTCTGGCCAAACCATTTAACAAAGGGTGCTGTTCACCCAATAAGAAGGGGACAGGGTCTGCTTGTGACGTATAACAAACTTCAAGGTGAAGAAGCAGAATAGAGTGTGGCTCAAAGTTGGAAATGACCTGGGCTGGTTGTCGAGGTTTTGTTTTTTCTTTTAAGATTTATTGGGAACCAGCAGTTAGCGTAATGGCTATGTCGCTGGACTCCCACGTAGTCGACCGCGGTTCGCGTCTCGGACCCGGTGGCTTACAACTCACGCCGGGCGCGTGTGCGTGCGTGCCCAAGATCCCGAGAGGAGAATGGAGGAGAAGGGATTGCGGCGTGACCATCCCCCCTGGGGGGTGATTTCTCGCTTTCTGTCTCTATGTCTCTCTCTGTCTGTCTGGCGAGCACACGCGCCCTATAGCGAAAAACCTCTCCAAAAAAAAAAAAAAAAAAAAAAGATTTATTTTGGTTAATCTTATTTACTTATTTTAATTTGACCAGAGAGGGATAGAGTGAGAGAACAAGGTGTGTGTGTGGGGGGGGGGGGGGGGGAGGAGAAAACAAGCCACCAGGCCCAGGACTTGAACCACAGTTGGTCATGTGGGAGTCCAGCGATCCTAACCACCATGTCACCTGCCAACCCTGGTTGTTGAGTTTTTAGAAATACTTATGTAAAACCAGAAAAACCCAAGTAAGGGCAAAGGTTAGCATTCATGTTCTGACTTAAATACTGTACTAGAGTTATGCCTGGTACTACCACTGGGGAAAACTGGGCAAAGAGCAGGTAGATCTCATTATTATTATTATTATTATTATTATTATTATTATTATTATTATTTCAGAGAGATTTTTGCTATAGGGCCTATGTGCTCGCTGGAGAGACAGAGAGACAGAAAACGAGAAATCATCCCTCGGGGGTGGCCATGCCACAATCCTTTCTCCTCCATTCTCCTCTTGGGCTTTTGGGTACACATGGACATGTACTCAGTGTGAGTTTCAAGCTGCTGGGTCCAGTACTTGAACTGTAATCGACTACGTGGGAGTCCAGCAGTCAAGTAATCATTATGGCATTTACTTGTAAATTAATTAAAATGCCAAATGATATAATCATTATGGCATTTACTAGTCTCTCACTATTATTTCTTTCTTTTTTTTTGTTATTTTTGTTTGTTTGTGTTTTAGAATTATTTATTTACTATCATTATTTTTCAATAATGAAATTTTGAAAATAATTTGAAATTTTTTCAATAATTTGACCAGAGAGAGAGAGACAGAGTAAGAGTGAGAAAGCAAACTGCCAAGTCCAGGACTCAAACTGTGGTCAGTGGGACCAGCAGGTGGCGTGGTGGTGAAGGTGCTGGACACTCCCACATGGCTGACCACGGTTCAAGTCCTGGACCTGGTAGCTTGCTTTCTCTCTCTCTGTCTCCCTCTGGTCAAATTAAAAAAAAAAAAAAAAAGAAAAAAAGAATGAATAAATAAAATAATTCTAAAAAAAAAAAGTTGTGGTCGCCATGTGGGAGTCCAGTCGGCCCCTCTTCACTATTATTTCTTATAACTGCATATTAATAGATAATAATCTCTTTGCTGAAAAAAATGAAGTCCACACTATTGCATACTTTAAGAGGACTTCCAAAAATTTGTGGAAAATGGAATTAAAGAACAAGTTTACTTTGCTGAAAGAAAAATATTAAATTAAATAAATGCATAGTTTTTCATAATATACATTTGTCATGAACTTTTTGAAGACTCGTATAAGAAATCCCCCACAGGACGTGCTTGGGGCGGGGAGCCCTTTGCCCGTCTATTCTTCTGTACCATGAACACGTATTACTGATGCAAAATGATTTAGCTGATTTAAAAATAGCTGGCTCCACACAGAGTTTCCTTTAGGGATGAGGAAAACGTTCTAAAATTAGCTGCGGTGCTGGTTGCACTCTGTAAATATACAAAAACCCACTGAATTAAACAACATAAGTGGGTTGTGTGGTTAAACAATAACATTTTTAAAAGAGCTAGTCAGTCAGTTTCATCTTCTGCTGTCTGATAAGAGCCCCCCAGCTCCCCGCAGAGCCTGGGGAAGGGGAATCTGCTTTCCTGAGCCTTCTGGTGCACGCACAAGAGGGTGAAGGCGCTGCTTCCTGGAGAGGCCTGGCCCAGCCTGGGGTGCTAGTGCTTCAAGCTGGTGACCAGAGTCCTGAGAACAGCCGTCTAACACACTCTATGCTCTAGGCTTCAAGATCCTCTGTCCCAAACACAGCTGGGTCCTGGAGCCTCCAGAAGACTCAGTTCCTGTCCTACAGATGAGACAACACCCTTTTCTGCCCCCTCCCTCCCAGGGTGTGCCAGGGTCAGGTGCTGTGAGGGCCAGCCTAAGGGCGGAGAGGAGCCAGGTCTGACAAACTGGGGCTCAGCCTCAGAAGAACAGGTAGCTGCAGGAAGGACTGGGTTTGGAAGAATTAAAAAGCATACAAATACGTAAAATCAGACGTGGATATTTATATACATTCACATCCAGGGCAACTAGTTTGCCCTGGGCACCTGGGCTGTGCTCTCAGAAATGGGTGTCCCCAGCCAGCCTCAGGAGAGGGGCCCCTCATGGGAACCTGCTGGGTGACAGTGTAAGCACGTCACCCTCTGCAGTCATTTCACCATAGGAGGTGGCTCAGCCGGAGCCAGCCATTCGCCCCACTTGGATTGCTGAGAGCTCCAGGAGGTATTTTAGCCACGAAAATCACCGTTGTCCATCAGAAAACCGAGCTGTTTTCTGGGAGCTCGCAAGGCCTGGAGTGGAAAATAGGGTGCTCCCAGCAGGGACACGGAGGGGAAGTATGCATAGTCCAGAAAGGACCAGCCCAGGCAGGGTAGATGGGGTGCTGTGCAGACAGAAACTGCCACCTGGATATTAAAATGGCCCCGATAGCAAACCTAGGAGGTGGGGTCACAGGTGAGATTTTAGTTCTTATTTTTACATCGTTTCCAGAGTATCCACAACAAACAAGGATCACCCTTTTCTGAATAGAAAACGATGTCAAAGAAAAAAACAGAAAGGGCTTAGAAAGAGAGGAAAACACTCCCAGCATCCTCTGAGAATGTTCCTACTTCTGGAAATTCTGAGGTCCTGAGATGCCTGCCCTGGCAAGCGCCGAGGGCGAGACCCCAGGTGGCCATCACGCCCAGCACTCCTCGGCCCACCCGCCTCCACTCACCGGGGGGTACAGCGTGGCCTTCGTGCTGGACGAGCTACTGGATGACGCCCCAGTGACATGATTCCGGTCGTAGAGGGGCACTCCGCCCCGGCCCCCCATCAGGCTCACGGAGCTCATCATGGACTTGCTGCAGGTGATGCCTGCTTAGGGAGGGGACAAGTGGCTCAGGGGCTGGACTACTCTGCCAGACCACCCCACAGATGGATGCACCCTCCTCAGCTCCCTGCTGCCCATCCACAAGGTCCAGATTCAGGAGTCAGGGTCCCTCTGATACAAGTGCCACCCTCTGCAGGCCTCTGCGGCCACGACCAGCGTGGGCTTTCCAAGGCCCGTCTGTAAAATGGGGAGGTGCGCAGTACCTCCCCCAGGGGGATGTGGGCCAGAGGGAGGGAACCGAGGAAGAGCTCAGCACAGAGCCGCTGTCGTGGGGCTGCCATCACAGTGACAACACCACCACTGTTAACTTCTAGACCTTGAGAAACCTCTGCTGATTCATGTCCCCAAGGAGAACCAGGTGACATCTGCACCCAGGTGTTAGGGTCCCATTGAGGCTGGCTTGGGGTAGAGATAGAACAGGACAGGACAGGAGAGAAGAAACTCAGAGCTATACAGGTGTGGAGCAATCCCACGGCCTCCTGGAACTACCAAGGCCCCTTCGGCCCTCATAGTGACCCCACGGGGACCAGCACCAACTGACCCCGCCTTCCTGGACACACTATGACCACCGATGTGATATGAGATAGCCTGGGTCAAGGTTCAGCTTTGCAGGTGGCCCCAGGCATCTACAAACATAGCACATGGTCCAGGTGATCACGCCCCATAGTAACCAACTGCTCCAAAGTCGTGTATTGTACAGAGGGCCTCAGATGGCTCTAGAGTGCCTGCTGCCCCCCACATTCTATTCTAGGGGACGTGAAGATTTGAGGATGACTCAGGACACATCCCACAGGAATGCTAAAGGTCAAGTCCCAGGAATTCTCGCTCACATCTCCAATGCCAAAGACAGGCCGGAATAGCACAGGGTTCTGTGTTGAGGATTCTGGTGCCACGCACAGGCTTAGCAGGAAGAGTGAGTGCTGTAATTGATTAACAATGTCTGCCATGTGCTCAAAAGGGGTGTGGTGCTGGCATCCCTGATCAGCTCCCTCTAATCGTGCCCAGACTACTCCCTGCGACCTCTGCCAGGGCCCTGGCATACCTGGGGCTCCTTACCTGTGAAGGGACCATGCTGAGAGCCTCCTGGAGCTATGAAATTGAGAGGTACATGGGGGGTTCCACTGACGTACTCGTGCGGGAAGGGCCCATTGGCCCCTGCATATCGTTGGCACACAACACGCTGGCAAACAAAATAGACCCCACCCATGACGAAGAGGGAGAGGATGATGCCGATGACCGGGCCGACGGCGCTGCTGTGGGCGGGGGAGTCATCTGAGGGTGGTTTGGCGATTTCTGCCAGAGAACAGACAAGAAGAGAGGCTGATGTCAACCCCAAAGGAACAATCCTCCAGCGGGGGCTCACACCATGTACCCTGAAGGCCTGGTACTGCCTAGGGCCTAGCACCCATGGATGAAGAGTGGGAAGGAAAGAGAGGCTGGGCCTGGGGGCTGCATTGACCCCAGGACCACTGACTCATTGCTCCCCAGCCTGCCTGGAGCACCCACTTCCTCCTCCTCTGCTTGGCACACCCTACCCTACTTCTCTACAGCCCCTTAAAACACCTCTGACAAAGCAGCCACATATTTATCCCCACTGTCCAGGGCTCCCGGTGGTGGCTGCAAGTGAATGCACCAGTGTTAACGCATGTGTCATGGATGTAAAGCACAGGGCCAGGCCAGCTCAGACGCTGCACATATGGAGCAGGGGTCTGCTGGGTGGGCTCCTTGGGCCTGCTCCATTGTTAAGGCATGGAGGGCTCCAGGCTCAATTTTGACAAAAACACATTCACTTTTCCAGATTGGCCTGATGCTGAGGGTGGTCAACCACATCCCCTCCCACTGGGCAAAAATCTAAAGCAACAGGGGGAAACTACTGGCTCTGGTGACAAGCCTGACTGCATAAACCCACCCTGACAGGCCCCATCAGATGGAAAACCTGCCCAGCAGAGGAGTGGGCACTCCCATTGCTCCCCACGGCTGCCATCTGACCCCAGGCCACACTCTCAGGGTGTCCCAGGTACCTGAGCTTCTTGACGTGAAGGTATAAAACAGCTCAGCAAGTCTCTTGGGAAACCTTCTTCCCCCGTAAAGACTTCTTTCTCTTCTGCAGTCAGGGCTCTTCCTCTAGGCCCCTCTGCAGTGCAGGAGTAGCCAGGTCCCCAGACAGGGTAATACATTCCTGCTTTGTGTCTGGAGCTCCAGCTCCCTTCCTATATAGCTTCCAGGAAGCCTTCTCTGACTGCACCCTGGCCTCCCATCCCCTAGCCCCAGTATCTCTGCATGGGCAAGTCACTCAACGGCCATGTGGGAAGTGTGTATGCACGCAAGTGTGTGTATGTGTGCACGTGCACATCACTCCCCCTCAGACAGACCACAGGCTGCTAGGGAACAGGCCGGCCCCGCTCCGACAGATGCTGCATGACAGATGCTGTTGGTGAGGTCTTCGTAGGCAGAAGCGTGATGCTCAGCACATAGGCACTGCCAACCCCACCACCTAGGCAGAGCCCGCAGTGGGCCCTGGCTCTGTACCTCCATCTCTGTGAGCCTCGGTCTCTAGCCAGGGACTCCCCACCACACAGTGTCCTCTGCTGACCACTGCCTCATAAAGATTTCCCTGCCTTCTGCCAAGGCTGGGTGTGGCCAACCTCCCAGCAAGCTACGCACGGCCCCCAGCCCTGCTTACAATGCTAGTTTCCTCCCTCCAGGACCCAAGACGGCAACCCCTCGCCTCTGCCACACGCTGCTTACCGCACATGAGCTCATCGGAGCCGTCGATGCAGTCAGGGAAAGAGTCGCACTGCTGCTTGATGAGGACGCACTGGCCGCTGGCACACCGGAACTGGTTGGGCAGGCAGACGGCTGCAAGGAGGGGCCACGTGCTCAGAGAGGACAAAGGGCAAGCAGTGCATAAAACCAGTGCCCCCAGTCCTGCCACATGAGGCCCGACCACAGAGGTCTAGCTTCCAAATGGAGAGCAGACAGATGGGACGCTTTCTGGGACCAGGTCTGGTATAGTCCCAGCAGATCCGGTCTGTACCCTCCCTCGGTGACGCCACTCCAAGGTCTCTGCAATGCTGGTATAGGACTGACAAGCAGGGAGGGGACCTCAGTGCTCCTCCAACCTCCGGGAAGTATCTGTCAGGCCCCTACACAGGTCAGGCCCACACGACGTATGAACTAACAGGCACCCCCTGCGACAAGGCTCTCACAGGTCATGGGAATGGTTGACGGACGACAGGAGAACAACCATGAGGAGATTTGACTCCCTAGGGGAGTATCACAGGAACAATGGTGTCCCAGCAAAACTCCAAGAGGGGAGACAGGCAGGAGGACTCCACGGAGGGCAAAGACAGCCCATGCAGGGAGCAGAAGAGTAAGCATGGGCACTGACCGTGGCTTCCCCATCTCCCCCCACCCCAAATACAGGCCTGGAGGGAGTCGCAGCTCCATGAGGAAGGCAGCTGCCAGGGCTCAGCCTTCACCTGCCCTAGAAAATCTGCCATCAAAGCTCCCTACCTGCCCCACCCAGGTGTCCTGCCCCGCAGGCCAGAGATGGGAACCTGTCCGCGTAATGGCACAGGGATGCTTTTCTGGTCACTGAGCAGGGGAGAAAGTTTTAGAAACAGCATGGAGCCAGATCTGCACTAAGCCCTATGTCGGCGCTACATTTCACACAGGGAGAAGTGTTTAGAGAGGGACGAGGAAGGAGACGGCTGTTGATCACTTGCAACCCTCAGAAATCACGACCAAACACCATGTGCTGAGGCAGGGTGTAGAGCAGGGCTCAGCAAGCTTTTTCTATAAAGGGCCAGGTGGTAAATATTTAGGCTTTGGGGGCCATGTCTGTGTTATAACCACTCAACTCTGCTGTTTTAGCACGGAAGCAGCACAGACAATATGTAAACAAATGAATGGCCATGGCTGTGTAAATAAAACTTTATTTACAAATAGGTAGTGTTCTGGGTTTGACCTCCAGGCCACAGTCTGCCAATCTCTGGTCTATAGCCACCCTCAAATTCTCCACGGGTTAGCGAGAAACTTAGCAACTGTAGCTTTATAGAAACAGCTGGGGAAATTACTCCCAAGCCCTCTCCTTCCACAAAACTGCTGCTCATCATGAACGGAAATTGAGATGGTGCCAGGCAGCACCTGAGTTATCCAAGAATAAGACTAGAAGCTTGAGAGAGGCAGAGACAGTGGTGACATTAACAGCACCATGGCAGTGCTGGGACCATGGTGCTGACCACATGTGACAGGCAACCAACTAAACTGGTCACTGATAAAAAGAAAACTCGGGGCACAGAAGGGAAATTTCAACAGTTCAACAGGCTGTTAGAAACCACCCCAGGGTAAGCCCAGTTATCCCACGGGCTGTTCAGAAGAGAACAGCACTGACTTTTAGGGTTGGGGTTTGCCAGGTATAAACCATGGAAATCTCCAGCCGACTACTGGATTTCCAGAAAACTCTTGACCTAATGTGGGAAGGCATGACTGATTCTCATAGTCTGCCTTTGAGACAAACTACTCAGTGAACGGAACTACAGGGTTTTCCTTGTTGGGTCTAAAACTAACTTTCCTTCCCAAGCTTAAGAGGACCTCTGCCCTCAAGGCAAAGGTCTCGCAAAGACCCTACTCATGTGAAGCCAGATGGAGCCTCAAGCTCCATAAGGGAAGGGAGGGTGAGTGGCCTTGGCCTGCTCCAGGGAGGCTGCAAGGCTGGGGCCAGGCCTCACCATCACAGTCGGCCTCGTCCGAGCGGTCCTGGCAGTCGGCCTCGCCGTCGCACCTTAGACGCAGGTCCACACACTGGCCCCGCGCGCAGGGGAATTGGGCAGCCGAGCACACCGGGCAGCCCTCCTCATCGCTCTGGTCGTCACATTCAGGAAAGCCATCACAGCGCCAGGCCCCAGGGATGCAGTCGATCTCTCCCGTGGCACACGCAAACTGGTCAGGGGAGCAGGTAGGAGGCTCTAGGGGAGGGATACAGAACACTGTCGCTCGCTGCCTTCGCCAAGAAAAAGCGGGTGGGGCCAGCAGGTTTTGTGATGGTTAAGGGCACTGGACTCCCACATGGCCGACCATGGCTCGAGTCCTGGACCTGGCAGCTTGCTTTCTCACTTTTCCTCTCTCTTTCACTCTGTCCCTCTGGTCAAATTAAAATAAATAAATAAATAAAGCTAATAAAAATAATTCCTAAAAAAAAAATGTGGGTGATAAACTGACTGGTCTTCAAGGCAGAAGACAGGCTCTGGGGCTAGCAGTGGCATGATGGTTAAGGGCGCTGGACTTCCACATGGCCGATTATGGTTCGAGTCCTGGACCTGGTGGCTTGCTTTCTCACATTCTCTCCCCCTCTCTCTCTGTTCCTTCTCTGTTCCTCGCTGATCAAATTAAAACAAATAAACAAATAAATAAATCCTTAAAAAAAAAAAAAAAAAAAGGAAAACAGGCTCCATTCAGCCTTCACAGGCTCATCATGCCTATTCGCTGTCCTACCCCCAGCCCCAGAAAAGAATACAGGCAGGGGCTACTAAACGTTTGCTGCAAGGACACGTGAACCTTTCTGTTTTACTGTGGAGGAGAAAGAGGGCTAATGGGGACCCTGAGCTTTAAGCAGTAGGCCCCAGATTCAATACATACTGCAGAAAACAACATGGGTGGAAAACCTGGCCCTGACTGCTGAGCAGCTGGGGTAGTGCCCCTCCTGTGCCTCAGTCTCCCCACATGCACTCTGAGGGCCCAGCACCAGGCCTCTGGGCATGCAGAGCCTTCATAGGCCTCAGGGCCTCAGGCCAGGCTGTCCCTTTGGCATGTACCACCACACACTTGTGCGCATCAGCCTGGCCACACCTGAGCAACCACTGCACCCCCACGCAGAGTCAGAGGGCAAAGCTCAGGCACCCATGCCTATTACAGGTTTGGGGCTATTAGAGAACCAGAGCTGGAACTCCGGGGTGGGTAGCAGCATGCCCACAGATATGGCAGGGCTGGTGAAGGATCTAATTACAATGTTTGGGGCAACTTGCTGAGGACTGGACTCAGGAAGGCAGGAGGGCTCAGGATGCACAGAGGCAGAGCAGTGTGGTGGGAGGGCTCCCCAAGGGCAGGTCAGGGTGGTGGACCAGAAGGAACAAGCACCACTTCCCACCAGTGAGCATGGAAATGGCTCTGCCCCTTGAGGTTCAACGTCCTCAGGGTAGGCCAGGTATAAATGGCGGTGTACCAAGGGCCAGGGCACAGAAGAGAAGCCCCCCAACTTCAGGGCTGCCCCAATTCCCAGAACTCCCCTCCCTTGTATGGGAAATCACAGGTAATGAGGGCTAGCCTCAAGGAAGGGAATGCTGATGGGACCAGAAGGTGGTGTGATGGTTAAAGGCGCTGGATTCCCACATGGCCAACTGTGGTTCGAGTCCCAGACCTGGTGGCTTACTTTCTCACATTCCCTTTCTCTCTCTCCCTGATCTAATTAATAATAATAACAACAACAACAAATGGAATTAAATAAATAATTCTTTAAAAAAGAAAAAAGGAAGAGAATGCTGGGAAATTGGCCCAAGGTTCATTTTAATGTTGAACAAGTCCCCAACAGGTCTGAAATCTGATCAGGAAGAAAGTAAAGATTCTAAGGCGCAAGGATGCATGTAAGAACTCACATGCCTCTCCCATAACTGCAGGGTTTATCCCACATGAACAGAGACTGCGAGACGGTAGGGGGGAAGACACCTGAATAAAGAAACTAAAAAGCTGGCTGTCCCCACTGGCCTTGGCCATGGAAGGAAACAACAGGACCAGCAGATGCCTGGAGGCCCAGGACTGACAGGAGCCAACGAGGGACGTCTGTAAGCTGAGCAACCCACGGGAACACGTATGGGGTGGTGGCCAACACGTGAGCCCAGCCCCGGAGGCCTTGCAGCAGCCACTGTCATTTCAAACTGACCCTAGGCAGAAGAAATGGGGGGAAGTTAATCCCTGGACCACACTGATTATGCTTTGGTCAGCAGTCTAGGCAGCCATGGCTGGAGGGCAAGGGCAGGATGGGGCAGGGGTCAGAGACCTGACACTGAGCTCAGGCTTCCTTCCTGCAGCAGCTGCAAAGCTCAAGAAGCCTCCAGACCTCCCGAAGTCTCCGCTTCTTCATCTATTGAACCTAAGTGCCACCCTATGTCACAGGCTCCTCACAAGGGGTAACTAGACAACAGGAAAGAGCCGGGGGACACCTGGTTTGGGGCAGGGCTCAAACAGCAGCAGCAGTACCACTGACATGCTGAAGCAACATGGGCTACACCTGCCCCTTCTGGCTCCTGCCACTGGGTCCACATCACAGGGTCCACAACTGAGAGGCTCAGCCAGCCCTTACCCTCATGTGATCTCCCCAAAGAAGGGACAGGGAAGACTGAAAAGTATCTGCACTGCAAATGCATGTCTCTCAGGCTGTGAGAAGGGGTCTCACATCCTCAATCTAGGGAGCCGGAGCCCGCGGCAGATGAGTAGAGGGGTAGAGGAGCATATCCTCCCACGTAGAGGCCCAGGCTAGCGTCTGTGTGGTGTTCTCCATGACTCCTCTCCTAGCCAGGGCAGCCCAGATGTCATGGGAGCTGCCTGGACACTGGTGAGGAGCAAATCTTTATGAACTCGGGAGCTGGAACTTAGAGAAAACTGGCAGGAAGCTCAGGAGGGTAGATAGCCCCCAAATGTTCCCTCTGCCCTTGGTCAACCACTTAGGGGTCTGAGGTGTGGGCAGGGTAAGAGAGGGCTCTAGAAGGGGAGATTCTGCTCCTTGTGCTTCTGGGTACTGATCGGGCTCTCTAGGAGTAAGACAATCTACTGAAAAGAACAAGTGTCAGGCTGGCCCCATAGCGAAGGAGTTAAGCATTATACATAAAGAACTGGATCCCACACGGCAAACAATGGTTTGAATCCCAGCCCCAGTGGCTTGAAAAACATGCCAGGTAGGTGTGTGTGTGCATGTCCATAATCCTGACGGGATAGAGAAAAGGAGAAGGGACTGTGGCATGGCCACGCCCTACTAGGGGTACTCTTTCTCTCTGGTGAGTGCAAATTGCGAATGTGAGAGCTGGAGGAGCCCTGCAGATTAAAAAACGAAATAACAACAAAACAGGAATTCACATGCCGAGCCAGTATGTGTGTTGCATCTGCTGTATAGGGTGAAGGGCAGGGACAGAATGAAGCCTGATCCCCCAGGAGCTTCCAGAGGAGAAGGTAAAGAGAAGTTCCTCAGTGGGACTGACATGATCTGAAGCCAGCTGGGGGCCCCAGAGGGCAGCAGAGAGGAAACCCTGGGGGTCGAGCTTCATTGCAGTGACAATAGACTGCCACCCCACAATACAGCAGCTGGCGTTCCTACATGCCTCGTGTAAGGGGCCACGCGGAGTGCTGTTATTTAATGTTCTCAACAACATGTCCATTTAACAAAGGAGGAAGCAGAGGCTCAGAGAGGGTGAGTGACCAGCTTGGGGTCACTCAGCTGGGAAGTGACAGAGCTAGAACGTGAATCTAGGTCTGTCTGACTTGAAAGCCTATGTTCATGGCCACACCCCCCACCACCACTATGCACCCTGGGAAAAGAAGAGTATCAAGAACAGATGGAGAGAAAAAGAACGCCAAGGAGAAAACAGACAAGTCCACTCTTCTCTGTTCACTATCTCCAGCCCCAAAAAAGAATGCAGGCAGGGGATATGAGACGTTTGCTGCAAGAACACATGAATCTTTCTGCTTTTACTGCAGAGGAGGAAGAGGGCTAATTGGGAACCTGAGCTTTAAGCAGTAGGCCCAGACCAAATACCACAGAAAAAACCCTGGTGTGGCATTTATCCACCATAAGGAAGGATAAATGTGACCTGACCAGCACTATCAATCAACTGGCTCTAACTCATATTTCTAGAACACTGCACCTGAAGACAGCAGAATCCACATCCTCTCAAGTACAAATGGAACATTCACCAAGACAGACCACCTGCTGGGCCACAAACACACCTGAACAGCTTTTTTTTTTTAATTGCTGGAGGAAGAGAGAAAGCATCCCCAGTGGGACGCAGTCAAGCTGCAATCCTTTTTCTCCATGTCTCCCTCCTGTTAGGACTTTGGGCATACATGCATATCTACCCAGTGTGCTTTTCAAGCTGCTGGGACCAGAAACTAAATCCCCACAGTTGGTCATATAGGATCAGACTTACTATACACAGTGTTTTGTTTGTTTGTTTGTTTTTTAAAGATTTCTAAATTTAATTTTATTTATTCATTCTTTATTTTAATTTGACCAGAATGAGACAGAGAGAGAGAGAGAGAGAAAGTGAGAAAGCAAGCAAGCAAGCCACCAGATCCAGGACTTGAACTGTGGTTGGCCATGTGGGAGTGTCCAGTGCCTTAACCCCCATGCCAACTGCTGGTCTCTATACATAGTGTTTTTTAAAAAATATTTATTTATTTGACTTTATTTATTATTTTTTAAAGAATTATTTTATTCAACTTCCTTTCTTTCTTTATTTAAATTTGACCAGAGAAGAACAGAGTTAAGAGAGGGAAACAAAGAGGAAAAGTGAGAAAACAAGACAGCAGGTCCAGGACTTGAACAGTGGTCAGCATGTGGGAGTTTAGCACCCTTAACCACCATGCCACCTGCCAGTCCCATTATTATTAATTTGATCGGGGGGGAAGAGAGAGAGAAAAAACAAGAGAGCAAGCTGCCAGGTCTCAGACTCAAACAGAGGTGGCCATAGGGGAGTACAACACGTCAACCACCACGCCACTTGGTGGCCCCACTGTATACAGCGTTTAACTGTTAGAATATAGGGTGGGCCCCTCACCTGAACAAATTTAAAAGAATAGAAAACACACCAAGGAAGCTCACAGACCACAGTCAAAGTCAACTAGAAATCAATAACAGAGAAGCAGCTAGGACAGACCCAAATATTTGGAGGAAAAAACAACACCTTTTTATTTTATTTTTAGGTTTTTCCTATAAGGTACATGCACTTGCTGGAAAGAGAGAGAAGGAAAGTCATAAATCACCCCCTAGAAGGAATGGCCACACTGCAGTCCCTTCTCCATGTCCTTCTAGGGATTTTGGGCATGTGCACGCAAATATGCCGGTATAATTTTCAAGCTTCCAGGTCTAGGATTTGAACTGCAGTTGACCACATGAGAGTCAAGCACATTAACCACCACACTGCTTGCTGCCTGCTGGCCCCTAAGCTCATATTTTAATTCTATTTTTCTATAAACTTTCTGAAGTCCCCTCTTATACTGGAAAAGAAGGAGGGCAAACAAAGAGACGATCTGGTTTGGATACAGAAAGCCACGGGACTGATTTTAAAATGATGCTGGGAAGTCACCTGGCAGGCAGAAAATGAGATCCCTGTCCATCATCCCACAGAAAGCACCAAGGTCACACCTACCGCCACAGGTGAGCAGGTTCTGCAGGAGTACAAGGTGGACTGGGCATGAGCACCGTGGGGTCCCGTCACCCTTGGCAATGCAGATGTGGGAGCAGCCACCATTGTCCCGGGCACATGGGTGAGCCGCTGTGGGGATAAAACAAGATGGTTACAGAGGGAGGGGTCAGGCTCTGCCTCCCCCTTCAGGACTGCAGCGTAGAGGACGGAAGGATCAAGGCCAGGTAAGAACCCACGAGAACTGGCACTCCTGTCTGCCAGGCCCCTGTGGGAGACCCTCCTATTGAATCTGGACTGCACCTTAGAGTCTAACATGGAAATTCACGGGAAAGGAGGCTGGGAGCAGCTACGGAACGTGCCCGGCACACAGCAGGCACAGCCCTCTGCACCAGTGCCCCACGGTGCCCACGACCATGACTCTAAACTGCCTGCTGCGGTCTCTCTCTCTCTCATGGTATATATAGATGATGCTCCCCTCACAAAGAGGCCCACGTTCTAACTCCTAGAATCTGTGACTGTAACACTATTTGAAAAAAGGGTCTTTGTAGGTAAAGACCATGAGATGAAGCCATCCAGGATAATTTGAGTGGGCCCTAAATCTAATTATGAGCCTCCTTATAGGAGGAGACAGAAAAGGTGAGGGTAAAGACACAGTGGAGAAAGCTATAGGAAGACACAGGCAGAGGCTGGAGTGAGGCAGCCACAAGCGGGGAATGCCTGGAAGGGACAAAGAACAACCCTCCCCTGAGATCTCCAGAGGGAGCGCAGCCCTGCTGTCACTACAATCTCGGACTTCTGGCCCCCAGAACTGTAGGAGAAAATGTTTCTGTTGTTTTCAGCCCCAAGTTTGTGGTCATTTGTTACGGCAGCCAGGGGACATGAGAATTCAAACAGCAAAGTCACCAAGTCCCCAGAGAACTCACTCAGTTCTTCTACTCAGTTAACCAAATGTGTTCAACATCTGAACAACAGAAAGGAGAAGCAGCTACTAGGATGGCCACCCCCAGGGAAAAAAATGACAGAAAACACTCACTTTCCTTCCCTCCTCAAAACCAAGAAAATATTAGCATCTTTCTTCCACCTCAAGGATTATTTGTTTTTCTAAGATTATGGTTTATTTACGTATTTATTTACTTATTCCATGTGTGAGAGACAGAGAATACCAGGATCTTGGTGCTGTTATCCACCCCAAGCCTCAGTAAGCCCCAGATCATAGGGATGCATGTGCTCAGGGAGGTCTCTAGACACAGACCCAGAACCTTCCCACGTGGGCTGATCTCACAGGCTGTCTTGTTTTACCACTGAGCTACCATCTGGTCCCCAGGATTAGGTGTTTTTAAAAAAATGACAGAAATCACCATGCAGAGTAGGGGGTGGCAACCTTTTTCTATAAAGAGCCAGAAAATAAATAATTCTCACTTTCTGGGACAACCCGCTTCTCATAACTACTCAGTTCTGCCAGTTGTAATGCAAATACAGCCATAGAGGATACATGAATGGGTGTGGTTGTGTGTCAATAAAACTTTGTTTGCAAAAACAGGTGACAGTCTGTATTTGGCCTATAAACTATGGTGGCCCATCCAGGTTTAGAGTTTAGCTGTAGGACTTCCCACAGAAGCTGGTGGCCCACAACCCAAGCACAATAGGAGAGCTCACCCAAGTATCTCCCACCCTGGCTGAAAGCAAGGAGACTGTCCATGTCACTGTGTATGCCGCGTGAGTACCCGGGGCATCCCTGGTTTCTAACCTAATCCCTGCCCACTAATGTTTCCTAGGTCTCCAGTCCCATCAGTTCTAAGCTGCTGCTGGTCAGCATACCTGGCTCTCTGTCAACACTAGAAGGCAACAGGTCTAGACAATAACGGGCTCAACATTAATCAGTCTGACCATCTGCCAGCAATTCTGAAGGCCCAGGATACCCAGACATCTGTGACTTTGATGGGAAAAGGGTAAGGGGCCGAGAAAATGCAGATGTTCTAAACCATGTCTATGGGTGCACTGACTGTCCAAAAACCCAGCACCTTTATTTCCCCAAGACCCAGCCAAGCACCCACAAAGACAGAAAACCAGTCATTCCAGCCAACGTGAAAGTGACTAATTCACTGCAGATACGGATGGAAAGAAAAAAAGCAGGAAGACAGACAGGTAGACACTTAGCAAACAGACCTACACACATACCTATGAACACTGATAGCCACGGTAGAGGGGGTAGAGGACATAAGAGGGCCCAGTCGTGGAGGCCCATTTCTCAAGTCCTCGGGCACAGCAAGGCAGTGGGAGGCAGGATCCTAAAATACCCCCACATGCTGCTCCCTCCTCCCCTACCCTGAGTGATAGCAGGCGTGTGGTTTTGTGACCTCACCTGACAAAGGGATTTTGTAACTCAATAAATCCGTAAATCGAATTTGCAAATATAATTAAGGTTATTAATCAGCTGACTTAGAGTTCATCAAAGAGGACTGAGCTAACAGTGGACTGAATCTAATCCCAGAGCCTTTTAAAACCGAAGGGTTCCCCAGCCAGCAGCAGAAAAGAAAGGTAGAGAGATTCTTAGCTTGAGAGGGACGGACACAGGGAGGCGAGATGGTAACATGGAGGAGCCACAGGGTAAGATCTAAAGATGTCCCTTAGGAGCTGAAAACAGTTTCTAGAAAGCTAGAAAGAAAACTGGGCCTCAGTCCTACAATCACCAATACCTTCAAAGAGCAAGGAAATAAATTCTTCCCCAGAACCTCCAGCTGCGAGCTCAGCTCAGTCAAAATTTTGATTTTGGCCTCTGTAACTCTTGAGCAGAGGACCCAGTTAAGCCACACTATATCTGGGCTTCTGATTTACAGGTCTGTGGGACAGTGAGTGAGTTTTTTCTTTTCTTCATTTTTTCCCCCCTTTTTGCTTTCTTTCTTTTTTTTTTTTTTTTTTGGAGAGATTTTTGCTATAGGGCATGTGAACTCGCTGGAGAGACAGAAAGCAAGAAATCACACCACAGGGGGGATGGCCACACTGCAATCCCTTCTTCTCTACTCCCCTTTTGGGATTTGGGGCACACACATAGACATGCCCAGTGTGAGTTTTAAGCTGCCAAGGCCAGGATTGGAACAGTGGTCAATGACGTGGGAGTCCATCAACACAACCATTTCGCCATCTGCTGGTCCCATGAGTGGTGAGTGTTGTTTTAAAACACTAAGTTTGGGGCCAGTCAGTGGCATGATTGTTAAGTCAGATGAACCCTTACATGGCCAATTACATGGTTTGAGTCCCAGACCTGGCAGCTTGAGAAACTTACTAGGTATATGTGCACGCAAACCCAAAATCCTGAGAGGAAAACAGAGAAGAAAGGATTGCTGTGTGGCCATCACCACCCCAGCCTGGGGGAGCGGTGCTTTCTTACTTTCCCTCTCACTCTTTCTCTCTGTCACTCTCTGGTGAATAGCAAACAAAAAAACACTAAGCTGTGTAATTTGTTCTGTAGCAAAAGAAAATGATGGCAACTGCCTTTGGAAGTTGGGGCATCTCATGGACTTCAGCTTGACCCCCAGGGGGCCACGTTCAGAGGCCGGCTGCGCCTAGCACTTTGTGAGGTCAGATGGGCTCTGGCACTGGCCTCTGTCTTTCCTAAGGGGACTGGCTCAGGTGTCACTGTGCTCTGAACAGAACCCCAGCCTCCTGAGGAAGCCTCTGCCCACACCGCTGCCACTTACAGAACTCCTCCAGGCTGACTTCCTCCACGGCGTGGATGCCGGTGAGGTGGGCGACGCGGCCCTGGACTCGTGTCCGCTTGTCCCCGGTGGTCTTCTCCACACGCTCAATCATCTGCTGCTGGCGGTCGATCCAGTAGAGGTGCTTGCCGAGCACGGTCAGGCCCATGGGCTGCACAATGTTGGCGTCCTCCAGAGTCAGACGGTTGGCCCCTACAATAGGAGGGGCCCCCCTGAGTAGTGGCTGACCTTGAGAGCTGGGCCCATGCGAGGCTCAGGAAAACGGGGTTTTAAAAGAGGGCTGCCAGGAGCCTAGGACATTCCCACTCTGGCCAGGGCTGGAAGTGTGGCAGAGTCCCTGGAATCAGGCAGATCGGGGGTAAGCCCTCAGGCTGCCCTGCTAGCTTTGGGATTAGGGCCATGAGCCTCGACCACAGACCCTGGCCATACCCCAGCATGCCCCAAGCTCAGCACCTCCCCTCCACACAGCCTCACCACTGTATATAACAAAAGCCACAGGGACTGAAGCTCCCCTAAGCCCTACTTCTGGCTTCTCGGCATCCCAGGGGCCTTCCAGTCTCAGAGCTCACGGCACAGCAGCGCTGGCATGGGGACTGGGGGCGCAGGCCAGGGTGGAATCCTGCTCCGCTTCCCCCTGACCATGGGCTCCTAAGTAGCTAGCTTGCCCTCTGAACCTCATTTCTGCCTTTACCATGTGGTTCGTTCTAGACCCTCATCAGGGAACTCATGGGTTAGGGTTACACGCGATACATACAAAGCCGCCAACACAGTGCCAGGCTCACAGGGTCCTGGACCAGGTAAGGACATGGAAGGCCAGGCGTTCATGGGACCCGATGGGGGTGTGCACTGGGGAGCATCCACATACCTGATAGGTCGCAGCTCTCGATGCGCTTCAGGTCTGCGTCCACCCAGAAGAGCTTGCCCAGCGTGTTGTCCACCACAAGGGCCACGGGGCGGATGAGGCCAGTGGTGAAGAGGACCTCACGTTCGGTGCCGTCCAGGGCCGCACGCTCGATCTTGGCTGCCCGGTCCTGCATGTTGGTGAAGTACAGGTACCTGCGGGAGGGCAGCAGGTGAGGGGTAGGTGGAAGGGAGCTCCTGCCACCACAGAAACTTCTCGACTACTGCGTGCTGGTAGGAGAGCCAGACCAGTCCCGGGCGCCCAGACAGGCTGTGGAAAGTTACAGGTCAGACAGCCCCAGACTCTCAGGGCTGGCCCCAGACTCTGACAGGTCACACCCTGTATTGGTTAAACGGTGCTCCTAGAGGTGATTTTTGTATAGGGCTGACGTTTGGTAAGGATTGTATGAAACCTGTCAGCTAGAACTCCCACCGGTCCGGTGTTGTCTTCTTCCAAGTCTTCCCCAACCCTGTCTAGCACTCACTCTGGTGTTCCTGCCGCCCTGCCATGACGGTGAATCAGTCTGAGTCTCCATGCCCTGCTCTGACTGCTGAGGCTGGAGGCTACAAAGCTACTAATGGAGACACTGGCGCTCAAAATCCCCCCTCCCAGCTGGCATTCCTAGAAGGGTCACGGGGGTCAGCGAACGGCCTGGCATGCCTCAGCGAGATGTAGCACTCCCACCCCAAGGCCCACAGCACCCACCCATGGCCCTGTTGGCCTCCTACCCTCGCTCAGCATTGACAACGATGGCCCTGGGCTTGTCACGATCCCCACGAAGCACCACGCCCATGGCATCCCCATTTAGCCGGTGGACGTTGATGGTGTTGGTGGCCTCACAGGTCCAGAACAGCGTCCGACTGTAGATGTCGATGCTGAGATCATGGGGCTGCCGGTCTGGGTTTTGGCTTTGGCTTAGAGAGGTCAAGACAAAGGGCTGTAAGACAATAAGAAAACAAAACTTAGGCTACCAGAGACCTCGTAAGCTCTGGCAAGAGATGTCTCAGGGAAGGGCAGAGGTCATTAGCTGAAGACTAAGAGGCTGACACTGATCAGAGGACCTTTCCTCTCAACTCAGCTCTAAGCACTGTCCACTGGAGTGTGCAGCGAGTGACTGGGATGAGCTCCTCCAGAGGAACTCTCGGCGTACCCTGAATGTAGGCCCCCATTGGCAGGATCCAGCTGTGCGCCCCCAGACAGGCGGCTGCCAGCCCTCCTGTCCTGCCCCACTCGCATGGAGGCTCAGTTGACAGTTAAACAGTCACCCTGGGCCACAGACCCTTCTCGGGACATCTGTTTTCTTTCTCTCTCTCTCTTTTTATTTTTTTTCAAGGAAGATTTTTGCTATAGGGTGCATGTGCTCGCTGAAAGACAGAGACAGAGAGAGAGAAAGTGAGAACTCACCCCCAAGGGGGGATGGCTACACTGCAATCCCTTCTCCTCCAGTCTCTTCTCGGGATCTTGGGCATGCACACACAAGTGTGAGTTTTTTTAAGTCACCGGGTCCAGGACTCAAACTATAGTCGACTAATTGAGAGTCCAGTGACATAACCATTATGCCATCTGCTGGTCCCCAGGACATCTGTTTTCTAGGATTTAGGCTTTTTGATTGAGGCCATCGAATCTTTTTTTTTCTTTCTTTCTTTCTTTTTTTTTTTTTTTTTTTTTTTAATTCACAGTGCCAGGACAGTAGGTATGGAGACCAGAGTTCCACCTCTCACAACCCCTTTCTCCAAGAGAGAGAGGTCGGGGTGTGAGTCAGAAGAGGAAAAAGAGGGCAATGGACAGGTGAGGTTGTGGGGAACCACTGAGGGAGCAAGTGAGGGTGCAGGGGCAGGGGAGGCTATGGGACCAGAGAAGGATGCAACGATGACCCACTGCACCTCTCGGGAGAGCAGGGCCAGCCACAGCGCTTCCCAGTGCTCGACGCCCCACTGCACCTCTCGGGAGAGCAGGGCCAGCCACAGCGCTTCCCAGTGCTCGACGCCGGCTCTCCCTCACTACTTCCAGGGCAGATGCTCCCAAGAGCACTATCTGACTCCTTGCCATCGGCAGCATCTCAGGGATAATAAGCCTTGGCCTTTGGACTCTCCTATAGAAAATCCCTTCAAAAGGGCTCTGTTGACAGAGAAGGGGAGATTCCAGAATTGTCTTCATCTCCCCCCATACCAGAAGCCTGATGTCTTGTTGGATCTGGTCCCCTGGCTCCCCCCAGAGATGCCTGCATGCAGTTCTCAACGACCTGGCCTGGTGTGGAGGGGACTTAGTGCACCTGGGTTGCTGCCCTCAATGTATGACTGAAAAGCTCCTTTCTCTGAGAAGGGAATCGGGCCGACAACTCCACTCCTTCTCCCTTCAAGACTGAGAGGGAAGCAACTTAGGATGATGCTCTCGTCACAGGTCCTTTCCGACTTTACCTACCTCTTTCAGCAGTTATTAAATCAAGACGTCTCCAGGTGGGTCAGAGAGGACTTTCAGTCAAAATGAAATCTCCTTCCTCAGGCCCAGCCCCTTGGACTCAGACACACTTATACACACATGCATGCACACACGCACACACACAGCTACCAGTGTGTCACTTCCATCTGAACATAAAACATGACTTTAAAGGAATGTGTGTCTTTGCAGGTAACAACATCCACATCCCCACGGAGCTGTGGGCTCGAGGGAGCCAGGCATCAATTCTTACTGGGCACATTCCTTCCCAAAAGCTGCAGAGCTCTCTGGCTGGGAACCTCAGCAGGGTGCCACTAAAGGAGCAGAAGATTCTAGCTAGCCCCAGCCAAAATCAGGCTCACTGAAGAGGGTGGGTCTGTACAAGTCGGGTGTAAAGCTAGACTTTGGGATGGCATTCATCAAATGTACATGGTGCGAATCCACATGCTGTCCACACCCTTCTCAGAGCAAGCTGTGCACAACTGGCCTCCAACTCTAACGTCAGTAACAATACCCACCCACACTTGTGCAAAATTTCCAGAACCCTATCGGACATCACAAGCAATATACCCCTTCTCCCCACCAATGTAAAACCTTTGTCAAGTGGAAATTCGTATACCAGTGTTATTCACCATAGCCATAAAGTGGAAGTGGCTCAAATGCTGACAAATAAATGAATAAACAAAATGTGGCCTAATGCTAAAGTGGAATATTATTCGCCTTGGAAAAGGTAGACTATTCTGACACATGCTACAACATGGATGAAACTTGAAGATAATAATGCAAAGAAAGATAATTACGAAAGAAGTCAATCACTAAAGGATCCACATTGTATGATTCTACTTACAAGAAGGTCCCTACAGTAGCCAAATTCAGAGACAGAAAGTAGAATAAAGGGTCCCAGAGGGGAAGGAGGAGTTAAGTGTTTAATGGGGTCAGTTTCCGTTTGGGAAGATAATGCTCTGTGGAGCTGGATGGTGGTGATGGTTGCGCAACAGTGAGAATATACTTAGTGCCACTGAACTGTGCATGCAAAAATGTTTTAAATGGTTACTGTTATATTGCGTATGTTTACCAGAATGAAAAAAGTAAAAATGAATAGGAAAAAAATCTTAGTGAAATGGATAATAATACTGGGTTCTCAGAAAAGTCATGACTTGGTACCAGCAGGTGGTGTAATGATTAATGGTTACATCGCTGGACTCCTATGGTCATCAACCGTAGTTCCAGTCCCGGACCTGGCGGCCTAAACTCACACCGGGTGCTTGTGTGTGTGTATGTGTGCCCAAGATCCGGAGAGGAGAATGGAGAAGGGATTGTGGTGTGGACATCCCTCCTCGGGGTTGATTTCTCGCTTTCTGTCTCTCTTTCTCTGTCTTTCCAGGGAGCACATGTGCCCTAGAGCAAAAACCTCTCTTTAAATAAAAAAAAAAAGTCACGATGTATTTTTTTCTGTGCAAAAACACATCATGAGTTTTCTGATTTTTCAAAAATACTTTTCAACAGTATTTTTCTTTTTTAAAAAGAAAATTTCTTTTTTATTTATTATTATTATCTTTAAATTTGCCATAGGGCACGCATACTCACGAGGGGGTCAGGGGAGTGATAAAGCAAGCTACCAGTTCTGGGACTCAAACCATGGCTGGCCATGTGGAAGTCCAGCACCTTAACCACCCCACCACTCACTAGACCCAGCATTTTTCCTATTTAAAGTTTATTTATTTCTCCCATGAGACAGAGAAAGATACAGAGAGACAGCACCTCCCACAGAGTCATGACACCATAATCCACCCACCATCCTCATTTCAGCCAGGCCTGGGTAATGGGCACACGTGCCCACTCCCTGGTACTCAGAGAGATCTCTGGATGCAGACCCTGAACCCTCCTGTGTGGGTCAGCCTTGCAGAGCATCACATTTTGTCACTGCACCACTATTCAGCCCCCTGGATAGTAATTTAAACATCATCCTTGGATGGGAGGAGGAAGTACCCAAAATGAAGAATCAAAACCAGAGAACCCCCAAAGGGTGGAGCCAGTGAGAGGCTGGACCATAGAAAGAGCCACAGGAAAGAAAAAACATGCCTTCCTAATTAGGTAGAAACCCAGAAGCTGTTCCTTAGGAGCTTTTTCTAAGTCTTTCACCTATTTTTGCCTGGACACCATAAAAGAATGCCTTTCTGATGAGACTTTAAGGCAATTTGCACCCAGGCGCTTTCTCAGCAGGGAATCCACAATCCATCAATTAACACCTCCCATTCTCCAAAGGACTCAGCATGACTGTCACCTGCACCAGGCGAGATAAAAGGAATCCATTTCCATCCTTTCCACCAGCTCTGCTCCCACAGAGACGATTAGCACAGCAGCCCAGGAGAGAAGCTGAGGAGCCAGCAAAGCTCTGAATTTCAACTGAGGGCCTTTCACAATCAACCAGGACACAGATCTCGTACTATGACTAGTTAAGTTGAAAGCATCGCTCTTCAGTCCAGGGTGCAGGACTGCAAGGCCGACTTTACAGACAATGAAAGTCACTATGAACAAGTATTTCTCTGCATCGCTGTTATAAAGCTACCAAATTTTCACCATGATAACAGAAGTGCCTACACTGGCTATGCGATCAAGAAAGAATCCATTCGGCTCTGTGGCTTTTGTAAAAAGAGTCTTCAAAAAGCAGCACCATAAAAAAAAAAAAAAAGAAAAGAAAAAAAAAGGCAGCACCATGAGCAGACACATCCATGAAATCCACACTGCTCCCTGCAGAGCCCGCTAACACTTAGGTGGAGACTAGAGGGGGCCTGAGCTGCGGTGAGAATGGCCTTCACAGAACGAGTCACAAAAACCTAATGTACAGTGGTTGGCTGGGCTACAACACTCATTCTGAAAACACAAATTTGTTCCAATGCAGCGATACATCAGAACAATTCAAGCGTAACACAGTTTCTCATCTGCTTATGCACAATTGCATCCATGAGAAACACTAAGTGACTGCAGGACACCGGCATCCAGCCCTGAGCCATGCAGGGACACGCTAGCACACACCTTTCTAGCACCTCCCATCTCCCTGGGCTCTGAGCACACACACACACACATACACACACACACACACAAAACCTGCCTTCCACTAGCTCACAAAAAAATCACAGCTGCAATCCTTCCAACACCATATCCAAAAGCCAACTTCAGTTTTTAACAAGGTAGCCTACCACATTTATTGTAGCATTTATAATTATATATTAGCCTAAGATCATGTATTTAGTCATTTACTCATATAAGGTAGAGGGTACTCCTTTATTATGTTCAATCTTTTTTTAACGTTCTTTTATTCTTAAATTCTTTTTTTAGAATTATTTTATTTAACCCTATTATTTATTTATTTTAATTTGACCAGAGAGAGAGAGAGAGAAAGAGAGAGAAAAAGTAAGCCACCAGGTCCAGGACTCGAACCAGTCAGCCATGTGGGAGTCCAGCGCCCTCAATCACCATGCCACCTGCCGGCCCCTAATTCTTCAATTATTTTAACTTGTTCTTTCTTTCTGGCGTTTGCACGTGGGTGCACATGGAAAAGACACAGACAAGTATCCTCAACAAGGTCTCACACTACAGTCTTCCCCATGCCTTCCAGGCCAATCAGGATCATAGACACGTGTGTGCCCTCCACCTACAGGTCAACCTAGGAACTGAACTCTGATCTCCCACGTGGTTTCAGCATCTCTGCACCACTGACTGGGCCAACCTTCCTATGGTTTTTGTTGTCATCGTTTTGGGTTTTTTGTTTGTTTGTTTTTTTTAACACGTCACTCACAGATTTTTGAGTACTGTGTCCTAGTCCCCTTTTCCTCTGGGCCCTGATAATTTTACTGTATGGTTTTGCACAGGGTGTTTTATTGTTGTTGTTGTGGGTTTTTTTTTTTTTTTTTTTTTTTTTTGCTGTTTGTTTGTTTTTTAATTTGCTATAGGATGGGTATGCTTACCAGAGAGAGAAAATGAGAGAGAGGGAAAGTGAGGGAAAGCAAGAAAGCATACCCAAGCAGGGACAGCCAGGCCACAATCCCTTCTTCTCTCGTGGTTTTGGGCACACATGTATCCAGCACGTTTTTAAAGCTGCCAGGTCCAAGACTGGAACCATGTAACTGGCCAAGTGGGATCTAGCTGCCTTAACCACCCCACCACTGGCTGGCCCTCATGTGGCAAATATATATATATATGTATACACACACACACACACACACACACACACACACACACATACATACACACACACACATTATTTTTTAGTGTTGCTATAGAATTTGTAGGCTTGAGGGAAGGAGAGGAATCAGCCCCCAGGGGAGATGGCCACGCTGCAATCCCTTCTCCTCCATTCTCCTCTTGGGATTTTGGGACTATACACACATGCACCAGGCATGTTTTTCAAGGTGTCAGGTCCAGGCGTTGTAGAATTCAGCTGCCCTAACCACCACACCACTGGCTGGCCCCTAGTATGGCCATTATTATTTATTTCTGGGACAACAGTAAGATTCCTCGGAGAGCGTGATTTGGGGAGAGGTAGCACAGTGTGAGCCCTCATAAATGCAAGGCTCGATTCTTGTCTAGGGGCCACAACTGGGGATGCATTTAACACCACAGCCATGGGGGATGAGCTGCTTCTTGGCCACCATGTCTTCAAATTCATCAGCATTAAACTTGGGAACACCTCATGTCTTTAAGCTGTGGATCCTCTGGCAGCCAGGGAGCTTGAACTTGCTCCTCGTTCTGCAGCTTGGTACGGACGGACATGATAACCCGGCCAACGTGAACCCTGGCCACTGCACTCTGGAGTTTGCTTTTTCTTTTTTTTTTTTTTAAAGAATCACTTTATTTAATTTTATTTATTTTTAAATTTTGACCAGAGAGGGACAGAGTGAGAGGGAAAGAAGGAAAGTGAGAAAGCAAGCCACCCGGTTCGGGACTTGAACGCCACCTGCTGGGCCCTGGAGCTTTGTAAAGGCACTCCTCATACCTTTCCGGAGCCTGTCAGCTCCAGCACAGGACAACATCTTATTGATGCGGATGACACCAAAAGGGTAAAGCTGCACTAGGATGTGAAAGTCATCTTTGCCACAACCTTTTGTCATGTGCTTGTTCGCACGAATACGGGCAGCCTCCAGGGCTCTGACAAGGGCTGCTCGTATTGCTCTGACACCATGTGGTCAACAGAGTGGGAACCCAGCCACTATTGCCTTCTTCTGCCCAAGGTCAAAGATGCAGATCTGAGCATCTGGGACACCTCAGTAGAAGCATGACTTTGGGTACGGTTTGCTTTTACCATACCAAGGACACCAGGTGGAGTGGGAGCCCATGTCAAGACCAGGCTCTTCAGTGGTGCGCCAAAAGAAAAGAGTAGTGTGGGAGCCAGCAGATGGCATAATGGTTATGTCGCTGGACTCCAACTTGGCCAGCCACAGTACGAGTCCCAGACCTGGTGGCTTGAAAATCATACCAGGCTTGTGTGCGTGTGTGCCCGAGATCCCAGGACGAGAATGGAGAAAGGATTGCAGTGTGGCCAAGACCCCTGAGGAGTGATTTCTCACTTTTCCCTCTCACTATCTCTGTCTCTCTCTAGCAAGCACACGTGCCCGAAGGAAAAAGCCTCTAAAAAATGAAAAAGAAGAACGTAGGGTGGTAATTTTAAGACTGCATATATTGCATTATAACAGAACTGACTGTACAATCCCTCAGAAATAAAGGATAAATCTGGTGTAACCAACACCAACTTCTGCACAACACAAAAGCACCTTGAAAAGAAAGAACTCTTGTGGAGTTTGATACCCTATAGCTACCTAACCAACTGGGAAATCCAATTTCTCCATTTACTCAGTCTACAGGTTTCACACTGCTTAGGACTCACCCGCACTTACATAATCGGAGCCCAAGTCATTGTTTCCCCAGCATTGTGCTCGGTTGGCCCCCTAACCTAAGAAGAGGAAGCAGCGGCCTAGAAACCACTGGGGTGAGGGGAGCGAGCTCCTCGCAGAAACTTCCTCACACCCTTCCAACAGGTCCACTTGCCTGGGTCCCGTCGTCCTTGGCCCGCTTGATGTTCTGGCGCCCATCCACCCAATAGATGAACTTGTCTAGAGGGTCATAGTCGATGGCCTTGACGTTCCTCAGCCCGTGCAGGGGCAGGATGAGGTCCGGGCTGTGTTGGTCGTCGGGGATCATCCGGCTGATGGCGCCTTTCTGGCTGAACAGCAAGAAGGTGGTGGGTGCTAGAGAGGGAGAGACCAGAGGGGTGTGGTTGGCGTCTGGAAGCTGAAGAAGGAGTTGGCCAGGTGGAAGGCATTCCACTTTAACAAAAAAGTAGATCTGCACACCCAGCCACCGATGCACACGGAGAAGATTGGAAGGACACAGAGCTCTTTACTGGGGATGGATTATGGGGGATTTTACTTCCATGGTATATGTCTTGCTATTTCAGTCCTTTATAGGTACATGTGTTATTTTAAAAATATACATACACTTACTTTTAAATGGTGAAGACTTAAGACGGAAGGAAAGTAACAGAAGTGTACACCAAACTCGCTCCTCCAATGTGTGTGCTCGCATAACTGTGCAATTTGCTAGGAGCCTGTGCGTGTCTAAGTGAATGCCAAAAATCATTTATAGTTGGGAACCAGCAGTTAGCATAATGGCTATGTCGCTGGACTCCCACGTAGTCGACCGCGGTTCATGTCCTGGACCCGGTGGCTTAAAACTCACGCCGGGCGCTTGTGTGTGTGTGCCCAAGATCCCGAGAGGAGAATGGAGGAGAAGGGATTGCAGCGTGACCATCCCCCCTGGGGGGTGATTTCTAGCTTTCTGTCTCTGTCTCTCTCTGAATGTCTGGCGAGCGCACGCGCCCTATAGCAAAAACCTCTCTTAAAAAAAAAAATAAAAAAAGAAAATCATTTATAGTAAGTCCTGACATCAGGAGGGGACACTCCTCGGAGGCCCTGTCAGTGAGCAGCATGTATCATGACAATGCATACCTGGGAGGTAGGCTGGCCTGGGGCTGACTCCTGGAGGCTCCCTAAGAAGCGGTCTCCCTGTAATCCAGTTCCTGTGGTTTTTGAGGAAGCCAGGGACTGAGAGACAGGAATGTTCCTGGGCCTTCTCTCAATTCAATGCATAAGGACCTCAAGTACTCGTGTTTTCAAAGGGACCGAAAGTAGGAAGGCCTTTCCCTTCTGGCAAAAAACAGAGGCCTAGATACCCGAGCCCAGCTGCCTATGTGCAGACCACAGCATTCAGACATGCAACAGGCCACCAGTTACAGCCACCACCAGAGGTTACAGTGAGCCTGGAAATCCCAGCTATTGCTCCAGATCCACTGGCCACAGGAAAGAGCATTCTAAATGAGGCGTCTCCTCCTGGCTGTAGGTTACCTACACTTCCACTTGACCCCTCAAGTCATGGCCCCAGGCAGGGATGGTGAGCAACAGGACCAAAGGGAGCCCAGGCAGGGGGGCGGTCCCAGACTCTGGCTCCAGGCCCATCACATACCACCTTAGGGCCTCCACAAAGCATCAAGTTCCTCTTCTGCACAGCTGTGAAAGGCAAGAGCAGCCCTGCTAGTGCCCGAGGCTGTGTGAGCCTCAGAGAAGGCCCAGATAATAAAGAGCTTTATCAGTGCCAGATGCTGTGCAGAGGCTGTATCACACCAGGCTCTCTGCAGACGTCACAAGAGAGACGCCTGCCAACAGGATGCACCTGCACTCCCCGAGGGGCCATGGGAAAGCCACTTTCAGGCTCTCTGAGTCTCATGTTTCTCAACATTAGAATGAGAACCAAAAGGCCAACCTAAGTCAGAGTCGGTGAGGGCTACAGGAGCTGCCATGGGGCTACCAGGCAGAGGGTCATAAGTAGGAATTCTGCAGCCACTCTGCTAGAGTCAATTTGGGTTCAAACCTTGCAGCTGTGTGGCTTTGAACAAGTTACTACACATCTCTGTGCCTCAGGTTCCTTGTCTGTGACATGGGGATCGCAAAACTCACTACCCCACAGGTTGACTAGCTAAGAGCAGAGAAAGCACTTAGAAGAGTGCAGCGACATAGGGGGGTGCTCACCCCAGTGACGATTCTCCTACCCGAAGACCCCCAGACCTCCCATGGAATCTATCAGCTGAGGGCTTGGCCTATTTACTTTTGTCTTTTTCTCCCTTTCTCACTCTCTCTCTTTCTTCCTTCTTCCCTCTCACCCTCCCTCCTTTTCTTCCTTCATTTTATTTTATTTTATTTTATTATTTTTCTTAAGAGGTTTTTGCCTTAGGGCTCATGCTCTTGCTGGAGAGAGAGACAGACACAGTGAGAGGAAAAGTGAGTGCAATCCCTTCTCCTACATTCTCCTCTCGGGATCTTGGGCATGCACACACATCCGGTGTGATTTTCAAGTCACCAGGTCCAGGACTCATACCACGGCCCAGCGACATAACCAGTACACCATCTCCTGGTCCCCCTTCCTTTATTTTTCTGCTAGAGAGTATGTGCACTTGCCAGAGAGAGAAAGAAGGGGCATGGTCATCTACAATTCTCTTTCCTCCCTTTTGCCGTCCTGTTAGGATCTGGGGCACACATGTGCCTGGTATGTTTCTCAAGCAGACAGAACAAGACTCAAGCCACAGTCGGCCATGTGGGATGCAGCTTCCTTAACAGCTAAGCTAAGGGACGGGTTCTTTACTTGTGTCTTGATGAAGCAACAGATCCTCCACCAAGCCTAGGCTTCAGGAGAGCATTATGTAACTGAGACAGTGCACGACCTGCTCAACTGTCCAAGCCCCAGAAAAGGCTGACGCTCTTTTCAGCCCCAGCTCCCAGAGCCAGCTTGATCTCACGTGGGGGTGAGACTGAGACTGGAGAAGGCTGGGATGAGGCACTTACGGCTGCAGTTACGGCTGCTGGGGTCCAGGGTGTAGTGTGAGGCACAGCTGCAACGGTGGCCATCGGGGATGGCGAGGCAGAGCTGCCCACACTGGCCGTTGCTGTGCACGCAGTCATTGAGACCGTCCTGCCGGGAGGAGTGGAACACGAGGATGTCCATCACAAAGTCTAGCTGGCCCTGGATGAGCGTGCGGTTCCGGCCGCTCGTCTTGTCCGCTCGCTCAATGCTATGCAGGTTCCAATCTGTCCAGTAGATGTAGTCGCTGTACTGTGTCAGGCCAAAGGGGTGTGGGAGGTCATCGGCAATCACTACCCGCTCCTGACCTGCATGGGGACATATGACATTGGGTCAGCAATGACACAAAGTACGTGCTCTGGAAACACTATGTGGGAGACAGAATAAAGATACCCATATCCTAATGTACAGAACTTGTGAATTTAACACCTTACACGGCAAAAGGGGCTTTGCAGATGGATTAAAATTTTTGAGATTGGAGGCCAGCAGATGGCATGGTGTTTAAGGTGGACTCTCACGTGGATGACTATAGATCAGTCTTAGACTCAGTGGCTTGAAAATCACACCAGACACACGTGTGTGGGTTCCCAACATCCCAAGGATTAAGGAGGAAGGACTGTGGCATGGCCACTCCCCCTGGGGGGTGATTTCTCACCATCCCTCTTGTTCTCTCTCTCTCTGGTAAGAGCATGCACCCTAAGGCAAAAACCTAAACTTTGGAGAATAAATATTACAAAAATATGTATAGGGCCAGCAGGTAGCACAGAGATTAAGGTGCTGGGTCCTACATGGAGAGAGAAACAAAGAGGGAAAGTGAGAAGTTACCCCCTGGAGGGATGGCCATACTACAATCCTTCCTCATCCATTCTCCTCTCGGGATTTTGCACACATACAAGTGTGCCTGGCATGGTTTTCAAGTTGTCAGGTCCAGAACTTGAACCACAGTCAGCCATGTAGGATCCAACTACCTGTTAACCATTACACCACCTAGCTAGCCCCAAAATTATTATTATTTTTTTTTTGGAGAGGCTTTTTTTTTTTTTTTGAGAGGTTTTTGCTATAGGATGTATGCACTTGCCAGAAAGACAGACAGACAGACAGACAGAGAGAGAGAGAGAGAGAGAGAGAGAGACAGAAAGCAAGAAATTGCCCCTGGCGGGGGGGGGCCACATCGCAATCCCTTCTCCTCCATTCTCTTCTCGGGATCTTGGGCACACACACACACGCGCCCAGCATGAGTTTAAGCCACCGGGTCCGGGACTCGAACCGCGGTCGACTACACGGGAGTCCAGCAGCATAGCCATTACGCTGCTTGCCCCTGGAGAGGCTTTTTGCTATAGGGCGCGTGCGCTCGCCAGAAAGACAGAGAGACAGAAAGCGAGAAATCACCTCCCAGAGGGGATGGCCACGCCACAATCCCTTCTCCTCCATTCTCCTCTTGGGATCTTGGGCACACACGCACATGTGCCCGGCATGAGTTTAAGCTACCGGGTCCAGGACTCGAACCACAGTTGATCACATGGGAGTCCAGGAGTCATTATGCCAAGCAAAATTATTTTTAAAAAGCAAAAACAGGGACCAGCAGTTCGTAATGGCTATGTCGCTGGAACGTAGTCGACCGTGGTTTGAGTCCCGGACCCGGCGGCTTAAACTCACGCCGGGCGCCGTGCGTGCCCAAGATCCCGAGAGGAGAATGGAGGAGAAGGGATTGCGGCGTGGCCATCCCCCCTGGGGGGTGATTTCCTGCTTTCTATCTCTCTGTCTCTCTCTGTCTGTCTGGCGAAAAGCAAAAACCTCTCCAAAAAAAAAAAAAAAAAGCAAAAACATAAAAGAACACAAAAATTAAGATTTTAAAAAATTAAAAATATGCATTTAAAAAATTATTTTCAGGCCTAGCAGTGGTGGCATATGCTGTTAAGACAATATGCTCCATGGGCTGAGATCACATGGGAGGCCCAGGTTCAAGTCTTGGAATAACCTAAAAGCTAGGAGTGGAGGGGCACACTTGTAATCCCAGTGACTCAGGAGGCTGAGGCAGGAGGATTTTGAGCTCGAGGCAGACTTGGGCAACACAGCAAGATCCTCTCGAAAATATAGCTGGGCACAGTGATGTATGCCTGCTATCCCAGCTGCAAGGCTGGGGCGGGAGGATCATGACAGAGTGAGGCTGAGTCTTAAAAAAAATAATAATAATAATAGAAAATTATTTTTTAAATATCTGGGGCCTAGTCCTCCAGCCTAGTGGTTAAGGGAACCAGCTCCCACAAGGCCAACTGCAGTTTGAAAAACATGCTAGGCCAGCGTGCATAAATGCTGAACATCCCAAAAGGAGGAAGAAAGAGAGGCGATTACACTGTGACCTTGCCCCACTCGGGGAGTGCGTTCTCTCTCTCCCTCTCCGTCTGTCTCTCTGGCAAGCACACATGCTCTCTGGCAAATTTTAAAATGTAAATAAATAGATAAATCTCAGATGAGAAAGAAATATGCCAAAATGTGAATATTAGTTATCTCCAAGTAATGAGATTATGGATAATTATAATTTTTCTTGGTATTTCTCTGTATTTTCAGAAATCTTAGAAGTTGACTTTTTAATCACTGGGGGGCGGGGGGAAGCATCTATTAAACAAAGACACTCCCTGACTGCCACCATCAAACACATGCATACTCCCTAGGATTCTAGCTTGAGACCTGGACAATTTTCCAAAACTGTCATTACAACTAGACACTTGAAGAACACTTATTGAGTGCCAGGCACTGTGAGAAGCACTTTTGTCCGTATTATCTTAATTAATTCCCACAACAACTCTGTGCAGAAAGTACTATTATAATTAGGAAACTGAGGCACAAAAGGTTAAGTGACATGGCTAAAGTCACACAACTACTGAGTGACAGAGCCAGGGATACGAGCTCGGTAGCAAAGCTCCAGGGTCACGTTCCACGTCAGGTCACTATGTCACCCAGTGTTACTCATCCTTCACTGCCCCAGCAACAAGCCCAGACCTTCCACATTATTAATCAAGCTCAGTGAACATCTGGGGCATTAAACAGAAAACATGCACGACAGAGTGACAGTTGGGCCGAATGCACACAGCCACCCTCAATTTGCAGGGTCATGTGGATTTCCAAGGCTTCTGCTGGTTTCCATCGGAGTCTGTCTTCACTCTGGGTGATTAGTGAGCTTAATCATTTCAGGCAACCAGATATGCGGTGACTGGGTTCCCATCTGGCACCAGCTTTGGGTAAGATGAAGATAGTCAGAGCCACGTGACTGACTGTGGAGCTAGGGCGACAGTCTCAAAGGCACATTCAAACCATGCCACTAGCCTCATAAGCCAGGGCAGAGCCCATGGCTGGTGCAGCCCACTGAGTAGAAACCAAGACACGGGGGTTCCAGCTCCAGCTCTGCCCGCACGCACCTGGCATCAGGCATTCAGCACATCATGCCACGGTTTCCTCATTTGCAAACCACGTGTAACTGCACAAACCTTAGATGGCAACGGCGCTAATTAGGAAGAAAGGCACTTTCTCTCCGCCCTTAATGAGGAGCTCTGCAGTGCTACACAGCTCTCAGAGGCTCCGTCGGCCCAGGTACAACCAGCCAGCTCAGGAGCACCAAAGGCCGCTCTGCCTAGTGACTGTCCCAGAGCAGCTCAAATGGCCATTCTCTTCCCTGGTCTGCCCTGAACCCAAGTGACACCTGGGGTGTCCACATCTGAGTCCTCATAGATCTTCCACTCTCCCAGTTCAGGGTACCCCTGTTGCCTGGCATTACCATCCAGGTCAGCTAACATAACCATTCTCCTCTATCAGAACAGAGGCTGGAGGCTCATGTTCTAAGTTCAAATGATGCTACTCCTGCTAGGTCACTTGGGACAGGTCCCCCCCCCCCCCCCCCCACCCAGTTTTCGCCATAGGGTACTTGTGCTCACACGGCAACATCTTCTCCTCTACTCTCCTCTATGGATTTTGAGCACATGTGCACACATGCCTAAAGTGATTTTCAAGCCACCAGGTCTAGGACTCAAGCTGTGGTCAGCCATGTGGGATTCCAGCATCTAACCACCATACCACCTGCCGGCCCAAGGACAAGGTTTTATTAAATTTCTCCAGGGCTCACTTTTGTCATCTGTGAAAAGGAAATAAGAACTCTAGCCCTATGGGAGGCCATGAGTGATCCCAACACAATGCTCTGCACACAGGAGGTGCTCAAGGTGGGGGGGAGACTGTGCACTGGCCTAGGGGTGTCAGTGGGGATCTACAACTCACTAGCTCTGTGATCTTAGGTAAGTAATGTGACTTCCCTGGGCCTTAGTTTCCCCTACCAGTAAAACCTCTTCCAGGTGTGTAGGGTCAAATTAGGGCTTGGCGAGGACCTGGCAGCTAGTAGGCACATAGGAAATGGAGGTCACCGGGGTCTCGCCCTACACAGCTACAGAGGTGGCATCTGGGGGAAGAAAGGGACGATCCTCCTAGGAGAGGGTGAGGCTGGCAGGTACTAGTGAGTGTGGCCACACCTCCTGTGGGCTGAGAACTCTCAGGCCAGAGAGGAATGGCATGGTGTGAGTTAAGAGGTGGCCAATGCCCTAGCACCCTGCTGAGCCTCTCACCTAGCATGTTGGAAGACTCAATCATGTTGGTGTCCAGGTCAGTCCAGTAGAGGCGCTGGTCAGCATAGTCGATGGTGAGGTCGTTGGCCCGGCCAACCTTGTCCACCAGCGTCATGCAGTTGGTCCCATCCATGAAGGCCCGCACGATCTTCGGTTTGCCTCCCCACTCAGTCCAGTAGATGTAGCTGGAAGGCACCAGAGAGGGCAGGTTGGGTTCAGCAAGCCAACTCTCACCATAGAGCAGGGAGATGTGATGCCAAATCCTCTCAGCTCAGTCCTCCCCTTCCTTGAGAAAGTCATGTTGATGACAAACCTCCAATAAGTAGAGGGGGTGAGAGCCTTTCTGAGCCTTTGCAAATCGTGATGGGTGGCCCCCTTACTCAGAGAGGGTAGAAATCAAGACCCTAAGGCAAAGGGGGTGCCACAGGTCAGGATTCAAACTCGGCTCTGTGACGTCTCCACCACTGTGCTTTCTTCAGCAGATCCAGAAAAGAACTTACATCCTTATTCCAGAATGTTCCAAATTGTCCTTGTTCCTTTGCTAATACCTCTACTTCTTTTTCCCTATCCTGCCATCCTAAAAACTTCCTTCCCTAACAAAGCATGCAACATGTAGGGCTAGGGCAGCCCCAGACACATCACAGACGCCTTATAGGTGGGCACCATGCCTGCTGCCCAGAAAAGAAAGCTCAGGTCCAAAGAGAGGCATCCCCTGAGTCTGTCTGGTCCCAGTGCCCAAGGCAGAGACCCCAGGAAGTCTGGCAGATAAAAACACGTTTGGGCTGAATGGGTCTTAAGCCATGGCTCAGCAGCCTGCAGGAAGCCATTTCTGAGAAGCCTAATACCGAAGGACCTGAAAGTAGCCCTGAGATTGCACAGTCTGGCAGCACGGTGCAAGCGGAGGAAGCCTGGGTGGCACTTTGGGCCCAGTTCTGCACTAACAGCCACCCGACCTTGGGCAAGTCACCTAGTTTCTCTGAGCCTCAGTTTCCACATCTCTAAACTCAGAGACACAGATACCCGCCCTGTGCAGGCTTCCTGTACACACTGAGGTGCCAGCCCGGTAAGAGCAGTCCGCACAGTGCCTGATACAGCAGCTTCCACCCCTTCCTTCTGCTCTGGTTTGTTTCCACTCTGTGAGTGAACCGGGTGACCTCCGAAGGTCCTGCCAGCCTTGGCTACCTTCAAGGCTAATGGTGGTCTGCATAACTCTACTGTCTGTGCTGGCTGATGGAGAGAGGAGGAAGGGGATCAGAACCTACAGGAAGGACCAAAAACAGCTCTTACCCTTTGGTGGGATCCAAGGCCAGTGACCTCGGGTTGTCTAGGTCCCTCCACACAAGGACCTGTCGGAACTGCCCATCCAGCCGGGCCACTTCAATCCTGTTGGTTCCAGTGTCAGCCCAATAGAGATTCTTGCCCATCCAGTCGACAGCCATGCCTTCAGGGTAGTCGAGGCCAAACTCGATCACATGCTCCACGGAGCTGCCATTCATGAAGGCCCGGCTAATGGTCTGGGGGCAGGCAAAGAGGACAAGGGCCGTGTTTTAGGAGCCAGCATCTTTGACAGACATCTAACCATGAGGAGCTTGGCAGCCTGGGCGACTACGGACACCATGTGAGACCAGATCACCGACATGTGAGCATTCTTAAATGAATGTTTGAAATGCAGCAAAATGCAACATTTTTAGAATAAGCAAACTTTGAGAGACACACACTTCAAAAAGTTCATAGAAGGTGCCAATAGGTGGTGTGGTTAAGGCACTGGTCTCTCACATGGCCGACCACCATTCGAGTTCCAGACCTGGCGGCTTGAAACTCATTCCAGGCGCATGTGCATCCATGCCCAAAATCTCAGGAGGAGAATAGTGAAGAAGAGACTATGTTGTGGCCACATCCCCTGGGAGTGATTTCTCACTTTCTCGCTCTCAATCTCTCTCTCTGTCTCTCTAGCAAGCACATGTACCCTATGGCATAAATCTCTCCCCCCAAAAAAAATTTATGGAAGAAATGCATTATGGCAAAGTCATGAGTGGATTTAAAAAATTTTGACATCAAAATAAACTCACACTTTAATTCCATTTTCCACAAACCTTTTGAAGTCTGTATGTGTGTATTTGTGTGTGTGTGTGTGTGTGTGTGTGTGTGTTATGAGCCTTAAAGACACTTGTTTCCTTTCAACTAGTAATTTTCCTCATGACACTTTATCCCACGCTAACAAAAACACAAACAAGGAACAATTCAAAATAGAAAAAGGCTTCACATGCAGATGTTTATTACTATGGCATTGTTTAGAGTTGAGAAAAAGCTGATGTACCTGAACACTTATGAAAAGTAAATGGTTAATAGGGAAGGGCCAACAGGTGATGAATAAGTTAAAGTGGCTGAATCCCAAATGGCTGCCTGTGCAGTTCAAGTCCTGGATCTGGCAGCTTGGGAATCATGCCAGGCACATGTACATGGGTGCCCAAAATCCCAAGAAGATAATAGAGGAGAGGGTACTGTGGCATGGCCATCTCTCTGGGGGTGATTTCTCTCTCTTTCCTCTCTTTCTCTGGCAAACACACATGCTCAATAGCAAAACTAAAAATAAATAAATGTTTAAGGAATATCTGCAGAGTGAAAACTCATAATGCATTTTTGCATGAAAAATGTCATTTCCGATGACCCAATATTTTACAAATACTTTATTTTTTTAAAAAAAAAGTATATTCAGAGCATGTAAAGTATGGGCCAGTGGTGGTGGCAGAGCAGCAATGAGCTGCTGAGTCTATGTGGAAGATCATGGGTTCGGTTCCTAGCTGACCAATACACAGTGGCGAGTGCCCCCGTGACCTTGACTGGTTGGGAAGGCTGGAGAGGGGATTACAGCATGATTCTCTGTCGGGGTTGCCTGTCTGTCTGTCTGTCTGTCTGTCTTTCTTTCTTTCTTTCTCACGACAGAAACTTAAAGAAAAAGAGCTGAGCTGGCAACTTGGTCTGTTGTTTGAGGCAGCCAGACCCTACATCAAGCAGCTTTTGAGAAACACACCAGGCATGGGTGCAAACATGCCCAAAATCCTAAAAGGAGGGACAGATGAAGGAAAGGGGATTATGGTGTGACCATCAGCCAATGGGGGTGCTTTCTCCTTTCCACCTCTCTGTCTCTCTCTGGCAAGCACACATGTCCCCTATAAGACAAAAAGAAAGTTTAGAAGGGGCCAGCAGGTGGTATAGTGGTTAAGGTACTGGAATCCCACATGGCTAACTGCAGTTCAAGTATCAGACCTGGTTGCTTGCTTTCTCACTTTCCCTTTCTCTGTCTCTGATCAAATTAAAAAATAATAACAAATGGAATTAAATAAATTATTTTAAAAAGTTTATAAATTTTAATGAAATATCTGTTATAATGTCAAGTGAAAAATCATATGTAGCATATGATCATGATTATAAGAAATATTATCACAGGAGAAAAGACTCAAAGGAAATACACTGAGGTGTCAGCCTGGTTGACTCTAGCTGGTGAGGTAATGGATGATTTTAATTTTCTCCCTTATACCTTTCTATCTCCCTTTTTCTCAAAAAAACAAAAACAAAACAAAACCCACAAATCCTTGGAATTTTCTTTCTTTTATTTTCTTCAGATTTTTGTTGTTGTTAAAGGGAGAGGGCACTCACCAGGAAAAGACAAAGAGTGAGGGAAAGTGAGAAATCACCCCCCGGGGGTTCGCCAGGATACAATCCTTTCTCCTCTTTCCTCTCTGGATTTGAGGCATGCACACACACACACCCAGCATTTTTCTCAGGCCACTGGGTTCAGGACTCAAACTGTGGTGTAGACCATATGGGATCCAGCACCTTAACCACTATGCCACCTGCTGGCCTGTGACTTTTAAAATCAAGAAAATCTTTAAGAGATCTGTAATACAAAAGGTACAACTCAAAAGACAGTTGATTAAACCGTTTTAGTTGTCCAATGCTTTGGAATGGGGATCAGCGAACTTTGGTAAAGGGGCAGATAGTCAGTATTTTAGGCTTCACAGGCTGTTCAGGTCTGTCACAACTCCTCAACTCAGAAGCACAAAAGTGATCACGAACAACTCGTAAACAAAGGAGCACTGCTGTATTCCAATACGACTTCCTAGTAACAGAAGGCTAGCCCATGGACCTGTTTGCCAAATCCCGCTTTAGAAGCTGCAAAGGTCTTGCCCCATGTTTAACCAGGATGTTTACATTTGCACTGTGAATAAAGAGGGTTTACCAGGCAAATGGGCACTGATGAGGGGTAGGGGGAGTCTGACGTTAATGCCAATTTATAACAAATGTTTCACATCCATACAAGACCATGTGTGTGTCTACTGGGTTTACTCATCATAACCAATTATATATATGTTTATTTTATTTTTTAAAGGTTCTTTCTTCCATGAATAAGAGAAATGCAGGGAGACATACCCCCAGTGGTGTCTCCACGTGTGATCCATTCCTGGCTTCAGCTAGCCCTGGATCGTGGGTATGTGTACCTGGCACATTCAAGGAGGTCTCTGGATGCTAATCCAGAACCCTCCCACGTGAGTCATTCACACAGAGCACTGCATTTATTGCTACACTACCATCCAGCTCATACATATAAACACAAGTGTATGCATGTGTGTATATGTGTGTGTGTGTACATATTTAATTGTTAGGGAGTGTGTGCATGCGCCAGCGAGAAAAAGAGAGAGAGAGAAACTATCCTTTTGATGGGGTATGGTCACACTGCAAGCCTTTCTCTCTTTCTCCATCCTGTCTGAACCTTAGACATGCATGCATACATACCCAGAAGCGTGCCTTTCAAACCACTGGGGCCAAGATTTGAACTACAGATGGCCATGTGGGATCCAACTCCCTTAATCCCTAGGTTATGGGGCTGGTGCCACATAGTTATTAAAGTAGATACGCTAACATTTTATTAGCTTGAATTGAGTTACAATAAATATTACAGTTTGGGACCAGCCCCATGGCACAGTAGTAATGTTGAGAGAAGCCAGATCCAACATGGTGACTGCAGTTTGCATCCCCAGCCTGGTCAGCCTGAAACACGCAAGGCACACACAAGTGCCCTGGAGCCAATGGGCTGGAGGACTAGAGGAAGGGGACCACAGCATGACCAGATCCTATGAAGGATTCTCTCTCTGTCTCTCTCTCAAATAAACCTGTGCTCTACCTTGAATAAAGAAAAATAAATATAGTTCTTTTAAAAAGTTTTTTTTTCAGCCTTTGAGGCAATAAGATCACAGACCAGGCTTTCCCATAAAAGCCACCTGTCTATGCAATCTAGCACACGGTACCTTCAGGCTGACATCTGTCCAATAGATGTGGTTGTTGGACACATCAAAGTCCAGTGCTGAGGCCTCCTTGACGCCCGTGAGTGGGATGGCCACGTCATTGTTGTTGGTCTCCAAGGAGATCCTGTGGATGGCGGCTCTGCTGGTGAACACGAGGAAGGCCTCAGGCACAATGCAGGTCTTCATGTCACTCAGCAGCTCCAGGCCAATGGGACAGCCGCACCTGGTTGCACGGGGTGTGAAGAAGCATAGGTGGCTGCAACCCCCATTCCTATCCGCACACGGGTTGGTTCCTGGAAGGAAGCACACAGGCTCTGAACATCAGCAGCTCAGCAAAGGCAGGGGTGCAACTACTCTGCAGTAGGGCTGGCTTTTGACTATGGCAACTGAAGGTGTCTCTTGGCATAGCCAAATGGCAGCAATAAAACCATCAGGGGCTCAGACTGGTCCCTACATCTAGCAGGCACTGGTCCCAGGGCATCACCTGTTTCAACTCACCCCATTGACCTAGAAGATAGGAGTTACTCATCCCCATTTTTCAGTTGAGGAAACTAAAGCAAAGAGAGGCTGTTAAGGGTAACCTGGGCAGAGGCCGACAGGTGGTGTTATGGTTAAGGCACTGGACTCCCACTGACCGACCGCAGTTCAAGTCCTGGACCTGGTAGCTTTCTCTCTCTCTCTCTCTCTCTCTCTCTCTCTCCATATCTATAGCTATATCTACACATGATCAAATTTTTTTTAATGTATTAATAATAAATAAAAGTAAATAAGTAATTTTTTTTTTAAAGGTAACCTGGGCAGGAAGTTACAGAACAGCTCAGCAAGAACTCGAATGCAGGCAATCCAGTCTCCTGGACTGAGTTCCAGCCCAAGAAAGATGCAAAATGTCTCAAGGCAGTGACTGAGCAAGCTGTCCCTCCCAGGGCCAGGCCTCCTGGCCTGCTAATGGAACCGGCTCCCGAGATTCTTCAAGAATGCTTCCTTCAATTCACCTTCACTCTCAGCAACCTCGAAAACTCAGGTTCACCCAGGACAAAGGCACCGCTTTTTTTTTTTTTTTTTTTTTTTTTTAAAGCAAATGGTATATTCACTTATTTTTTGGTCAGCCGATTAATCTCATGCTGTTAAAACTGGCTTTAGGGCTGGCAGGTGGCATGGTGGATAAGGTGCTGGACTCCTACATGGCCAAGCATGGTTCAAGTCTCATATCTGGTGGCTTGGTCTCTTTCTCTCTCTCCTTTTCTCGTCAAATTAAAAAATAGTAATGACAAATAAAGTTAAATAAATAATTTTTTGAAAACCGGCCTTAATTTTGTGTTAAATATTTAAGCTAACAGGACCAGCAGGTGGCATAATGGTTCCATCACTGGACTCCCACATGGCCAACCACGGTGCGAGTTCTGGACCTGGAGGCTTGAGACTCATGCCGAGCATCTGTGCCCGCATGCCCAAAATCCTGAGAGGAGAATGGAGAAGAAAGGATTGAGGCATGGCTGTCCACCTTGGGAGGTGATTTCTCGCTTTCTGTCTCTGTCTCTGCCCATTTCTCCAGTGAGTACATGCGTTCTATAGGAAAAACCTCTCTAAGAAAAAAAAAAATTAAGCTAAGAAAGAATCCTTTCCCCAGCTCCTTTAGTAAATCATGACATGAAGACATGAGAGAAGAGCCCAATTTCTTAACTTTAAATCACAGCCCCATGGACACCTCCTTTTTTCTTATCTCTGGGGCTTTTTATTTTTTGAACAATTCCTCACTGATGGTCCACACCTTCCACAGTGGATAGTGCATGTGATTTTTTTTTTTTTTTTTTTTTTTTGGAGAGGTTTTCGCTATAGAGCGTGTGCACTCGCCAGAAAGACAGAGAGAGATAGAGAGATAGAAAGCGAGAAATCACCCCCCCAGGGGGGGATGGCCATGCTGCAATCCCTTCTCCTCCATTTTCCTCTTGGGATCTTGGGCACACACGCACATGCACCCGGCGTGAGTTTAAGCCGCCAGGTCTGGGACGCGAACCGCGGTCGACTACGTGGGAGTCCAGCGACATAGCCATTACGCTAACTGCTGGTCCCAGTGCATGTGATTTTAAAGATAGCCGATAAAACTAAATTTGTCGATCCCTTCATCTCTGTGTCACGAGTACCAGTTTCAATAAAGGCCCAATTGCAGAGACAAAAGCACTAGCTTCTCTGAGGGCACCTCACACTGCCTCACCTCCAGGTCTCCTCAGCTGTCCTGTCTGCTGGGCAAACCCTAAACCCTGCCCCCACCTGCTCCCTCAATTCCAAGAGCAGTTATCTCCCCTTGTATTTTTTTTTTTTTTTACGTTTTTGTGTTCATTTCTTCCATAAGAGACAAAGAGAAAGACACACACACACACACACACACACACACACACACATACACACACACACATATATATATTCAAAAGGGAACACATGCCATAATCAACTCTCAATCTCAGGTGGCCTGGACCACAGGCATGCATGCACACATCGAGCGAGCTCAGGGAGGTCCTGAGATAAGAACCCAGGACTTTTCCCATGTGGGTCCAGTTGTGTTACTACTGTACCACCACATGGCCCACTCCCTTGTATTTTATTATTTTTAAAATTTATTTATTTTTGAGAGTTTTTTTGCTATAGGGCACATGTGCTCGCCAGAAAGACAGAGAGACCGAGAGACAGAAAGTGAGAAATCACTCCCCAGGGGGGATGGCCACACCACAATCCCTTCTCCATTCTCCTCTCAGGATCTTGGGCACATACACACGTGCCCGGCATGAGTTTAAGCCACTGGGTCCGGGACTCAAACCGCTGTTGACTACATGGGAGTCCAACAACATAGCCATTACGCTAACTGCTGTTCCCTCCCTTGTATTTTAAAGCAGGCATCCCAGTGTTATCATAGTCACAGCTATCCAACTGGCCAGGGAGCTGACTCAGAGGCATCTCACTAGACTTTAAGCAACTTGACAGCAAGCACTGCGTCCTCTGTTCATTCATTCACTCATCTGGCAAAGACGTCCTGAGCTCCTCCGCAGCAATAGGCACCAGGGCACCTGCCTGCACTGGGCCTGTTCCCCACAGTTCCACCCGCCTGCAGCCACTTCTACTTCAGTATAACAAGCTGACCTGCATTTGGAATCCGCTTCACAAAGAGAAAAATTATCATGTCAAACAAAGACTTTCTAAATGGACTACTTACAGATCCTGGCTTTCAGGTGAAAGGTGTATGTTTGAGGGTTGGAGCCTGGCTGGCTACAGCAGAACACAGTCACAACCCGGCCCAGCAATGGGGTCAAGGCAGGCTCTGCCTCCTTCTCCCCGAAGTAAATGAGGCAGGCAAAGGGATGCTTTGGGCACAAAAGATCTTTGCCAGGGTCTGACACTCAACAATGTTAGCCACTACTGTACTGACAACACTCCTAGTCCATAACCGTGACCAAGTCAATGTCCCTGGTCTACACACTACCTGACTCACATAAGTCTTTTACCAGACCACTGTCCGTTTCCCTCACTGCCCATCATAGAGTGGGGCACCCCCGCTGGACACTTAAGCCCCAGGCTTGGACCTGTCGTCACTCCCTTGTGCCAGCTGGCATGGCTGAGCAACGGCTCGGGGCTCCCCTGACTCACCAACAACCTTGGCCACGTTCACCGCTTTGAGGCCCATGAGGTCAGGCAGCTGGTCGATGATGACATCCCGGCTGGCCTTGACCTTGTGCACTCGCTCGATGCTGCGCCGCTGCCAGTCAGTCCAATAGATGAAATCCCCCAGCAACGTGAACCCAAAAATGTGCGGCAGCTTGTCCTCCAAGAGGGTGCGCCTCTTCGTCCCGTCGATGTTGATCACCTGTGGTATGGCAGAGACATGGGTCTGGATGGGCTGAGGCTGCGCCAAAGACGACCAGCCCCACCCCACCTGGGCCTGAGCTGCCTGAAATGAGACCTCCTGACTCCCTGGGTCTGCGGCCTTGTCTGCACTTTGCCAGGTACAGTAAAACACCAGGAGCCACAGCTCATTTGGTGCGCTGAATAAATGACACTTTTCATTATAATGCCAGGTGCTCAGCTGAGGGAGCAGTGACGGGGCCAGTTCTTGTGTCCATCTCCATAGCCTCTCCTACCTGGGGGAGGCTATCATAGCGGGTCGGGCAGCAGAGTTTGAAACAGGTCAGGCAGACTGGTGTTCTCTCCCTTTCCATTGTGGCTACCTGAAGAACAGGTGTGGGCCTCAGACCAGGGTATGTCAACAAGAATGAGTCCTGGGATCCATTAGCAATGCCTGCCCTAGGTGCAGCAGTGGGAGGTCTAGGTCACACCAACCACAGTTCCCAAAGCTTTGCAACCTCAAGACCTGGGGGAAAGATGTTCCCACCTCTTTGTGAACCCATTTCCTACTCAGTCAGAACCGGAGACACCCTGAGAATGTCTCCAATCTTAAGTCTAAACCTATAGATCTAAGATGCTTTCCACCCTGTTTGCCCCAGGATGTAAAAGTGAAATTTTTTTTTTGAAGAGTTCAATGCTGATTAAAAGCAGCCACCACAAAAACCACAGGGGAGGAAATACTGTCAAATGTGGAAACCACTAAACAAACTGACGCACACAGACACACAGGATAAGACAAGATTCTGATGATCGATGATCCCGGAGCTTATGTTAAAAGGAAAACTTGGGAAAGACGCAACATCCAAGCTCTCGGGACAGGATGAAAGAGCCACAAGGCAATTAAAGGCAAGCTTCAGCAGGCTTCCTGCAGCCAGATGACATTTCCGGCTCATCAGAAAACCTACAAATCCTCTGTTTTGCAGGAGGCAAAAATACGAGACAGATGGAATCCGTGTTGAGCAGAAAAGACTTTGGTCCTCTCTTGTCGGACAGTACAGGACAAAACTGTCAGGTCATCCAGGAGCAGCAAGCAGCTCTGAGACCCACAGCCAAGGGCCTCACCCAGCTCTGCCCCAGGGTGCTCTGCGAACTTGAGTGAATCCTTGGGCCCAGAGGATCTGTTTCTCCACCTGTAGCTGAGAGGATTAGACTAGCTCAGTAGCTAATGTCACCCAGGAAACTGAACAAAACAAAGAAGATGCCTGGGCCCCAATTTGGAGCAATTAAGCTAGAGTGGGAGGAGCCTTACCCCCCACAGGTGGCTCTGATGAGCAGACCAGGTGGAAACACTGGATGAGAACAGCCCTTCAATGGAGGCCTCACGTGGAGGCTGGAGCCCAGGTTTTACCAGTTGCTGTGCTGAGCTCTCCACACCATTCCCGGTCGCTCCTAGGAGCAAAGGGCAGGTGATGCAACAGCCTTTGTCCCAAACAGCTTGTTTATGCTCTGCCCCCACACCAGGAAGGCACATAAAAGCTCTGTGGTAGATACAGAGAACAGCTTTCAGGCTGGGCCCTACCATGCAGCAAAGAGCCCACACCAGGGAGGGCTCTCACCTGGATTTACAGCCAAGGGAGTGCAGGTGGGTGACGATAAACAGTGTTTCCAAGAACACACGGCCAGTGAGAGGAGAGGCATAAGCCGGCGTGGGGACCCATCTGTCGTCGGACTCAGAATAACTGGGTCTGCGGGAGGGAGAACCGTAGATAACATGAAACACCACTGAGGAAATAATCTGGGGCCAGCAGTGGTGGCACAGCAGTAAGGTAACACTCCACGATCCTGAAGAAATATGGGAAGGTCCTGGGTTCACAACCTGAGGTCTCTCTGTGCACGTGAGGCATGAGTGCACACTCATGACCCAGCCTGGCTGAGGTTGGGGGTTACATCACAGCATGAAAACCCTCCTTGGGGTACCTGTCTCTCTCTCTGTGTCCCTCTTTCATAAACAAAATAAACTATACAGTAAAAGAAAATCCATACCTAGAAAAAGAAAGGACTCTAGTTTTGTTTGCTTGGTTTTGCTTTAGAAGAGACTTTTGCTATAGGATGCATGAGCTCACTGGAGAGACAGAGACAGAGAGACAGAAAGCAAGAAATCACTTTCCAGGGAGGATGGCCACGCCACAATCCCTTCTCCTTCATTCTCGAGATTTTTGGCAAGCATGCACATGCTCCCAGGTATGAGTTTCAAGCCTCCTTGTCCGGGACTCAAACTGCATTTGGCATGTGAGAGTCGAGCAACATAATCATTACACCATCTGCTGATCCCAGGACTCCAGGTTTTAATCTACCAGGTCAAATGAACTCTTCAAGAAGCTTTTCCCTTATTTCTCTATTTCATTTCAAGATATGTCAAATCGAAATGAGAGGACAGAGGGCACATTCTTCCTGGCTTCATTCAAGAACAATGAGAAGGACTCATGAAAGACTTGGCAAACAGGATGACAGGCACTGGTTGACAGCCACTTCCTCTTTCCTCCTCTGCTCCCCACTCCCTGGTGCCCCAAAACAAAGGGGGAGGAGACAAAGAGCTGCTCTTCCTGGGCCAGATCAGGCTGTGCCCTCAGTAAGGACGAGTCGGTGACCCTGGGCTGGCAGAGCCTCCCTTGGAATCTGCACAGTGACTGGGAAGCCTCTCCACAACCCCATCATTTTCCATCCAGATCACAAAACCCCTGGCACACCTGCTGACTCGCCGCCGAGCTGGAAAAACATTGGGCCTGCAATGAGCAGTTCTCAGCTGCTCTGACATTGGTGGTTGAAGGTGCTGGACTCCCACATGGCTGGCCACAGTTCTTGCTTTCTCATTTTCTCTCTCTCTCTCTGTCTGATCAAACTAGAAAATAATAATAATAAATAAAGTTAAATAATAATTCTTTTTTTTTAACTGCCAGAGGCTGTGTGCACTCACCAGAGAGCGAAAGTACCCTCTAGTGCGTGTGGTCACACCACAACCTCTTCACTTCTCTATCCTGTCAGGATTTGGTGCACACATGCATATGTGTTTTCTAAGTCACCAGGGCTGAGATTCGAACTGTGGTTGGCTATGTGGAATCTGACCGCCTTAGCCAATAGGCAACAGGGCCAGCTCCCAAAGTAGTCTTTTGATGACAACCTTCAGCACACTTTGACCAGCTCCAACATTTCTATAAAAGTAGCTGGACCTTTCCCAAATCCTGCAGCTCAATTGTAGGGGAAGGAACTGTCATTCCAGCTTTCTCTGGACCCAAATCAGAGGCTTCCACCTTTCCTTGAGCCAGAGCTTTCCGATAATCCTGAAGCAAGCCAGTCTTTTAGTGAGCATGAGGAGGCGAGACAGAGAACGTGCTCACCCTGACTCCTGGGAGGGTAACGATTGAAACAGAATTCAGAAACAGGATCAAATTTGAGGCACCACAAATGCTGGACTTGGTAAAGACCTTGTGAGACAGATTGTCTAGGGGACTGTTCAGCAAACCTCTGTAAAAGAAAGTCTCTGGAGCATGAAGATAGCCACAGAGAACACACGAATGGGCATGGCTGTTTCAATAAAACTTCACTGATAAAAAACAAAATTTATTCATGGACACTGAAATTTGAATTCCATATACTTTTCAAATATCATAAAATATTATTCTTCTGGGACCAGCAGATGGCCGAATGGGTACATTGCTGGACTCCCACACAGTAGACCATGGGTTGAGTCCTGAATCCGGAGGCTTAAAATTCATGCCAGGTGCATATATGTACGTGCCCAAAATCCCAAGGATAATGGAGGAGAAGGGACTGTGGTGTAGTCAGCCCCCCGAGGGGTGATTTCTCGCTTTCTGTCTCTCTCTCTCTTTCTCAGTCTCTCCAGTGAGTGCACATACCCTATAGCAAAAATCTCTCTCTTGAAAAAAAAAATTCTTCTATTTTTTCAACCATTAAAAAATATAAATACTTTAGCTTAAGAATGGTACCTTTCTCTCTGTCTCTTTCTTTCTACTTGACCAGAGAGGGATGGAGAGAGAGGGAGAGAAAGTGAGAAAGCAAGCCACCAGGTCTAGGAGTTGAACTGTAGTTGGCCATGTGGGAGTCCAGCGCTCTTAACCACCATGCCATCTGCTGGCCCCTCGACTGTAGTTTTTCAATCACTACTCTAGGAGTTTCTTGTCCTCATTTTTCAGGAAAGGAAGCTAGACCCGGGAGGTTATGACTAAAGACCATGACCTGGTCTAGCCAGATGCCAAAGGCACTAGGGTAACAGCCTTGCTATGAGTTTTCTGTCTCTAGCCTCTTCCCAAGACAAACAGAGCAGGTGCCTACCTCCCCGACCGGCCCATCAGGGAACTTGACCAACAGCTGTGAGGTGAGAAGGAAGCGTGAGAAGACTCTAAAGAGGCCCACCCTAAGCTATGCTCCAAGGGGCAGGGCCTGCCGCTGTGGGGTCTGAAGGTCTGTACACGAAACCACAGACCCCAGGAAGTCACCTGACATGGGATTCCCGTGTAATGAATCCATTTCCGTGGACTTGGTTGTGCAAAGAAACCGAGCCAACCTTTAACAACACACATTTGAAAACAATTCTGTAGTCTGATGGGATAATATCACACCCAGTCAGATGCAAAACCCAGAATAAAAACTGCTAGATATTTTGTTTTGCATTATTAAAAAAGTTCTTAAAAACACATACATGGCTCCTGGCTCCACTGACAGAAAGGCTGGTGCTCACGAGGGGACGGTAAGGCCTAATGGCCTTGCCTCCTGTCACTCCTCAATGAGTGTTTAACATCAGGACAGGGGACAAATGCCTAGCAAGGGGCAAATGGGGGGCACTAAGGAGGTATGTATGAGTAGGAATGACAAGGGGTATGGATGAAGGAAGTCACGTCTGACACAGAGTAGTTGTGTTCCAAGCCCCTCCCAGGGGTCAACACAGAGACCTCAATTCAAGTTGGACCTCACAGAGCTCGCATCTGCTTTGGGAGACAAGGCCAGCGCTCAGACAACAGAATAACAACAACAATGATGACAATGACTCCATGGCCAAGCGGCAGCACAAGCCTGGATGGGTGTAGAAGGGCTACAGCTTCCAGCCACGAGAAGCAGTCTCTGGGCAGGAACCAGGATGTCGTCATTTTGGAAAGGAATACCCTGCTGGGTGGCCAAGTGGGTGGAGGAGGCAGGCCCTGCCAGCACATGAGTCCATGGCATATGGTGGAGGGGACCCCAGACCTTCAGGGGAGAGGCCTAGGGCAGCCGGGCATGCATCTGGGGCTCGTGAGAGAGCTGTGGACAACAGGAAGTGCTTGGGGAGGCCCCCACTGCTGTCCCAGGCCTGGCATCTGCTGAGCAGCATGGTCAGCGTGAGGGAAGAACTGGGTCAACAGTCAGAGACTCCTTGGGAGGCAATGGATCCTTGTTGCTGCACAAATGAAGTGGCACCTTGTGGCATGTGACATCAGAACCACAGCAAGTCAGAGGAAGAGAAGCTCACAGCCAGGCTCCAGAGCCCAGGAGGTCAGTGAGGCAGGAACATGGATGCCTAGGCCCAAGGGTGCACACTGGAGGGTCACAGATAGGCTGGGCATAGCTAAGGGCATCCATGGGGCTGGAACTTCCAACCCTAAGGGCTCTAGAATCAGAAAGAGAGTGAAGGATGAAGGATGAAGCAGCACAAGGCTGGAATTCCCAGACCAACAGGCTGGAAAAACAGTGAGCAGAGGCAGCTACAGGGAAGCAGAGAAAGAGGGCTGCACCCAGGGGACCTCAGCCCACGTCCATTCAGGCTGCAGATGTGGGGCAGGTTCTGAACATGGCTCCAACCTGCACCTGTCAGGATTGACCTGGATGGGTCCCAACAGGTGGGGAGAGGAGCTCAGGGCTGCCCTTCAGAGTGAGGCCGGTAGTGGCCCCAGCCTGCACTGGGAGCTGCCCCATGACTCCCAGCTGTTACTGATGACAGCAACTAGCTGGCCATCAGATGGGGCTGCCACCGCCGTGTACGTCAATCGGGCTGAGGGAGGCTGGTCTGGACCTGATGTCCAGGACAGCTGTCACAGAAATGGCCATAAGGAGACCCTACCTGGGCACAGCCACATGGACTGGCCTGTGATCGCCACTGTGTTCTGGAAATCTGATCTGTGTGCCGCTAATACCATCCAGATGAAACCCTGCTTCACCAGCTCAGCACTTGCAGATCTTTGTTCCTCTCCCAATTCATCAAGGGATCAGCCACAGCTGCCCCGTAAAGTCCTCCTGGGGGTGGAACACTGGGAGCCTGATTACCGCTTCAAAGGGAGAGCTGGTCTAGCACCCTAAAACCCTTTCTCCTGTGCCTGCACTGAGCTTTCAGAACCAGGTCAGGCACACGACCGCAGTGAACGGCATCCCTTCTCCCCATCACAGGTGAGCAGCAAACGTGACCAGGGCTGATGTGGCTCCTTAGCACCTGGCTTGGCCATTTCATCAACCTTTCACGGCCACAACTTCTTGGAAATGTCACTGCTGTTCAAATGTGTCTGGTCTCTTTCCTGACCAGGTTTATACCTTCCCTAACCACTGTTCCTACCTAGAGTCCAGCTGTATCCTGGGAAAGGATGGGTGGGAATCACAGCTCCTTGCACCTCAGCTGCCATCCCCAACCCCCAAAGCCAAAGTGAGGTCAGACTACCTGGAGCTACCTACTGTATTTGGTGACCTGTATTTGTGACCCTGCAGAAGTCACTGTCCCCTGACCTATGTCATTTGCAAATGGGGACTATGCCACATATCTCAAAATACTGTGGGACAAGCCCATGACAGGATGCTCACTATCACTGATGGCCAGGAAAATGCAAATCAAAACCACATGTGAGGGACCAGCAGTTCACGTAATGGCTATGTTGCTGGCTCCCACGTAGTTAACTGCAGTTTGCGTCTCAGGCCTGGTGGCTTAAACTCACACCGGGCGCGTGTGCGTGCGTGCCCAAGATCCTGAGAGAACAGAGAAGGGACTGCGGTGTGTCCATCCCCCCTGGGGGGGTGATTTCTCACTTTCTGTCTCTCTGTCTCTTTCTGGTGAAGGCCTGCAACCTATAGCAAAAAGCTCTAAAAAAAAAAAAAAAAGTGTGATACCACTGCACACCCAGTAGGATGGCTATAATTAAGAAGAGAGTTTAAAGACTGAAAAGTGGTGCCAGACAGTAATACAGCGGCAAAATACAGCACCATGTGAGACAGATCCACACTGGCAGCTGTTGGTTAGCATGGGGAGATGAGGAGCTGAGGCCCTGACAGCCATGCACGTGTGTGCCCACGGTCCAGGCTAGCTGAGGCTGAAGGTGGTCATGGCCTTGGGACCTTCTGGAGGGTGGTCTCTCTCCCTCACACTCATAGAAGAGATAAATAAACGTAAAAAAAAAAAAAAAAAAAAAAAAAAAAAAAAACAGAAAAGAACAAGCGTTGGTGAGACAGAAATTGGAACCCTTATACATTGCCAGTGGGTGCAAAATGGCGCAGCTGCTGTGGGAAAGTGTAATGGTTTTTCAGTAACTCAAAACATAAAGTTACTACGTGACCCAGCAATTCCAGTGCTAGGTATATACCCGGGATTAAAAACACGTGTTCAAACAGAAATGTGTACGTGAATTTTCATACCAGCAGCATTCACAGTAGACAAAAGGTGGAAACAACCCAAATGTCCACCAGCTGATGAATGGATAACAAGATGTGGTCTCTCTACACAACGGAACACTATCCAACCATAAAAAAGAAATGAAGGGGGCCTGCAGGTGTTGTGGAGGTGAAGGCAGCTGGATCCCACATGGCTGGCTACACAGTTTGAGTCCTCGAACTGGCAGCTTGAAAATCATGCCAGAGGGGCCAGCAGGTGGTGTGGTGGTTAGGAACGCTGGACTCCCACATGGCTGACCGTGGTTCAAGTCCCAGACCTGGCAGCTTGCTTTCTCTCTCTTTCTCTCTCTCTCTTTCTCTCCTTTCTCCCTCTCCCTCTGCCCCTCAACTTGTTCCCTCCCTCTCTGGTCAAATTAAAATAAATAAATAAATAAATAGTTAAATAAAATAATTTTTAATAAAGAAAAAAAATCATGCCAGAAGCACATGTGTGCATGCTCAAAATCCCAAGAGGAGAATAGAGAAGAAGGAATTATAGCATGGCCATCTCCCCTGGGGGGTTATTTCCCTCTCTCTCTCTTTGGTGAGTTTATGTACCAAGTAGCAAAAGAAAGAAAGGAAAGGAAGCACTGACATAAGCTACAACATGGCTAGACCTCAAGAACATCATGTTACAGAATGAAGCCAGACACAAAAGGCCACATAGCATGTGATTTCGCTCACAGGAAATGTCCAGGATAGGCAAATTCAGAGACAGAAAGGAGATTAGTGGTTGCCAGTGGCAGGGCAGACAAGGAGGAAATGAGAAGTGACTGCTGATGGGTATGACATTTCCTTTTGGGGTGATGGAAGTGTTCTGGAAGTAGACGGTGGGGATCACGCCACCCTGCTATAAATGTATTCAACGTCACTGCACTGTCCACTTTAAATAGTTAAAATAGTCCATTTTATGTGAGGTTCGTTTTATCACAATAAAAATAAACCACAACTGTGGGGGTTAACAGAGTGACGTCTGGAATAGGTCGTGTAATGTCAGCTGACACACGAGTCCCTAACCTGCTCTTACAGGTAGGTGAGGTCCACAAAGACCATCCTCAGCTGTTCCAGAAATAAGCACTTGGCCTTCCAGCTCACAGGCCTCGAGATGAGTGTCTTCAAACTCCCTTTCACAAGAAGATCTTGGGGGAAAAAATCATTTACAGGGAATCCCAACAGCAAATGACAACTGTAGTGACTTGGGTTTTCAGGGGAGGAGCATCCACCCGGCCTCCTCCAGTCCAGACTTCACATCACGAGGTACTGAGTCCTCTCCCCTAGAAACACAGACACGTACTGGTGTTCTCAATCCTGTCTTCCCCCTGCAAGTTGCCTCGCTGAGGCGTCCCCTGGGAGCTGTGAAAGAGAAGGTGACCTCCATGGTGCTGTCAATGAGGAGTGATGTGACCACCTGGAGATATTCCAGAAGTTATCAGAAACAGAGGAAGGCATGCACCCTGAGGAGAAGTACCTATGTCTTTGCCTTCAAAGAGGACAATGTAACCACCACGTCGACGGTGTCAGAGCACCTCAAGAAAAGGCTCAGCGGAGGCTACATGGTGAGCAAGAAGCAGATTGCCAAAGAACACACACAGGATGATGCCACTTAAATGAAATCATATTAAATATGCAGAGCCAGACCACAAGCCGCCCTTCAGGGAGACATCTACATAACAAAATGCCTTTAACTGCTCAGGAATAACTCACCAAATTCAGAAGAGTGATTGCTTCTGGTCTTGATAATGTTTTATGTCTTGAGCCAGGTGGTGGATGGATATATGTTTTGTTGTAACTTTGTGTTGGGACATAGTTTGAGGCTCATGAGAAGCGTCGCAAGTAGCACAGAGGCTTCTTGTGTTACCTTCCCGCCAGCCTTTGGGATGATAAAACCTTACACAAGCACAGTACACTATCCGGGGCTACTCACTCAGTCCAGACCCTCTCAAGGCCTTTCTGTGTATCAGAAATATCACCAGAAATTGTTTTCAAGGGTTCCACCTGGCCAAATAGCAGCGCACCACATCCACCAATGTCCTGATGTGTGCTTCGGGCTGCAGGAGTGGCCAGAACTCACCTCTGGATAAGACTGGGGGGCCCTAAGACATCTGGGCAGCATACCCATATCAAATAGCTTCTCCCCCGGTTCAAAGCACCCCTGCCGAGATGACTCACCTCAATTTTATCTGTCTTGGCGTCTCCCCAGTAGAGCTTTCCCTCCTGCAGGTCCAGGGCCAGGCCATTGGGCCACCCAAGGGAGGTGTTCACCAGAACTTGTCGCTCCTGCCCGTCCAGGTTGGCACATTCGATTTTGGGGTTTTCCCCCCAGTCTGTCCAGTACATGAGGCTGGAGAAGAAACAGTTGTCCATGACACTATCCATCTGTCTTATCTCTGCTGCAACCCCAGTGCCAAGAGGGACACCTACCCCCTTCTCTCAGATGTGCTCAGTTAATGCTGGAGGACTGAATGGGCCAACTGTGAGGGACAGGGTGGCCCCATACAGGCTTCCAGGTCCTCGGACTCACGGGCTGGGGTCATCTCCCAGCACATGCCTACCAAGTGCCTGGGGCAGTCTCATCTGACCTGTGGGCTGGGGGAACTAAGTACCCAGAGGAAGGAAGGAGGCAGACTGGAACTTATTATTATTTTTTAATCACACTCACCAGAGAAATACAGAGAAACAGAGAGAGAGAGGGAGAAAGCACCCCCATTGGTGCACAGTCACACTGCAATCCCTTTGCCTCCATTTCTCCATCCTATCGGAATTATATACACACATGCACACACCCAGCATGTTTTTCACCAGGGCTGGGATTTGGGCCACAGTCAACCATACAAGATCCAGGTCCCTTAACTAGTAAGGTATGGGGCTAGCTCCAGACTGGAACCTTCTGCAAATAATGGAAGGGCTCCTCGCTCGTGCAAAGGAAATGTAACTTGTTCTCTGAAGCCCCAAGGAAAGAAACTAGATCCTGGGCAGCAGCTCAGGAGCAGAGGTGCCACTGCAGAAAAACCAGCCCAACTGCACCCCTGGTCCCTGCCTCTGCTTCTGCTGCATCTCACCCAGCTGGCCAGCCCCTCTTCCTCACTTCCTGGGATCTCATGATCCGAGCCACCTGACTGCAGAAACCATTTCTGGGGACCCTTGGATAACTAATGGCAGGACTGAGAGGGTCCTGGGGTCTGCTTCCCCACCCCATTTCACAGGTGAGACACCAAGGTGCACAGAGGCAGGATTTGACAGTACATCAGCGGCACAGCAGGAGTAGGTCCTGGTCTCGATAATCAGTGACCCATTCCCTTCACTCGAGTCGACAACCAGTTCTGTGTCTCTGTGCCCCTAAAGCCCTGGGGATCCTGCTTCTCACCATCCTCCTTGGGGGACAGGGGTGGTGCTCTTCAGCCACCCACATGGAGCAGCATTCTACCTGCTGCCATGCCCCAGGGTCCACAGAGGGCTGTTCAACCTCCAGCCCTCACCCCAGGCCCTCTTCCTGGCTGCAGCCCTGTGGCCCTGCTGCCCACCATCTGGGCTTCTACATGGAACTCCACTTGCAGGGCTTCCACGTGCAGGCAAAGCCCCATGGCCAGAATGCCTGAAAGCCCCGGGGCATAGGCTCCACAGGCTGGCAGGCTGCGCATCCCACCCTGCCACTGGGCCCGGGGTGGGCACAGCAGGGGAAGGTCCCAGCCAGGTCCCCAGGCGTTTTCTTGAAACCACAGCCGATAATAGGCAACATGTACCAAGTTCATCCTACGTAGACCCTACTTTGTCCTCTTAAGAGCTCTGTGGGGTGTGCACTATTTGTGTTTGTGTCCTCATTTTACAGATGAGAAAACAGTGCCCACCGTGGGCAAGTCACTTCACCCCCTAAGCCTCAGCCCCTGCGCTGCCAAAAGAGAAACACGCTGGGTGCCCATTGGTGCTCCCCACACAGTAGCTGCTGCTAGGATTTCCCTTCCATCCAATGGCTCCTCTACAGCCTTTCCAGGACACTGGCCCACAGCACCCCCACCTCCACCACCTGCCCCAAGAGCTGCACCTGAGCCTCCTCCCTCAAGGTCTGCTGGTCTAGCGTTCTAGGTCAGAAGCTCTCAGAAAGGCACTCAATTACTATCATCGGAGCTGCTGGGGGTCTCAGAAAGATGCCTACCCCAAATGAGAAGCTCTTACTGTCACAGAATCCTAAAATGGAAAGTTGATACCAGACTGCTGGGTCTAATCCCCAACCTGCCACCCTCTGGTCGTATGACCCTGGGCAAGTCTCTTAACCCCTTTAGGCTTTGACAGCCTCAGCTGTGCAGTCACACCTACTCCACGAGTGAGGTGAAGATGAACCATTCGCCATGTGTACAGTGTTTAGAAGAGGCCCAGCCAGTGGCAGGTGCTACGGTCATCCTCGCTGCCACTATTAGCATCCTAAAAATTACCCCCAAGGACTGTTCATTCTATGGATGAAGAAACTGAAGCCCAGGGGACAAAACAACTCACTCCAGGTCTGTAGGGCTTTCTACGCCATGTACACAACAGAACCCATGTCAGTGCTACTCAGAGCTGGATCCACGCCGGGCGCGTGTGCGTGCGTGGACCAGTAGCACCTAGGGGCCCTTGTTAGAAATCCAAGTTCTCGGGGCCAGTAGGTGGCGTGGTGGATAAAGGCACTGGATTCCCACGTGGCTGACCATGGTTCAAGTCCCAGACCTGGCGGCTTGCTTTCTCGCTCTCCCTTTCTCTCTCTCTCTCTGTCTCTTTCTGGTCAAATTAAAATAATAATATTAGGAATTAAATAAATTATTATTTTTTAAAAAAAAGAAATCCAAGTTCTCCTACCCTAGACCTCGTGAATCTGAGCTCTGGGGGTAGGCCTCAGCCATCTGTGTTCAAAAGCCCTTCTCCAGGGGCTTCTGGTGCATAAAAACATTCCAGAACCACTGGCCTGTGCACATCACCCCTCACGTCTGCTCAGCCTGGCTCCTGGCTCCCTGCCCCAGCCCGTCCCCATCTTACCCCATCACAGGGTGCAGCACAATGGCACGGGGCTCATCCAGGTCCTCAGACACCAGGATCTTGCGGGAGGTGCCGTTGAGGCGCGTCACCTCGATACGGTCGGTGCCCGTGTCGGTCCAGTACAAGTTTCGGGCCACCCAGTCAACTGCGATGCCATCAGGGTCATTGATCTCAGTGTTAACCAGCGTCTGTGCCCCAGACCCGTCCAGATATGCTCTGCGGATCGCCCGCACCTCATCGTCTGTCCAGTAGACGTAGCCCTCGAGTGGGTCATAGTCGATGGCAATGGCATGCCGGATGTCATCGACCTGCAACACGATGTCAGTGAAGTCCGGCGTGTCCAGTGAGATCCTGCGCAGGTCTGTCCGACGGGCCAGCAGGAGCACCTCCTCAGCCCCTGCAGAGACAGAGTGGTGGGGTCAGGGCCCAGCAGGGGAGGGGCTCAGCCAGGTCCCCAGGGATTTCCTTGAAACAACGGCCAGTTCATCCTGTGGGGGCCCTAGTTTGAACTCCCAAGAGCTCTGTGTGGTGTGCATTACTTGTGTTTGTTTCCTCATTTTACAGATGAGAAAACAGGTACAGAGAGGTTAAGCAACCAGCTGAAAGCCGCAGAGCCAGGCCACCTGGCTACACCCACCATGTAAATGCTGCCTCAGTCAGTCTCCCTTTTGCCCTTCCAAGATCCTCCTGCCCAACACAAGTCCTGCCCAGGCACTAGGCTCCAGACACCAACTGCTGGCCAGCCCCCTCAAAGTCCACACTAGGCCCCATCTCACAGTTGCTCAGCCTTCTGCCTCAAATACCACTTCTTCCTGAAGCCCTCCTCCTCCCCTCCAACCACCATGCACCTTGGGTGGTCTCCTCTTCGACATCTGGCTTCTGGGCAGGACCAAAAATGCCTGTCAAGTGAGTGAACCTCTTCATTAATGCAGACATTCACAGAGCACCGAGGTGGGGAGAATTCCAGTTCCAAGGCCAGAGACCCAGTAGCTATTTCTCTCTCTCCAGTTACCTGGCATGTTAAGTGGCCCCTAAACCCTACAGCTAACATGGGTTTAGGAGCCATGTAACACGCCAGGCAACTGAGGAGAGAGACAGGAAACAACATCTCCAGGCCAGGTGTGTTCTGGTTCAGCCAAGACTAGACCCAGGTGCCCAGCCTCCTTGGACAGGCTTCACCCCAGCCCATGGTGGCCTTGAGAACAGGCTGTCAGAATGCACCAATGACCCCAAGTAACTCAAACCTGGTCCTACAGATGGGGCACTGTTCACGTGCTTCAAACCATATTTCAGAATCATACCATGCAGTCCCCACCCACAGCCACCTTGGGTCTCTGCTGTACCCTGGGGCCAACCCTGGTGAGCTGGACAGTCTTGAGGCTAAACCCTTCACGATGTACTTGGACCAGGTTCAGTGGGACACTCAGGGAGTGAATGGGTGGATTGCCCAGGGACCTAGAGTTGAGCCTGGGTCCTGGTGCCCTGCACCTCAAGTAAGGGCACAAGCCCCTCCTGATTGCTGCTCCAAGGATGATCCTACAGCCAGGGAGACACATGCCTGGGCACAGAAGGATGTTCAGATTATTCTAGTCTCAGGGAAATACCCCTCCTCGAGCTGAGGACAAGATTTGCCAGCCCTTGATATCTGCATGTGCTAAAATTCTTCGAAAATTATTTCTGTTCTAAGCACCTGTGCCAGCCTAACTCAGCAGACAGCCTGACACCACAGGGTCAGCACAAGAGAAGTGGCACTCACACCTTCTAAGGCTGTTGCAGCGACATTCCCAGGCCATGCACTGCTGCCCAGAGTGCATCCCAGGCCAGCAGAGCCGACAGGCAGATCTGCTGCAGGTGGCCATCTGGTATCCCTTCTCAGCAATCCCAGGGCCCCTTTGGACTGCCATTACTACCCACTCTGGCTGCAGACGGCCTGGAGACCCCACTGGCCCTTCACGTCAACTGAAACTGCTGCCCTCCACTGGTTCCAGTGTTTTCTCAGCTCTCTGGAGCTCAGTTTAGGGAGCAGAGGGCTATAGGATTCTCTTCTGGACCTCTGTAGTCCACTCTCCACAGGGTCTCAACCCCCGGGGCCTGAACTGCAAACCATACTTAAGAGCCAATCCTGGGGCAGAGGATGCAAAAAAGGAAGAATAGGGAGAGGATGGTCCACCTGCAACAATGGTAGCATTTGTTTTACTTTGCTTTGTTTTGAATTTACTAGAGCGTGTATGCACTTGCTAGAAAGAGATAGAGACAAAGAGAAAGCGAGAAATCAGCCCCCATGGGGGACAGTCACACTACACTCCACTTTCCTCCTTTCTTTCAGGATTTTGGGTCCACGTGCACACGTGCCCAGTGTGTTTCTCAAGTCGCCTTAACCACCATGCACTGGCTGGCCCAACAGTAACATTCTCGATTTTGTCCTGAGTCTTCCTTGTTAATACTGATCAGAACTTCTAGCAGAAGCTGTGCATAGAGTCTCATGCAGACTTAGGGTCCCCAGGGTGCTCCCATACCTAACACAAAAGCTTCCTGAGGCTGCTGGGGTCAGGACATGGCTCTCCCTCTCCAGAGATGGTCATCACTTACCCGTTTATTCTAGCCCTTTCTAGTTTCAAAGTCCTTCGGAGCCAAGAAGGTCAGGCCCAGAGGTCACTCTGGTACTGTGGGACCACTTGGTCACCAGGCAGCACAGGGACTGGGGATAGAATCAGCCTAGCCCCTTTTTCAAACTCTTGCACCCAGGCCTAGCGCCTGCACCCAACTGCCTGGTCTCAGTGCCCAGACAAACTGCAGCCGTCAAACAGCAGATGGCCTTCTGCACCCTGGTGTTGGCTTCTCGTCACAGGCAACCTGGGGACCTGATCCCGGGTCCTGGTGCCTTGCACTTCAAGCAAGGGCACAGGCCCTTCCTGATGGGTGCTCCAAGCCTGAGTCCATAAAACGATTCCTCCACTAGAGGGCACACACTTGACAGCAACGGCTACATGACCCCAGGGCAGGGAAACTGAGGCAGGCCTGGGAGGAGAGTGAGGCAGCAAGGGAAACCTCTGAGATCCAAATTCAGGCATAGTTAGACATGTTCACGCAAGTTCTGATCCAGTGTGTGCTGGCGGGGGGAAAGGAAATTCTGAATTTCAGCAGACTCTCCCTCTGGGCTCCACTCCCACAATGTCCTGTTGGCATCCGACCTGGTTGTTAAGGCCCAGGTCACATGTATCTCCTCCTCCAGGTCACATGTCCCCTACCTCCCCTACCCCAGTGTTTGGACACCGCTCACCCCCCAACACACAGTTTGCACCTCTGCCAGGGCTCAGCCCCTACCGGCTCATGGGGATTCTGGCACACGCCCCTTGGCTCTCCACGGCCCCCAGCATGACGTCACGCCCGGAGTGGGCGCCAAACTAGCCTGTCCGGAAGCGACTCTGCAGTCTGGGACAAGCAGAGAATTCAGGACAGAAACCGCCTGGTCCTGCCCCCTTCTGTGTGATCTTGGGCAGGTCCCCAGCCCCTTCTGGGCCTGCTTCTCATCTATAGTGAGGAATCAGCCAGACCTGATGGTACGTGACTCCGTGTCGAGCTCTGACATTAAGAGAACCACAAACCAAACTGGCCACTATGGTGGGGGAGAGAGGAGATCCAGGGTGGAAGCCCCCCAGGACACAGCCAAGGAAGAGCCCTTCCCAGGAAACACCTGCAAAACTTTCCAAACAAGCTGTCGCACTCCCAAGCCGAAGCCGGGGCAACCTCACTTTGCAAAATGAAGGGCGTACGTCAAATCCCACTGACCTCCAGCCATGTTGCCATCAGGATGCCACAGAAAACGCTGGTCCCCGATGGAAACACTCGGATCCCAAACACTCTGAGCCTGTTCTGCCTGCACTACTTCTGGATCCTCCTGAAACAATCACTGGAAACGGCGGATCCACACCGAACCTCGAGGGAGGATTACGCCCATTTTAGTGATGAGGAACCTAAACAGAGAGATTATGCCCCTAGCCCAAGGACACAAAGTGAGTGGGAAGAAAAAGTTCCTCAACCACTTCAATCTCTGGAGCCAGCACACACAGGAGGCACTTTTTTTTTTTTTTTTTTTTTTTAAAGAATCATTTTATTTAACTTATTTATTTATTTATTTTGACCAGAGAGGGACAGAGAGAGAGAGAAAGTGAGAAAGCAAGACGCCAGGTCTGGGACTTGAACTGTGGTTGGTCACGTGCGCATCCAGGGCCCTTAAACCACCATGCCACCTGCTGGCCCCGTGGCACATTTGTTTTTTATCTGCTGCCTAACTGGCTTGGTCATTCCACCAGTTTTGTGAGCAGCTACTTTAGGCCAGGTCATGAACCAGACGCTGGGGACAGAGGAGAGGGCAAGACAGAATCAGGATCTGCCCTCATGACACCCTCAGGGTCACAGAGCAGAGACCTGAAGTGAACAGGCTCCTCACTTAACACTCAGTCACAACTGTAGCTGGTGCTGTGAAGGAAAGCTAGGGTAGTGAGGTTGCAAGGGGGTCGCTGAGATTGGGGGAAGGTTGTTCTTCAGTTCAACGACCTCTGGGCTTTACGCCCATGGCAGATTTCAGCAGAGGAGCCAGAGCAGCTTAAGAACTCCAGGGGCTGAGCACACCCAACCTCAGTCTTCTGGTAACCAGGTCAACACAGAGCCTCAAACATAGCCCTCAGTCAGGGAGCCCCATTATCAACACCCCTGAGAATCACGTAGAATGGGGTCTTTGTGGCTTACACAATAGTACACTGCTGGGATAAATCTATAGGTGTTAACTGACTCCAAAGGGGGAACTCCCAAGGGCTGCCAGGCCTTTGAGAGTTTGGGGTTTTGCCAAGAAAAAACGCAGAGACTGGGACACCTGGGAGGCCCCGTCCATCTGCCTGAAGGTCTGAGCGACCTGTACACAGCACAGAGGCCAGCCTGGTCCAGAGGTGGGGGAGAGCTTGCCCAGGCTGGTGCCCGTAGCTGGCCTCCGAGAAGATCCCATTCGTAGAGAGGTCTGAGCAGCACCGCTGACCTTAGGCCTGCAGGCCCAGGGGTGAGTGGGGCAGGAGGTGGTCATGGGGAGGAGAGGCCGACCCCCTCCCTGGGACCAGCCGCAGAGCCTGGTAGGAGTTTGTTTAAACATCAGGGAAGTGAGCTGTTTAAAACTAACAGTTTGGCCAAATGGTTTTCTTTAGGGTTGTTTAAACAAACAGCCTGCCCCACAGTGTTGCCAAAGAAAGTGAAACCCCCTCACCAATGGACGGTAGTCCCCGGAGCCTCCTCCAGGCGGGCTCCTGACCTGCCCCCTTCCTCCCTACGCATGTGCAGGAAAGAAGGGCAGCATGCCTGCCGCAGGAAAAAGCATGGGGCTTAGGGCAGGGGGCTCAGGGGACAGGCCAGGGTACAGCCTTCCTGGCAGGGGGCATTCTCCTCAAAACAAAAAACCAGCCTCGTGGAATGATCCAATGTCATGGGCACAACCAGCTCAACACCCTCCCTCCCTGCCAACATCCATCCAGGCCACCCCACCCACGTCATGCAGATCAGGCCAGACACAGAGGAAGGCTCCCACAGCACAGCACCACCCAGGGCGGGGGGCTCATAACAGCAGAATGTGTCCCTACAGCTCTGGACCGGAAGTCTGAAATCCAGGTGTCGGCCATGCCGCACTTCCTTCGGAGGCTCTCGGGGAGGATCCCTCCTTGCCTCTTCCAGCTTCTGGTGCTGCCGGAAATACTTGGAGTTCCTTGGCTTGTGGCCCGCCACTCCAATCCCTGCCTCTGACTTCAAGCAGCCTTCTCCCTGTGGGCCTCTGTCTCTTCTCGTCTCATGAGGACCCCGGTATTGTAGACTGAAGACCCGCTCTACCCCGGTACGGCCTCGTCTTCCCTTGATCACATTTGCAAAGACCCTGTGTCCCACCCAGGTCATAGACCAGGTTCTGGAAGTTGGGACTTCAACCTATCTTTTGGGAAGACACAGGTCAATCCATAAGCAGTGGGGAGCAGAGGGTCAGAAGGAAGTTTCAATGGGAGGACAAAGGCAAGAGTGCCAGGCAGCTTCAGGGCAGGAACTCCAGGCAATAGGGAAGCTTGGGCAGCAGCACAGAGGCCAGAGAGCACCAGCACGTTCTGCAGCTGGAGTGGGCAGGAAAAGGTTCGATCCGAGCATGGAGCCCAGAGGGTGCTCAGCAAGGGTCTGACTGCCCACAGGCGACAGCTCTCTGCTGAGCAACCACTGTGTGCAGGGCACGGCAGCAACTCTGAGTCCACCCTGTCCTCAAGGAAGCCTCGGCAAACAGCACACAGTGCGTGTAGCAGGATCCCGGCCACGCAGACAGACCGCTACCCTCAAACAAAAGCCTGGAAGGAAGCACGCTCGAATGTCAACAGTGGTTATCTCTGGGCCATTCCTAGTCTTCCTTCTAGTTCTCGAACAGGGTCAGCGAACACAATCTGTACAGGGCCAGAGAGTCAATATTTTCAGTGTCACGGACCATGACAGCCTCCCAGCTCTGCCACTCTAGAGGGGAAACGGCCTGTCTTCAACAATGAGTAAACGAAGGAACAAGGCCCTGTGCAAACATAGCTTTATTTATGGACATGAATTTGAATTTCCTATCACTTTTACATGTCACAAAACATTATCCTCTAACTTTCTTCTCAACTATGTAAAAATGTAAAAACTATTCTGAGTCTTTGGGGCTATCCAGAAAATTGGCAGTGAGCTGGATGTCCCATGGGCTGTAGTGTGCGAACCCTTGTACAGAAGTGTGTGTGACTCTGACAGTATTAGGAGGTACGTGCAATGACAGGGGAAAGGAGAGGAGGAGGGAAACGGGCAGAGGGGAACTCACTGTGCTTGCCGCTCACTTTTTCTATATGCCTGAAACTGCTCTCTAACAAAATGCAAACCAGTAATTTTTTTAAAGAGGCATACAGTAAATATGAAAACACCAAAATTCCAGCAATAAGCGGGGCAAAGACCACAAATACAAATTAACGGGAGAAAAAGCACAGTCAGCAAACACGAAGAATGGGGACCTTCTCAATAATATGCAAATAGAAGCAGCTGCCTATTGTTTCCAATTAGGTTGAAAGGCCCGTTTAATACTGAGCGTGGGAGCAGCCCCTGCTTCCCAGGGGACTATAAACCAGCACATGTTTCCTGGACAGCAACCCAGGGCCCTCTGACCCTGTCATTTCCCCTGTAAAATCTCAGCCTTTCGAAAGAGAAAGCCAGAAATGCAGAGGCTCATGTATACAGGCGATCAGCACAACTTCATGATAACAGCAAGCTCCAAACCCAAAGAAAAGACTCCATAAACAACCTAAGTGTCCCATGATATACACCAAAAAAAAAAAAAAAGAAAGAAAAAAGAAAGAAAAATTTATTTTAAATAAATGAGGGTGTCCAGCGTTACAACTACAGAGGTACTAAACAAACACCAACTACAGAGGTACTAAACAAACACCAACTACAGAGGTACTAAACAAACACCACGCTCTGGCAAAGCACTAGTGATGTAGGAAATACACACAATAAGTGGGGAAAAATCAGGTGTAACATTGCGCACACAGGATGAACAAATCATGTAAAAGTAGATTAAATACATATGCATAAAAAAGATGAGTAAGAAACACATAAAACAGCAGCTATTGGGACCAGCAGTTGGTGTAATGGCTATGTCGCTGGACTCCCATGTGGTCGACCACAATTCGAGTCCCGGACCTGGTGGCTTAAAGGAGAAGGGATTGTGGCATGGTCATCCCCACTGGGGGTTGATTTCTCGCTTTCTGTCTCTCTTACTCTCTCTGTCTTACTGGCAAATGCACGCACCCTATAGCAAAAAAAAAAAAAAAAAAAGTAAAACAGCAGCTATCTCTGGGTACTTTTTATTTTCACTTTTTTTTTATGATGTTTTCCTTTCTACAGTGAATATAAATGTTACTTTACAACAGAAAAAAAAAAAAGGCTTTACTTGAGTAAGCAGGTTTGTTCTTAGAAGTTCTTGCGTTCTGTGCAGGGAGGCAGCTTGGCATGCTGGGGACAGAGCTTTCTTCTTGGGGCACCTTGAGGAAGTGAACGACCACCCTTGCCACGCTGGGGCATAGGGATTGGAGGTTTGTCTGGCTTCCAGGGTCTGAGCTGTGCTGAAGGGAACAACTGAAGAAGGAAGGGACAGGGCAAAAGAACCCACCTGTAGCCCCAGGAGCTGTGTGGCCCAGCGGCTGCCACCACTCCTGTCAGAGCCTGAGAAGAGGACACCTGCTGGCAGGTCACCCAGCATGTAGGAAGTGAAAGGTCACCATGGTTAATCCCCTCCCTGCCCCAGTGTGAGAAAAGGTTTTCTTCACAAGCTGAATAATAACACACCTCAGGGTATAGCCTGACCAAATCCACATGAAGGAGGCAGGGCCCCCATCTCCTGGCTGCTGCACCCTGTGGCCTGCAGCAGGGCCCTGGCCATCCCAGGGGACACAGTGGACATTACAACCCTCCCACACTGAACCAACTGCAGCTCTTAGGTCTCAGGCCTCCCAGCAAGGCTGGGGCCCTGCCCAGAGACCCCCCACCTCAGCCAGCAGCGCCCCAGGATGGCTCAATCTCCCAGCTTCTCTTCATGCTGGAGGTCTGGGGGAAAGCAGAGCATCGGCCTCTCCCAGCCTCTCGGCTACCCACCCTAACTGTGCTACCAGCTCCACGGTCTCCTTCTCAGCTGCCCATGGGAGGCAGAGCCAGCGTTGGCCACCTCCCAGGCTTGGAGTTGCGTGGGAAGGGCCAGGCCATGGTGCAGGCCCTTGTCCATTCCAGTTTCTCAGGCTGTAAACAGCCTGGCCGCGGCAGCTGCCCAGCTGGCAGGCAGTCAGATTATTTTTGTTTTTTAGCAATTGATAAATTTCTCTACTGCCCCCCTGGGGTGAGTGGTTGGGAAGATGTTGAGGCCACAGCCCAGCACCTTGGCCCAGAAAACCTCACCAAGTGACCACAGGGTCATAAGGCACAGAGGAAGTGGCTGGGCCAGGAGCTGGCTCCACTCACAGCCTGAGGCTGGAGCAGCTGTCCCACATGTGGCCCACCAGGCCTCCCGACGAGCACCTGAGGAAGGATGCAGCCCACTGGGAGAAGCACCCTGGCCTGGAGTCTGGGCCTGTCTACTCAGTCTTAAAACAGAGGAGTCATTTCCCTGCCCGGGGGCCTAGGGTGGCTAAGAAGGGACAAAGTCACTGCCAGCCTCGGGACCCACCAGCAGGCTGGCTCTCTCCTCTCCTGTCCCCAGGTACCAGCCCCTCTTACAGGCTTCTGCTGCCTGCCACTGGCCCCCACTCCCTCGCCAACCACTGAATGGCTGCTTAGCACGTGGGCAGTATGGTCTAATGACCAGCACATTGGTTCCTAGACAGACCCAAATTCAGTTCTCAGCTCCATTTCCCTACTGAGAATCTTGAGCAAGCAACCTGACCTTATTTGCACATGGAAGACTCAGGTGGATATGGCCCTCCTACAAGCCTGGGATCCCAGCCCTAGTACACAGCCCGTCCCTGTGGCATTAAACATACACTTCCCCAGAGACCCCTGCTGAAAGCCTTATTCTCTAAACTACACCAGACTTGCTCCGGAGTCTTAAGTCACCAGGCCGAGACATTTCTCAGAAGACAGAAACGCACAAGTGAAGCATTGTTCTGTCTGCTGGGAAAATTCAAGGTAGGTACCCTGGTCACCAGAAACATAGGAATTTGCAGGGAAGGGAAGTATCTCTAAAATAGTCAGTGAGTTCAATGAAGAAGAAGGTTGTGTCCCATCTCTCGGGCATGTAGCTTAAATTATATTTTATTTTGACTTTTTAACATTTTTTTTTTTAGGTTTCTGCCATAGGACGCATGTATTTGCCATATAGAAAAAGTGAGAAACCACCCTCCCAAGGATAGCCACACAAAAATCCCTTCTTCTCCATTCTGCTCCTGGCGTTTTGGGCATGCACGCACACATTCTCGACATGATTTTCAAGCCTCTGGGTCTGGACTTGAAGTGCAGTTGGCCATGTGAAAGTTTAGTGCCGTAACCATCATGCTACCTACTGGTCCTGGCTCAATTCTTTAAAAGTCAACAGAAGGGGCCAGCAGATGGAGTAATGGTTACATTGCTGGATTCCCATATTCAGCCATGGTTCGAGTCCCAGACCCAGCAGCTTAAAACTCATGCCTGGTACACATGCGTGTGTGCCCAAAATCCCGAGAGGAGAATGGAGCAGAAGAGATTGCAGCGTGACCATCCCCCCGGGGGGTGATTTCTTATTTTCTGTCTATTTCTGTCTCTCCAGTGAGTGCATGCAACCTATAGCAAAAATCTTTCCAAAAAAATAAATAAATAAAAGCCAACAGAGTGCTTTTCCAAGTAGAGCTGTACAATAGGTGTTTAATAAACAGTAGTGTTTTTAAGAATTATCTATTTACTATTTTAAATTTTGCTATAGGGCACATGTACTCACTAGAGAGAGAGAGGATAAAAAAAAAAAAAAAAAAAAAAAAAAAAAAAAAAAAAAAAAAAACCAGAGAGAGAAAGTAAGAAAGAAAGCTGCCAAGTTCAGGACTGAAACCACGGTTGGTCATGTAGGATCCAGCACCTTAACTACCATGCCACCTACTGGCCCCAACAGTAGGGTTTTCTTTTCCTGCTGATACTATCTTCTGGGGCTCCTAAACCGACTCTAGCCTGACGCACACTCATGCCCCTCTGCACCAGGAGGAAACTCTCTGAGGGAAGAAGTCCCCGGGAAGTGTGAGGTAGGGGTCAAGATGGCAGGATGCCAGGTCCACATCTCATCTCCGCCCCTTCTTCTGCGGCCCTGAGCAAATGCTCACCACGGTGTGCCTCTGGGACGCTGCTGAAGCAGGGCCAGCCACAGAAGCTCCCTCACACGGGGCTCGGGACTATGCCCACCATGGCAGCCCCTAGTCAACATCATTACTGCCATCGCCCACGCTGCCTCGGAGGCGGTGGCCAGAATGATGGACTGGGCTGAGCCACGTGACAATACTGCTTCTTTAGGTCAAGGGTGGCTGGCTATGAGTGGTTCCCAGGGCTGCACCCAATTCGAGTACAGAGTACTTCGAGGTTTATAAAGCCCCTTCAGAGACACAATCCTATTTCCCACTCTCAAGTCAAAGAGGTACAAAAGCCCTGCATTTCCTGGCCACACAGGGAGGGGGTGAGGCCAGAAATCAGAGGCTCTGGTTCCCATATGTCCCTGAGGGCAGCAAGGAGGGGACAATAAGATTGAAGTAGTCAAGGGAGTCGCTGCCAAACCCACCAGCAACCAGAGACAGCACTCTCTCTGGGCCCTGACTTTGGTCTTAGGGGAAGCAGAAGACCAAGAAGTTGAAATCCCTCTCTCTGTTCCTCGCGGGTGGGCACAGAGCCTAACACACCCGCATGCCTCTCAGAGGGGAGGGAGCCGAGAATACCCGGTGCGGAGAGCCATATCTGGATGGAGGCCTGAGGGAGGCACAGGAAGGTGCTCTAGGCCAGGCAAGACAGAAGGTGGGAGCCTGGCAGGTGGTGGTGGGGGGGGGGGTGATGTGTACAAACTACCTATTTCTTTTGGAATAGGAGATAAAGTGTAGAAAAGAGAGAAGAGGCGACGAAAGGAGCTAGAGGCTCCTGGCCTCCCTCTGAAAAAAAGCCCATGGCATGAGGTGTTGGTCAAACATTTGGAGACCAGCAATAGCACCTCTAATCACTGTCCCCAGGGCACATGGAATTGGGCAGAGAGGGCAAAGTCCCAGGGTCTGGTCAGCAGAACCGAGACAGGGAGCCTCAGGCCATTGCCAGACCCAGAGACAGCAACAGGGACCTGCAACAGGGCAAGGACCTTCTAGGCACCCTAGGACTCCATCAGGAGTCTGGACCCCTCAAGTCCAGAACATGACTCTGAAGACAACAGGGAACCATCTGAGTTCCGATGCCCATGTGGGCCCAGGATGGAGCTAGGCCTGGGCTACAGAAGCGAGAGGGATAACGGACAGGCTGCAGGGCCGGGGTGCATGCAGGACGAGAACAGCGGCAGGGGAACCAGTCCAACTCTGTGGCCTACGGAAACGGGGCATCCACAATTCACCAGGTATTGACGGGGTGCCTCCTGGTGTACAGCTTCAGTCCCACAACAACCGGTTTCTCTTTCTAAGAATATGGTATGTTTCCTTCTCCTGTTTTAATACCAAAAAAAAAAAAAAAATGGCAAGAGACTGTGGCTCCATTTCTATGACATTCTGGGACAGGCAAAACTAATCCACGGTGATAGAAGTCAGGACAGCAGCTGCCTCTGCAGGGTAGGGGGGCTACGGGGGACTGCAAGGGGTACCAAGGAGCACTCCGGGTGGTAGACATATTCTATATCTGGAGAGGGGTGGTGGTTATGCAGACATACACAACTGTCAAAGCTCATCAAGACGTACTACACACAAATGTGTACATTTATTGTCTGCAGGCAACACCTCGATTGAAATACAAAATTCAGTGCTCAGGCTTGCTCCACCATTTCCTAGACTATGCGATCTGAGTTTCGTGCTATTGAAAATTCACGGTCCATGGATGAGAACAGCAGCTGCCTTCTGTTTGCAAAGTCAACGCCAATCACAGCCCAGCAACGCCAGACGTGAGCCCACAGGGCCTCCTTTCTTTTCCCTTTGACCTACTTCTCTGATAAGTGACAAGAACGCCAGACTGGGAACAAACGTGCCCGTTATTCGGGCCCTAAGCCGAGTGGGCTGCGCACTGTGTCAGCTAATCCGCCTGGACAGACGGGTGGACGCAAGGGGCCTCAAGACATCAGCCGCAGTTGTCAGCCCGCCCGGCAGACCCAACAGTGGTCCTCTCTGTTCCTCCCGCTCCCTGCCCCAGCCATAGCCCCGACTTCTTTTTGTTTCCTGCCCCTGATGGACGAACATCTGTTAAAACTGCATCTCGGTGAGGTGCAGCAGGCGGCCGTAAATCACAGCATCTGTGCCTGTCGGCCCCCCCAACAACATACACTCAACCACTACCCATCGGACAAGGGCCCAGCACTGGGCACAGCCTGGCCACAGTCCTGACATGGCCTCATGCTCCAGGACCCAACGCGCCACCTGACCTAGCCATCCATGGCTCTGGGCAGCAGGGCACACATTGTCGTTAAGTCCCTGGCCATAGGGAATGCATGGGTAACAAGTCAACACAAAATAGGCCTGTTCTCTTCCACCAAGAGCAGGACACCGAGAAGGCTGGCAGTAAAGGGAGCAGCAGGCTTCCGAGGACGGCCGTGGTAACTCCCAAATAAGGCCCTGCTACTGCTGTTTTTAGCCCATTCCACATAATTGGAAAAACATGGGGAAAACCAAAGCCAGCTGTGCGCCTCAGCCCGCGAGGCTGCCGGAGGGGGCGGCTGGCCCGGAGGCCCAGAGCTGGATGGCCTAGCCTGGGAAGGGCTCTCTGCGGGGACAGAGAGAACCGCCACGCACCCACCCCGATCTCGCCAAGCCCCAGGCAGAGCTCGGTGGAAGAGGGCCACTTAGGAGGGGCTGAGACACTGAGGCTCAGGAGACACTGAGATCCCAGAGCCAATGGTCACCCCACCCATGGCCCACAGGACCCATGACACTTCTGAGCCCAAAGAGCTGAGACGTGGGACGCCATATCCAGCGTCTGGTCCGCGTTGACTCCACCAGGCATTGCGAAAAGCTTCCCACGAGGCCTCTCATTTGGCTTCCTATCACGAAGGGGGAGTTTTCTGCTCTCTCCATGACAGCTCAGGGGTGCTGGTGCCTAGCAGTGCAAGGATGTGCCCTGTCATGCATCTCCTGCTTCCAGGGGGACACACGTGTACCCCTGGGAATGCCACTCCCCTGTCACTGGGGTCCCAACACAGCCTTCTTCTTAGTCCCTAGTACTGGCTGGCTTTCATTTCATCAAAATCCGGAAAAAACAATTCACAACATCACAAAAATTTCCCCAACTCTCCGCCACAAAGCATGAAAGGTCAGACACTAGAGTGAAAGCCCCAGGAATCTACAAGTCCAGCCTGGGGCTCTGGCTGCAAACCCCGAGGTATCCCTGACTGCGCCAGTGGCTGCATCTGGCTCCTCAGCCTCCCTTGGGAACTGGTGCGTGCAGACTCAGCCCCTCCTCCCCACTCTGTCCCTGCTTGTGGAGACTCAGACTTTGGAGGGTCTACGGGCTGCAGGAGACTTGTCAGGAGTCCTAGTGATTCCAACACAGCCATGGCCCTGCCCCACCCTAGCCAACAATGGCCATTGTCCAGGGACAAAGGGAGCTACATGCCAGAGCTCCCAGGACACACCCCTCACTCCTCAGTGAGGTGCCCTCCAGCTGTGTGCAGAGGACTCCCCACTGCCCCTTAGCCCCCACCCAGCCTTGGTGTCTACTGATTCCAAACATTACTCTCTTGGCATCAAATCAAACTGCCTGTGTCCCAATTCAAATTCAAATTCAAGCACAGCTTTTAAGTGCTAAAGAGCCAGACCTTTCACAAAAAAAAAAAAAAAAAAAAAAAACATGAAGAGGGGCCTATTATCATCCCCTTTTTACAGACAAGGAAGCTAAGGCACAGAGAAGCTAAGTCATTTTCCCAAGATCACACAGCCAGGATGTGGCTTACTATACCGTAACACACTGACAACACAGAAAGCCATCACACTTCAAAGATCAAGTGCTCTGGGCTCTGAGCTTGCCTGATAACAAGTTTCCTCACCATCATAGGGAGTATATGGCAGGCTCCCACGCGCAGACCACACCATGTCATCCATGCTGAATCCTCCTGGCCTGGATGTCACCTCCAAGGCCTCTCTTCCGGAACATATGGAAGCCCCACCAGGACAGACTCTTCCTCCATTACCTACATTTCCGCTTCTCTGTAGGCCTTTCTCTAGCCCAGGACCACCTCCAGCACCCTCACTATGTGGCCTCAGGTCATCAGCCCCCTGGGACAGTTCCGCAGCCAAGAGGAGATCCCCATAGGACCCCAGGGCCTCCTCTGCCCGCCCTGGAATTCCATCCTCCACCCAGACACCTTGGAAGACTCTCGCACACAGCTCCCCTCCACTGGCAGCATCTCCCTTCTGGCCAGCTCTGACATCCCTACTGGTTGGTCACCCTGTGTGAGGCTTCTGCCTGCCAGGACCTCAAAGCTATGCCATCACCCACAGCAGACAAGAGGACTTAGCATTTTCTTCATTTGCTCCAGCATTACCAGCTACCATCTCCAGGCAGTGCTCACTGTGAACAGGCTGCATGTTGTCGTCAGCAGTCTAAAGCCCCATTCCACATGGGCCTGCAGGGGGTGTAGTGGTTAAGGCACTGGATCGCACATGGCCCACCGCAGTTAGAGTCTGGACCAGGTGGCTTGAAAATCATGCTGGACATGCATGTGTGTGTGCATGCCCAAAATCCCAGGAGGAAGAGGGACTGTGGCATGGTCATTCCTCCCCCCCGGGGGGTGGTGATTTCTCACTTTCCCTCTCTTTCGCTCTCTCTCCACCCAGTGAGTGCACGTGCCCTATGGCAAAAAATCTTAATTTTTTTTTTTAATTCCACATATATGTAACTTAGATCTGTCAGGGGGCAAAGTGACTCACGCTGACAGGTGCACACAGCCCAAAGGACCACATAGAAAAAGGAAAAGAGCTACAGTGCTCAAGTGAAAGCATTGTGGTTTTTTTTTTCCTAACTTAAAAAAAGCTATTTTAGCTTATTTCTTTCAGGAGAGTGACAGAGACAAAGGAGAAAGGTAAGCACCCTCAACAGGATTCACTTTAAGAACCCCACACTAGCCTCCCCAGCCAGCCAGGACCAGGGGCAACCCACAATGTATAAGTCAACTAGGGAACAGAACTCGAGTAAAAGTTTTTCTTTTTCTTCTTTAATTTGCTATAGGGTGTGTGTGCTCACTGGAGAGAGACAGTGTGAGAGAGACGGAAAGTGTGAACGTATCTCCCAGGGGGTATGGCCATGCCACAATACCTTCTCCTTCATTCTCTTCTCAGGATTGGTTTTTCAAGCCACCAGGTCTGAGACTTAAACAGCTCAGGTGGCCACATGGGACCCAGCCACCTTAACCACCAGGCTACCTGACGACCCTGAACCCAAAGTCTTACGCAGGGACCCAGCATGATGGGGCAGCACCTTAACACCGTGCCCTGGAGCCCACCCTGATCTTTCCGTGAAAACGCTTCCTTTACCACGTACACTCGAGGGAGGTAATAAAACCCGGAAGGCAGGACATCTGTGTCCTGAAGCCCAGGGTGCCAGCATCATCTGTTCTTTCTGTGCAGCCTGAGCCCTCGGGAACTTGCTCAAAATCCCTGGCCTGCCACGCTGGTTATGTGGGGCCGTTTCTACCCTCCAGTCAGACCACAGGACTATCAAGGACTGAATCCATTTCTCCTTCATCCCAGTATCCTTTTGAATTAAGAAATACGGAGACATTTTAGGATCACATGCAATTTATAAAAAGCAAAATGCTTCTGAAAAGATTCTAGGTTTCTTCTCAATTCTCCACTTTTGCAAACCCTGTTGATCCTTTTCCATCCCAGCTGCCCCTGAACACTTCACTTCAAACAGAAGATTTGGAAGCCACCATCAGTACCCAGCATTAACCATCTCATTAATGCCATGGGGCAAGACTCCACGAGACAAGCCTGGGAAGCATTTTTATAAAAAGGGGAGAACCCAACGTCATAATGTCATACAAAACGGAACTCCTGGTCTATCCTGCTTTGGACGTAACACCCTAGACATGGCATCTGGAGACCAAGTAGAAAGATTCAGGCTCACAGTAAAAAGTCCCCCACGTCGACTGGGTGATGTCGCCAACCCAGCCCATACTCCCATCCACCCAGGGCCTCTGAGTGACGAGGAAAATGTCTTTCCTCTGCACACCTGGCATTCTCCAACTGAGTTACTTGTAAAAGTGCCTCCCACATGGGATCAACAGTTGGCATAATGGCTATGTCACTGGACTCCCACGTAGTCGACTACAGTTCAAGTCCCGGACCTGGTAGCTTAAACTCATGCTGGGTGTGTGTGCTTGCAGGCCCAAGATCCTGAGACGAGAATGGAGAAGAAGGGATTGTAGTGTGGCCACCCCCCCGGGGGGTGATTTCTCACTTTCTGTCTCTCTGTCTCTCTCTGTCTTTCTGAAGAGCACATGCACCCTATAGCAAAAACCTCTCCAAAAAAAAAAAAAGTGCCTCCCACAGCTGGGAGTGAAATCAGCTCTTACAAGACAGCAAAAGGTGGCCCCTGACAGCTGCGTCCCCAGAGAATCTGGCTTCTGGCCGCCTTTGCTGAGGAGGCCTGGAGCTGTACACTCACCCCCTCCCACCCCACAATTTAGGACTAAAAAGCTCTCAGCAGAAAGGGCGGGGTGTGCTGCTAATCCACTGGTTCAACTCCACAGGTGTCTGTGGTGTCAACCCTACACCACAGAGCCACTGGGGCTGGGGCCAGAGATGCTAGGCCCGCTGCCAGCCTGCTGGTGCCACCTCCTCCTGGAAGCCCTCCCACTCTGGCTGTACACCATGGCCTGCAACCCCAGGCAACCTCCTCTACTCTGCTCTTCACATAGGCCTCCTCCCATCCCTTCCCACACAGTGAGCTCCCAGGACTTCCCAGGGCTGCTCTAAGTCCAGGCATAGAGACAAATGGTTAAAAAACACATTTACAGAAAGAAGTGAAGCCCTCAAGGGACTCAACCACAGCATTATTGGGATGCTGGGAGCCACGCGAGCCTGTGGCCCCTCCCTGCCTCTTCCAGTAGGAAAAGAAATAGGCACCCCTCCCCTGCTCCCCAGGGACAGCCCCCCAAGGGTGGGAGAACCCCTGGACAATAAGCACAACCTCAACCTCAAGCGAGGCTGCCCCAGCTCTCACAGGCTTGGCCTGGTATCTGCGGTGCTGGTCATGGTGACAGTGTGACAAGGAGGGAATGAAGAACAGATGTGGCTGCCATATACTGTGCACCTACTGTGTGCCAGGCACCCCGCTGTGCACTTTCAAGTTGTATTAACTAACACACTGAGTCCCTGGAGCCTCTCTGAGCAGAGGCGGTTCTGGGACCCCATCTCACAGGGGAGGGAAGGAGGCATGGGTAGCAAAGCCCTGGGTACTGCCCACCCATGATGACCAGCCCTCTACCCCCAGGGTAACCTGGACAAATGCTAGGGGAACTCGTGGATCCTGCAACTGTGTGACTTCACTGGATCGGGCCTCTGGAACGTGATCAGGATCCGTGCCATATTTTGCCCACGTCTTGTTCCTGGAACTCTGAGGAATGAGGGAGCCTCCCAGCACCCCTTAATGAAAACTGACTACACACAAGCTCCCCTGTCAGGACAAGGTGGCCGACATGTTACTGCACAATCCACCTTTGGGGGGGGGGGGACTGTGTCCATCCCTATTCCTCTGGCAAATATACACACAGCTGCCTGGGACACCCGAAGAGGCAGTAACGGCAACCACATCTGCGTCAGCCATGCTCCTCCCTCCTCCAGATAAGACATCATGGATTGATCCAACACAGGGTTCAGGCAGGCTGCCATTGCCATCTGACAGAGGCCATGGACACCAGATCTAAGCCCCTCTACCTCAAGGGCCCAGGCCCCAAGCCAGCTATCATCCACGAAAGCAGTGAGACTCAGAAATGGCAAAAACATAAAAATGACAGAAATACTTGGTGAGGGAAGCCAGTTAAAAGATAAGTCCACTTGATGAGCTAGTCTTCAGGCACTAAAATTCACATTTTTTTTTCTGAGGTTTTGGCCACAGGGCATGTGTGCTTTCCAGAGGGGAAAGAGACAGAGAGAGAGAGAGAGAAGAAAAGTGAGAACTCACTCTCTTGGAGGGGTGGCCATGCCACAATACCGTCTCCATTCTCCTCCTGGGATTTTGGGTATGCATGCACACGTGGCTGGTATGCCGCCATGTCTGGGACTCAAATTGTGGTTGGCCATGTGGAAGTCCAGCACCTTAACCACCATGTCACCTTCTGGCCCCCAAATTTATGTTTTTATTTTTGTTTGTTTTTAGAGAGATTTTTTGCTATGGTACACATCCAGTTGCTGGAGAGACAGAGAGAAAGCGAGAAATCACCCCCAAAGGGTGATTCCTTCTCCTCCATCCTCCTCTTGGGATTTTGGGCACACATGCATATACGCCTGGCACTGAGTTTCAAACCACCAGGTCCGGGACTCAAACTGCAGTCACTCATGTGAGAGTCCAGCAACATAATTACTACGCTATCTGCTGATCCCCAGAATTCACGCTTTTGAAGCATATTGACCACCTGCAACTGCAAATACTGCCACAGGATGTCAAGTGAAATAAATGACTCAAAGCCATGTGATATGATCGTGCACACACAGGGCCATGCAGAGAACCCTGCACAGGAACACACAATGAAAAGACATCCTACTTCTAGAACTGCTCTGCCCTGTGCTGTGGGTGACCCCAGGCCAGTGACACTGTCAATTCTCTCATTTGCAAAGCAAAAGGGCTAACCCAGTCAGGCTGCTCCTCCTGCTTGAGTGTCTGCATCCACTCTGCACCTGCTGAGCCCCAGCCATGGGTGTGGCTGAGTCGTTCATGAGGCAACCGTCCTGGACACCTCAGCCAGGTCCAGCCTCTCTCTCATCACTGCCCAGGCCAAGGCAAATAAACACCAAAGGGCCCAGCAGTGACCAGGAGCTGGTCTTCCAAGATGCTCATCTGACACCCCTACACACAGACTCCTTTATGCTGTGTCTCCCACCACCCACCCAGGCCCTACCATGTGAGCTGAGGGTTTTGTCTGCACCACTCACTGTGGGGTTCCCGGCACCCAGGAACAGGGCCAGCATACAGCAGGTACTTGATAAATGCCAGATGAAGGAGAAAATGGATGAAGAGATGAATGAACAAACAGATGAATGAATGCAGTGCATTCCGGGTCACTTCTCCAGTAAATCCCCACGCTCTCAACAGTTCGGGTCCCATTTAAGAGAACCTTAAAAACTTGGCTACCCACACCCCCAGTTCTCAAATGGCGGCACCCCTCTCTCTACTTGGGAAAACAAGGCCTTTGGAGGTGAGGGGAGACTTGCCAACTATCCCCTCAGGAACCAGCACAGCCAATAGAACCTTTGGGTGCCTTAAGACATTCTGGGGCAGGTCAGTGGCATGGTGGTTAAGGCAACTAGATCTCACACAGCCAACTATGTGCTTTGAATCCCGTTCCGGTGGCTTGAAAAACAAGTTAGGTGCATGTGTACTCAAAATCCTTAGAGGAGAATGGAAGAGAAGACATCGTGTGGCCATGTCCCCAGAGGGTGCCTTCATACTTTCTCTCTCTGTTTCTGGTTAGTGCACATGCCCTATCACAAACTTTAAATCATACACACACACACACACACACACACACACACACACACACAAATAAAAAAGATGTCCTCTTCTGGGAAAGAGAAGTAGAGAATACCAACCTAGAAAGTCCTCACCTGAAACAGGAGGACTTCCTAGAAGCAGATCAGAGACCCTACCTGCACTCTGACACTGTGACCACACACGCAGTCTCTGCCACTGCGTGCAAACACAGACCATACCGAGAGCAGGAACCCACTCCTGGAGTAGGGACTACCAGCCACGCGAGTAACAGGAGAGTGCTTCTAGTGAGCCACTCAGCCTAGACCCTGACCTCAAGACTATCCTCTCTTCCCTTCCCTCAAATGGGGCACCAACACAGGAAATAGGCCCCGCCTCTGGACTGCTTTCTTTAAGCCAGGCTGTCATGCTCCCCAACACAGGGAGGACTGGTCTCAGGGTGGCTGCCTTCCTGACACCTCTTACTAACCTTGCTGGCCAGGCCCCAGCATTGACCCCAGAGGCCACAGGGTGTGCAGGGTCCTGGAGCACCCCCGAGGGTAGGCTGTATCTGGACCCAAAAATTCCCAGAAGACTCCAACCTGTATCTGACATGTGGACATAAAGATCTTGAGACAGTGCCACAGAGGAGGGGATAAGACTGCACTAGAAAACAATCACGGCAAGAGCCTCTGATGCAGCAAGTGCCTGAGAACTAAGGGGAAGGGTAAGATGGCATAATGGTTACATTACTGGACTCCCACATAGTTGACCGTGGATCGAGTCCTGGACCCAGCAGCTTAAAACTCACACCGGGCACAAATGCGTACATGCACAAGATCCCAAGAGGAGAATGGAAAAGAGATCTCAGCGTGGCTATTTCCCTGGGGGGTGATTTCTCGCTTTCTGTCTCTGACTCTTTGTGTCTCTCCAGCAAGCACATGTGCCCTATAGCAAAAATCTCTCTTTAAAAAAAAAAAGGTGCTGGGGGAACCAGCAGTTAGCGTAATGGCTACGTCACTGGACTCCCACGTAGTCGACCGCGGTTCGCGTCTTGGACCCGGTGGCTTACAACTCACGCCGGGCGCGTGTGCGTGCGTGCCCAAGATCCCGAGAGGAGAATGGAGGAGAAGGGATTGCGGCGTGACCATCCCCCCTGGGGGGTGATTTCTCGCTTTCTGTCTCTATGTCTCTCTCTGTCTGTCTGGCGAGCGCACGCGCCCTATAGCGAAAAACCTCTCCAAAAAAAAAAAAAAAAAAAAAAAAAAGGTGTTGGGCCAGCAGGTGGCATGGTGGTTAAGACGCTAGACACTCACACATGGTTGACCATGGTTCAAGTCTCGAACCTGGTGGCTTCCTTTCTTACTTTCTCTCTCTCTCTCTCTTTTTCTCTCTGTCTCTCTCTGGTCAAATTAAAATAAATGAACGAATAAATAAAAATTAAACTAAATAATTCGTTAAAGAAAAAAAAAGTTGTTAAAGCGGGACCAGCAGGTGGTGTGATGGTTAAGGTACTGGACTCCCACATGGCCCACCATGGTTTGAGTCCTGGACCTGGTGGCATGCTTTCTCATGTTCTCTCTCTGATCAACTTAAAAAATAATAATAATAAAATTAAATAAATTCTATTGACACACACGCAAAATGCTTAAGGAAATGTAAAAAAGTAGAAGATGAAACCATACTCCAAGGTTCACAATGCTACACAGTTTGTGCATACATTAATGGATGAGGCAAAAATATAGAAAACACCAACGTGTCTGTCCATGTCTGTCGGAGTCACAGGATTGAGCTGCTTCCTGTTTCAATATTTGCCAATGCTAATGTCCTTTCTTACAAGAAGCACAGTTTTGGTTAACAGCGTTTAGGTCGTGATCACCAGCTACAGTGTGCTTAATACGGTGGTGACACCACCTGGTTGTTATAATGTTGTATAGGCAAGGAACCCAAGTTTCCAAGGAGGCCGTAACATGGCTGAGATCATCTGCCTTTCAGACAGCGGAGCCCAGATCTGACCATGGACCCCAGCCCTGCTGGCTGCCAACGTACACCTGGTGCAGAGCCCTGAGCTCGCAACAACTTCACTGAAGCAAGTAGGCCGCCTAGAATGGGTTCACCAGGTTTCCCTCTGGTGCACCCACTCACACCACCCCAACCCAACCCCTCTGATGTTCCACCTCACCTGCCTTACACGTCCTGCCATTGTCCTGAAGCTGAACGCCGGTGGGGCAGGCGCACGTATAGAAGGGCTCTCTTGGTGACAGCAGACACAGGTGGGAGCAGCCACCATTGTCCTCCTCACACTGCGTGTGGACTGGGAAAAATAGGCCAGAGTAAGAGGAAGTTCCGGAACAGAGCCTGCAACTGTTACTGCCCCTACTTGTTTGTTTCAGATGAGTCCACAGTACACTTTCCTCTCCTGTGACAGCCCCCAGCGTGTTCGCCCCCACCCCGACTCCATCCTGCATCATTGCTGACCACCTTCCATGGCAGGCCTTTAGCCTCACCAGCTGGTCTGCAATGTATCCAAAACTGGCAGTGACCTTGGCCTCCTGATGTGTGCTGCCACTGGAGCCAGCATCCTCCCTGTCTGCCTACTTCACCCTGAGCTCCTGAAACAGGAAAACCCTCCTCTTCTTCAGGCACCCACAAAGGACACCTCCTCGATGAAGACCACCCTCCATGCTCCCACAGCAGGATCTCAGAATGTTGTGTTAATGGCAGGACCCCTGATGAGGGAGGGAACTCCTCACCATAAGGCCTATCTTGTCTTTATGACGTGCTTAGACCCCACACAAACCTTGGGGACCATACTCAAGCACAGGACAGAGCCTTTTGGTGGATGACCATGCTTCTCACTGTCCAGAGCCCTTCCATAACCAATAAGCAAATGAACTCAACCAACACTTCCAGAACCTTTTTCTGCCCAGAGGAAGGGTGGGCCTTAGCACCCCCGAAATACGTTGCTAACTAGAACAATAGAGTCACTGGGAAAATCTCAGCCCACCTCTGCACTGGTTGCCTCAAGTATAAATGGGGCCTTCTCACCAGGAAACAGCTCCAGAGAGCCCCACCCTCCCGCTGCCCTGCTTCAAGAACAGCTGGTAGCCCTGGGCTCCTGCTCTAAGTTCACAGTTTAAACCCTCTAGGATGACTTAGTCAGAAATCATACCTGCTCCTGTGGGCCTGGGTGAGCCCAGGGACCTTGCCCCGCTGGCCACCTGTCACAGAAGCCTGTGTGTTTCACCATCAGATGCCTCTGCCAGGACCTTATGGGACCTTGGGCTGAGAACCACTGATTTAGAACAGGATTTCACTAAGGAATATGTGACTTCCATCAGTGTTTTTAAAATGGGGCAGCACCCCTTGGAAATCCCATGGCCATAACTGAGTCTGGAAGCAGCCCCTGCAGGAGCTTGGCAGAAGGGTCCCCGGTCCCCCTCATCCTGCACACACCTCCCTCCACTATAGCAAGCACCACTTTGGAGAGGCAAACTCCCCAGACTAGGAGTCCCTACAGGGGTAAAAGGACCTGGGTCCAGTGTCAGGGGGCTCATCTCCTGAGTGAGGGGCATGGTGCCCGCCCTGCCCGAAGGCCCTGTGTCCCATACTCACAGGAAGGCTGCCGCTCCTGGCTGAGCACCTGGATGTCCATCGGTGAGTAGAGGGCGCTGAGGATCTCCTTCCTCTTCTCCCCCGTCCTCTTGTTACAGGCATGGATGGAGCGGGTCTGCCAGTCTGTCCAGTATAGGGTGTCCCCAGACAGTGTCAGGGCGAAAGGATGAGTCAGGCTGCCCTCCACCACCTTCTGCCTGTGGGAGCCCAAGGGAGAAGTCATCAAGGGTGCTCGTAGTGCTTGAAGACCACTGAGATGGGCTTGGAAAGCCCTCCATCCTCCCTGCTAACGTGTCACACGGGACAGAAGCTGAGCAAGGTGAGACCAGGGAGAGTGTCTGGGGAGGGACGCCCCTCCTCGCACACCCCAGGTTACCCCTCCCGACATACGTTTAGGGTGCCCCCTAAACCCAGCCCAGTCCCTGCAGCTGGGTCAGTCACACAGGGGTCCTCCAGAGAAAAAAGGAAAGGAGAAAGCCACACCTGGTGACAGGGCTGCTGCTAAGCATGCCTCTCCTGTCTGGTGCTCTAACAACTTAATATGAATTGGACAGCATACACTGTGTCTTCTGCTTCTTTTTTAAAGTTTATTATTTATTTCTTCCATGAGCAAAAGAGACAAAGAGAAAGCACCCACATCATTGGAACTCATGTGCCTACAGTACAAAGGGAGGTCTCTAGATTTTTTAAAATGTTTGCTATAGGGTACTCTTGCTTTCAGGAGGCACAGAGAGAAGGGGGAAGGGAGAAACCACCCCCTAGGGGAGATGGCCACACCACAATCCCCTCTCTTCAATTCTCCTCTTAGGATTTTAGGCACACACACATAGCCACACAGCATGCTTCTCAAGCTGCCAGGTTTGGAACAGGATCTGACTGATCAAGCCACCCGGACACTGCACCACCAACTGACCATCCTGATCAAGTGAACAGGATCTGAGTGATACGGGATCAAGCCATCTGGACGCTGCACCACTGACCGGCCCCACTTGCGCATTCTTCTAACACCCACAATTTATAGTTTCAGGGTGCATTGAACTTGGCCGTAACAAGAGAAAGCACTTCTCCTCTCTATGTGCTTACAGCGCCCAGTCAAGGGGCACTCATGTTTAATGAGATCCTGAATACTGGTAAGAGGGTCACGATTGGACATGACCAGTAATGCGTGTGATTATCTGCTAAATGACCACCCACCCATGACAGGCTCCCTGAGGGTGGGGCTGCGGGCAGCCAGTCATCACCATGTCGCCAGCCCTGGCACAGCACCAAGGAGAGGGCTATACCCACTAAGTGTCACTGACTACACAGAAAAACAAAAAAAAAAAAGAATCCAAAAACGGGACCAGCAGTTAGTGTAATGGCTATGTCGCTGGACTCCCACGTAGCCGACCGCGGTTCGAGTCCCGGACCCGGTGGTTTAAACTCACGCCGGGCGCGTGTGCGTGCGTGCCCAAGATCCCAGGAGGAGAATGGAGGAGAAGGGATTGCGGCGTGGCCGTCCCCCCTGGGGGATGATTTCTCACTTTCTATCTCTCTGTCTCTCTCTGTCTGTCTGGCGAGCGCACGCGCCCTATAGCAAAAACCTCTTCAAAAAAAGAAAAAAAAAAAAAGAAAAAAGAAAAAGAAAAACAGAAGCACGCGCTCTTTCCCGGTCTGCTGCCTCTCTTTTGTTTTGTTGACGTCGCTTCTTTAAATATGTATTAAATTAAAATTCATGTAACAAAAAAACAAACATTTTAAGGTGAATAAGTTAGTGCTATCCAATACGTTCACGATGTGTGTAACCAGCATTTCTGTTGCACCAAGGGAAACCCCACACCCGCCAGCAGTCACTCCCCGACAGGGCCCCAGCCCCTAACAACTGCTAATCTACTTTCTGTCTTTATGGATTTCCCTATAAATATCCTGAATATTTCATATAAATGGAAACATACACATGGGGCCTTTTGTGCCTGGCTTCTTTCCCTTCGCATGTTTTCAAGGTTCGCCTATACTGGAGCATAGGGCCTCATTCCTCTTTATGGCTAATGATATTCGAAGGGTGGATGGACCGCAATTTGAGTATCATCTGTTGGTGGACCTGGGAGTGGCTCCCCCACTGGGCTGTCTGAATAGCACTGCTATGAACACTGTGAGCAAGCTTTTATTTGGATGCCTGTTTCCAATTCTTTGGGGTATATACCTAGGAGAAAAACTGCTAGGCGATATGTTAAATCAATGTTTACGTCCTGAGGAACCACCGAATGTTTCGATGATGGCACTCTTTTTTGGTCAGAGAAGCCAGAGGCCCATTATTTCTCAGGCTGCTCCTCTTCCCTACACCTTGCCCAGCCAGAGGCATCGCCAGAACCTCAATGCCACCTTCGGCTCATCTTGCCCACCTTCACCCTTCCTTCTTGGGTACCACAGTCTGCAGAATGCCCCTCCCCTCTCACCCTGCTCCAAGTTGGCCCCAACCATGGTCCCTTCCCATGGACCCGGGAGCTATCCAAGCACACCAGCATTTATTGGGTGAGCTTTAGGTGCACTGCCACCTCTGATCCTCTGGGACCTCGGTCTAGGAAGTACAATTCCTATCTCCAACCCACATGTGAGGCCCAGAGGCTTTGGGCAGTGAGGCCACCCACACACAACCACAGTTAGAAGGGGGACACTGGGTCTGTCGGGCTCCAGAGTAACAACAAATAATGCTGCTACTGGAACAGCCCTGGGCACACCTCCACAGAGCGCTAGCCACCTGCAGAGGGAAAAGAATCTGGTGGTGAGGCAGGCAGAAGAGGAGCTGAGAGCAGGCCCACGAGCCACAGCCCCTGGGTTCTAATCCTGGCTCTCACTTGCTGTGTGACTTTGGGTGTGTTCACATGCCTCTCTGAGTATCATGATTACAGGGGATCGTAACAGCAAACACTTCAAGGCATTGGTGTGAGCAGTAAATGAATCGATAAATGCCTCTGAGAAACAATAAGTGCTATGGGAGGGTTAGCTACCACCACTGCCACCACCACTACCTCCATCACCATCACCATTGTCATGGTTTAACTGTCATCACCACTGCCTTCATCCTCGCTGTCCCTGTCAATCCCTTGACAGGGTACTCCTGAGCTACAACCTTTCTAGCCTCTAACCCTTCATATTATCAAGACCAGAAGGCTTCCAAGAACCACAGTCCTCAGAGTAGCCACATTTCCAAATCTCAAACCAAGCCCTGCACTGGCCAGTCTGTGCTCTGAGGGTCAATGGGACAAATATTTCAAGTCAGCCTGAGGTGCATGGCTCAACGTAAGAAGAGGCCCAGGAGGACTGAAGCCTCCTGCAAATGGCCACAAGAATTAACTTGGAACTAGACCTTCCAGCCTCAGTCAGACTTTCAGATGGCAAAAGCCCTGGCTGGGAGCTTGACTATAACTTCGGGACACATCTAGAGCCAAAACTACCTGGTAAGCTGTTCGTTAACTGCTGACCCCCACCCCTAAAAACCTGTTGCTTAGGCTGCTAAGTTTTGGGATATCTTGTTATGCAGCAATAAATAACTAATAAATAAGGCCTGGGTGACATGGAATGAATCTGATGTCTTCACATCTGAGTCCTCCACGTGGTGTCACCACAGCCCTGGCAATGGCACCCTCCCCCGATAGCTCCTAGCTAGCATAGGAGCTCACCAGCATGGGAATGGGTCTGCCCTCCCAGAATAATCTCAAAGACCTGGCACAGAGCCAGCAGGCAGTTCTTGATCAATAAACCAAAGGCTGGTCATCTGTACATCTCACCCATCAGGGGACATTTCTAATGGATAATGGAGTAAGAGACTGTAAAGCTAAGCTGACCAGAAGCTCTTCAAACAATTACCCAACAAGGAAAAAAGCCTTCCTATTCATTCATTCACACAGCCCATTTTACTGAGTACCCACAACGTGTAATGTTCCGGCAGCCCTGGCTGCTGCCCTTAGGTGCTAGGCGGGGATGGGGTAGAGAGCAATGTGTGTGCACAGTGAAGTGAACTGTCCACAACCCTGTCAGGCCAAAATCTCTCATCTCTAATTCTGAATTCCAAAATACTATGAAAACGATGAGTTTTTGTTGCTCATGTGTCTGCCAAACCTGTGTGTGAATGTGGGGCTGGGATAGCCTTTTCTGTCCCTCTTAGAGGGAACATTCTACAGAAATAGTCACATGCTAGGGCAGCTACAGTGGTCGAAGCACAGGGGTCCCAATGAGGAGTGCTGGGACCGCATGAAAAGGCCCTGAGTTCAGCTCCCAGGTCACCCTGAACGCGTCAAAGATGCACACTAGGCTTTGACATGTTCAATCACGCTCCATGGCAGGCTGGAGGGTGATTGGGGGAGACTGCGGCATGAAGACCCTGTCAGGAGCCCCCGTTTCTGTCCTTCTCTCTCTCACAGAATAAACAAATTTTGAGGAAAGAAAGCGAAAATAATAAATTGGACCCTGCCGAAATTTAAAAAGATAAAAAGACCTATTGATGTGCTCGATGGCAGGTGCCCCCCACCCTTGCTGGGGGTATGATGTTAGACATGGTGCATGTACCGTGTGACTAGTCCAAGTCCTGAGCGGTCTAAATCCTTCAGTCCTCTGAGTTTCAGAAGAGAGACTATGGGCCTGAGTAGAAAAGGATCACTCTCAAATGCCCTGATGGCAGGTGGGTGCAATACAGAAGGGGTGCCCCACGACTGGATGGGCACTTACCGGAAGGAGCCATCCAGGTTGGCACGGTGGATGAAACTGAGCTTGGCATCAGCCCAGTAGAGCTTCTGTTCCTCCAGGTCGATGGTTAGCCCATTAGGCCAGTAAATATCTGAGTCCACAATAATCTTCCGGGTGCTTCCATCCATTCCTGCTCGTTCAATCCGGGGTGTCTCACCCCAGTCCGTCCAGTACATGTACCTAGTGAGGAAGGTGGAGGCAAGAGGAGAAAAAGACTGAGACAAATTTGCCTTCTGTTTGTTTATGTGTTTACTTTGTCAGAAGGTATGTGCACTCACCAGAGAGAAATGGGGCTTGGGGGGCATCCCCACGGGCATGGTTATGCTGCAATCCCTTTTCCTCCATTATTCCCTCCTTTCGAAATTTTGGGCACACACACACACATGCCTCAAGTGTTTCTCAAGCTGCCAAGTCTGGAACTCATACCACACAGCCAGCCACGTGAGATCCAATCACCTTAGCCAGTAGGCCAGAGGCAGGCCCTGTTTATGTGTTCTATCTACACAGATGCAAACCTATGAAACAGTAAAGTGAATGGGCCCAAAGATCTCACCCATCAGAGATGACCAGGTATTAGTGTTTTGTTTTCTTTTTTAAAAGAGAGATTTTCTTTACTATAGGGTCCGTGCACTCACTGGAGAGACAGAGAGAAACAGAAAGTGAGAAACTACCCTCCCAGGGGGGATGGCCACACCACAATCCCTTCTCCCCCACCCTCTCAGGATTTTGAGCAAGCATGTACATGCGCCTCGCATGATTTTTAAGCCACTGGGTTTGGGACTTGAACTGCAGTAGACTACATGGGAGTCCAATGATGTAACCATATGCCATCTGCTGGTTCCCAGGTATTAGTGTTTTAGTTTGGGTGATCAAAACCCTCTGTTTCCAACTTGCTCTCTGTTAACAATATATTCTGAGCACTCTCCCCTTTCACTACTAAAAATATTCCTTCTTATTTTAAAGGCAGTATAGCATACTTGATTGTACATTGTTTAAATAACTCTGTGTTAAATGTCTGGGTTATTTCTGATTTTTCTCCTACTATTAAAATGCTATAAATGCCTCTCTAAAAGGCAATTCAAGATGTGTAAGATAGGATATTATTCAGTGCTAAAAAGAAATAAATTGTCAAGCCATAAAAAGTTGAAAGAAACTTCAGGGCTTATTACCAAGGGAAAGAAGCCAATCTGAAAAGGCTACATTGTGCATGATTCCAATGCCATGGATCGGTGGTTGCGAGGGGCTGAAAGCAAGGAAGGATGAACAGGAGGAGCACAGAGGATCTTTAAGGCTCTGTACAGTACTATCCTGGTACTGTAATGATGGACACATGTCACATATTCATCAAAACCTGTAGAATGTACACCAAAAATGAACCCCAATGGGCACTGCGGACTGTGGGTGACTGTGAGGTATCAGCTGTAGGCTCATCCGTGGTAACAAACGCACTGCTCTGGCCGGGATGGACAGCGCTGTCTGGCATTGGATGACTCACCTCTTCACCACCAGGGCAAGGTGAAGAGCTGGGCAGCGAGGGAGGCCGTGCAAGGTGGGGCAGAAAGTACATGGGCACGCTCCACTTTCTGCTCACTTTTTCTGTGAACCCCAAACTCCTCTATTAATGGAGAACAAAACACATGGGAGAGATGCAAGCTGAAATAACAGCGGCAGCAAGTCCTGGGGGGGCTCAGGGTGATTATGCTTTGCTTTTCCAGGTTCTCAGGGTTCCAAGGGAAGACATTACATCTCCAAAGGAAACAACCACATCCTTAAAGGCATCCTTATTTGATCTCTGGCCAAAGAGCCAAGACAAAGTGAGCAGAGACCATGTGCTGGGACACCAACAACTGAGACAGCAGGTCCCAACCCCACCAGTGCCCAGAGGATGTGCCCCACTCTGAGGTGACCACAGGGTGTGCCTGAGGCTGGGCATGGCTCTTCAGCAGAGACCAGAGGAGAACCACACCAGCCTGGAGGACACGAGGTTCCCCTCCCAGCCAGCTGTGGACCAGCCATGGAGTACAAGGGGTAGCTGACCTATTTTGTTTTGTCTACCTTTCTGTATCAGGAAGGAGAACAGGGGCCCAGACTATCCTTCGAGGAGCCCCCTCTCCTCACTTCCCTTCCCCCTGGGGTGGCCTGGCCAATCTGCAAATCTCATGACCCTTGGCCTCAGTAGCTCCTTTAGAAACAGGTATCTCATCCTAGCCCAAGGGAAGGCCCAGGCAGGGAGAGGGCAGGATGAGCCCCTGGGCTCAGCTATGCCTGAGAGCCATAGCACTCAGATGTCCTACCTCACCGGGCAGATAAACTGGAGCTGGTTCACTCTAGGACCAGGCAGGTCTTCCCTCCGCTCTTGGCCTCCATTTCTGCAGAAGTAACATTTTGAACTCTGAGCTGACACACGGCAGGGGCCAACATGGTGGCTGAGGACACAGGGAGAACGAGCCCAGCCTTGCCTTCAGGGGTCTCTGTCCAACAGGACAGGGAAAACGACAGATGCAAGTTGCTTCTTTCTCCCCTCCAAAGGGCTCTGCACCCACAAGAGCTTCAAGCACCTCGAGAGACCACCTTTACTGAGGGGGCATGCAGGCTTCCCAGTGGGTGTCATTTCTAAGTCTACTGCCACCCTCAGGAGGAGTTGTGACAAGATCAATGAGAAGGAGGGCGTGGGGGTTTCATATAAAATGTACCCTCCTTGCTACACAGCGGCCAGGAGCCAACCACACCCCTTCTCCAGCCCCAGTGGGGACAGAAGAGAACACAATTCTTGTGGAATGGCAAGGAAAGCAAAAACTGCTATTCCCATTAGACAGATGAAAAAACTGAGGCTCTAAAAGGCTGACCTGTCCTAGGTCACATGCACCAAGTGGCAGCTCTGGGAGCACAGCAAGGTTGTCTGGCCACTGGATAATTCACCTCTTCACCACCAGGGTAGGGTGGGGGTGAACTTTTCCTGGCAGGCTGAGGCTTAAAGGTGCTAGTGCCCAGCTCAGCAAAGCCTCTCCTGGCCTGGGCCAGGCGCCTTTCTTTCCCTGTGCTTTTGCCACCCCCAGCAGCCTGGAACGAGCCCAGGCCTCCGAGTGCCAGTCGCCAAGAAGGTATCAGGAGAATCATCTCAGAATGACCCACACAGCCCTCCCCACTCCACTGTAGCCCGTGGAAAAGGCCGGAAACTGGGAAGGATTGGGGACCTCCGCGTGGAACATAATTGACATTCCTTCCCAAGTTTCATAACAGAGGCCTGCTGGTTTCCTTAAATGGGGAATTTGTGAGCCAGTCTGTTACCAGAGACCAGCTGGGTGGACGTGCTCTTGCAAAGTCTCAAACGCTACCACAGGCCCAGCCAAATTCCACGGAGGAAAATCAACCTCCGAAGAAAAGTGCTGCAGCATGGTCTTTGTGCAGAGGCTGGCTGCGGTTGTGGTCGTGTGTTATTTTAGGGAAGGGCCATTTTGCATTTTAAAGAGGGGGTTGGGTTTCACCCTGGCTTTAATTTGAGAACCAGGAGCCTCTGCAGCCCCTCTCAGGCTGGTACAGGCAGGGTCTCCACCAGCACTGTGCTGGTGTCTTCCTGGCCCCAATACTCGTGGTCCAGAGCGTCCTCCCCCGAGTCTGCTTTGCCACCCACATAATCACCCTGGTGCTGGGAGTGACCTGCCCTCCCCCCAAGCACACTTGCACTGCTAACACTGCACCACGCTGGTCTCGGAGATAGAGAAGGGCCTCCTAGCTGCAGGGCTCTTGGCACATGAAGGTGGACATTCAGATGGAGAGTCGGCCCTCCTGACAATGGCCAGGCAGGTGCTACTCATCTGGGGAAGGACCTAGGGCGGGAGCCCCCGAGAGGGTGCCAAAAGGCAAAAGGAGCGCCAACAGGGTAAAAGGCTTCCCTGTCCCAACACTCCAAAGCCTATCTCACTCTCACAGCTGGGAGGATCCCCTTAAGCATGAATCAGACCAGGAGACTCCTCTACTGCTCCCTCCCTACATCTTTTATCACCTGATCCTTCTCTCTCTACAACCCCTCAGACTGGCCCAGCCCCAGCCCCTAAGTAGCCCAGGGCCTTTGCACTGGCTATTCCCTCTGCCTGGATGCTCTTCCCCCAAGACCACTGCATGCTTTTTTTTTTTTTTTAAGCCACCGGGTCCGGGACGCGAACTGCGGTTGACCACGTGGGAGTCCAGCGACATAGCCATTACACTAACTGCTGGTTACCACTGCATGTTTTTCATCTCATCTGTTTGAAGTGTCTGCCTGAAAGTCACCAAGAGGCCTTCCTAGGCTCCTCGACTATACTGGTCAGGGCCGTAGGGCCTGCTTTGTCCTCCTCCATGGCATACCTCCTTCTCAGACATGTCATCCACTTACCGTCTTCTCCCCTAGTACACCAGGGAGAAGGTACTCAGGGGCAGAGACTAAGCTATATCTGCAGCACAGAGAATGGGGCCCACACACAAGTGAACACTTGCTGGATGGCCAGCTGGGAGGGGGAGGAGCTGCAGCATCCAATGCAGAGAGACAGAGAGGGAGTGGGCAGGAAAGGTAACGGGTCAAGAGTGACATGCTGGAGCCAGCAGTTGGCTTGGTGGTTAAGGGCGCTGGACTCCCACATGGCCAATGGCAGTACAAGTCCTGAACCTGGGAGCTTGCTTTCTCATTTTCCCCCTCTCTCTCTTGCTCTGTCCCTCTCAGGTCAAATTAAAAAATAAGTAAGTAAATAAATCAAGTTAAATAAAATAATTCTTTTTTAAAAATTAAAAAAAAAGAGTGACATGCTGACAATTGCAGCCATTGCTGAGTAGACCATGTGTTAGCCCAGGGTTAGGGCTTACCCGACAGCTACTCCTTCAGCCTTTCCCACTGTTGAGAGACGCCCACTTCAGCAGGACGCTGCCCCCAACTATACCCTCCTCGAAGGACCATCAGTGACATTGGGTGTCCTAAAGCCATAATACAGTATGAAGAAGCCCCAGGAAGAGACTGTTCCCCCTGCAGCACAGACACCATCCCAGTAGGTTGGTCTGGGCCCTGGGCCACTGTAGGCAGCCCACCCACACGGAGGGAGGTAAGAATGGCTCACAGGTTCCCAGCATGGTAGCTCCGGAAGCTAGGACTGGGGTGCTCCTCGGGCAGTGGGGGCACCAGGTTACCCTGGCCTGACCTCTGGGCGTCAAAATACTTGGACCCTAAATCCTTCCCTATCCCATATGTACAAATACACCTCTACTCACACAATACTCGTTCACATGCATGTACACACTCTTGCTCATACACAGACAAACGTACTCACACATGCACATAATTACAGCCACACACTAACACACACGCTTGCTCACGCACACACAAACATGCTCTCACATGCACACGAACACACAATTGTGCACATGCACACATACTCATTAACATGTGTACACATTCACATGCATATTCCCTCACGTACTTACACATACTACTCATGCACACAATCTTGCTGGTGCATACACTCACACCCACACACATTCACATGCATCCTTGCACACATATACAAAGGCTCACACCCTCCCACTCCCATACTCAGTTGCTCAGACACTTGGCACACACTTGGCCTTTACACAAACCAGCTGGGTTCCAGGGGCTCCAGCTCTCTGCACGAACATCAGAAGCTAGTGCAGCATGCTGCTTAAAATAATGAACTGAGCAAAAAGTGAACCTGGCACTGCTGCACCCTCCCTGGGTTGCTCCTCAAGCTCCCAAACACCAGCTTTGGTGGAGAGAGATCCCACCTGCCAGCCCTCATTCCAACCATCCTGAGCAGGCCCAGGGGCTCTGCACAGTCTGACAAATGGCCCACAAAGCCCGGCTTCAGCTCGGGCTCCAGGCAGCACAGCTGGTGCCACCCCAGGGGGCAGGGAAGCCACTGCCAGAGACAACAGCAAGTCAATGGCATCAGAAGGAGAGCCCAGGGGTCTTGGTACTACCTCAGAGATCAGACAGCATCCAACCACCAGGGGCAGCCAAAGGAAGGCTTTGGGACTCCTCCCAGAGTCCTGGCTTCAGCTAGGAAGTTGGGATACGGAGCAGGTGGGAGCACAGGCTCCCATGCCAGAATCAGGTGCAGACCCCAGTTCTGGGGCTTTCTGACATAGGAGACCCAGTCAAGTTGCACAGAAGCTCCAGGCACTCATGTGGTGAGGCCCAAGCTGGAACAATTCAGAGGTTTGTGGTAATGTTAAATGAACTAACATGTAAAGTACTAGACAAAAAATATATATAAATAAAATTTCTGTGGTCTGTCCAAGACTGAATGATGGCTGCTTCTGACAACTAAAGCAGCACAGGATTGGACAGATACAGCAGAGGGTCGTCTGCAGCCAGCAGGGCAGGCCCTGGCTCCCGGCAACCTAGGTTAAGAGCGTCATGCCCCAGTGCTGCTCCCAGGCCACTAGAAGAGAGCTGAAAATTGACCAAACAAACTGTTCTCTCCTCAGAAAGTCTGGGATGAGCCTGGCCTGGCCAGTCAGTGAGTTCAGCTGTGTGTCCACAACCTCTCTATCCCAGTCTTTGGTTCTGCATGCTTAGCCTTACCACTGTTCACACAATGTCCACCTGGAACTCCTGGCTTGGCCCTAGGCCTTCAAGCAACAAGGTGAGCTCAGCCACAACAAGAAGTGGATGGAGACAAAAAACAACTTCCAGAACAGACCAGAGAAACCACTTCTGGCAAGTTCTGTTTGCAGAAGAGTTATACTTTTTGACCTGCATTCCTGCCAATGCAGTTAGAGAACAGGTGTGAGGTGCACGTTCCACCTGCCAGACAGCCCACAGTTCCCTATCATACACACAACAAAGACATTTAAATCCATGGCTGACCACATCTGTTGCCTCAGATGTGGCAAGTCTAAAAATAAATAAATAAATAAAACATGACTAAGGAATACAAAGGGGAAATAACTCCCAACAACAAATCTTGGAAAGGTGAACTTATTTTGAGATGGCCACGTTTTCCTGAAAAAGAAAATTGGACTTAAGCAAATTCAAGAGGGCAAGACCGCCACCCCTATCCCCCAGAACCAGGAAAAGCAGCTGGTTTACCCATGAGCAGGGTCCAAGGCGATGGCCCTTGGCTGGTCGAGGTCCTGCCAGAAGAGGACCTTCCGGGATGTTCCGTTGAGGTTGGCCACCTCAATGCGATTGGTCTCTGAGTCCGTCCAGTAAAGCTTCTTGCCAACCCAGTCACAGGCCAGGCCGTCGGGTGAGACCAAGCCAGAGATGACCACGTTCTGCACTGCGGCCCCTGTCTGGTTCAGATAGGTCTGCTTGATGGCCTCCTCGCTCACATCTGTCCAGTACACGGCTCCCTTGGAGAACTGGAAATCTACTGCAGCTGCATCTTCCAGGCCGCTAACCACAATGGTGGACTCCAGCTTGACTCCGCCAGCATCCACCAGCCGTACGTCCCGGCGGTTGGCAAACAGTAGGAGAGGCGAGGCTGTGAGGCAGAAGAAACTGTGAGGGCTGCTGGCCAAGCTAGCCTGATCGTGACCCTAGGATGGGGGGGGGGGGGGGGGGGGGGGGCTGTGCACAAACACTGTTGGCACTTGCCCCAGGACCTCCAGCTCCCTCCACCCTCCCCCAAAGAGCTGCCAAGAAGTTGCCTGCGCAGGTGCCCCAGTCCTTCCAACCTAGCAGATGTACCAGACTCATCGCCAGCTACCGTTTACTGAGCAACTGTTATCTAATCCCACCAGGCATGGATAATTTCCTGCCACACCTACCACCTCAGGCACATATGCTACAGACAAGGTCACAGGGTCCACCAGAGACTGTGGGGCCTGGTCCAGTTCTGCAGAGAAACTGCATCACCTTCGACAGCCTGGTGCAGGTGAGGGAACAGGAGGGCATAGCCCTGGCCACGCTGTTTAACAGAGGCCTGGTCAGGAGCCCAGGCTTTGCAAGGCAGCTCAGGCTGGGACGTGGAGCTCAGGCCTGACAGAGCCTCAAGATTCCCTTACAAGTCTTCGGTCACTATTCAAGCTCAAGCCCCTTCCTAGAACTGTGGCCTCAGCTTCCCTCTACATTCCGTGTCTTCCTTACCCTGATCCTAGACACCCTAGGATGATCAAGCTTAAAAGGTCACCAGAAATGCATCTCCTCAGGTCAAATACCTTCAACAGCTCCCTGTGTCAGAGTCATGCAGGACAAGGTTAAGCTCTCTGGCCTGGCCTCCAAGGCCTCTGGCCTCCTGCCTCACCTAATCTACCCTTCTCTTCTCTTCCACTTCCACCCATGCCCAAACATCCTGATCTACCCCACAGCCAGGCAATTTCCCTCACCTTCCTCTTTTTCTATAGCCTTCATTCCACAGATAAGCAAAGGGCTCATTTCCACAATGAGGTGTCTTGAGACCATCACTCCACCAGATGCCTCATATCCCAGAGGCCAGTCCAAAAGGATCCAATAACCTTCCACCCCCCCACCACATACACACACACACACACACACACCAGAGAGACCATGAAGTCATATCAAGTGTGACTGTGAGGAGGTGGGAACCCCTAAAGAGCTCTAAACTGAGTGATGGTCCATGTCTACTGCTAGTGGGATTAGGCTGGAATGGCCACAAATACCTGTAAAAAAAACCACTCTAGGATTTGGCTACAAGTAGCTAACACCTCTTGTGGAAGCTACAGACCACTGGGCTCTCCTGCAGAGATGGGGGACCTAGCAAACTCAAAACTCCTACCCCCACCAATATGTTCCTTAGAAATAGAAATCAAAACAAACAACTCAAGAAACAAAAATCACATAACTAACTTTTACATTTAGTTCAATTAGTTTTGTTTTAGCAGAAGAAGGGTTTGTTTGCTGCCTCTGAGAGGCTACCAAGGAATACCAGAGACCAGAATACAAAGGATAAGATGCCCAGGAAGTAGAATAGATGGTTCAGAGTTCAGGCTCCACTGCCAGGATAAGCACCAGCTCAAATTTCAGCCCCTCCAATCCCCAGGTGACCTCCTCTGCAGGACAAGAGAATGCATGGAGGAACTAAGGTTGTAAACACTTATAGCAAGAGCACCATCCCCTATCTCACCATTATTGTATCAGGTCTACAATTCTTTGTGGCAGGAAGGGACAGAGTGCAAATCAAATACTGAGAGGGGACAGACAACAAAAGAAAAAATAGACAAATTGGACTTTATAAAATTTTTTAAATTTTGTGCATCAAAAGGTGCTATCAACAGAGTAAAAAGGCAACCCACAGAATGGGAGAAAATATTTGCAAATCAAATTTTTCATGTGGATTAATATCGAGAATATACATAGAATTTTTGAAACTCAGCCATCCCAATTCAAAAACTGGCAAAGAACTTGAACCAACATTTCTCCAAAGAAGATATATAAATGGTCAGTAAGATTTTCAACATCCCTAACCATTAGGGAAATGCAAATCAAAACTACAATGAGATACTGCCTCACACCCACTAGGACAGCTACTATTAAAAAAATAGGAAATAGCAAGCATTGCTGCAGATGTGGAGAAATTGGAACTCCTGTTACACTATTGGTGGGAATATGAAATGGTATATCTGCTATGGAAAATAATATAGTGGTTCCTCAAAAAATTAAACTAGAATTGGCATATGATCCAGCAATGCCACTTCAGAGTCTATACCCAAAAGAACTGAAAACAAACTGTCTCAAACAGATATTTGTAAACTCATGTTTATAGTAGCATTATTCACAAAACAGCTAAACCCTGGAAGCAACTCAAATGTCCACTAACAGATGAATGGATAAGCAAAATGCAGTACATAATGAATAAACAATCTCTTTAAAAAGGAAAGAGATTCTGACACGTACTACATTATGGATGAACTTTGTGGGTATTACACTAACTGAGAGAAGCCAGTCACAAAACTACGAATACTGCGTAATTCTGCTCATATGAGGTTTCTAGAGTAGTCAAATTTATAGAGACAGAAAAGTTAGTAGGTGCCAGGGGCTGGAAAGAAGGGAATGGGGAGCGGTTGATTAACAGAGTTTAGATAAGGAAGATGAAAAGAGTTTTAGAGAAGGAATGGCCATGATAGCCGCACAGCAGTATGTATATATTTATCCCACTGAACTGTACTCATAAAATAGCTAAGATGAAGGACCAGCAGGTGGGGTGGTGCTTAAGGTACTGGATTCCTACATGGCTGACTACGGTTCAAATCCCAGACCTGGTGGCCTGCTTTTTCACTTCTCTTTCTCTCTCTGGCCAAATTAAAAAATAATAATAAACAAATAAAAATAAAATAAAATAATTCTTTTCAAAAAAATAGTTAAAGCCTGCAGCTGGTGTAGTAGTTAAGGTGCTGGACTCCCACATGGCCGACTGTGGTTCGAATTCTGGACTTAGCAGCTTGAAACTCACGCTGGACACGTGTGAGTGTGTGCCCAAGCCCCAAGAGGAGAATGGAGGAGAGAGGATTATAGCATGACCATCCCACTGGGAATGACTTTTCACTTTCTCTCTATCTCACCAGTAAGTGCATGTGCCCTGCAGAAAAAAAAAAAAAAAAGAAAACCTCTCTAAAAATAATTAATTAGTTAGTTAGTTAAAATGGTACGTTGTATTTTAGGCATATTTTGCCAAAATAAAAACTTTTTTTTTGGAGAGGTTTTTTGCTATAGGGCATGTGAGCTCACCAGAAAGACAGAGAGAGACAGAGAGACAGAAAGCAAGAAATCACCCCCCGGGTGGGTGGCCAGGCCACAATCCCTTCTCCTCCATTCTCCTCTCGGGATCTTGGGCACGCATGCACATGTGCCCAGCATGAGTTTAAGCCACCAGGTCTGGGACTTGAACCACGGTCGACTACATGGGAGTCCAGCAACATAGCCATTACGCTAACTGCTGGTCCCGCCAAAATAAAAACTTTAAAAAAAAAAGAAAAAAGAAAGAAAACCCACCAATGGGGTGTTACGACTGCAACTGCACTGGGCATTCTGACCTCTCTCAAGGAGCAGCTGGCCACAGCAAAGAACATCTGTCATCCACTCTTACCCCCTGCCTGCCCCAAACAGGTCCAAGCAGAAAATAAAGAAAACTCATGGTCAAAGATTGATGGCTTTTTGCAGTTCACATACATGTTCATCTCCTGGTCCTACACCTGCTCAGGCTATGGGTGATATCCCTCTTTACAGAAAGGAAGACCAAGCTTAGAGGAGAACTTGCACAGTTACGGTCAAGATTTTAGCGGGCACCAAAGGCCTCATTGCTTTGGGTCACTCTAGCGTAACTTGTTTATAAAGGTGTGTTCAGTTTGTATAAATTCATCACTTTTCTTTTCTTTTTTCTTTTTAGGTTTTGCCATAGGGAGCATACACTCACTGGAGGGAGGCAGAGACAAAGAGAGGGAAAATAAGAAATCACATCCCCTCTCCCCACTGGGGATGGCCATGCTACAAGCCTTTCTCCATTCTCCTCCTAGGATTTTGGGCACCCAGACATGCATACTTGGAGTAATTTTCAAGCCACTGGGTCTGGGACTCAAACCATGGTTGACCATGTGGGAGTTCTGTGCCTTAACCACCATGCCACTTGCTGGCCCCCCAATGCATCACTTTTCTTTGTTTATACACTTCAATAAAGAAGTTTTGAAAATTAAAAACAGAACTGTCTGCAGTCCTTTGCTTCAAGGCCACCCTCTGAGCTAATCATAGAACCCTCCCCAACACAATGAGGATTCCAGGTTTGTGCACCCCAGGACTCATCCAAAGGCACTCATGCTCCTGCCTGGGGCCTAGCACACAGTAGTTGCTCTACAAATGCTGACTTGGATGTCTGCAAATGACCTACCCCATCCAGCCTGTGGCACCCCAATCTCAAGAAGTGAATTATTTCCATGTTACAAGAGGTGAGAAGAAAAAAGAGGCTGTCCAGAAGGGTCCCAGTCCCCACCCCCAGACCCTGGACACATTAGGGGAGGGTAGCAACTTCCACCCAGAGGCCTGGCTGACAGGTGCCACCCAAGGGTCAAATGCGGGCCATGTGGAGGGGGAGTATAGTGGGAGTGTGGGAATTATGTGCAGGATCAGGGAGCATCCAGAACCCTCAGAGAAGTAAGAAGCAGTGGAGGCAGAAGGGGCCATCCCAGGAAAGAAGGTGGTGTGCAGGACCTGGGGGGCACAGTGGCATAAGCACATAAGGCTGCTGCCAACAGAGACACCTCACAACAAACCTGGGTGACTTGGTGTCCCTAGAGGTGTTACCATTCATCCTGGCCACCCAGAGCAGGAGTCATAAATAATCTCATTTCCTATGTGAGGCTCATGGTGCCCTGGCTGTCCTGAGGTTCCCTGCACCAAAGTCCCCATTCATGCAGTGAAGGCGTGATCTGCCTGGGCATGCTGAAATTCCATGCTGTGTGTTTTGTTTTTTTTTTTAAGAATTATTTTTATTTTATTTATCATTATCTTGTAATTGCTATAGGGCATATGCTATAGGGCACGGGGAGAGAGAGAAAGCAAGCCACCAGGTCCAGGACTCGAATCATGTGGGAGTCCAGCATCTTAACCACCATGCAACCTGCTGGCCCCAGCCATGCTGTGATTCTTAACCTTCTGGGGTCACGAAGCCCTTTGAGAAGCTATTCCTCTCCCCTAAAACAAAACACACACACACACACACACACACACACTGCTGTTGCCAAGGTCCTATAAAGTCTTCCTACCAGAGTAGGGTACACCAATGTGTACCAGGCCTAGTCTGAGAAGCCCTTGCTGACATCAGCAAAGAGAAGGACAGGCCAGAAAGCTGTTTACTCTTATCTCCTCTGGGCAACAACAAAAGAGGCTGTCTCAGGAGGGGACAAGTCCAGGGCCATGGGTGAGGGACAAGGTCACAGGGTGAGCATCACAAGGCCCCAGCTGGTCTGGACAGAGCGACTCTGAGACCAGAGGATCCTACAAACTAGGAATCTCCATTGGCTCTTTTCCAGGCAGAGGGGAAGTGCATTGGGAGGGAGGCAGCAACCCAGAGGGGTAGAAACCCAGGAAACCCTTTGGGCAGCAGAACAGCAGCAGGAAGAGTCCCAGAGGGGGACCAGGCCAGCCCAGCAGAGGGTGGAAGAGAGCTCTGGAGGCTGCTCCAGGCACAAAAAAACCCAAGCTCTGCTCTGTTTTTTCTCCCCAAACTGGAAAGACCACATTTCACCATGGTTTACACTCTCTGGGCAGTTCAGGTGTGCTCTTCAAAGGCCAGAGATGGGGTGTTTTTAATTTCCTGTGCTTTTCTCAACCTAGCACTGGGGGAGGCAGGCTGCCTAGGAGAGCCAGGCGGGCAGCGGGCAGGCTCAGGGAGTCAGGCCTTGGCAGGCAGGCTTTCTAGGAGCTATAACTACTTCTAAAGAATCTAGAAACAATCACACACTTAATTCCTCAGTTTAAGAGGAACCCACATCACTCCCCATCACCTGGGGAATTGGCTTTCCTTCGGAAGGAACTGGCAGTGGCCTCAGGGCCCACAGTGAGTGGGGGGCCTCTGCATGGGTGGCTCCCTGCCCTTCCCCAGCTGGCACAGTTGGCACCCCCTCCCAGTCCTCCAGGCCTGGAGAACCCTGCTGATGTGGGCGCTGTGCCATAGAGGGTCCTGGTGCACTGGCTCTTCCAGGGACACATGGCCTCTTCAACGCCCACAACCCACTCCTCCTCTGAGTGGGGAGAAGCACAGCCCCATGGGAAGATGCAGGAGCAGGACCCAGTGGGAGGGAGAGAAAAGAGCAGAGTAGAAGGAGGAGAAGGCCCGTGCTCAGAGAAAAAAAACTGAGACCAGGAGGGAGCTTCAACCTCCAGCACCAGCCAGACCACATGAGTGCCCAGGACATGGGCACCTATATTCCAATGGGAAAAATAAACAGTAAGCAGTGAAACTAAAAAATAAGGACATTTTAGTAAAGTTAAAACGGAAATGCTGGCAACCAGCAGGTGGTGTGGTGGTTAAGGCACTGGACACACCCACATGGCTGACCGCGGTTCAAGTCCCAGACTTGGTGACTTGCTTTCTCTGTGTGTGTGTGTGTGTGTGTGTCCCTCTGGCCAAATTAAAGTAAATGAATGAATAAATAAAATTAAATAAATAATTCTTTATTAAAAAAAAAAGGAAATGCTGTAGATTAGGAAAACAGAGCAGGGTAAAGGGGAACAGTGGGGCTACATTCTATTAATACCTAAGATGGTCAGGACAGGTCTCATGAGAAGAGTCTGTGTGAAGGTCCTAGGCTAGAAACACGAGAGCAGAATGTGGCAAACGCTGGTTCCATGGCCCCTTCCTGGCCAGGCAACTTGCCCAGGGACTCAAGACCTCTCCCTTCATATCCCCTGTGGGTCAAGGGACCTGGCCACAGACCATCCAAGTGAGGAGCCTATAGACCTCAAGAAGGTGCCTTCACCTGCTCAAGTCACTCCACCCAGCAATGCAGACCTGCTGACGTCTGGACAGTGAGGGAAAGGAATCCCAGGAAGGCCCTGAGACCCCCATAGGCTGCAGCAGCCACCTGAGGCTGCACCTCAAAGCCTGGAAAGGGTGACAGGCTGGGAACAGGAGCTGTGGGCAGCCACTGTGCCCTAGGACACATGCAAGATAACCATGAAAACAAACAGACCGTCATCTGGTGACCATGGAAAACGCTGTGGCCACTGTTGTATTAAGACCATAAAATGTTTAAACCTTCTCCCCAAGGACCACCCAACCAGGAATTCATCCCGAGGAACACCCAAAAGAAGAAAAAGGTCACAGTCACAACAGTCCCAATGCCCTTATTTATAACAGCAAGTAATAATAATAATAAAAGATTTCCAATCTCAGGGATCTATTAGACTGTTGTCTCAGTGGGAAAGCTGAATCAAAGTAATGATATGATTACGATAACATAAAACATTTGTCAGGTGAAATCACAAACAAAAACAAAAACTACACACACAGCACAACTGATGTGTACTAGAACTGCAGTTGAGAAAGAGCTGGTTGGAGACAAAGACTGACAAAGGAATAAGGACCTCATTGGATAGGTGCATCACTGGGTAAATACATATATTTTAATGATTAACCCTTCATTCTATTTATGTTGTAATTAAGCTATCTGTACAAATATTTTTATCAGGATCACATATCACAAGGGCAAAAGGAGCAGGACAGCCTGCTGGAGTGTGGGTCCTAGAGCCAGCTCAGGGTAAGCACGGAGAGCTGGAGTCAGGGTGAGCAGCCTGGTTCAGATCTGGCCCAGGGGAATCTCTAACCCTTACTGACCTCAATATCTTGTCTATAAAACCAGGGTGACTGGGACCAGCAGATGGAGTAATTGTTACACGGCTGGACTCCCACATAGTTGACTACGGTTCAAGTCCCGGACCCCAACAGCTTAAACTCACACCAGGCACGTGTGCGTGTTTGCCCAAAATCCCGAGAGGAGAATGGAGAAGGGATTGCCGTGTGGCCATCACCCCTAGTGGCTGATTTCTCACTTTCTGTCTCTCTCTGTCTCTCTAGCAAGAGCACACGCCCTAGAGCAAAAATCTCTCTCAGAATAAAAAAAAAAGAAAAAAAAACAGGGTGATTATTACACCTCCACATTAGAGATTATGAGGTTTTAACAGGATAATTCACACAGTCTCAGCCCACTGTTAAACAAATAGCAGCCAGGGCTGTGATAGTGGTTTTTATTAATTAAATGTTTCTTGCTTCTAGCCTCGGGCTAGCTCTGCTACAAAGGAAAGCACATCAACTCAGTCTTGTAGGCTTAGGTTCAAAACCTGGTCTGGCCTCCAGCTGTGAGATTAGTGGTAAAACTTTTCATCTCCCCTTTGAGCCTCAGTTTCCTCATTTATAAAGCAGGAAATGACACACCAGGTACATGTACATGCATGCCCCAAATCCTGAAAGATAAAGCGAGGAAAAGGGATTATGGTATGGCCCCCTCCTCTTGGCAAGCACATGAACACTCTAATACAAAATTTTAAAAAGGAGTTGGGGCGGGGAGGGGAGGAGAAAATGATAACTACTCTGAAAAAGCACCTTAGGCTGTTGCAGGAAATATTCTAACAGCTCCTCAGAAAGTTCTCTGTAGGCTGGCCCCATGGCACAGTACTTAAGTGCTGTGCATTAGGAGCCCAACCCCGCATAGCCAACTGATTCAAACCCCAGCCCCAGTGGCTTAAAAAACATGCCAGGCACAGGTGTATGCATGCCCCAATCCTGATGGGATGAAGAAGTGGAGAAAAAATTACAATGTGACCACATCCCATTGGGAGGTTCTTCCTCTCTGTCCCTCTAGCCAGCACACATACTCTGTGCAACTAAAAGAAAAAGGTCTACAGGTAAAATTATCCTATGACCTAGCGATTTCATTTCTACATATATACCACAGAGAACTGAACGCTTGTACTCAAATATATATATGCCCATGTCCACAGCAGTAGTCACAACAGTCAAAGGTAGAACAGCCCAGTGTCCAACTAATGAACGGATAAGCAAAATGTGGCACATCCATACAATGGAATATTATTTAGCCTTAAAAAGGAACAAGTCCCAGAGTCGGCAGCTTGAAAATTATACCAGGACATGTGCGTGTGTGCCCAAATTCCCAAGGAAAATGAAGGAAAAGGAACTGCAGCATGGCCATCCCTTCTTGGGGATGTGGGGAGTTGATTACTTTCTCTCTCTCTCTCTCACAAGCACACACACTCTACGGCAAAAAGCTAAAAAAAAAAAAAAAATTAAAAAAAAAGGAATGAGGCACTGACACTGGCTACAACATGAATGAACTTTGAAGACATTATGCTCAGTGAAAGAAGCCAGACACACAAGACCACACTGGATGAGTCCATTTATATGAAATGTGCAGATCAGGGAAATTCACAAACACAGAAAGTAGATTAGTGGTTGCTAGGGACTAGGGGAAAGGGGAAATGTGGAATACCTGCTTAAAAGGCATGGGTTTCCCTCTGGGGTGATGGACATGTTCTAGAACCAGACAGAGGTGGTGGCCATACAACATTGTGAATGCACTAAATGCCACTGCATTGTTCACTTCCAACTGGTTGACTTTATGTTATATAAATTTCTCCTCAATTAAAATAAACAAACGTTAAGTTTTTTAAAAGGCACCACTGTAAGATGAATAGGCTGGATTCTCTTTGACATCCTTCCTTTGTCCATCCTGGTTTCCCCAACTGTTTGATCAGGTGCAGACTACATTCTCAGCAGGAACTCAGGGCTCCCTCCACACTCTCCTGGGTTCTGGGCACTTCCCTTTGGGGGGCGGGGGGGGGTGATTGCGGATCATTCAGATTCATCTCACATATATGAGTATATGTCTGCTGTTCCCAGGACCCCCAGAAAATCAGTGTCAGAGAAAGGCCAACTCTTGCCCAGTCCTGCCTTGGGGACCAGGGTCGTGATCAGTTTACAGTCCCTACCATAGCAGAATCAGGAGTCTGAAAATCCAAGCGCCAACAATTCCATTTTAACCCATGTAAGCATATCCAATATTTATATATAGAATTCATAACAGATGTCTGGGCTTCCATTCCAATAGCCTATATTTTACACTGTTTACATGGTTACACCAAACAAGACCCAATTCAAGGTAATCCAATCCTCTGCTACTACACCAAAATAAGCAACATTTTAGTACATGCCTTATTTATATTCACCAAGCGTTGCATTGGGCCTCCAACTGTTCGCTGGAGCAGATGGGAGCCTGCACACACTATAGACTTATCAGATCCTTTGTCCAGCACCAGCCATGGGACAGGCCAATAAATGGAAGATATCAGGAGTCCACATGCAAAGAGCCTGCATTTCAGTTGGGCAGGATATTCATGCACATACATACATACACACACACACACACACACACACAGGTGCTCACACACACTATTAACAACTGAAGCAAGAAGAAAAGGTGGGAAGAATAACATGAACAGGAAGTGCCTGGAGGAGAAAGAGCTGGCTGTGGGTGACCAGGCAGGCTTCCTGGAGGTGGGAGTTTGTAGAATGCTGAGCATACCCAGACCCAACACCAAGATGCAACTATACATTCGAGTTAATTAATTTGACTCGCCATAGCTCACAACTTCCCCGATACCTAACAAAGCTCTAGGTACCTTCCAAAAGGCGTAGTCATGCCACTACCCTGTGTACCTATTCATACCCCCAACCCTGGGAAAGAGTTCCTCTAGGTGCCTAGAGTTCCTCTAGCTTGCCTGGGTTCGCTCCAGCTCCCTCTCCTGCTCCCTTGGTCTGCTGACCCTGCAGCAGCACTACATGTAGAAAGTCAGGCTTCCCAATCAGCCCCGATGCCTGGTAAAGCACATCCCTCCTGACTCATCTCCTTCAGAAACATCCTGGCAGTCCTGAGCCTGTTGCACCCCCTTAAATGTTTTACAACCAGCTGCTCGAGTTCCATAAATACCCATGTTGGGGGCTTTTATGGCATTGTATTTGAAGTTTTTACAATATGAAAAAGCAAAAGGGACAGCTTGGCCAATGAGAGAGAAAGACGTGCAATAATGCTTACTGCACACTGCTTGTGGTAGCTCAGTACATTAGGGAAGGAGCTGGACCGTGACAGCAGTTATACAACAGTGGGAATGTTCTTAACACCACTGAACGGCGCTCTTAAAAATGGTTACGGTGGTGGGCCACTGTGTGGCCTAGTGGTTAAGACAGCCAGATCTCACTTGGCCAACCATGTGGTTCGAGGCTGAACCTGGCAACATAAGAAACAAGTCAGGCAGTGTGTAAACACCCCCCCAAATTCCAGTAGGAAAGAGAAGAGAAGGAGAAGGAATTGTGGCATGATGGTACCCCACTGGGGGTGCTTTGTCTCTCCCTCGCTCTGTCTCTCTCTCTGGAGAAAAGAAAAAGAAAAGAAAAAATTGTTAAGGTAGTAAGTTTTATGTTAGGTGCATTTTACTATAATCAAAGATAATAAGTCAATACAAACTTATAGGGAATAACAGTTTGGAATATTGTGGGCTAATAAAAGGACTTACAATTGCAATTACAGGGGTCAGCAGGTTGTGTGGTGGTTAAGGCACTGGACTCCCATGTGGCCAATCAGGGTTTGGGTCCTGGACCCGGCACCTTACATTCTCATTCCCCACCTCTGCGCCACCCTGTCTCTCTCTGGTAAGTGTATATGCCCTATAGCAAAACATTTTTAAAATAATAACAATAAAATTAAATAATCTTTTTAAAGTACTGTAATTACACCCCTCACTCAGAATTTTGTTTTAAATGTGAGGTAGTCATTCAGGCATGTCCACCATACTCTATTGCTTTTTTAAGTCGTTGTAGAATCACTTATTCCTACCTTTTTAAGGGGGTAAGAATTCAATATTCTCATTTATTTTTATTCTTTTCTTTTCTTTTCTTTTTTTTAATTTGCCAAGAACATGTGCACTCTCCAGAGACAGAAGGAGAGGGAGTAGGATGTGGTCACACCGCAATCCCTTCTCCTCCATTTTCCATCCTGTAAAGACTTGGGGCACACATGTACATATATATACCTGGCATGTATTTCAAGTCGTGGGGCCAGCCACATGGGATCAGGCTCCTTTATTTTTTTTTTAAGAATTATTTAATTTTTAAAATTATTATTACTTTTAAATTTACTATAGGGCACATGTGCTCACCAGAGAGGGACAGAGAGAATGAGAGAAAGAAAGTGAGAAAGTAAGCTGCCAGGTCCAAGACTTGAACTGTAGTCGGCCCTGTGGTAGTCCAGCGCTTTCACTACCATGCCACCTGCTGGTAAAAGTATCAGGCTCCTTTAACTACTAGACCACAACGTGGCCTTCTCATTCATTTTGATGTTCAAATTTCCCTAGACTTGGACGGTGAGAGTCCTTTTAAGCACGCTCTGTGTCTTCCCAGTAGTCCCCATTACTACTTGCAGAATTCTTTACTTTCTGGCACAAGAAGATGCCATCATCCTGTACCCATCCTTGCCCACGCCCTAGAATAAGCCTTTTCTCTGAGGCGTCCTGGTTCCTTCTGGTGGAGTATGATACTTAGAGACCAAGAGTTGGGTGCTGGTGTGCTCACTGTTACTGGGGCCATTGCTGCTAGACCTCTCAGTTGATCTAGGAAATAAACACACAGTCCATCTTCATTATTCCCAGACTCCATGTTGGAGAGGTCACCTACACACCCACAGGTATTCATAACCCCCAAATCAATACTCGTAGCATTTTTGCGACCAGTCACAGACACGTGCACAGCAGTGAAAACATTTAGTATCCAACACATACTCCCATCTGAGGTTGGATTAGGCGATGAAGCTCTGTCTTTTTGTTTCAGCTCTTGTGCTACAAGCAAACAAGTCCGCTTTTCTCAGTCTAGTTAGTACCACGTTTTTCACATTTCTGTGCTGTTGGCCGTTTCACTGGTTAAAATGACCCCCGTATGTATTGCTGAGGTGCTGTCTAGTGTTTCTGGTACAAGAGGCCTCACTGTGCCACGTGGAGAAAATGTGGCTATTGGATGAGCTTCTGTTCATGTGTGAGTGATGGCACTGTCAGCCATGAGCTCACGGTTAATGAATCAACAATACAGAGTGAAAGAGGTGTCTTAAAGCAAAGACACACAGAGCTGGCAGGTGGCTTGGTGGATAAGGTGCTGGACTGTGGTTCAAATCCCGGACCTTTGGCTTGTTTTCTCACTCTCCCTTGCACTCTCTGGTCAAATTAAATAATAATAATATTAACTAATTAGTTAATTAATTAAATTCATCTAAAAAAATAGACACGTAGTGATAGCAGTTGACAAAACTGTGACCAGAGGCTCACAGGAACATGGCTCTGAGGTCCTCCTGGGATTGGTGGTTTGGTATTCAAACACTGCGTGTTCACAGTGATTTCACAACAACTGTAAATAACAAGAATCAGCTTAAGTATACACGTCCAATTATGTATACACACGTCGATCACCACTTCTCTATCTACCACATATGTGTATGTGGTAAAAGACCATGAATCCATGGCGGTACTTGACATTTTAAACAACACTTCAGGGTACTTTCTAGTCTCTCCCCGTTTTATGTCTATGCCTTCTCTAAAGGGAGAAAGCTGGCTTTTGCTACTGTCAGTACATTTATTAACTTACTCAATATATCCACTCTCTCATCCACTCTGGTGGTGTCTGCTGCTGCCACCTCTGCCCCATCCTGCTTTGCTTCCAGAGGCTGATGCTCCTGGCCACATCACCCCTAGCACCTTTATTTATTTATTTATTTTGAGAGATTTTTATTGCTATAGGGCGCGTGCGCTCACCAGAAAGACAGAGAGACAGAAAGAGAGAAATCACCCCCCCAGGGGGGTGGCCACGCTGCAATCCCTTCTTCTCCATTCTCCTCTCGGGATCTTGGGCATGCACGCACACGCGCCCAGCGTGAGTTTAAGCCACTGGGTCCGGGACTTGAACTACGGTCGACTACATGGGAGTTCAGCAACATAGCCATTACGCCAACTGCTGGTCCAACCTCTAGCATCTTTATGTGTACCCCCTGAATCATCCCACTTCTTGGAATGCCAGGCACTGACATTTCAGCACCAGGAAGGGAAGACAGGAAGAGTAAGCACTGATGGGAACTGCACTGAACCTTTAGCTCAATTTGGGGGAAAGAGACAGCTCCCTGACATCCAAGAATATGTTCAGTGTTCTTTAATATCTTCCTATAAAGTTTTATTATTTTTCGCATACAAGTTTTTGCATATTATTGGGTCATCAGGAAAGTCATGATGTATTTTTGCATAGAAAACTATGTCATGTCTTTCATAATAACCTAATATTTCTAGGATGTAATCTACTTTTTTCTTTTTTAGTTTTTGTGTCTTTTCATGCCAGATGGCATGTGCATGCCTGGGGGGTGGGAGGGAAAGAGAGACACCTCCCCCATGGATCCTGTCACACTGCAACCCTTTTATTTCTTCTTTTCTTCCCATTAGTATCCTGGGCATGCACACACATGTGCTGAGTCTGTTTTTTAAGCTGACAGGACCAGGATTCAAACCACAGTTGACCATGTGAGATCCAGCTTCCACTGAACAGTACCACTGTACTAGAGGGCCAGGCCCCTATTACTTCATGTAAAAATTTGTAACTAATAAAACTAGCATGACTATAACAGGGAGAGCCTGCAAAATTTTTTATGATAACTAGAAACTTCAAAAACAACTCAGTTGAATTGGGGCAGGGGCAATGCTGCATGTCACCTGAAAGCCTCCCATCCCCAAGCTGGAAAATTCTATTTCTTTTCAAGGAGAAAATGTTTTAAAAGCATCTATGTGGCTAAAATGAACACAGGACCAAGAAGTCTGTGCAGTCCCCCAAAGGGTAAGTGAACTAGTCTCCTCAGTTCAGCACAAACAACTTCATTCCCTCCTCCCCAAGTCCGAGTGCAAGAACAATAACCATACACTTGGCTGCCAAGAAGGAAGTTCAGGTACGGTAAAGTGGCTGAAAATATTTATTGGTGTGCCACTGACAACGTTCTGGGCAAAAATTACACCTTCCAGGGTTGAACAGTAGTGCAGCAGTAACATGTGCCGCTCTGCGACCATGACCCATGCCGGAATGTTTCGGTTTCCATCCAGAGAACTCCCTGAGTACCTGGGCATGCATGTGCCCATGATCCAGGGCTGTCTGAGGCCAGGGGTGGAAAACAGTGTCAATACTCTGTTGGGGGTGCATCTCTCTCTCTCTTAGCTTAGCTTCTCATGGAACTTTCTTTATTAAAGCAGAAGAAATAGTAAACACCCAAACTCACTTTAATGTAGCCAGTTACATGAAGCAAGGGACCATCCCTGCCCCCACATTTCAATTGCCTGGACCCCATTCACAGCAGGCGCTCAATATCTGTACTCTCTCCTGCTGAGGTCAGTGGCCACTCGAACCCTCGTGCAACTACGGTGACCACAATTCTAGCATGAGAATTTCATGTTTTCACTTGGGCTTTATCCAACTAAGATACGCTCAACTCGGTGACACAATTCCGCAGTTGTCTAAATATCCCAAATGAGAGACTTGACATTTACAACAATAATAAAATCTTAGGTTTCCTTTACCCAAGCAGATGTTCTGCCTTTTATGGAAAGCTCAGCAGATTCACATCAGAGTGGGATCCTTGATAACATCTCCACGCCCGGGAACGGCTCTACTCCCCCCTGTTCCATCCTGGCTGAACTATTTACAGCCCTCCCCAGTCGCCTCATCCACCCATCCATCATCCACCATGGGAGCCATCAAGCCGGGGCATCTCTCCCAGCCTCTAGCCTGGCTTCAGCCCTCAAGGCTCCTCTACACAGATGCCAACGCCACTGGAGGAGACCAAGTCTCCAGAAGACTCGACCCTGGCCACCTCCATGCTTTTAGTCCTTCCACCCCTAGAAAACCCTTCCTGACCGCTACAACTGACTGAGGATACCTGGCTGAGTGTGACAGCCTGAGTCCTCCATGAGCCTGCCCCGCTTGACCTGCCTCCCCCTGAGTTATCTGTTCCCTCAGCAGGCAGACTCCATACCGCACTTTCTCAGGGAAGACAGGGCTGATGCCATCCATCGGGGGGCCTAGGAGGATGTGTACCTCCTATACTGGCCCCAGATCTGCAGGTCTGCCCTTCCCCTTCTGAGATCCATCCTGTGAGCTGTGGACATCTGCATAACAATAATGAAGTTGTAGTCTGCTTCACATACAGAAAAGATGTAGTCAGGGTTGGCATGCTTCCGGAACCCTTTCTAGGGACAATTTGCCTCATCCCAAACCAAGGCTGCTCTGATTAGAAAAAGTTTCTCTTATGACCACAAGAGCAGGGAGCTCTAGGGTGGAAAAAACTGAGCCTGGTAGGAGACGGGTTCCTTCTGGGGCAGAGAGGAGGGTAAAGGCTGTGAAGCAGTTGGAGGAACTTTCTTCCAGAACACTACAAGTTCTACTCTCAACTGAGGGGACATTCACGGAGCTGCACTCCCGAGGTCTGGGCACGTCTCTGGCTGCAGAATATGGCCACCCCTTTGTATTTGGCCCCTGCCTTCCCTTTTACAGTCCTGCTGCCCTGACAGTGCCCCAATCTCCACACCTGCCTCACACCTGCCACTCCCAGGGCCCCCTAACCGCCTTCCTTCCATCCACACGCCAACCTTGGGCTCCAACACAGCACAGAGATTCCCTCTGCCCCTCAGCTCGGGTGCTCCCATTCCTGCTGCCCCCAGCCCCTGTCCAGTTCTCTGTAATCCTAACACACACACACACTCACAGGCTCACACACACTCATGCTCATGCTCAAACTCACACACTCACAAAGCACACATATGTGCACATGCACACACAGCCCCAGGGGAAGGCCATAATTAACTCTGAGGTCCAGGAAAGTTTCCCGAGCAGGGACCATATTTCAAAGGTCAGGGAAGCAGGCGAACGGGAAATGCGCAGGGGGCAGGTTTAGGGGTGGGGCAGGAAATAAGAAATCACTTGTAAAAGATAAAAAGAAAATGAAGTTGCTTATTTCAGACACTTTTGAGCACAGATAAATAGAGGACAGAGCCCCCTGGTCCTTAATAAACAGGAAAATGGGCTGGAGGCCCCGCTGTTCCACGGCTGAGCTAGGGGCTGGTGGTTCTTTTTTTTTCCGTTCTTTTTTTTTAGAGGTTTTTGCTATAGGGCACGTGCGCTCGCCAGACAGACAGAGAGAGACATAGAGACAGAAAGCAAGAAATCACCCCCCAGGGGGGGTGGCCACACCGCAATCCCTTCTCCTCCTTTCTCCTCTTGGGATCTTGGGCACGTACGCACACGCGCCCGGCGTGAGTTTAAGCCACCGGGTCCGGGACGCGAACCATGGTCGACTACGTGGGAGTCCAGCAACATAGCCATTACGCTAACTGCTGGTCCCAGGGGCTGGTGGTTCTGACACAAGGTGGAGGACAAGGACAGGAGGCGGCTGTTCTCAGACCTATGCTCTGGGCAGAGCTTGGGCTTGGCCCCCACAGAGAAGCTGACCCAGGCCTGTGCTCGGCCACTCTGCAAAGTCCTGGGAAACAAGCAAAGACCCAGGACCTAAGGGGTGCGTCCACTGCAGCCTGTCAGAAGGGCCCCTGGGAGTCAGAGCAGTCCATCACCGCTGGGTTTCCCATCGCCAAGAGCCCCCACTTTGTGGGTTCTGACCTAGGAATCACTTTGCCCAGGTCTCCCAGGCCCCTGCCAGAAGTGACGGTGTGGCCCCCATTCCCATTCAGCAGAGAGTTTACCCCATCTCAGGATGCGCAGGTATGACCAGCAGATTGTCACTGAGGCCCGACTCCAAAGTTCCAGGCACATTTTTCTCAACTGACACTGGTTCCTAGCACTCGGCCCTCAGCCCAACACCCTGACAGACAGAAGACCCTAGAGGGACAGGGCAGAGAAAGAAACAAGCAGATTTCTTGCCACTCTCTACCTCATAGCAACCAAGAGGGAGAAGTGTTTATCTACTTCTCTTAGCAGACGACGTATCCAAAGCCCCCAAAGGCCAAGCAGCTCACCGAGGCTGCAAAGCACAGAACTGAAGAGGACAGAGTGAGGCCAGCTTTCCAGTGCCAAACTGGCCTTCTCCCTCCATGCTGCTCACCATGCCACACAACCATGCCAAGGACTCGAGACTTATAAAATCCCTTTGAGGGGGAAAGAAGCCCAGAGAGAAACTGACAAGCACATCAAAGCATGTTAAAGTAGACAGGTACCACCAAGCTTCACAACGCTAAGAGCAACCAGGAGCTTACTTTGACTTCAGACTCAGACATGACACTGGCTCATTCCACCCAGCCCGGACATGACAGCTCTGAAGAAGCCACACCAATACAAGGGTGCTAGGTATTGGTAACATCAGGTGTCAGCTTAGGTACAATCTAGCTCACCTGGCCTCCCTTGTAACCTGTTCCTTCCTCTCCTTTCCCAACCTGAAGGATTCCTAGGTGGAAGAGGAAACAACCCAGAACAAATTTACCATCTAAAGGTTCTAAGCAGTCCTGTGGGGGGAGACCTGGTTAACTTCCTATCCCCCCAAATTTCCCAAATGTATCTGATGACAGAATGTTTTTCAGCTGTGACCCAGGGAACATATTTTGAAAAACACTGGCCTAGGGCTGGCCCTACAGCCTACAAGTTAAAGGAGCTGGATCCCACATCACTGACCATGCAGTTTAAAATCTGATCCTGCACTTGAAAAACACACATATCTGTGTGCCCCAAATCCCAACAAGATGGAGAAATGGAGGAGAAAGGACTGTGGCATGACCATGTCCCACTGGGGGATGCTTTCTACCTGTCTTTCTCTCTCTCAGTCTCTCTCTAGCAAGGGTATGCACCCTCTGGCCAAGTTTAAAGAAAGGAAAGAAAAAAAAAAAAGGCCTAAAAACAGAAGTGAAATGGAAAACACAAAAGTAAAACTGATTAGGAAGCAGAGAGCAGGCAGAGGAATCCTGAATCCTGCAGTAGTGGGATCCCAGCAAGGAACACTCCTCCTGTGCCCCAGCCGGCTTCCTCTCCTTTCACAGACCAGACAACAAATGTCCCCACAGTACTTTCCCCACGCCACACAGGCTCCTACAAGGAGCCACCTTTTGGCCATGGCCCATTACAAATGAATGGATACAAATGGCAAATGACCAGATAGAAATACAATTGACCCAAGGGCTCCTGAGATACTGCTTCACGCAGCCAGCCCCGCTAACGGTGCAGACCAGAATGATCCCAACTGAGAGGACTCCCCCAGTCAAGCCCTCACCTCTCAGCCCCAGAAGTGGTTTAATCAGTGCTGTCTGCATCAGGCCAAAACTCCCGCAAGGGGAGGAAACGTCCCAACGCCGGGCCCGTTACCAGAGACAAGTCGTCTTTTCCAAAACTGAGTCCATTCATGGAATCCATTGTCTGGGAGTTGGAGTCTAGCTACAGAACACTGCACAGCAGAGATTTTCCTGAGAGAAAGTGTTTTTCCCTGAAAGCCATTTCCCCGGCTAATTATGTTTTAATTGGGCAAAGGTCTACATCTCATCAAAGTGGCCATGCACATGCTGACAGGGGTTGGTGGGGGGACAGGAGGCCGGGGGCCTGAAAGGAAAGGAAATGGGCCCTAGGACTCCCTGATAGGCCCTCTTCCTCGCTCACTCTGTAACACACACACACACACACACACACACACACACATGCTGTGCACACATACTCTACAAGCTCTGATTTAGCAGCCATGGAATGTGACCAGCTTGCTGATACTTAGGACAAGTTGTTAGGGAATATGGCATTTGATTTATGTCTGCAAATGCGTATTTTCACTAATTAGAAGGTTTAGGGCAGAGCAGAGAAAAATATGTATTTCAGAGTCCCAGTTTGACTTGCCAGAAACCAGCCCATTACTAACGTTCTTATTTTCGACAAAATATAGCATGCTGATTACATACCATTTCAGTTCAATGGCTGCTGGCCTGCCAAGCTCCCGGAAGTGGCCCAAGGCCAGGGCAAAGAGCGAGAGAAACAGTCCTGGGATGGAGACTGACCAGGGGCCCTGGGGGCTGGCTGACTGAGGCCCATTCCGGCGGACAGCAAGTCGTCACTGCTCGCTCTCTCTGTGGGACAGGCCAGAAGCTTTCACCAGGGGTCATGAAGTGCCATCTAAACAGGCACCAGGTGGCCCCTCCTGTTCATCTGGAAGGAGGGAGGAGTAGCCAGGGCTACCAGAGACACAGACCATCCAGTTCAGAGAGTGTGGACAAGGCCCCCTGTAAGGCCTCCACTCCCCCGTCTGTTGAATGAGGAGGCTGAGGTCTGGGCTGACAAGGAAGGCTCAGCACCAGGCTTGTTTAACGGCACCAGGGGCTCTTCAGCCACTTCCTTTCCAGACAGCAGTAAACGCTTTCATGATTCAAACGGCAACTAAGAGGTAGGCACTGGAGGCAACCTGCCATTTCCAGTTCCCGATGAACCCGACTAGGCACGTTGCTTGACCTCTCCTAGTCTCAGTTTCCTTATCTGTGAAATGCAGGGAGTGATGACGCCGAGCCCACGGGGCAGCCATAAGGATGGAAGGGGTTGACTGAACATCTCATAGAACCTGCCGGTACACTGCAAATGTGCAATACATGCTAGCTACTTTTACCTATTAAGTCTAGACTTCAGCATCCTAGGTGTTCCAAAACAGGATGTATTTATTAAAAATAAGGATTCGGGGGGACTGGCAGGTAGCGTGGTGGTTAAGGGTGCTGGACTCCCACATGGCTGACTATGGTTCGAGTCCTGGACCTGGTGGCTTACTTTCCCACTTTCTCTCTCTCCCCCACCTCTGGTCAAATTTAAATAAATAAATAAATAAAGTTAAATAAAATAATATTTTTTTTTAAAAATAAGGATTTTTGCGGGGCTGGCAGGTGGTGTGGTGAATGAGGGCACTAGAGTCCCAAATGGCTGACAGCAGTTTGAGTCCCAGACCTGGCAGCTTGGTTTCTCACTTTCTCTCTCTCTCTCTCTCTCTCTCTCTCTGTCCCTCTCTGGTCAAATTAAAATAATTAATTTTTAAAAATAAATAAATAAGGATTTTTGGAGCACGGCAATGGTACAGCAATGACTGGACTACATGGGAAGGTTCCTGGATTTGTGTTCCAGTACCTCCTTGAGCAGGCCGGGAGCAAGTGAGAGAGAATGATAGAAATGAGGGGTGGATCACAACGTCAGGACCCTGATGTGGGGTGCCTGTCTTTCTGTCTCTGTGTGTGTTGTGTGTGTGTTTCTTTCTCTCTCATTCTTTATTTATTTATTTTTTTTTTTGGAGAGGTTTTTGCTATAGGGCCCGTGTGCTCGCCAGAGAGAGAGAGAGAGAGACAGAGAGACAGAAAGAGAGAAATCACCCCCCAGGGGGGATGGCCACGCCGCAATCCCTCCTCCTCCATTCTCCTCTCGGGATCTTGGGCGCACACGCACACGCGCCCGGCGTGAGTTTAAGCCACTGGGTCCGGGACTCAAACCGTGGTCAACCACGTGGGAGTCCAGCGACATAGCCATTACGCTAACTACTGGTCCCTCTCTCTCATTCTTGGAGAAAATAAACTCTATAAAAATAAAAGGGCTCTGGGCTAGTAGGTGGTGTGGTGGTTAAGGCACTGGATTCCACATGTCTGAATACATGGTTCAAGTTCTGGACCTGAGAGCTTGAAAACCACGCCAGGAGTGTATGCATGCATGCCCAAAATCCCAAGAAAAGAATGGAGGAGAGAGACCAGCAGATGCCTAAGTGGTTACATCGCTGGCCTCCAATATGGCCAACAACAATTTAAGTCCTGGACCCAGCGACTTGAATATCATGCCAGGTGTGTGTGTGTGTGTGTGTCCAAAATCCCAGGAGAAGAATGGGGGAGAATGGATTGCAGCATGGCCATCCTCCCTGGGGGGCGGGGGGAGTGACTCTCACCTTCCCTCTCATTGTCTCTGTCTCTCTGTCTCTCTGACAAGTGCACACATCGTAAGGCAAAAATCTCTTAAAAAAAAAATGGAAGAGAAAGGACAGTGGCTCAACCATCTCCCCTGGGGGATAACGTCTCACTTTCCCTCTCTCTCTGTCTCTCTTTGTCTCTCTCCAGAGAGCACATACACCCTATGGCAAAAATCTAAAAATAAATAATGGGAAAAAAAAGGATTTTCATTTAACTCATACCCCAAATAAAGAGACCCCATAGGGACTTAATTTAACAGACCAGTATCAAATCCATCCAAGTACAAACTTTATAGGAGTCTTCTAGCTGTCCTTCAAAACCAACAGAGGCAGCACTTCTGTGCGATGGTGTGCACATGCATGCATATGTATGCGCCTGTTTATAGCTCACAGCTCCAAGGGGCCCACTCCCCAATCCCAAACCCCCATCCCCATCTCCAGGAAACAACAGGCCACACTGAGCCAAGGAAGGGCGGCGACCCCCCTGGACTCTGTTGATACCCACCAGGTTCCACCTGGCTCTCCTGCCCCGGCTATCCTGCCGACTCTGCACCTGTGCCATGTCCTGCAGCTGGACTGCCCTTTAGGCAGAACGAGTATATGATACAAGAAAACCAGCAAAGGAAAAGGCCAGTTCATTTCCAGGTAACAAAGACAGTGCCCACAAACGCCATGCCTATGTCAGAATCTAGTGTGAGGCCAAGCAGTGAGCTGCAGGACCCAAGAACAAAGGTGCAGACCTAAGCCATGACCCTGCTAGCGTCTCTGGCAGGGTTGGCATAGGCTGGTCATTTCCACTGAGGTGAGAGGCGGGCAGTGGGAGACGGTGGGCCCAGCCCCTCCCCCATGCCCACTGGAGAGGGAAGCAGCATTTCCCCGTGTGGTTACAAAGATCTCATTGTTCTGCCCGCAGAGAGGAAACTAGAGAACTGAGCTCAGAATGCATTTTGGAACTGGCAGAAAAGAACATCTGGGGAAGGAAGCACATTTCAGAAACAAACATACCTTTGTACCAGCTTTTAGTTTCTTTAAGTGCTGAAAAAAAATAAAAATAAAGATGTGCCAAATTTATCATCACTCCCCAAAATCTCTTTACCGAGCAAAATGTAGAGGCTCTGACTTCAAATGATCTACTGTTCCTAGAAAATAGCAGTTAACGTGGATGCCAAGGCCCAAAAGCTGCCACCCTCAGGAGCCAAACAAAAGACACCCCCTCAGGCTCCAATGACACTTCTGTCCCATGCAGAACAGACTGGACAGATGAAAACAATCAGAAAACAGAGAAAAATAACTCAAGTCATCTTTAGGAGTGCTATGGCTTGCTTTTAACCCCTTGCCCCCTGGTCTCTACAGAAGCGACTCGGGGCACTCCCATACTTTGAGGAACAGGCATTTCTTAGCCCTAAAGACTTAAGCAGGTTTGGGTGCTGCTCACAAAGTTCAGCACTGAGAACTGGTTCTGAGTACCCTGGAGCCAAGCCAAGTGCTGGGTCTTGAGGTTAATAAGCGTGTGGAGAAGCCCAGGATTATGGTTCTGCGGGTCCTAGCTGAGCTCTTCCAACAAGTGTTTGTTGAAGGCTGGCGTGCCCGGGGCTCTGCACCCAGGTTCGTAAGGACGAAAGCTCATTCCCTGGAGAGATGCGCTCTCCTTGTTCCTTACACTCTCACTCTCCCCTGGTCTAGACTGATGAGTCCGCACGGATCGCACGGATCGTGTGTGAAATGAGCCTCGTACCTGACATCACTTGGTCCTCACAGAAGGTGGGACTATCACCCCATTACAGAGGAGGTGACTAAAACAAAGGAGTAACCCATGCAAAGTCACGTTAGGCTGATCAGTGTGGCGGGGAAAGAGGGGGGCACTGAATGCCCAAGTTCTTTCCATAACACTTAAACTTTATTCATTTTGCCTAATGCAACAATTGAATGGTCCCCGGACTTCTGTGAAAGGGTCAGACGCAGGAGCTATGTCCATATAGTGGGGCAGGTCTGCCTCGAGAGGTGGTCAGGGGACCCTTCCTACATCCAGAAGGAAGCTCAACCTCTTCTGGCCTCTGTGTGGGTCCCCTCAAGACTGTGGCCTCCCACCACATGGTCCTGTGTTCCAGGACAACCCTCTAGAAAGATTTTCAAGAAAGGTCCTGGGTTCACATCCTGGGACCTCCCTGAGCATGCTGGTCATTCATGCCCATCATCAGGGCCCACTAAGACTGGCGGTGGATCAGGGCATGAAGACTTCATTGGGGGTGTTGCACACTCACATTCTCTCGTGTGTGTGCTCTCTCTCTCACATGGAAGAGGTAAACATAAGAACATAAAAATAAGTGCTTGGGGCTGGTGCCCATTGCTCCCTCTTTTGGGGCAGAGAGAACAGGTCCTTGAGAAGACTCAGCTTTGGGAGGGGAGCCTGGCCAGACGACCAAAACGACCGGCCTCCAGGGCTGGTGTGAAGGTCAAAGTAGAAGAATAACCCACAGGCAGCTGAAAGCGAACACTACAGGAGAGCTGAAGCCCAAGGAAGCCTGGGGCCCAGGTGGCAAGGGAGCTGGGTCCTGGCAGCAGGGGCAGGGAGGACAGCACCTCTTCCCCTTCGCAGCCCTCCCCTCTGGAACAGCCACGACTGACCAGGGCTGGGGCACGCTGACTCAGCATGTGGCCTGGGCTAGGCCAGCTGTGAGGACAGGGCCCAGGCCTGTGTGCTCACTCTGTTCCCGGCATCCCGGTTCTACGCTGGGCGTGCAGTACCGAGTCAGCATGCATCTGCGAGAGCTAACCATGGAAGTTAGGAAAGCCAGATTCCAGGAGAAGGCTGGCCAGGCCTACCTGGGATCAGAGCTAGAAGGCCAGAGGCTCAGGGCTTTGGCAAGGACTGCTCTTTTGCCACTGGTAATGGGGAGTCACAGCAGGCCATAGAAGAGAGTGTGGTAGATTCCACCCTCCACTCTTAGAGACTCGGTCTGGCACGTGACTGGAAAGCAGCATCTCTAGTTAACTGGGGAGTAAACACCAGGGGCAGGGCCCATCAGCAGTCCCGGGGAAAGGCACTGATGGTCCGTGTCCCAGGGTGAGGGACGTCAGATCAAGCAGGGACCTCAGTCCGATGGTGAAGAGCCCAATGCCTGGGCTCCTCTCTCTGCCTTTAGCAGTGAAGCTGCTGGGAACAAAGGAAGGGACTAGAAAGGGATCCTGGTCAGCTAGTGGGAAACAAGTGGGGGAGCCAGCCCACCCCACCCCTTGAATTGGAGCCCCACTCCATGCAGACTGGTTCACTTGCAGGCTGTCAGAAAAAAGTCAGGATCTCCTTAACAACTTCCTCTGAGGAAGGCGAGGCAGGGAGTGTGCTGGCAACACCCTCAATAGGTGGCCAGCCTCTGGCTGCACCCTGACATGGGAGAGGTCCTGGGAGAAGCAACCCCAGATATCTGCACCTGCCCCCACCAGAGTTCCAGCCACGAAATAAACACTGGCTCTACCTGGACAAGGAGACAAACTCAGCACTGGACACATAAAGCTTAACACAGCAACGAGTAGGGCCCAGCATGCCTTCTAACCACGCTGACTTGCCGAGGTCTGAGCTGGGGTGGCCCCAGCCGAACGGCCTTTCAGCTTGAACCTCAGTCCAGAATCCTCCACTGGCCTCCTCCATAGAGGAACAAATATGATTTCAACAATCCCAATCGAGAATAATTACTGAGCGCTTGCCAGGCCCTGGGCTAATAAGCGTGTTTCGGCAATACTTCTTTGCATCCTCAGGATGGGCAACGTTCGTAACTCCCCGTTACAGAGAAGGAAACTGAGGCCCAGAGATGTTAACTTGCTTGTCCAAAACCACAGAGCGGAGAGTGAGCAGGAATGCAGGCCAGGCAGCAACAGGTGGGAGGGAGCCTGTGTATGCCCAGCGGGCCAGGATTCCAGGCCAGGAGGCGGGGCAGGCAGGCAGCCCCCAGGACCCTGCTGCTAGCTGCCACCCTCTCAGCTGTTCAAGCAAATGGGAAGAGGCTAGGGGCACAGCACATCTTCAGTTTAGGGGCATCTGAAACAGCAGCCTTGGCTTCGGGGCCAGCATTGGGCAGTGGCTGCTGGATGGAGGCACATACCCAGCCCCTGATGCCACAGGGGTGACCTTCTACAGCGTTCACCAGTGACCAAGCTGGCCTAAGGTGCTCTGGGCAGGTAAGAATGCAACAAGGCCCACCAGTCCTTCCATACCTACAAAGAGTAAGAGGGGACACGTTAACCAATCTGGTTCCTCTCACCAGAGGATGGGTTCCTAATTCAGGCTTCCTGTCTGCTTCCACACCCTGCTCTGACACAAGCCAGAGAAGCCTGAAAACCCCTGAACCAGGGTTTCTCCGGTTAAAACACACCATGCCCAGGCTGGCCCTGTAGCCTAGTGGTTAAGGGAGTTGGGTCCTACATGGCAAACCACAGTTCAAGTCCCAGCCTGTTGGCTTGAAAAACGTGCCTGGGACTTACGCCTGTGTGCCCCAAACCCCAACAGGATGAAGAAATGGAGGGGAAGAAAAATTGCAGCGTGACCAAGTCACATCAGTGGGTGCTTTCTCTCTTTTTCTCTCCCTGTGACAGTATGTGCCCTCTGGCAATTAAAAACACACACAAAGGGCCAGCAGGTGGCATGGTGGCTGAGGCACTAAACTCCCAGATGGTTGACCTTGGTTTGAGCCCTGGACCTGGCACCTTACTTTCTCACTCACTCTCTCTTTCTCTGTTTCTCCCTGGTAAGTGCATGTACTCTACAGTGAATTTGAAAATAAAAATAATGACAAATAAAATATTTTTTTAATAAACACACACACACACACACACACACATCCATGCCATCCTCTAAGATGCCAACCATCTGAGAGAGACCCTAAACCCTTACTGTGGAAAAGTCAGATCACTGACTAAATGTCAGAAGATCCATGGTCAGGCGATTTTCTAACAAAAGAACCCTCTGGTATGTGGGTACTTTCCCCAGGGGTGGGAGGCAGTCAGTACAGTAGATACCACCAGAAGCCTGGCGCCCACCTTGGCATGCTGACCTGCTACATCAACCTCCAAATCAGTTCTTCTCAACCTGGGGTCCCAGAGCCCGATGGACCATGAAGGTGTTCTGGACCCAAGGGGGGGCTTCAATACAATGAAAGGCCAAGTGGAAACTCCACGAGGTACCGGCAGAAATCCCACGGCCTCTGCTACGCCATCACACATTCTGGGACCAATAAAGCAGGAGTTATTGCTTAATAGATGAAGTTTCCTTGAGAGGATAAAATCTTTCAAAACAGACAGAAATATTTTTAAAAATTAAAATTGGTAGCCAAAAGGACAGAAACTACTTTGTTCTCTTCTCCCATTTTGAGCAATCCTCTCTGTACATGTCAAATTGTTCACTACTCAAGTGCCTTCTAAAATAGGGGTGGGATTAACTGGGAATACAAATTCACAGCCAGCTGCTTGTCTGGGGGAACACAGGCTGGGCAGCCTGGGGGACCACGTGGGGCAGAGACCACCCAGCTCAGCAGACAGGGTCACACGGAGCCATGCCATCTCTGAGCCTCCCCTAGTGGATGTAGCTTTCCATGGCCCCAGCACAGTGTGACATGCTGTTCTGCCCTAGATCTGGTGGTCACCTGCTCCAGAGGCAAGACTGCACAGGGTCCTGCAATTAGGACTGCGCTGTGGCAGGACTAAGGATGTGGCAGCTCAGCCGTCCTGGCAGGGAGGACTCTGCCCTAAAGGCGGCAGGTCCAGTGGTGCCACCAAAGCCGGTGCAAACCCTTACTGCAGCACCCTGCTGAGCTGATTAGAACTGATCCCCAGTCTGGGGATCCTCAGTCCTGCCAAGGAAAGAGAAAGCCAAGGACTTCAGTTCTGCAACCATGGCAGGCAACACAGTGAGCATCTTAAGGGAGCAGGCAGTGGCCAGGGAGGTCCACTCTCCCACCGGAGAACACAGGTCCCAAGAGGTCAACTAAGTGCTGCAGCAAACCCACACAGTGCCCCAAGCGGTGACAACGCAATTGGAATAGGCACACGGATTCTCAAGGGTCCAACCTTGAAAGAGTGATGCTCTCTTTATGTTTAAATTCCTGAAAGTACATTAAAAATATCACTTGGGGACCAGCAATTAGCATAATGGCTATGTCGCTGGACTCCCACGTAGTCAACCACGGTTTGAGTCCCAGACCCAGTGGCTTACACGCACGCCGGGTGCGTGTGCGTGCGTGCCCAAGATCCCGAGAGGAGAATGGAGGAGAAGGGATTGCAGCGTGGTCATCCCCCCTGGGGGGTGATTTCTCGCTTTCTGTCTCTCTGTCTCTCTCTGTCTGTCTGGCGAGTGCATGTGCCCTATAGCAAAAACCTCTCCAAAAAAATATATATATATATCACTCGGTCAGCCACCTACTCTATAGTTTTAACTCCAAAGCACCAAAACTTTTTAGCATAAAAAGCCACAGTTCCATTATTTCTTTTTTTGCATGCATAAAAATACTCAAATATAGGTTGTTGTTTGTTTTGTTTTTGTTTTGTAATGATAAAAACGCCAACTGAAGGATGCAGATGTCAAAACCCATTGTGGCATCTCACAGAGTCCAAGCTACAGAAGGTGGGTCAGTATCACAAGGATTTCAGGGTCAAATCAGTTTGGGGTGCACGGGATTTCTCAAGTAAAAGAGCTTTATTTGCAGCAGGCCTTCTCAGAGTCCCTGCCTCACAAGTACAAGGTCTTACTGGGAGGCAGGATGGTTTCCACAGTTGGTCCCAGAGCCCTCTGCCACATGGCAGGACAGGTGTTCCATAACCCAGGGAACACAGTCAGGCCGGAGCTGGGGATGGTGAAGGGAGCCCACAAAGCAGAAGAATTCAGGGCCAGAGGAGGTAAGGATGAGTAAGACCTGCTCCGTGGACAGACGAAGTCTCAGCAGCCTTGAGGGTTACTGAGCATCTACCAGCACCAACCCAGAGGCAGAAGGACACAAATGAAGACAGACCCTGTCCTCAGAAGACTCCCCAACTGGGTGGGACATGGGAGGTTCCAGACTCAGAGAGGACAGAACTGGGCTGAAGAAGTGCTCACACCAGGGTAGGTCAGTTCAGGGCCACATTGCATCCCGGGTCAAAAAGTTCCGTCAGACGTTGGAGAACCAGTACAGCTTTTTTTTTTTTTTTTCCAATTATTTAATTTTATTTATTCATGCATTTATTTTTAATTTGACTAGAGAGAGACACAGAAAAAGAAAGCAAGCCACCAGGTCCAGGACTCGAGCCGTGGTCGGCCATTTGGGAGTGTCCAGCGACTTAACCACCATGCCACCTGATGGTCCCCTAGTATAACTTTTAAGAAAGGAAGGGAAATTTTGAAAAGTATTTAAGGGCCAGCAGATGGTACAGTGGTTATGTCACTGGACTCCCACATGGCCGACCGCAGTCCAAGTCCTGGACCCAGTGACTTAAAAATCATGCCAGATGCTTGTGCATGTGTGCCCAAGATCCCAGGAGGAGAATGAGGGAGAAGGGATTGCAGCATGGCTATTCTCCCTGGGGGGGGGGGGGGGGGGGGGGGAGTGGGTTCTCACTTTCCCTCTCACTGTCTCTCTCTCTGACAAAAGTGCACACGCCCCATGGCAAAAATCTCTTAAAAAAAAAAAAAGTTTTAGAAAAATTAATCCAGTCAGTGCATAAGATAAATAGGCAAAGAGAAGAGCCAGAAAGTCTTTAAATGAATGAACATTGAGAAGCCTAGTGGTAAATCCTCCCAGTGAAGGGGGTCTGAGGTCTGGGTGAGGAGCAAAGGTTTAGGCTTTCCTGGGTGCAGGAGACAAAGAGCTAGGGCCTTATCTGCAAGAGAGGAACAACTTCAAGGCTCCAGCGTGAGCAAGGAGGAGGCTAGGACAGCGCGCCACAGGCCACACCTTGCCCCTCCCCAAGTCTTGCCTCCCTTTGGGGACGAAGTTCACACTGTAGCAATTTGAAGAAACGGCTAGCCTTCCCCAGCAGAGGTAAGCTCAAGGACACTACCTTACCATAGTGGGAACATGAAGCTCTAGCTCCTGTCACAGAGAGTGCCTGCTCCTTCCCAGGGCAAAATCCAAGGTGGCAGCTGCCCGAGAGTGGACAAAGTCTGGAAGGCACCCAGGCACCCGCTGACGTGTTCCGGCTGGGGCCACGCGCTCTGGCAGCTATTAACGCCACATTGAGCAATTTCCTGAGGGTTTTGCCAGGCAGGTACCTCCTCCCATCTGGCTAATAGAGGGGTGCAGCCCAAAGAAGAAATTAAAGATGCTTGTGTTCTGTTCTGAAATGAACTAGGGGAGAGAAACAATCACTTACTCGGTGATCGTATTTGCCTTCAGGCTAATGCTGAGCCTCGTCTGCATTAGAGTTCTAAGCAGACACTAGTGGCAGCAATAGCAGGGGCATCTCAGGTGACGGCACCTCTAAGGCACTCCACAAATGTCCAGCCAAAGCCACTAATGTCAAGACTGGCTCACTGCAGGCAGCAGATAAACCGATTTCCACACCCAGAGACCAGTTAGCTCATCAGAAACCACTCAGTCCAGGTCTCTGACACCTGTTGAACCATGTTACTGTCCCCAGATTAAGAGATTAAAGGATGGAACCTAGTAGGCTGACTCTGAGATCTGTCACAAAGGACTCAATGTGCAAGAGTCAACACATTTTATGATAAGAACAATGAGGAGGGAATTCGTACAATGGCTATCAAAATACACACTGATACCACAGAGATTAAAACAATTGCATTCTGGTGCTGCTTCAGAGGCCGACGGAGCACTGCAGAGGGGTCCTGAATCAGGAGCCAGGCATCTATGGGTATTGCAAGTAAGTGGCATTTTAAACGAATAGGGACAGGATGGACCATTCCCTCAAGGTGTTGGGACAACTCCCTATCCACAGGTCAGATCCCTACACTTTATGCCATATAAGAACATGAATGAATGAATGAATGAATGAATGAATGAAAGAAAGAAAGAAAGAAAGAGAAAGAGAGAGAGAGAAATGTATTTAGAATCTGGGGGGGTGGGGGGTGGGTAAAAGAACAAGTCATAAAATTCAAGAAGCCATAAGGGAAAATACAGAGTTCTGATTACATGAAACATTTTTATGTCTTTATGATAATATACCACCAGAAACAAAGATGAAGGACTAGCTACAGATCAAAAAACATGAAACAAAAGAGAACAAGAATGAATGTCCACATCAAATAAAAAGTTCCAAGCTAGTTGGTGACATGGTGGTTAGGGGTACTAGATTTCCACATGGTCAACCACAGTTCAAGTCCCAGACCTGGTAGCTTTGCTTTCTCAATTTCTCTCTCTCTCTCCTTCCCTCTCTCTCACTCACTCTGTCCATCTCTGGTCAAATTTAAGTAAATAAATAAATAAATAAAGTTAAATAAAACAATTCTTAAAAAAATAAAGAGTCCCTACAAATCAGTCAGAAAAAGGTAACACTAAAATGATTCAATAAAAGTAAGCAACTTGCAAAAAAAAAAAAAAAAAAAAAAAAAAAAACACAAATACAACAGCCAATAATCAGTAATGAAGGATGTATAAATCAAAATGTGTTCTAATTTTTAAATTAATTAGTACCAAAACCAAATCCTTAGAATCTGGTAATTGCAGACAATGAAGAGAATATGGTAAAGCATTTGTAAGAGGCCTTTAGAATTTTCATGGGCCTTTCCGCGCTACCCGCCCAAGGGTCCATACGGCGTTGTTCTGGGTTCCCGTCGTAACTTAAAGGGAAACGTTCACAATGTCTGGCGCCCTTGATGTCTGCAGATGAAGGAGGAGGATGTCCTCACATTCCTTGCTGCAGGAACCCACTTAGGTGGCACCAACCTTGACTTCCAAATGGAGCAGTACATCTACAAGAGGAAAAGTGATGGCATCTACATCATAAATCTGAAGAGGACCTGGGAGAAGCTTCGCCTGTGCCATTGTTGCCACTGAAAACCCTGCTGACGTCAGTGTCAGATCTTCCAGGAACACTGGGCAGAGGGCTGTGCTGAAGTTCGCTGCTGCCACTGGAGCCACTCCTACTGCTGGTCGCTTCACTCCCGGAACCTCCCCTAACCAGATCCAGGCAGCCTTCCGGGAGCCGCATCTTCTGGTGGTGACTGATCCCAGGGCGCACCACCAGCCTCTCACAGAGGCGTCTCACGTTAATCTACCCACCATTGCCCTGTGAAACACAGATTCTCCTCTGCGCTCTGTGGTCACTGCTATCCCCTGCAACAACAAGGGAGCTCATTCGGTGGGTCTGATGCGGTGGATGCTGGCCAGGGAAGTGCTGCGCATGCGTGGCACCATCTCCCGTGAACACCCGTGGGAGGTCATGCCTGATCTCTACTTCTACAGAGACCCTGAAGAGATTGAAAAGGAGGAGCAGGCTGCAGCTGAAAAGGCTGTGACCAAGGAGGAATGTCAGGGTGAATGGACTGCTCCAGCTCCTGATTTACTGCTACTCAGCCTGAGGTCGCAGACTGGTCTGAAGGCGTGCAGGTGCCCTCTGTGCCCGTCCAGCAGTTCCCTACTGAAGACGAGTGCTCAGCGCCACCGAAGACTGGTCTGCGGCCCCCACTGCTCAGGCCACTGAATGGGTGGGAACAACCACTGAGTCGTCTTAAGTCTGCTCTTCACAGACTCTTACAAAAAGTGGAAATAAGGAAAATAAACAACAGTTTATTAAAAAAAAAAAGAATTTTCATGGGAAAGGCATGTCATGAAAAAAAATCATGCATGAATTTCTATTTTTTGCATGAAATTAAACTAGTACTACAATTCCATTTTTCCATGAACTTTTTGATGTCCCCTCATATTTTCATGGGTGATGGTGGGGAATAAATAGTCCAGTCTTTTCAGAGCAATATGTCAATATCTTTTTGTTTGTCTGTTGCCATAGGGCATGGATGCTCACCAGATACAAAGAGAGGAAAAGTGAGAAATCACCCCCCAGGAGAAATGGCCATGCTGCAATCCCTTCTCCTTCACTCTCCTTTCAGGATTTTAGGCATACATCCTGTCACATACATCCACCCAGCATTTTTTCAGGCCAGAGTCTAGGATTTGAACCCGTGGAGTTGGACACGTGTGACCCAGCACTTTAACTGCCATGCCACCTGGTGACCCAGCAATGTGTCAATATCTTTTTTGTTCTTTTATGCAATAGAGCATGTGCACTTGCCAGAGAGAGACAGAACAAGATGGTGAAAGGGAGAGTGAGAAATCACCCCCCAAGGGAGATGGCCACACCACAATCCCGTCTCCATTCTGCTCTCTGAATTCTAGGCACACATGTCCAGCGTGATTTTCAAACTGCCGGATCCAGGACTTAAATTGTGGTCAGTCATGTGGAAGTCCAGCGCCTTAACACCATGCCACCCGCTGGCCCATGTCAATGTCTATAAAAACATAAATAGGGCTGGCTCAGTGGTGTGATGATAATGTGCTGCTCAAGCGATGCTGGATCAAGTAAGAACCTGATGACAGTGTTTGTCTCTATCTCACTCAAGAAACAATAAACCGGGACCAGCAGTTAGCGTAATGGCCATGTCACTGGACTCCCATGTAGTCGACCGCGGTTTGAGTCCTGGACCCGATGGCTTAAACTCACGCCAGGTGCGTGTGCGTGCGTGACCAAGATCCCGAGAGGAGAATGGAGGAGAAGGGATTGCGGAGTGGCCATCCACCCTGGAGGGTGATTTCTCTCTTTCTGTCTCTCTGTCTCTCTCTGTCTTTCTGGTGAGTGCATGCACCCTATAGAAAAAAAAAAAAAGAAAGAAAGAAACAATAAACCTATAAAAAGTAATAAATGGACATACCCTTTGACTAGCAATGTATCTACCAAAATACTTACACACAGGGCCAGCAGGTGGCATAGTGGCTAAGGTGCTGGACTCCCACATGGCCGACCACAGTTTAAGTCCCAGACCTGGTGGCTTGAAACTCACACCAGGTGCATATGCATGCATGACCAAGATCCTAAGAGGAAAATGGAGGAAAGGGATTGTGGCATGGCCATCCCCCCAGGAGGTGCTTTCTTACTTTACTTTATCTCTCTCTCTCTCTCTCTCAATCTCTCCAAAGAGTGCACACATCCTATAGCAAATTTTTTAAAATAACAAATAGTGATTGAATTTATATAAAAAATCTGAGTACATGTTCAAACCAATGTATGTGTGTGTGTGTGTGTGTGTGTGTATATATATATATCAATATTTCAGGTGCTGGAAAAAATCATGACACAGTTTTCTAGGTTTGTCTATGCAAAAATACATCATGACTTTCAGGATAACCCAATATTTTTCCACAATAAGAAAAAATGTAAATGGTTCTAAACTTAATCAAATTTGGAGGAGGAAGGTAGACCCCAGGAAAGTAGTATTCAAGTCAGCTCATTTGTCTGGAAGCCCAAACACTACCACAGTGACCACCTTAAAAATACCATGAGGGACCAGCAGATGGCATAATGGTTATGTTGATGGACTCCCACATAGACAACTATGGTTAGGGTCCTGGACCCAAGCAGCTTAAAATGCACACCAAGTGCATGTACGTGCGTGCCTAAGATCCCAAAAGGAGAATGGAGGAGAAAGAAGGGATTGCAGCATGGCCATCCCTCTAGGGGGTGATTTCTCTCTTTCTGTCTCTCTGTCTCTCTGGTAAGCACATGTGCCCTATAGCAAAAATCTTTTTTTTAATAATTTTATTTAACTTTATTTATTATTATTATTATTATTATTATTTTAATTTGACCAGAGAGAGATAGAAAGAAAGAGAAAGAAAGTGAGAAAGCAAGCTGCCAGGTCCGGGACTCGAACCACAGTTGGCCATGTAAGAGTCCAGCGCCTTTATCCACCATACCACCTGCCAGCCCCCAAAATCTCTCTTAAAGAGAGGTTTTCTGAAGCAAATCCTTGCTTCAGAAAAATTACATCAAGGCAAACTGAAAGCAGATGCTAAAAAAATGTATATTGAATTAAATACCATTCAATAAAGCAAATAAAATGTTCAAGGGGAACAACAGATGGCATAATGGTTACATTGCTGGACTCCCACGAAGTCAATCACGGTTTGAGTCCTAGACCCAGGGCACGTGTGTGTGCGTGCCCAAAATCCCAAGAGGAGAATGGAGGAGAAAGGATTACAGTGTGGTTATCCCCCCGGGGTGTGATTTCTTACTTTCTATCTCTCTTACCTTTCTACGTCTCTCCAGTGAGTACACACACCCTACGGCAAAAATCTCTCTCAAAAGAAAAAAAAAGAGGAACCAGCAGGTGGTGTGATGGTTAAGGCACTGGACACTCCCACCTGGCTGACCATAGTTCGAATCTTGAACCTGGCGGCTTACTTTCTCACTTCCTCTCTCTCTCTCCATCTCTCTGGTCAAATTAAAATAAATGAATAAATAAATAAAATTAAATAAAGAATTATTAAAAATATTAAAAAAAAGAATTACAAAAAAAAAAAAAAGAAAAAGAAAAAGAAAGAAAGAAAGAAAATACTCGGAAACAACAGTTCTCCCATCCCCAAAAAAGGACTGGGCCCCTGGGAGTGATAGCAGACCTTTTCCTTGAGGGCATGCCATGGACAGGACAGAGTGGGTCACAAGGACAGTTCTAATCCTGCACACCAAAGACACTGTGTGATGGCCTGGGCAGGCCCCACATAGCCAGATGCCCGAGGAGCAAACACCAATCTGGCTGCACAAGTTACCATATCTTACAGGAGCTAGAGTGACCTGCTAAGGTCACGTGGGCAGTGGGGGACAGGACCCACACCAGGCTGGCTGCACAGCCTCAGCCCCCGACTGATTTTTTGTTTTTAGACAGGGTCTTGAAACATCGCCCAGACTGGCCATGAACTTGTGACCCCGGGCCTCAGCATCCAAGTACCTAGGACTACAGGTACGTGCCAGCACGCCTGGCTTTTAGGGCTGGGATTCTAACCCAGGCATCCCATGGGGCCTCAGCATTCAGGCCAGCAGTATCCAACGCATGCCATGGCAGCTCAGCCTGGGAAGGTGTTTTCTGATGACCACCAAAGGCCCTGGGCACGGGCATGGGCACTTGCTTGGCCTGTGGCAGCAGGGCACAGCACGGCCGGCACAGGCCTCAAAGCTGAGGGGCCCAGTGGAACTAGAGCTTAGCCACATGTCAGGTCCAGGCTAGCTGCACCCCAACTACCGCATTCCACCCCACACAGCCCTGGAGGCTGCATGTCTTAGTATCGTTCAGGCCCGACACTCTCAGCCCAGAGGGAAAGGATGGTCTGCTTGAGTCCAAGTGTTGATGGGGCCCAGGGATCCAAGGAAAAAGCTGGCCAAGATGGGTCCGAGACCACAGGCATGGAGATGATAGGCCAGAGCTGAGGGCAAGGTCCCAGGAGGGTCAAGGGTAGGTCCAGGCAATTCCCCTGAGGAACCAGCGGACCAGCAGACCAGGAGCAGCAGGGCCAGGCAGGGCAGCAGAAGAGGAGCCTCCTTCAGGGCACCCTCTAATCCTTTCTGGTCCAGAGGCCCCAGGCTCAGAAATAAGAAAAATATAGTCTTGTACTAGAAAAGGCTTCAGAGATCTGGCCCAGCTCCTTTCACTTTATATAAGGAAAACTGAGGCACAGAGAAGGGAGTGCTCCCAGGGTCCTGCAGGGAGGTAGCAATGGGACTCTAAGCCCTGCATGGTCCCAGATGGCCCTGCACCGCCACACCAGGCACCTTCTAGGAGAGCAGCTGTCATCAGATTCTCCAAGGGGTGCCCGAGACCCCCCAAAAGCCTAAAACCTACTCTCCTCCCTGAACAAATCCTTACTTCAGAAAAATTACATCAAAGCAAACTGAAAGCAGATGCTAAAAAAAAAAAAAAAAGTATATTGAATGAAATGCCATCCAAATAAAGCAAATAAGAAAATACTCAGAAATGACAGTCCTCCCATCCCCAAAAAAGGACTCAGAGGCAACTTCACCATGACTATCTCTTAAGGGGTTCAGGGTAACAGAGACCCGGAGTATGAGGGACAGAAAACAGTAACCACAAGATGGAATCTAAGGCCCATCAGGATCCATCAGCAGTGAGGTTCTAGCACCATCCAGCTGCTGGCACCCTGAGACTACCAGGCAAAGGCTCGCCGCTCCTGGGCAGATCACAGGCTCTCGTACAGCTCGACCAGGCCACAGAGTATTAACTGCCCCCTCCCAGACAACAGGCAAACCACGACAAATTAGAAACCAAAGGCTGGACTCAGGCCACACCAACAACCACCCAAGGCTTAGGAACGGGCACGGACCACTGCACACTACCCAGGTGGGTAAAGGTAGGCCCCATGTGCACAAGCTTCCTCACAGCTTAGGAGCATGGTGACTCCCTTACACCTGCCCCAGGAAGCTGCCCCCACCCCTTGTCCAGTTGAGCTAGAAGGGCCAGGCAGAGCCAACAGCCAGCTCTGCTCCTGGCTCAGGGCTCCAGCCACACACTAGGTACCAACAGCACTGAAGTGGTCAAGGGTACTGAGAGTTTTGTTGTGAATCATGCCCTCAAGCCACCTTTCCAAGGAAACCTGTACACCTGGGGCAGGGCTCTCAGTATCTCTCCCACGATGGCCTGTGAGGGAAGAGCCTCCAGGACCCTTCACCCAGACGTAGTCTCAATGGGCCTGACAGACCAACATCAGCGAGGCTGATACCATCATCCCCATTTTGTGGATAGGCAACTGAGGCTAAAAGCCAGCGTGAGTGGAAGAGAAGGCAGAGAGCTGACTTAAGCCAGTCAGTGGGACCTGGGGCCTGCTCTTTCCGCACCCCACAGCTGCCTCTGCACATCACTCTGGGACTCCCAATGCCCCCAGATGGCCCTGCAGGGTGGCCTGGCACAGAGCCAGCAGGCTGCTGCTTTCTGAACAGATGTGTGAACAGAGCCACGAAACCAAGGAACTGGACACAGCCCGGGCTCCCGCCCGAGTCTCCCCATCGTGAGAGTAGTAGGTGATTGTCCCCAAGGCCCCGCAAACCACAAATGTCGTATTCCCCAGCTGTCTGTAAGGGTGGACACAGGGCTCCCTCGGCCTCTCAGCACCCCTCATCCCAGGAGACCAGCACTGGCTCTAGCCTGTCCCCGTCACCTGTCATGTTTTTGAAACTCAGCAGGAGGACCTAAGGCCAAATCCTTCTAGTGCCCAGCTCCACTAGGACATCTCAGCCCCCAGCTCATGCCTGCTCAAAGGAGTAACCCATCGAGACCAATCTGGCCAGTAGACAAATAAATAAATACCATAAAAAAGACTGAAATACTGATACTACACCATGGGAAAAAAAAAAAAAAAAAAACTAAAAAAACATGATACTAAGTAAAGAAGTCAGACACAAAAGACCGCATATGATATGGTTCCATTTATACGAAATACAGAATAGGCAGATCCAGAGACAGAGAGCAGATTGGTGGTTCCCAGCAGCTGGAGGTAGGGGACAGGAAGAAGTCCTCCCCTATGAATAGAGGGAGGGTATTATTTGGGGTGATGGAAATGTTCTGTAACTTGATAGAAGTGATGACTGTCAACACAGTGAATGCACTCAATGCAACAAATGCCTTGGAACTGTACACTTGGAAAAAAAAATTTTTTTTTTTTACATGTTTGCCACAGGATGTGTGTGCTTGCCAGAAAGAGACAGAGACAAAGAGATAATGAGCGGGAAAGTGAGAAATGATCCCCTGGGGGGATGGCCACACAGCAATATCTTCTCCATTCTCCTCCTGGGATACAGGGCATGCATGAACACATGCCTGCCGTGATTTTCAAGCTACCAGGTCTGTTACTCGAACCCTGGTCAACCTCATGAGAGTCCAGCATCTTAACCACCATGCTACCCGCTGGCCTCTGAAATGGTTCATTTTATGTTATGCTAGTTTCACCTCAATTAAAATAATAATAATAATAATAATTTAACACCTTCCCCTAGGACAGACCTGACTCCAGCCTGCATTTCCTATTATCCCTACTTTAAGTCTTCTAGAAGCTTCTATTACCTGCTGGATCATACCCAGACTCCACAGCATAATCTGGCCTCTTTCAGCAGAGACCACCCAGCCCTTGAGGACAGAGTTCTAGGAACTCTCACAGGACATTTAGAGGAGGAGGGAGCACCCCCTGGGCCCACCTGTCCCACAGCTACACATCAGGCTGTTTCCCTGCTCTCCCCCCTACGTAGAAAGCACTGACAGCAGAGATAGGGCTTTATCTGTCATTCCAGCCCATTCTAACCCCAGCACAGTACCAGACCCCAAAGAGAAGGAGCGACAGAAATACGAGCTGATACAGTACCGGGTGTGTGTTAACTCTCTGAATCAGTGGTAGGAAGGGTTATTATCCCCGTTAAACGGAAGAGAAAACGGAGGCACACAAAGGTGGAGTGGGTGCCCCAGGTCCACCTGCATGACAAGCAGTATGGCAGGGATTTGATGTGACTCACCATGGCTATAGCCACACTGCTGATTACGCCAAGATACCCAGTCAGTGCGGCAGCCGTGAACAAGTCAGTCCGGCACTGGACAGCCAAGGTCGCATGCAGAAGAAACAGCCAGACTGTGTATCAACAGTCTCTAGACATCCAGGCCAGAGAGGTCAAGGACCCCATTCTACAGCTGCAGTTGCTGCAGCTCTGCCAACACGGGTCTCTCCCCTGGGTCAGGAATAGTCCTAAGGCACTTAGTATTCAATACTCTCAACCACCCAGGAGACAATGGGGGCCAGATAAGAATCCTAGACACCGAGAAGCTAAGTCAGTCACCAAACAGCTGCCAAGCATGCCAGGTCGATCTGGCACCAAAGCCCCCCACCCTCAGCCTTGGCAACCCCTTCCTGCAAGGCAGAAATCAGTGCCCAATCCTCACCTGACTGCACCAGCCCTCCCCATCTCTCCGCCCGCTGTGCAAATTCTGCTAAATGCCTGAGCAGTGACACAGTGTGGCCAAAATTAAACAGGTTCCAAATACGACAAGAACCACGAGGTGGATCTCCCCAGAGAAGTGCTGAACAAATGCTGGATCTTAATTTCTTGGATTTGAATGGGGGGGGGGGGGGCTAAAGGCAATGGGGCTTTGCTTAGGAGGGGTCAGACTCAATAAACATCACACAACACTGAGTTAATCCCACACACGCCTGCTGGGCCAGCCCTGTGGGCCAGGCAGCGTGCCTCTGCAGGAATCTCCCTAAGGGAGTCTGGACAAGCTGGCCCTACAACAAGTGCGGTGGGCCCAGAGAGGGGCCCGAGGCTTGGGAGCTGGGGAGTACCACTCTGGGCAGCGGGACCACTAGAACAAAGGCCTTTCCGTGGGCTCACAGTTTCAAATTGCAACAGGAAGCAATCAGGAAAAATAATTAGCTGCAGACTTACAGGCTTCACTGTGGCCTGAGATATACCTGACATCAAAAACGGAGCTGAACGTATAGAGAACAGTCAAAATAGTTCTGCAGAAGGATTCCTCCCTTTCCTTCCATTTTAGGACTGGATTACCATATCCCTGGTGTTCCCAGGCCTTGCTTCCTAATGTTAAAATAATCAACTCTATTTTTGCCTCCTACACAACTGAACTGCATAGATGTAATTCTGTCTCCTTAGGGGCCCAAATCACATGGACAATAGACATTCGGTTCTAGCAATGTCACCCTAAAACCCAAATCCTACCCTGCTAGGAGGTGAAGTGCAACATAGCCAGCTTAGAAATCCCACCTTTTAAAACAAACAGCTTTCCCAAAAAACCCTTCTGCCTCCGTGACCCAGGCATTTCCGGAAAGAGAAGGAGCAGCGTTGGCCTGAACTATCTATCTGCATACTGTCATTGTTTTGTCTTCACCTTGTTTTGCTAGCACCAGACACAGCCCGAAATCGTAAACAAGCTCCTGAGAGAGACAAATGTGGGGTGAAACTGCCCCTCAACTGAGAGGCAGGAAACACCACCAAGCTCTTCTTTTCCTGGCTGCCCCTCAACCTCAGCGGAGGGGCTGCAGCCCTGAGAATCTGATCCCAGACTCAAGCCAGGCAATGTCCACTCTGGAAAATTCAGGGAGACAGCTGTTTGCCTTAAAGAGGCCCAGACAAAGGGACCTGAGTCCTCCACCAAACTTTCACCACTCCAACAGGAGCCAGGGGCACCACAGGCACTGGCTGGTTGGGTCCACTTGGCCAGTCACACTCCAGAAAAACAAAACTCGCCCATCCGAAGAGAATGATTTAGGTAGCAAGAGGCTTGCTTCAAAAACCACATGGCAATCTCCAAATTAAAAGAACATGTGTAGCATTTCACAACTGCTTAGGTTTCCCGAGTCCTCCTGACCTCAACTCCACCCTTGGGACGCACCAAAAGTTGGACAGAAAGTTCACCAGTCCTCCATCTCTCCCCCAAGGTGTGTAAAAACGCAAACACACTTCCCTAAACCCCACGTTCTGGGACCACGTCACCCCCACGCGGCCGATCCTACGGGTGGACACGGGTCAGTGAGGCCCGGAGCCACGGTGTGGGGCCCCAGTGGCTGGATGGGTCATTGGGGTCGCCCGGGCACCTGGCAGGTGTCAGTCTGTTTGGAAACCGACAGCCACGCAGATGAAAGGGGCAGCGCCACAGGCCGGGCCGCCGCGCGCCTGGGCTCCTAACTTTCTCGCTGCAACTTAAATCAGCGGAGCTCGCAGGCCGGCCGCGCGGCCATTGGAAACAGGCTCGCGAAAGAGTTCCCCAAGAACTTCCCCATAGGCGAGGCCTGTCCCTGGGCCGAAAGTCTCCGCTCGGTCCTGGCCCGAGGCCGCACGGTCCAAGCACCGCCTCGCCTGACCAGCTTCCCGCCGGCGCATTTCCGAGCGCGCCCCGAGACGCGGGCAGGTGAGGACCCGCCCGCGACGCACCTGGCGGGGTCGGCGCCGCCCGCGCTCTCTCCTTGCTGGCCCGGGACGCGGCGTCCCTGGGCAGGGCCGGGGCGGGCAAGACAAAGGGCCCGCGTGCGGCCCCTGAGGGGTTAGGGGTCCGCAGCGCGCGCCCCAACTCGCCCCAACTTGCAAAGTCGCTTCCGAAGAGGCGGCGCGCGCCCGCGCACTTGGCCGTGGGCCGCCAGGGCCATTGTCCGAGCCGCCCGCAGGTCCAGCCCCCGCCCTCCGCCTGGCCTGTGCCCACCTACCCGCGGCAGGGGCCAGGCTGCAGCCCAGCACCATCACCAGCAGCAGCGGCGGCATCGGTGGTGGCCGGGGCGGTGGCGCTGCCTCCATGTTGTCCGGCCGCCGGACGGGCCCGCGTCACCCTCACTCGGGCTCCATGGCGCGGCGGCGGCGGCGGCAGCTCCTCGCGCGGCTCCCGGCGCCTCCCGCCTCCCCCCCTCGGGCGCCGCGGACCAGGACGACAGGGGAGGAGGGAGCAGGGCGCGCGGGAGCGGAAGCCGCGCCGCGTCTCCGCCCCCCGCCGCCGCCGCCCGCGCCCCCCGCGCCTGCCGCGCCCTCCCGCGGGCGCCCCCCGGAGCCCGCCCGAGGCGAGGCGGGCGCTGAGGTCCAAGTCCCCGTGGCCCCTCCCCGCACCCCCTGCTTTGTCCCAAGGGCAGACTCCTGGGAAGATCGGTGCGGTGCTCCGGTACTGAGTTTTCACCTTGCGGGACCTTGCAGACAGTTATGTCCCCGAAGCAGGTGTGTCACCTGTAGAGCCAGATGTAAGGACCCAACCTTGACGGGTAGGGAAACTGAGGCACGGAGGCGGTGCGTGCTTGCCCAAGCGCACACAGCGTGACCGTTGCAGGCTTTGAAGCTAGTAGCCCAGAGCCATGTCTGCGCAATTTCCCGCGACCACTGCCACTTGAGCCGCAGTCACCTGGGCAGGACAAGGGTCCTGTCCTGGAGAAACCGCGACACCCATTCTCACTTGGGGAAGGCAGAAGAGGGCAAGTGGAGCAGGGACAGAGTGGATGAAGCTGGACAGGCTCGGGTGGGCATGGGTTAAAGACTCCTTTTGAACTAAAGGTATGCCCTGTACATTAGTTATCGATTTCCCTGCACCAAGACTCAGCAACAGACACACTGTTCTAAATGCGCTTCCAGGCTGGCTGGGGGAGAAAGCCCCTCTGAGTTCGCAGACCCTCGCTCGGATCCTTCAACAAGCAGACTGAGCTTCCTGCATCTTGCCTCCCATGTGCCGGCCTGATCATCAGCTGGGCCACCGATTTCTGCCGGCAGAAGAGGGGTTAGGAGGGCGAGAATCTCACCTAGTCAGAGCCTGGGAGGGGCATAGAGGGGCTCTGGAACCAATGGGCTCTGGAACCAACAAGTTTGAACTCTGGCTTTGCCCTTGGCAGGTCTAAAAGAACCTCTCCAGAACCTCTGCTCCCTTATAGGATGCAATGTCAATGCCTACGGTGTGGGTGTGGAGAGGACTAGCGCTAACAGGGAAACTACCAGCGTGTGTGTTCTTCACATAGCTGTGCCTTTACCGAGCTCGGCCAGCACACCTCTGCCCCCGTGGGGGTTATATTCTAGGAAAGTAGACAAACAAAAACAAGAAGACAGAAAATTAAAACAAAAAGCAATAGCACCATGAATAGACTGTGGTGAATGCCTTGAACACTGAAAGATGTTGGGGAAAATTTTGACTTAGGGAGCGAAGACATTTGCACTACTACCAAGGAGCAGCCATGCTTGTGTGCACATTCAGACAGAGAACGCGTGAAGGGTGAAGATCTTGGGGCAGGGTCCGGCTGGCTACTGGACTTGGAGGAGAAACCACAAAAGGCCCAAGTTGCAGAAGCTAGAAGTGGGGGTGAAAGGAGGCAAGTGAGGTGGTAAAAGAGGCCACTTCAGACCTGAGACCTGGAAAAAGAGTTAAGGAGGTATCCCAAGAGCACTGGAAAGCCACTGTAGGAATTTAAGCAGCATAAATCCTTTCTCACACCCTATGCCCAGGCCTAGCAGTGCCTCCTGTGGGCTGTACTTTCAAAACAGATCCAGGCAGTCAGCCCTTCTCACACCTCCATTATTACCTCCCTCATTTGCCTTACCTCTCACCCCAAAGGGTCTCTTGGTCCTGGCCTTGACCCCCTTCAACCCGATCTCACAGGAGCCAGTGAACCTGTTAGAACAAATTGAACCACATCCTTCCTCCACTCAGGAGCCTGCAAAGACTCCAATGTCAGGAGAGAAGTTCGGGCGTTCGGGCTCCTACAGGGCCTGATCTAGCCACACTTCTTCCTTTGCTTCTCAGCCTCCTTACCCACTCTCCCTCTCCTCCCCTCGCCCTGCTCCAGCCCAAGCCCTGCTCCTTCTTTGTCCTCAAACACAGGGTGATAGCCCTGCCTCAGGGCCTTTGCACTTGCTGTTCTCTTTTTTACTCCATTTATCCATGGTCTCAGCCCCTCACTTCTTCAGCCATGTGAGGGCTGGCTTCCCTGACCCCCACTGATTATTGCAAACCTTACCCCCTACACCACCCACCCTTGTCAGCACTTCCTGCTCCATTTCTCTGCTTTACTTTTTCCTTTTGCACTAGTCACCATCTGACTCACTGAATGTTTACTTCTCTAGAATAGAACCTCTGGGACCAGCAGATGGCATAATGGCTACATCGCTATACTGCCACATGGGTGACCATGGTTCAAGTCCTGGACCTGGCACCTTGAAACTCACACCAGGCATATGTGCATGGTGCCCAAAATCCTGAGAGGAGAATGGAGAAGGGATTGCAGCGTGGCCATCCTCCCTGGGGAAAGGGGTTTGATTTCTTTCTCGCTTTCTGTGTCTCTCTGGTGAGTGTACATGCCCTGTAGCAAAAAAAAAAAAAAAAAAAAAAAAAAAAAAAAAAAACCCTCCACCAAAGCAGATTTTTTTAAAGAATTATTTTTATTTAACTTTATTTATTTATTTTAATTTGACCAGAGAGGGACAGAGCAAGAGAAAGAACAAGAGAGAGGGAAAGTGAGAAAGCAAAGCAAGCCACCAGGTCTGGGACTTGAACCATGGTCAGTCATGTGAGAGTCCAGGACCCTTAGCCACCATGCCACCTGCCGGTGCAGGCAGATTTTTTTTAAAGGGTTTTGCAATGTGTATGATCACCAGAGAAAGACAGAGAGACAATGACAGGGAAAGGGAGAAATCATTCCTCTGGGGGAGGTGGCCATGCTGTAGTCCTTCCTCCTCTGTTCTCCTTCTGGGATTTGGGGCATGTGTACATACTCACCTGACTTGACTCTTGCTTTCTGTCTCTCTGTCTCTCCAGCAAGCACATGCACACTATAGCAAAAATCTCTCTTAAAAAAAAAAAAGAACTGGGACCAGCAGGTGGCATGGTGGTTAAGGTGCTGGACACTCCCACATGGCCGACCACGGTTCGAGTCCCGGACCTGGTGGCTTCCTTTCTCACTTTCCCTCTCTCTCTTTCCTCCTCTGTGTCTCTGGTCAAATTAAAATAAATGAGTGAATAAATAAAATTAAATAAATAATTAAAAAAAAAAAAAAGAACTGATGGACATACTAAGTGCCCTGGCTCTAGGGATAAAGGAAAGGGGGCTGCAGCGGTGCTTCTGCTGCTGACTGCCAACTGGTTACAGTTGGTCCAAGGTTCAAGTCAAGGTTCTAAATTTGGGAAGGAATACAGAGAAGCTGAAGACCCTTCAGTCACTGGGTTTTGAAAGGAGTAGCGGGGAGCTGGGTGGGAGCTGCAGGGTAGCCGTCTGCCTGTGGAAGCGCGCGCCTTGGTCTGCGGGCCTGGCCATGGCGCTGCAGCTCTCCCGGGAGCAGGGCTTTACCCTGCACGGAAGCACCGAGATTGTGGCCTAGTTTTCTCCTTTGGCATCAACAGCATTTTGTATCAGCGTGGCATATATCCATCGGAAACCTTCGCTCGAGTGCAAAAGCGTGGACTCACCTTGCTTGTCCCTACTGATCCTGACCTCATAAAATACCTGAATAATGTGGTGGAACAGCTAAAAGATTGATTATACCAGTGCTCTGTTCAGGAACTGGTGGTGGTCATCTCAAACACTATACGTGGTGAAGTTCTTGAGAGATGGCCATTTGATATTGAGTGTGACAAGATGGCAAAAGATGACAGTGCACCCAGAGAAAATTCGCAGAAAGCTATCAGGATGAAATCCGTTCCGTTATCAGACAGATAACAGCAACAGGGACATTTCTGCCGCTGTTGGAAGCTTCCTGTTCATTCGAACTACTGATTTATACAAAGATTGGGTTGTCCCTGGAAAATGGGAAGAATCAGGACCAGAGTTCATTGCCAGTTCTGAGGAGGTCCGTCTTCGTTCATTTATGACTACAACCCACAAAGTCAATAGCACGGTGGCCTACACAGTCCCTGTCAGTGACTGAGGGTAAGAGGAGGAAAATAGTGTCATTACAACCTTCGAGTGTGATCTTCCTGAAACCAAGTCAACTCTAGTTGTTGTTTTATTTCAGTGGTTAATTTTTAATTGGGGAAAATCGATGTTAGACTTTACTGAACTGTCCATAATTGTTCCATTTTGGGCCTGTTTGATTTACCGTAATGTTGACACAGTGAATTTCTTGCTCATTGTTCAAAAGGAAAGCAGATTTCATCAGTATTGTGATGTCAGTTCTTTTGAAGGTGGTAACTGTAGATAGAAAAACGTGTACTATAAAGATAAATGCTTTACCAAATCAGGCATTTTGGTCAAGTAGCTTGACTCGGTGTTGGTAGGGAAATATTTAAATATCAATTAAAAAGAAAAAAAAAAGCAAAACATTTGGAATATTCAAAATCTATGTATAGATCCTAAAAGTAACTAATAATCCATAAATAATTGCTCTATTAGATGTTGTCATTTCCTTGTATCTATAGTTCCCTATTGAAAAAATGTGCAATTATTAGATTTTAATTTATATAACAAATCTGTGAAGCCATGGATTTCTGCTGTTTCATTTTCTGTGATGTAGAACTCCTAAATTTTTTTATGTTTTATAAAATCACTTTAAACAACAATAAAAAAAATAAAATGTGATGCTTTAAATTTGTCTTAAAAAAAAAAAAATGGGACCAGCAGTTGGTGTAATGGCTATGTCGCTGGACTCCCATGTAGTCGACCATGGTTTGAGTCCCAGACTCTGTTGCTTGGACTCACACCAGGCACATGTGCGTGCATGCCCAAGATCCCAAGAGGAGAATGGAAGAGAAGGAATTGCAGTGTAGCCATCCCCCCGCAGGGTGATTTCTCACTTTCTGTCTCTCTGTCTCTCTTTCTGGTGAGCACACGTGCCCTATAGCAAAAAAATAAATAAATAAAAAAGACCATCCAGTCGCTTATGACAAATGATTGAAAGGAAAACGTGCCATAAGAATTTTTTTTTTAAGAATTCTGAGTTTATCATTAGGTTAATGTTTTTCACTATGGTTTTGGGGGGTTTTTTTAGAGAGATTTTTGCTATATGATGCATTCCCTCACCAGAGACTGAGAGACAGAAAGTGAGAAATCACCCCCCGGGGAGCTGGCCACACCACAATCCCTTCTCCTCCATTCTTCTCTCGGGATCTTGGGCATGCACGCACACGTGCCCAGCATGAGTTTCAAACTACCAGGCCTGGGACTCAAACCACAGTCAACTACATGAGAGTCCAGCAATGTAACCATTATGCCATCTGCTGGTCTTGGTTAATTTTGATTATTATTATTTATTATTATCACCATTATCTTTTCAGTTTGCCATAGGGCACACATACCTACCAGAGAGAGGCCGAGAGAGAGAGGGGAAGTGAGAAAGCAAGACACCAAGTCTGGGACTTGAACCATGGTCAGCTGTGAGTGAGTTCAGTGCTCCAACCACTATGCCACCTGCTGGTCCTTTTTTTGTTTGTTTTTTAAAAGGCATCATAAAGGGGCCACCAGAGTCCCCCTTGTGATGGAGGGGACTGCACTAGGTCTCAAGGCACATCACTGCAAGATTTCAGATTGCCTGACTCCAATCAGAACTTTGAGAAAAGTCATTTTCAAAGAACAAATTAGAACTCATGACTGTTTTACTCTGCAGAATGTTGACATCACGAGGACGGTAATTTTTAGACCCTTTAGTAATATAATAAGCAACTGGAAAATGTGCTAAGCTTCTACTTCCCAGAAGGTTGCCTGTCACAGCTCATAATGCTGCTGAACTTTTCTTGGGCCTTGCGTTTGGAAACGCTCACTCTCAGTGCATTGCTTAGCTGCAAGTTCCATCTCAGTAAAGCAATGGGGTATCAGCGCCTACCTAGCCGAGTGATCTCCAGGAACAGGAGCTCAACTGGGGTCCATTTAGGCCCATTGGAGAATGAGGTCTCAGATCCATGACACTTGGTGAAAAGTGCCTTTTCGATTTTCCTCCTAAGCTGGAACATGCTGACTCTGGAAAGTTATTCTGGGCACAAGAGCCCCTCCCTCCTGGCAGGCCTGACTGCTGTGGTCAGAGGTGTGCCTGGCCTCCCAGCATCCTCTGAGCACATCCCTGTGGAGGCTTCCAGAGGGAATGCCCAGTGGCTGGTCCATCTTCAGACATATGCGATGGCATCACCTCCTAGCAACCTGCTACAGGAGCAGGCAAGGTAAGACCATTACTGGCCCATGGTAGTAGGTGCTGGGAGGCTTAGTTAGTAGCAGGCCATAGTTTCAATAGAGACCACTGGGATGTGAAGGACAAAGGCTGGACTTTACCTCTCCAAGGCTCAGTTTCCTCATTCATAAAGTAAGCATGATGACAACTGGTCAACCTCTTATCTCACAGTGCTAATGTGAACCTCAAATAAGATTCATAAAAAATATTCTTTATACTTTAAAACACTGTAGTCATGTGAATTGTGGTTAACATGGACCTCAGATAGGGTATAAGAAGGGTTATGGTAGACACCCCATCAGTAGTCACCCCATGACTGCTTCTCCCTCCATCATTGTCACCCATCCCTTATGTTTCTGAGCCACAGGCTTCAGTCCTTCTGAGCATCGGGCCGACTGTGTAAGCTGCCTCCTGGAGACAATGCCCTGGGCAGGCTCACAAGAGTGTCTGTTTCACTGAGCACTTTTATTTTATTTATTTATTTTCAGTCTTCTACAGGGTGCACGTGCTCACCAGAGGACAAAGTGAGATAAAGAGAGGGAAAGTGAGAAATCATTCCCCCAGGGGAATGGCTGCAGTCCCTTCTCCTCCATGCTCCTCTCTGGATTTTGGGCATGCGCACGCACACACACACACACACACACACACACACACACACATGCCTGGTGTGTTTTTCAGGTCCCTAGGTCCAGGACTTAAACCATGCAGTTAGCCAGCCACCTTAACCTCCATGTCATCTGCTGGCCTGCACTTTTCCTTTTAATTTTTGTTTTTCATTTATTTGCTGTAGGTGCATGCATTCACTGGAGAGAGATAGAGGGAGAGAGCAAAAGAAAGTGAGAAAGTACCCTCTCTAGAAAGGATGACTGCATCACAATCCCTTCTCCTCCATTCCCCTTTCGGGATTTTGGGCACGCACACACACATACCTGTCATGTTTCAAGCTACTTGATGCAGGCCTTAAACCACACAGTCGGCCATATGGGATCCAGCCACCTTCACTAACTACCATGCCACTTGGCTGGCCCCATGCACTTTATTTTTTACTACAGATTGAGGAGTTAATATTTAGATTTCATTTTTCTTTTTAGGCGCTTTAAGGACAGCTGCAATAGATTGAACAGTGCCCTCCCCCCCCCCCCAAATATGATAAATTGCTCCTCATCTCTGGAACCTGTAAATGTTAACCTATTTGGAGAAAGGGTCTTTGCAGAAGTAATTAAGGATCTCGATATGAGATCTTTCTGGATTCTTCAGGTAGACTATAAATCCAGTAACAAATGTCCTTACAAAAGAAAGGCAGAGTGAGATCTCAGACAGAGGAGGAGGAGGAGGCAGCCATGAAAAGAAGCAGCAGAGATGTGAGTGACGCAGTCATGAGCCAAGGAATACCTGAAGCCACCAGAAGCTGACAGAGGCGAGGAAGGGCCCTCCCCTTGAGCCTTCATGGAGAATACAGCCCTGCCAACCTTGATTTTTTTTTTAAAGAATTATTTTATTTAACTTTATTTATTTATACATTTTTAAATTTTAATTTGACCAGAGAGGGAGAGAGAGAGAAAGAAAGAGAGAGAAAGTGAGAAAGCAAGCCACCAGGTTCAGGACTCGAACCATAGTCGCCCATGTGGGAATCCAGCGCTTTTAACCACCACACCATCTGCTGGCCCCCCAACACCTTGATTTTAGACTTCTGACTTCCAGCACTGCAAGGAGGCAAAATCATGACAATCTGTTACAACAGCCACAGGAAATTTATATAGCACCTTAATCTTTACCACCTCATCTTACAAAAAAGGGCTTGCCTAGGGTCTCTCTGTTTTAACACTAAACAGTTATATACCACATAACAATGTTTTGGCCAATGACAAGCAGTAAATACCACAGTGGCCGGTAATAGACCGTATCATATACCCGGGTGTGTAGTAGGCTATACCATCTAGGTTTGTACAAGTGCATGCTAGGACAGAGATTCCTAGCCACTGGGCCAACGACCTAGGACTGGTACTGGTTGGTGGCCTGTGAAGAACCATGCCACGCAGCAGGAGATGAGCAGGTGGGTGAGAGAGCAAAGCTTCCTCTGTATTTACAGCCACTCCCTATTACTCATATTACCACCTGAACTTCACTTCTCTCAGATCCATGGTGGCTTTAGATTTGCATGGGAGCACAAACCCTATTGTGAACTGCGCATGTGAGAGATCTAGGATGCTTGCTCCTTATGAGAATCTAATGCCTGATGATTTGAGGTGGAGCTGAGGCAGTAATACTAACACTGGGGAAAAGCTGCAACTCACATTATGGTGAGTTGTGTAATTATTTCTTTATATATTACAATGTAATAATAATAGTAGAAATAAAACGCACAATAAATGCAATGTCCTTGAATCATCCTGAAACCATCCCCCTTCCCACCTTGTCCATGGAAAAAATGTTTTCCACAAAACTAGTTCTTCCCCAGAAAGGCTGGGGACGGCTACTCTAGACTATTTGCACAATAGCTAAACCAGCCTAATACATTTCTCGGAACACACTGGCTCCTGACTATAATGGCAATCTGGAGTAGCTACAAAAGAGACCACATGGCCTGTAAAGCCTAAAATATTTACTCTCTGGCCCTTTAAAGAAATGTTTGCCCAGCCCCATTTCAGAGCGTCAGGGAGTGATATCATTCTAGAAAAAAATAAAGCAGGACAAAAAGATCAAGGGGTGAGGAAGACCTCCCTATAAAAGTGACATCTATTCCAGGACCTAAAGGATGGGTGGGGTCAAGCCTTGCATCAGCAGTGAAGGCCAGTAAAGGCCCTGAAGCACAGGGAAGGGCCCAAAGGACTCGGGCAGAGAGCCAAGGTCGGAAAGCAGAGCCAGCACTCCTCCGGCAAGACAGGACCATGGAAGAGCCGAGGACAGTAGGAGGATATGATCTGACTTCCGTTTTGCAGAATCTCTTTGCTGCTGTGTAGGGAGCAGGATGGTGAGACGTGATTGATTGGAGGTCTCTGTGAGGGTAGAGAGGTTGAGAGAATAAAGTGGGCTGAAAGGAGGAGGAGTCAAAGATGACCTCAGAGCATTTGGCCTGAGCACCTGGAAGGCACAGGCTGCAGTTCACTGGGGTCATACGTGTTGGGTGAATAGAAGGGGAGAGACCACAGGAGGGACCGTCTTGGATGCAGTGGAGGGTGGACGTGGAGTCTATTTTGACCTGTCTTGCCAAGGTCCCATTAGGGGGACCAGGAGATGGTACAATGGTTACATTGCTGGACTCCCATGTAGTCGACCATGGTTCGAGTCCCAGACTTAAAACTCACGCCAGAAGAGTGCATGCATGCCTACGATCCCAAGAAGAGAATGGAGGGAAGGGATTGCAGCGTGGTCATTCCCCCTGGGGGGTGAGGGAGGGTGATTTCTCGCTTTCTGTCTGTCTCTCTGGCAAGCACATGCACTCTATAGCAAAAAAATCTCTCTAAAAAAAAATCCAATAAGGCTTCCCGGTGGAATAGAATAGGCAGGTTTTATGGGTTCAGGAAAGAAGGCTGGGTTCAGCAGCTTGGACAAGAAAAATGACTCTGATGATATTAAGAATTATTAGTATTTTTGTAGGTGTGACAAAACTATTCTGTTAGGAGAATGTTCTTAGGAGATCTTTTCTTTTTTTATCTCTCACTTTTTAAAAATTGTCAGAGAGACACAGAAAGAGAGAGACAGAAGAAGAGAGAAAGAAATCACCCCCAGTTTTAGGGCCACGGTTTGCTGCAGTCCCTTCCCCATTTTTCTATCCTGTCAGGATTTGAGGCATGTATGCACACAGACCCAGCGTGTTTTCAAAGCTGCTGGGGCTGGGATTTGAACCATGGTCAGTCAGCTGGGATCCAGCTCCTTTTACCACTGGGCCACAGGGCTGGCCCTTAGGAGATCTTTTCTGAACTCTGTCAGAGAGAAGCATCATAGTGTCTGTAGTGTACATATTTTCAATATTTTATTTCTGGCAAATGTAGCAAGACCTTAATAGCTTTTGAGCCTAGATAATAAAATGATGAGTGGGAAAAAGAAAAAAAAAAAGTACAAATCAGTCAATAAGCTGTGGAATGAGACGTTTTCCATTCTCCTAACTGGACAATTCAGCTCAGAGTACCTGGAAAGCAATGCCAGGGGGAACTTTCTGGACTCCTCAGAGTCTATGCTGCACTGTGATGACAAGGGAAGGCCCACTCCTGTACCACCCCACCTCCTAGGGTAAGACCTTCTGTAAAGGGTAGGAGGGGTCTGGAAGAGGCACCTGCGTGGCCTCTGTGCCATTTGGGCAGGAATTCATGGTCCAAGTACCTGGGGAAGAGCCTAGAAGGGGGATGGGAAAGTCGGAGGGCGCAAGTGGGATCCTGTAAGGCTTGAAGTCCTGGGCAAGAGGGCACCTCTTTTTCTGTTTTAGGCCTTCAATACTTAAAGTTAAAAAAAAAGGCAGAAAGTTAACACCCAAGATTCATCCAAATCACCCCTGAAGAGAGGCACCATGGTTGAGAACAAGGATGTCACCTACCCAGGTAGAAAGTGGTCTGGCTGGGATTTGAACTCAGGGTTATCTCCTCAATGATGCTGCCCACAACTCCTTCCCCAGGTCATCACCCTGCAGAGACCCCTCCGGCTCATACACCCCCTGCTAGTTCCATCCCCTCATTGTATAGACATGAGCAAGTTTCTTCTGTCTTAAAAAAATGACAAGAACAGGCCCAGGAGTGGTGACACACAGAGAGCACCATGGCTTGGAGGCTGGAAGCCATATGAGAGGCATAGTTCTGAGCCAGCCTGAACATGCCAGGCACAGTAGTTTGACCCTGTAATCCTGGTTGCCTGGGAGGCTGGGGCAGAGGATCACAACAGGGCAAGGCCCTGTCAAAATTATCATCTGTCTTCTTCCCCTTACTCTCCCTTTTTTAAAAGTATAATTAAATGTTTTTTGAGACCAGCAGTTGGCGTAATGGCTATGTCGCTGGACTCCCATGTAGTCAACCTCGGTTCGAGTCCTAGACCAGGCATGTGTGCATGTGTGCCCAAGATCCCGAGAGGAGAATGGAGGAGAAGGGATTGTGGCATGGCCATCCCCCCGGGGGGTGATTTCTCGCTTTCTGTCTCTGTCTCTCTCTGTCTTTCTGGTGAGCGCACGTGCCCTATAGCAAAAACCTCTAAAAAAATGTTTTTTAGTATATTCAAAGAGCTATATAACCATTACCACAATCTAATTCTAGAACATTTGTCCTTCTCATTAGCAGTTAGTCCCACCCCCACTCCCTGGCAACCACTAATTTATTTCTGTCTCTAGAGATTTACCTATTATGGGGTCAGCAGGTGGCATGGTAGTTAAGGTGCTAGACTCCCATGTGGCCAACCACAGTTCAGATCTTGAACCTGGAGGCTTGAGACACATCAGGCACATGTGCATGTGTGGCCAAAATTTCAGGAGGAGAACGGAGAAGGGACTGGCCATCCCTCCTACAGGGTGATTTCTCGCTTTCCCTCTCACTGTCTGTCTGTAGTGAGCACACGTGCCCTGTGGTAAAACCTTAAAAAAAAAAAGAGAGAGAGAGAGAGAGACAGAGATTTACCTGTTCTGGACATACAAGTGGAATGATGCTCTGTGTAGTCTTCTTTTTTTTTTTTTTTGGAGAGGTTTTCGCTATAGGGCACATGCGCTCGCCAGACAGAGAGAGACATAGAGACAGAAAGCGAGAAATCACCCCCCAGGGGGGATGGTCACGCCACAATCCCTTCTCCTCCATTCTCCTCGTGGGATCTTGGGCACGCACGCACACGCGCCCGGCGTGAGTTTTAAGCCACCGGGTCCGGGACGCGAACTGCGATCGACTACGTGGGAGTCCAGCGACATAGCCATTACACTAATTGCAGGTTCCCCTGTGTAGTCATCTATAACTGACCCCTGTCATTTAGCATAATGTACTTAATTTCTTTTTATTGCCAAATAATATTCTTTTTAAACTTCTCTCTTGTTCTTAACTTTTTTCCATGCCAGAGGATATGTGTGTGTATGTGTATGTGTGTGTGTGTGCGCACACATGTGTACCAGAGAGGAAGAGAAAAAGAGAAGCCATACCCCAACAGGGCCAGATCACACCACAACACATCCCATCAGGATCCCAGGCGTGAGTGCATGCCACCAGGGCCAAGATTCAAACCGTGGCCAGCTATGTGGAATCCAGCCTCCTCTGCAGCCCGATTTTTTTCTTCAGAGTCTCGCTGAGCCCTTCCCCCAAGCCTTCCCAGCCAGTCAGAATCCCTGACACCGGGCATCTGTGTCTGGAGTGCACAGATGACCGGAACCAAATCTGGATCTTCCGTGTGCTCCGGCATCACAGAGCAGGTGCTGCTGCTGAGCATCCATGGCTGGGCTGCCAAATAATACTCTCCTGTATGGATATGCCCTGTTTTATTTTCTACTCGTTAACTGATGAACATTTGAACTTTTTTTTTTTTTTAGATTTTTCTATAGGGTGCATGCATTCACCAGAGAGAGTGAGAGACAGAAAGTGAGAAATCATCCCCCAGGAGGGGACCAGCAGGTGGCATAGTGGTTAAGGCGCTGGACAACTCCCACATGGCTGACTGCGGTTCGAGTACTAGACCTGGTGGCTTGCTTTCTCACTTTCTCTCCCTCTCTCTCTCTCTGTGTATCTCTCTCTGGTCAAATTTAAATAAATGAATAAATAATTCTAAAAAAAAAAAAAAAGAAATCACCCCCCAGGAGAGATGACCACACCTAAATCCCTTCTCCATCACCCTCTCAGGATTCTAGGCATGCACACACAGGCGTCCAGCATGATTTTCAAGTTGCTGGGTCCGGGACTCGAACCATGCCATCGGCCATGTGGGATCCAGTGCCTTAACCTCCACATCAACTTCTGCCCCCCCTTTTTTAATTATAGCTCATCCATGAGAGAAAGAAAGAGGCACCCACACAGAGTGTCATGACATGGCCATCTCCTTTCCCCAGCCCTCCAGCTCCTCAGGGTCCTGGGCACCAGGCGTGTTTGCAGGCCAACCCGGGGATCCAAGTCCATGGTCAGTCACGTGCCGCGCCACAGCAGCCGAGCCTGTTTTTATGTCGTAACTCACCAACACTCCCATGGCCCCCAAAGATCACAGCCGGCAGGGCAAGCAGCACCTTTGATGTGGAGTCCCCACCTCTGGTAAAGAAACCCTGCAGTGGACTTTGCACTGAGGCTTGGTTTTCCCCACACGAAGATGGTCAAATCACAGGTCAGTTTCACTGAGCCAAAGGCCCTAGGGTGACTCTCAGGCCTGTGTTCTACATTCCCAGGAGAACCATCGAAACCCTATTTGCTCATTAAATCCTCCTAGCTGCTCTTCAGAGAAGGCCTTAAGTTGCCCATTTTACAGAGGGGAAAACTGAAGCGGAGCAGGTGACTTGACTGAGGTCCCGTAGTGAACAAAGAGGGAAGCTGAACATCCGGTTTTTCCTGCTGCGGGCAGAGCTCTCAGCTCCTTTTCTGGGAGGAAAAGGCTGAGATGAGCCAGTCAGGTCCACAGGACTGCAGTAAGCCACGTGGCCAGAAGAGGGCAGCAGCATCCTGCCCTGCTCTTCCTGCAGCGGGGGAATCCCTCCCGCGCCTGGGAAGAAACATCTCTGCTGTCCAAATGGGAGTGAGGGTAGGCCGGGTGAGGTCATGGAAGAGGGACCTGTCTAGCGAGACAGCAGCTGCACACACCCGACGGTGTCAAGATGAAGGAAAGAACAGCTCTGGGATCGCTTGACGCAGCTCCAGCGCCCTCCTTCCTGCCGATTGCATGACCTTGGGCAAATTGTTTAATCCGTGGGAACCTTAGTTATCTAATCTGTGCAAGGGGAGATAATAGTAACCGCCTTGGCTTGGCTGTGTGGGAATTAAGAGAATCAGGTAGCAAATATAAAGTGTTGCTCCCAGGGCTCAGAGGGCCCAGGCTGGGTCCGCAGCCATGGGCAGGGCTGCAGCTTCTTGGCATGTGCCTGAAGAGGGGACAGCATAATTACCCGGATAGAACACGGGAGAGCCCTGCTCCCAGACTGGCAGTACAGCATGGAAATAAATTTTCACACCCAAGTTTACAGATTGTCTGTAAAGTCAGGCCCCAGTTCCTTGGGATGGACTTCAAGGTCTCTTCATCTGAACTGTTGCCTTTGCCCAACAACTACATGTGTTCTCTTCCTTCTACTGGTCTAACTCAGGCCCAGCTTTGCCTGGGCCTCTGAGCCCGCTGTAGCCCTCATGCCTCTGTGCCTTGTAGGGCTGTTCCCGGTGCCTTCAATGCATGCCCCCTAACAGGTTTATCAAACTCAGAACACATCAGAAAATGAGCCACAGGCACCAGAGAAAACACACTGTTGTCTCAGAGCTGTAAAAAATGCAGATGCTCAGCTGACCCCATGGTTAGGAGGGGCCATATCCCACAGGGCCAAGTGGGGTGTGAGTCTGGCCCTGGCAGCTTAGAAAACTTACCAGGCAAGTGCATGCATGCTTCAAGCCCTGATAGGACGGATAAATGGAGGAAAAGGGATTGTGGTGTGACCATATCCCATTGGGAGGTACTTCCTCCCTTCCTCCTTCTGGAAAAAAAAAAAAAAAAAAAAAAAAAAAAAAAAAAAAAAAAAAAAAAAAAAAACCTCTAATTGTTATTTATAAAATAGAAACATCTTTTTCAAATATTTAAGAAGATACTGGGGGGGCGGCAGGTGACGTGGTGGTTAAGGGTGCTGGGCTCCCACACAGCCAATCGCAGTTTGAGTCTTGGACCTGGCAGCTTGCTTTCTCACTTTCCCTCTCTCTGTCTCGCTCTCTCGCTCTCTGTCCCTCTCTGGTCAAATTAAAATAAATAAATAGGGACCAGCAGTTAGCGTAATGGCTATGTCGTTGGACTCCCACGTAGTCGACCACGGTTCGAGTCGGACCGGCGGCTTAAACTCACGCTGGGCGCGTGTGCGTGCGTGCCCAAGATCCCAAGAGGAGAATGGAGGAGAAGGGATTGCGGCGTGGCCATCCCCCCTGGGGGGTGATTTCCTGCTTTCTATCTCTCTGTCTCTCTCTGTCTGTCTGGCGAGCGCACGCGCCCTATAGCAAAAACCTCTCCAAAAAAAGAAAAAAATAAATAATAAAATAAATAAATAAACTAAATAAAATAATTCTTTAAAAAAAAAAAGAAGCTGATATTGGAAGCATGACAAAGAAGCAAGAAACCATCAAATTTGCAGACAAATTAGAGAAAAAGAGGAAAGATTCCAAAAAGGAAAATTATAGTTGAAGGTAGAAACGGAATGGAGGAGTAAGACATCTGATGAGACTTATGTGTGTGCTGAAGCCATTAGCTGGCCAGCAACTCAGAGAGACGGGCAGTGCTCACGTGCTGCTGGTGAGAACGTCAGATGGCACAGCCACTTTGGAAAACAGCCTGGCAATTCCTTAAAAGGCTTACCATATGACCCACACGCCACTCCGAGGTGTATGCCCGGTAGAAATGAAAGCACATGTCCACATAAAGACTTGTACATGAGTTTCCATAGCAGCATTGTTCATGAGAGCCAGAAAGTGGATACAGCCCAAATGCCACCAGCTGATGAACGGATAAATAAAATACGTACAGAGAGGTCCAAAGAACATAGGAATAGCCGGTATCCGAAGCAGTCACCGCCCCAGGGCTGAGACAGAGTACCCAAGAGAGAGGATTACAGAAGAGATCTAGGCCTTGTGGAAGAGGGCATAACCAGGGTACAGTGGGTGGTGGAAAGTTCACTAAGGTGTCATGCCAACTGCATTCCCTGGAAAGTCACCCTCTGGGAAGACTTTCACAGTGAGATGTCACTCCAATGACCCTCTGTTAAGAAGTTGCCCAAGTGGGGGGTACCAATTGCCTCAGCCAGCATCAGGCAGCAGCCTGGTGAGAGAAACATGTTGGGAACATGAGAAGTGGCTCCTCCTCTACATTGTCCCTCTAGGCAGACACTGAAGGTTGTATTTTGGGCTAAGTGGCAATAAATTAATAACTAGCATAACAGTGAGAAAGCAGAACATGGGACCAGCAGTTAGCATAATGGCTATATCGCCAGACTCCCATGTAGTCGACCGCGGTTCACGTCCCAGACCCAGTGGCTTAAAAACTCATGCCGAGGGACCAGCAGTTAGCATAATGGCTATGTCGTTGGACTCCCACGTAGTCGACCATGGTTCAAGTCCTAGACCTGATGGCTTAAACTCACGCCGGGTGCATGTGCGTGCATGCCCAAGATCCCAAGAGGAGAACAGAGGAGAAGGGATTGCGGCGAGGACATCCCCCCTGGGGGGTGATTTCTCACTTTCTATCTCTCTGTCTGTCTGGCGAGTGCACGTGCCCTATAGAAAAAACCTCTCTAAAAATAAATAAAGAACTCATGCCGAGCGTGTGTGCATGCGTGCCCAAGGTCCCGAGAGGAGAATGGAGGAGAAGGAATTGCGGCGTGGCCATCCCCCACCGGGGGGTGATTTCTCACTTTCTGTCTCTCTGTGCTATAGAGCACACGCGCCCTATAGCAAAAACCTCTCCAAAAAAAAAAAAAAGAAAAAGAAAAAAGAAAAGAAAAGAAAAGAAAAGAAAAGAAAAGAAAAGAAAAGAAAAGAAAAGAAAAAGAAAGCAGAACACCAAAAAGAAAAAGATCCAAAGAGCAACCAGAGAGTGCCAACAGGTGGCATGGTGGTTAAGGCACTAGGTTCCTACATGGTCGACCTCATTTCGAGTTCTGGACCTGGCGGCTTGAAAATCACACCAGGCATATGTGTATGCATGCCCAAAATCCTAGAGGGAGAATGGAGGCTAAGGGAGTACAGCCTGGCCATCCCCCTTGGGGGGTGATTTCTCACTTCCCCTCTCTCTTTCTTTCTCTGGTCAGCACACACATCATTTGACAAAAACCTTTAAAATATTTAAAAAAAAATAAAAAGACAGCCAGAGAAAAATAACAGGCAACCAACAAAAAGTGCTATTGGGTTGTTGCAAAAGTCATGACGCATTTTTTTGCATAGGAAAACAGAAAAACATGTCATGATTTTTTCTATGACCCAATAGTTAGACTGACAGCAGACAGCCGGCAAAGACTTTCAAAGTGAATAAACTATTCTCAACCTAGGAAAATGATCTTCAAAAGGGATGGTTAATTTCATGTGTCAACTTGACTGGGCTGTGGGGTACCCAGATATTTGGTTAAATATTATTCTGGGTATGTCTGTGAGGGTGTTTCTGGATGACAGCAACATCTGAAATGATAGACTGAGCCAAGCAAATTGACCTTCCTGATGTGGATGGGTCTCTAGGTCTCAACTAATCTGTCAGAGGCCTAAACAGAAAAAAAGGCAGAGCAAGGGAGGTTTCATTCTCTCCTCCTGCCTCCTAGAGCAGGGACATCAATCTTCTACTGCCCTGGGACCCAGATATCTCTCAGTCTTCAGCAATTCAGCCTCCATGAACCAATTCCTTATGATGTTTTGCATTTTTTCCCTCATTCATGATAGATCACATGCACATACACAAGAGCGTAAGAAAGAGACTGATGGAACTGGCAGGTGGCTTGGTGGTTAAGACGCTGGACTCCCATGTGGCTAACTATGGTTCGAGTCCCGGACCTGGTGGTTTGCTTTCTCACTATCCCCTACTTCCCCACATCTCTCTCAGGTCAAATTAAAAATAATAATGATGGGACCAGAGGATGGTGTAATGGTTACGTCACTGGACTCCCACCCATGTAGTCGACTCCAGTTCGAGTCCTGGACCCAGCAGCTTCAGACTCAAGCTGGGTGCTTGTGTGTGCACGCCCAAGATGCCAAGAGGAGAACGGAGGAAAAGGGATTATGACATGGCCATCTCCCCCACCCCCTTTGGGGTGATTTCTCTCTTTCTGTCTCTCTGTCTCTCCAGCAAGTGCAAGCACCCTATAGCAAAAATCTCTAAAAAAAAAAAAAAAAAAAAAAACCCAATAAATAATGACAGTGATAAATACTATTAAATAAATAATTATTTTAAAAAGAAAAGATAGAGACTGAGAGTGAGAGAGAGTGGTGAACACCCTCCATAGGGTCTAGCTATACTCTAGTCCCCTTCTTCTAGTCCTCCAGACTGACAGCCATGGGCACTCTTGCATGTGCCTGGCATATTTCCGGCTGATCATGGACTGAGAGAGAACGACAGTCAGAGAAGGATCTGTTGATTCTGTTTCTCTGGAGAACTCAGACTGATAACCAAGAAAGAGGACCACGAGGGCCAAATGAAGATTTTTTCAGGCAAACGCAGCTAAGAGACACTCAATGGAGAAACTTCTTGAAAACATTCTTTTTAGCATGATAGGTCTGAGTTGTGAGAGGGATGGTGGGCAAAGAAAATGATAAACATGTGGTTAAATGTAAATGAATTACCTTACAAAATAACCATATCATCCCATTTGTGTGCGGGAGGAAGCAAGATAGGCTGAAGCTGCTGGATGACACTATAAATCAGCAGGAGAGTGCTAGAGTCTAAGCAGCCTTAAGGGCTCATAACCTCTGTGTAAACGATAAAGGTGCTAGATTGCAGATGGATGCTAGCATTTCTAGCCAACCCACAAAAATAATAGAAACAGCCTTTTGGCCGGAACCGCCACCTTCCAGTAATTCACCAAAATGACGAACACAAAGGGAAAGAGGAGAGGCACCCATACATGTTCTCTAGGCCTCTTAGAAAACACCGAGTGGTTCCTTTGGCAACATCTATGGGAATCTACAAGAAAGGTGATATTATAGACATCAAGGGAATGGGTACTATTCAAAAAGGAATGCCCCACAAATGTTACCATGGCAAAATTGGAAGAGTCTACAATGTTACCCAGCATGCTGTTGGCCTTGTGAACAATCCAGTTAAGGGCAAGATTCTTGCCAAGAGAATTAATGTGTGTATTGATCATATTAAGTATTTCAAGAGCAGAGATAGCTTCCTAAAACATGTGAAGGAAAACGACAGGAAAAAGAAGAAAGTCAAAGAGAAAGGGACCTGGGTTCAACTAAAGCACCAGCCTGCTCCACCCAGAGAAGCACACTTTTAAGAACCAATGGAAAGGAGCCTGAGCTACTGGAACCTGTTCCCTATGAATTCATGGCATGATGGGTGTTAAAAATAAACTAATTGGGACCAGCAGTTAGAGTAATGGCTATGTTGCTGGACTCCCATGTAGTCGACCGAGGTTCTTGTGTCGGACCCAGTGGCTTAAAACTCATGCCGGGCATGTGTGCATGCGTGCTCAAGATCCCGAGAGGAGAATGGAGGAGAAGGGATTGCGGTGTGGCCATCCCCCCTGGGGGGTGATTGCTCACTTTCTGTCTCTCTGTCTCTCTCAGTCTGTCGGGCGAGCACACGTGCCTTATAGCAAAAACCTCTCCTAAATAAATAAATAAATAAATAAATATAAACTAATCTATGGTCTATAAAAAAATAGAAATAGAAATAAGAAATGGAGATTTTTAAAAAATGGAAATGACTTCCAAATTTGTGTGTGTGTGTGTTTTTCCTGGCACTGACTAACATTGGATGTTCTCAATAATTTTAACTTTTACCAAACTGATAGGGGAAAATTTTAATTTCTATTCTAACTTTTTATACATTAATGGTTTATGTTATTGAGTAATGTTTCTTGTGTTTATTGCTGATTTAGATTTTTCCATGAAAAGCTCATTTACATCTGATGTTTTTGTTTGTTGTTTTTTTCTTTTTTCGTTTTCTTTAGGACACATATGCTCATTGGAGAGAGACAGAGAGACAGAGTGAGAAAATAAGAAATCATCTCCTGGAGGGATGGCCATGCTGCAATCCATTCTTTTCTTGTGATTTGGAACTTGTATGCACATGTGCCAGGCATGTTTTCCAAGCTGCCAGGTCCAGGACTCAAAACACAAAGCCAGCTGTGTTTTGCTTAACCATCATGCCACAAGGTGGCCTAATACCTTTTTTTTCTAATATTTTATTTTTTACAATTGCCAGAGGATACATACACTCAGCAGAGAAAGATGGGGAGCGGGGGAGAAGGTGGGAAGCAACTCCCCCAACAGGGTGTGGTCACACCATAATCCCTTCTCCTCCATCCCTCCAACCTTAGCTTAGGACCTTTGGAATGCACATACACACATGCTCAACACATTCTTCAAGCTTCCAGGGCCAGGACTCAAATCATGGCTGGCCATGTGGGATTCAGCTTCCCCAAGCACTAGGCCATGGAGCTGGCCTGCTCTCTTTTTAAAAAAAGGGTTTCACCATAGGGCATGTGCACTCACCAGAAAGAAAGAGAGAAAAAGTGAGAACCCACCTCCCACGGGGAGGGCCACACCACAATTCCTTCTCCTCCACTCTACTCCTGGGATTTTGGGCATACACGCATACATGTGCCTGGTATGATTTTCAACCCACTGGGTTCAGGAATCGAACCATGGTCAGCCATGTGGCACTCTGGCGCCTTAACCACCACACTGCCTGCTGACCCCAGCCCACTTATTCATGTCTATTATGGGTTAAATTGTATCTTCCAAAAAGATATGTTGAAGTCCTAACCACTAGTGCCTAGAAATGTGATTTTATTTTGAAAATAGAGTATTTGTAGATGTAATTAGGTTACAGTGGGGTCATACTGGATTAGTGAGGGCCATAATCCATAATCCAATTTAAGAGTCGAGGAGGCAGAGAGGTTGGAGTGATACAGCTACAAGCCGAGGGAACACCAAGGATTGTCAGTTACCACCAGAAGCCAGAAGAGACAAGAAAGGATCCTCCCCTAGAGGCTTCAGAAGGACCATGGCCTTGCTCTTCTGGGTTTAGTTCCATACTTTAGAAAGGTCTTTGATACTCCCAAATTTAGAAAGCTATTTACTCAAGTTTTACTTCTAAAATGTTCATTTTGTTTGTTTGTTTTTGTTTTTTCGGACAGGTTTTTGCTATAGGGCGCATGCGCTCCCCGGACAGACAGAGAGAGAGACAGAGAGACAGAAAGCGAGAAATCAACCCCCAGGGGGGATGGCCACGCTGCAATCCCTTCTCCATTCTCCTCTTGGGATCTTGGGCACGCACGCACATGCACCCAGCGTGAGTTTAAGCCACCGGGTCCGGGACTTGAACCGTGGTCGGCTACATGGGAGTCCAACAACATAGCCATTACGCTAGCTGCTGGTCCCCATTGTTTTCATTTATGGTATATACATCTTGGGTTTTATTGTTTGTTTGCTTGTTTGTTTGTTTTTTGGTGAGGTTTTTGCTATAGGGTGCGTGCGCTCGCCAGAAAGACAGAGAGAGAGAGAGAAAGCAAGAAATCACCCCCCAGGGGGGATGGCCACACCGCAATCCCTTCTCCTCCACTCTCTTCTTGGGATCTTGGGCACGCATGCACACGCACCCAGCGTGAGTTTAAGCCACCAGGTCTGGGACTCGAATGTGGTCAATTACATGGGAGTCCAGCGACATAGCCATTACGCTAACTGCTGGTCCCTCTACATCTTGTTTTGACCTGACATATTTTACAATAAAGAGTGGGAATCTGGGACCAGCAGGTGGTGTGGAGGTTAAGGCACTGGATCCCAATGGCTAACTGTATGGTTAGTCCCGGACTGGTGGCTTGAAAATCACACGGGCACATGTGCATGGATGCCCAAAATCTTGAGAGGAAACTGGAGGAGGGGGATGATTTTTCACTCACCTTCCCCCACTCTCTCTGGAAAGCACACACATGGCTTAGAGTTGAGAGAGAGAAAGAGAAAGAAAGGGAGGAGAAAGAAAGAGAAGAGAAGAAAGGAAGGAAGGAAGGGAAAAAGAAAGAGTGGGAGCCTTTATTTTTTCAAACTGGTTATCTGGTATTTAGTTGAACTCACAGTATATATGTGGAATCTTCAAAAAGTTCATGGAATATAAGAATTATTAGGGGGAAAAAAACTACATATGGATTCTATAATTTTTGGTACCAAAATAAACTCCTATTTTAATCCTATTTTCCATGAACTTTTATGAAATCTCCTCATAGAATGATTCATTTTTCCCCTAGTGATTTAAAAAGCCACTTTTTATTATTTGCTAAAATCCCCTGGGCTGTTTGACCTATCTATTTCACTCTGTCAGTCTGTTTACAGCTACGTCGTGTTGATCACCATGGCTGCGTATCAATACATTAAACCTGTGCGGGTGGCAGTGTGCCACACCGGGCCACATGGGAAGGCCTCAGGTTCCGATTCTGGATCAGCCTGGGCCAGCTAAGCACGCCCACGACACACCTGTGATCCTAACTGGCCGGAAAGCTCGGAGGAGGACTGCTGCATGTCGGGACCCTGTCCAGGACACCTGCCTCTCCATCTCACTCTCTCATGAAAGGAAGAAAAAAACGATTTTAAAATGTTGCACTGCTACTTAGAATTTCCCTGGACTGGAGCCACCACGTGACATAGTGGTTAAGGTGCTGGACTCTCGTATGTCTGACTGCAGTTCTAGTCCTGGACCTGGAGGCTTGAAAAATCACGCCAGTCATGTGTGCATACATGCCCAAAATCCAGAGAGGAAAATGGAGGAGAAGAGATTGTGGCATGGCCATTCACCTCAGGGGGGTGATTTCTCACTTTCCCACTCTCTGTCTCTCTCCAACAAGTGCACGGGACCTATGGGAAAAAACTTCAAAGAAAAAGAGGGCCAGCAGATGGCATAGTAGTTACATTGCTGGACTCCCACATGACCAACCATGGTTAGAGTCCTGGACTTGGTGGCTTGAAAATCACACTGGGTACAGTGTGTGCCTGCCCAAGATCCCAGGAGGAAAATGGAGGAGAAGGGATTGAGGCTTGACCATTCCCCTGGGGGGTAATTTCTCACTTTCTCTCTCACTGTCTCTCTCTTCTGCAAGCGCATGAGCCTTAAGTCAAAAGTCTCTGAAAAAAAAATTTCCCTGGACTCTCTCCTGTCTATATTCCTCTGGATGAATTTTGAAATCTTTCTTTCTTCTTTTTTTTTTTTTTTTGAGAGGTTTTGCTATAGGGCGCCTGAGCTCATCAGAAAGAGAGAGACAGAGAGACAGAAAGTGAGAAATCATCCCCCAGGGGGCATGGCCACACCACAGTCCCTTCTCCTCCATTCTCCTCTCAGGATCTTGGGCACATACGCACATATGCTCGGTGTGAATTTAAGCCACCCGGTCCGGGACTTGAACCACGGTCGACTACATGAGAGTCCAGCAACATAGCCATTACACCAACTGCTGGTCCCTCGAAATCATTTTGTAAAATCTTTATTAAAAAAAAGAAAAAAAACTCAAAATCATTCTATTGGATTTTCTTTTCGTTTTCTTGTTTTTACTCTTTTATTTTTTTCCATAGAAAAAGAGATTGAGAGAGTGAGAAAGAGACAGAGAGGTAGGTATCCCCAACAAGGTCTTCACACACAGTCCACTCCCAGTCTCAGCCAATTTGGGTCACAGGCACACACGCATGCTCTTTGCATGCTAAGGGAGGTCATAGGATGTGAACCCAGAACATTTCCTGCACGGGTCCAGCAGCGTTACCACTGTGCCACCACCCTTCCCCCATTGGATTTTGATTGAATAATATAATAATATTAAAATTTTAGGTTAGTTCGGGAAGCACTGAGAGTCTTACACTGGTAGGTCCTTTTATCCAAAAGCGCAGTACAGCTTTTTATTGATTCAAGTCTTTTTCAATACATCAACAGAATGTTATTGTTTTCTCCATAAACATTCCACCATTTTTTATAAAATGCATTCCTGGGTATTCTGCATGTTTTCTAGACATTAATGACTACTTTTCACTTATCATATTTTCCAACTGGCTGTTATTTATATACAGGACACCTATTGAGTTTTTGTATTACTTTCCAAATGGCCATCCTTTTGTATTTTTTTTAACTTTCTATTTTGAGATAATTTTGACTTACAGAAGATTTGCAAAAATAGAACAGGGAGTTCCTGTTTCCCCCCTTATGTTAACCCAGTTTCTCTCTTATGTTCACATCTTACATAACCATAGAACAATCGTCAAAACTAAGAAATTAACCTTGGCACAATGCTATGAACTAAACTACAGAATTTATTCAGATTTCAAGGCTTTCTACTAATGTCCCTTTCTCTTCCAATGTTCAGCCCCAAATCCATATTTAATTTAGTTCTCTTTGGCGATCTGTGACAGTTTCCTCAGTCACTCATGACTTTCGTTTTGATGCTTTGAAGAATACTGGTCGGTTGTTTTGTAGAAAACTCTCGGTTTGTGTGTGTCTGAAGTGTTTTTGTGATGCAATTGAGGTTATGCATCATCAGAAAGGACACCACAGATGTGCTGTGCCCTTCTCAGCACAATTTGTCAGGGCAGCTGTGGTTTAGATAACCGTTTGTCTCCCAAATACATTATTTGGAATTTGGTTCCCTGTACAATAGTGTTGGGAGGTGGTGAGACCTTTAAGAGGTGAAGTCTAGTGAGTGATGTTTGAACCAATGCTGTCTCTCAAGATCAAGTGAATTCTAGCTCTTGAGAAAAAGCTCCTGCAAGAGCAGGTTGCTTTTTGTTTGTGTGTGTGTGTGTGTGTGTGTGTGTGTGTGTGTTTTAAGAGAGTTTTGCTGTAGGGTATGTGCACTCACTGGAGAGACAGAGAGAGACAAAGAGATAGAAAGGGAGAAATCACCTCCTGGGGTAATAGCACACCACAATCCTTCTCCTCATTGGGCATGTACACATATACACCTGGTGTGAGTTTTCAGCCTCTGGATGTGGGACTTGAATCGTGGTCGAACCAGAGACATAATGATTATGCCATCTGCTGGTCCCAAGAGCAGGTTGTTATAAAATGAAGATGGCTGCTCCCAGGTCTCTCTCTTTCTGCATGCTTTTGCCGTCTCTTCTGCTTTTTTTGGCCATGACAGTGCCAGACACTGATCTTATGCCATCCCCATAGCTTTGGACTTTCCAGCCAAAGAAACTTTTTTTTTTTTTTTTTTGCTGTAGGGCATGTGTACTCGCCAAAGAGAGACAGAAACAGAGAATGTGAAAAAGCATTTCCTGGGACCAGTGGCATGGTGGTTAAGGGTGCTGGACTTCCACATGGCTGAGCGTGGTTCAAGTCCTGGATCTGGCAGCTTTCTCTCTCTTTCTCTCCCTCTCTGGTCAAATTTAAATAAATAAATAAAGTAATTTAAAAAAAAAAGACATTTCCCAGGAGGTTGGCCACACTACAATCCCTTCTCCTCCATTTTCCTCTTGCAATTTTGGGCACAAACATATAGGCTGCTGGTATGATTTTCAAGCCACTTGGTCTGGGACTCAAACTGCAGTCAGTCATGTGAGATCCAGCTGCCTTAACCACCCCACCACCTGGCCCACTTCTATTTTTTTTTTTTTCCCTATTTGAATTTAATAAATTTACATCAAAAAGTTAAATAAGCATTATATATTTAAAGAATAAAAGTCTTGGGAACCAGCAGTTAGCGTAATGGCTATGTCGCTGGACTCCCACGTATTTGACCGCGGTTCGTGTCCCGGACCCGGTGGCTTAAAACTCAGGCCGGGCGCCTGTGCGTGCGTGCCCAAGATCCCGAGAGGAGAATGGAGGAGAAGGGATTGCGGCATGACCATCCCCCCTGGGGTGTGATTTCTCGCTTTCTGTCTCTAACGTCTCTCTCTGTCTGTCTGGCGAGTGCACACGCCCTATAGAGAAAAATCTCTCAAAAAAAAACCAAACAAACAAACAAAAAAAAACAACCAATACAAAGAGTGAAAGAATTTTAACCAAGTTTTACACTTCTTTTGCTATAATTTTTAATAATTCATCTCATCATATCTTATTGCAATGTGTAAATGCATCTGCAGCACCCATTACAATCATGAAACTAAATTAAAAGAAGTACACTATTAAGAGCGCCCCTTAGATGGGACCAGCAATTGGCATAATGGCTATAGTGCTGGACTCCCATGTAGTCAACTGTGGTTCAAGTCCTGGACCTGTTGGCTTAAACTCACGCCAGGCGTGCATGCGTGTGTGCCCAAGATGCCGAGAGGAGAATGGAGGAGAAGGGATTGCAGTGTGCTATCCCCCGGAGGGGTGATTTCTGACTTTCTGTCTCTCTCTGTTTTTATGGTGAGCGCTCTCGCCCTATAGCAAAAACTTCTCTCTCAAAAAAAAAAGTGCCCCTTAGAGGAAACCGATTGACCTTCTATTAAAAACTCTATGATATATAAGCATTACATAATAATGCTACTTAACCACCTATTGTCCCAAGAATTATCACAAGTTTTCTGGAAATAAGTCCATATTAGAATTAAATATTTAAAAGGTGGAGTGTTCCTTAATTTAATTTTAGTAAGATCTTTTCTCTTTCACTGTTAAGAAATACTTTGATAGTTTTAAAGCAAAAGCTCTTAGAATCCAAATAGCTAAAACTGTACTCCTGAGTTCAAGCTTACAGATAAGTCTTTTGTAAGTAGTTCTCAATAAAATCCCTCCCTCCCCACTCCCTGCACCAAACCTTGTATTATTTCTTATAAAAACTTTGTTCAAGAGTAGAAATATATCCAGGCAGATGTATATGCCATACAACAGCAAGAACAATAAAGCCCAACTAATGACTTTGGGTTTTTTGTTTTTTTCTTGGAGAGGTTTTTGCTATAGGGTATGTGTACTCACCAGAAAGACAGAGAGAGACAGAGAGACAGAAAGTGAGAAATCACCCACCAGGGAGGATGGCCACACCACCCTTCTCCTCCATTCTCCTCTTGGGATCTTGGGCACACACGCACACATGCCTGGCATTGAGTTTAAGTCACCGAGTCAGGGACTCGAACCGCAGTTGGCTACATGGGAGTTCAGCAACATAGCCATTATGCTAACTGCTGGTCCCATGACTTCGGGTTTTAAAAAATAGAAGGCAATTAAAATGTACTCAAAGTTACATTAAGAAAAGCTTCTATGGGGTAATATTGAAACAGTAACAAAGGTTAAGAAAATACTGATATCAAAGTACAAATGACTACAATGTTAAAATAGATAAAAACTACTATACAAGAGCCTCTTTTTAAATTTAAAATAACATGAGTCAGGATGATTTCCCTGTTCTACTCATGAATATTAGTCTTTCTAAGGTTGGTTATGTCGATATCTGGTAGTTTCTTGTGACATCTGATGAAGTCTCATTCCAACTTTGAAGGGCAGGTCTTGAAGGGACCTCTCGATCTTGGTCACTGTACAATTTCAAAGTGCTGCAATATCGCCATGATGTGCGTATCCTGTGTACAGTGCCATCCTCACAATGGAAATCAGCATGGAATTGAACACAGTCTGCTCCCAGGGCTCCAGCATGCAGAGCGCCGTGACCAGCAGGCACTGGTAATAGAACCAGGACAATTGCTTCCAGGCCCATGCCAGTGCCATCTCTGCCCTGCAAAGCGACCGCACGTCAGTCTCAGTCCACTTCTATTCTTTTTTTTTTTTTTCTTTTTCTTTTTTTGGAGAGGTTTTTTTTTTTTTTTTTTTTTTTTTTTTTTTTTTTTCTATAGGGCGCATGCGCTCGCCAGACAGACAGAGAGAGACAGAGAGATAGAAAGCAGGAAATCACCCCCCAGGGGGGATGGCCACGCCGCAATCCCTTCTCCTCCATTCTCCTCTCAGGATCTTGGGCACGCATGCACACGCGCCCGGCGTGAGTTTAAGCCACCGGGTCCGGGACTCGAACCGCGGTCGACTATGTGGGAGTCCAGCGACATAGCCATTACGCTAACTGCTGGTCCCCACTTCTATTCTTAATGTATCACCAGTCTCAGGCGTTTCTGTTAGTAACACAGCAGACTAAGACAGGTGGTATGCAATGTTCACTGATTTTTTTTTTTTTTTGGAGAGATTTTCGCTATAGGGCGCATGCGCTCGCCAGACAGACAGAGAGAAACATAGAGACAGAAAGCGAGAAATCACCCCCCCAGGGGGGATGGCCACGCCGCAATCCCTTCTCCTCCATTCTCTTCTCGGGATCTTGGGCACGCACACACACGCACTCGGCGTGAGTTTTAAGCCACTGGGTCCAGGACGCGAACCGTGGTCGGCTACGTGGGAGTCCAGCGACATAGCCATTACGCTAACTGCTGGTTCCCGCAATGTTCATTGATATTACAGGGGATGTTAACCTCAAGCATTTGGAAAAGAGGTGTCGGCCAGGATTCTCCACTGTAAAGTTACAATTTTTTCCTTTTTAATTAGTAAATGTCTTAGGAGAAACACTTGGAGACTATTTCCTTTCCAGTGTTTCTTTTTCTTTTTTGGGGGAGAGGTTTTTGCTATAGGGTACGTGTGCTCTCCAGAAAGACAGAGAGAGACAGAGAGACAGAAAGTGAGAAATCACCCCGCAGGGGGGATGGCCATGCCACAATCCCTTTTCCTCCATTCTCCTCTCAGGATCTTGAGCATGCACACATATGCGCCTGGCGTAAGTTTAAGTCACCAGGTCTGGGACTCGAACCATGGTTGACTACATGGGAGTCCAGTAACGTAGCCATTACGCCGACTGCTGCTCTCTCCTTTCCAATGTTTTACATATTGTTTCATTATTTTATCTAGTTGCTTTTTTTTTTTTTTTGCTAGCGAGTGTGTGTGCTTCCTAGTGAGAGACAGAGGGTGAGAGAAGAAAGCACCTCAAATGGAGAACAGTTAGGCCCTAATACCTTTTTTTCCATTTCTATCTCCTTTTAGGATTTGGGGCATACACACATATGCATCTGGCATGTCTCTCTAGTCACTGAGCCCTGGACTTGATCTGCGTGTTCTGCCTTGTAGAATCTGGCTGCCTTAACCAGCAGGCCACAGAGTTGGCCCTGTCTAACTGTATTTTTTTTTTGGAGAGGTTTTTGCTATAGGGCGCCTGCGCTCGCCAGACAGACAGACAGAGACAGAGAGACAGAAAGCGAGAAATCACCTCCCGGGGGTATGGCCACGCCGCAATCCCCTCTCCTCCATTCTCCTCTCAGGAACTTGAGCGTGTGCGCACGCACACGCACCCAGCATGAGTTTAAGCCACCAGGTCCGGGACGTGAACCGCGGTCAACTGCGTGGGAGTCCAGCGACATAGCCATTACGCTAACTGCTGGTCCCAAACAGTATTTCTTTTTTTTAAGAGGCTTTTGCCTTAGGGAGCCTGCACTTGCCAGAGAGAGAGACAGACAGTGAGAGGGAAAGTGAGAAATCACCACCCCACCCCAGAGGGGATGGCACACTACAATCCCTTCTCCTCCATAATCCTCCAGGGATCTTGGGCACACATGCATATGTGCATGGTATGATTTTCAAGCCACCCGGTCTGGGACTCAAACCATGGTCAGCCATGTGGGAGTCCAATGATGTAACTGCTACTCTGTTGGCTCTTTAACTGCATTTTTTAAAAGAATTAGTTTATTTAGTTTCATTCATTGTCATTTTTTTTTTTTTTAAATTGGAACAGAGAGAGACAGGGAAAGTGAGTAAGCAAGCTGCCAGGTCCAGGATTCAAACCATGGTTGGCCACATGGGATTCCAGCACCTCAACGACCACACCACCTGCTGGCCCCTCTAACTGCATTTTAAAATACACTTTTAATTTTAGAATATTTTTAGATTTACAGAAAAACTCCAAAGATAACACAGAGTTACTATTTAGTATTCTCTTTTTTCTACTTTTTTTTAATTTAAAATTTATTTATTTACATTCATTCACTGTACATCATTACAGTATATAAAATAAAATTTTCCATCCAGAATACTGTGTACTGGCTCAATCAAGGATATTAACCATACATATTATTGTCAACAAATAATTTCCCACTTCTTGTTTCTTATATGATTTGCTTCTCCCTCCCCCCACTTGATTCCCTGCCTCTCACCCTCTGCCATTTCCCACCCTCCTCTCACACTGTCTTTGGTATCTATGGCTGTTTTCCATGCTTTTTTTTTCCTCACATTTTATTGATTCACAAAAGATCTTAATAAATCTGAATACTTGCAATAGCAAATGCAGCTGATCTGTACATATCTATGAACACATATCTGACTTCAGCCATAAGACTCAGTGAGTAGAATGAACATTCTATAACATTTCACCTAGCTGGGGTTATGTAGCTTACTGAAGTCATTAAATAGGTATTTTTTAATGCTTTCTTTAATTTCAAGAAAAGTAGTGTTAGCTTTTTTTTTTTTTTTTTTTTTTTTTTTTTTTTTTTTTTTTGAGAGGTTTTGGCTATAGGGCATGTGTGCTCACCAGAAAGACAGAGAGAGACAGAGAGACAGAAAGCAAGAAATCACCCCCCCCAGGGGAGATGGCCACGCCACAATCCCTTCTCCTCCATTCTCTCTCAGGATCTTGGGCACACACGCACCTGTGCCCGGCATGAGTTTAAGCCACCGGGTCCGGGACTCGAACCACAGTAGAACACATGAGAGTCCAGTGACGTAGCCATTATTACATCTGCTGGTCCCAAAAAGTAGTGTTAGCTTTAATAGACAAAATTTTAAAATGTTAAGAGAAATTTGCTTAAGACTTAAAGCCAGGAAAAAGGTTAGGATTCAGTTCAAACAGTAGGTAGATGAACCTATCAATGGCTCAAGACAAGACACAAATCCTTAAATCTGGAAAACAAAGCATAGAAGAAAATAAGTAGTTTTAGTCAAAAGTCATAACATTCTATTTCACCACTTCAGTCTCATGTAATGAATCTCTCTTCTGTTGAATTTGCAGTGTTACTGCTGTTCAAGCTATCCGGTTAAATTCTGGAAGTTAACATTCAATGTTATTATTGATCTTTCAGGACTTGTCCCTACCATTAAGTTGGCCATTCTCTTGGTTGTTTTTTGTATTCTTATTTCTGTGTGTATGACTTTAGTTTTCCTGGTATAGCACTCTCTTAAGAACCTGGAGAGCTGGTCTAGTGTTGGCAAATTCTTTCAGGTTTTGTTTATTTGGGAATGTTTTTGTCTTTTCTTCCCATATAAAGGATAATCTTGCCAGGTATAGTATTCTTGGTTGAAATTGTATTTTCCCATTCTTTCCTTACTTGCATGGTTTCTCTCTTTTTTGTTTTTTGTTTGTTTGTTTGTTTTTGCTATAGGGTGCGTGCGCTCGACAGAGAGACAGACAGAAAGCGAGAAATCACCCCCACTGGGGAATGGCCATGCCACAATCTCTTCTCCTCCATTCTCTTCTTGGGATCTTGGTCATGCATGCACACGCACCTGGTATGAGTTTAAGCCACCAGGTCCAGGACTCGAACCGTGGTCGACTACATGGGAGCCCAGCGACATAGCCATTATGCCAACTGCTGGTCCCCTTATTTGCATTGCTTCTGATGAGAGGTCCAAAACTTGATGATTCTCTCTTGCCAATTTTAGTATCTTGTCTCTGTGGTTTTGGCCAATCTGGATATGATGTGCCGTGGAGATCTTCTTGGGTTGATTCTATGTGGGTCCTTTGTATTTCTTGGGTCTAGATATTTGAATGTTTCTCTAGGTTTGGAAAGTTTTTTCCTAGGATTTCATGGAATAGATTATCAATATCCTCATTACTTTCTTCACCTTCTAGGATACTGATTTTCTGGATGTTTGGGCATTTAATGGTATCTTATACTACTTGTACATTATTCTCATTTTGGGGAGTTATTTTCTCAGCCTTTTTGGTGAATTTTTCTAGGTCAGAGGTTCTGTCTTCTACATCTGAGATTCGATCTTCTGCATGATCTAACTTGCTTTAAAAAAATAATTATTATTTTATTTAACTTTTTAATTAGCTTATTTTAATTTGACTGATAGGGACAGAGAAAGAGAGAGAGAGAAAGTGAGAAAGCAAGCCACCAGGTCTAGGACTCAAACTGCGGTCGCCATGTGGGAGTCCAGTGCCCTTAGCCACTTGTCAGACCCTCTAACGTGCTTTTAATATTTTCAAGGGAAGTTTTGATTTCCTGTATGACAGCCTTCATCTCTAACAGTTCTGATTGATTTTTTTTTTTTAGGAATTACTTTTAACTGTTATTATTATTTTCCAATTTGATCAGAGAGAGAGAGAGAGAGGAAAAGTGAGAAAGCAAGCCACCAGGTCCAGGACTTGAACCGTGGTTGGCCATGTGGGAGTCCAGTGCCTTGAACCACCAAACCACCTGCTGGACCCCCTTTTGATTCTTTTTTTATGGTGTGTATTTCCTCTTTCAGATCATACAAGAACTTCCTCACCTCCTGGAATTCGTCTGTTTTTTCCTGCATCTTCCAGTGTTCATTGTCTCTTTTCTCTTGCATCTCTGTTAGCTTTGTCACTATGAATATTCTAAATTCTTTATCTGACATTTCCATGAGCTCCATTGTACTGTTTCCCTTGGGGGAGAGGTATTTTCTTGGTTTCTCATGTTTCTTGTGCCTCTGCAGTAGTTTTTCTAATTTTTGGAGTTAAATCTGAGCGTTCGGAGACATGCAGGAGGTAATCTGCAATCTTTCTGCAGTTCCATTTTTCTCTGTGTGTAGATTTCCTGGGAATTGAGGATTACTCTGACCCTGGCTAAATCTTGGGGTCAGGAGAGTGAAGCCTGAGCAGAAAATCTTCAGTTGTCCGAGTCCCTGAAAGGGGCCACTCAGAGCTCAAATGTAGATGACTTGTGATTGGCCTGCCCTGGCTAGATCTTAGGGTCAGGAGGGTGAAGCCTGTTTTTCTCTATTATTAACAATATACATTAATAAGATACAAGTAATGAACCAGTAACATTAACTGAAGTCCATACTTTATTTATATAGCCTTAGTTTTTACTTAATATTTTTTTCCCAGAACACCACGTTACATTTAGTTGTCATGTCTCCATAGCCTCCCCTTGACTGCAAAAGTTCCTCAGACTTTTCTTACTTTTGTTGACCTTGACAGTTTCACGTGTCTTAATCCATTCTGTCTTGCTATGACAGAATACCTGAGACTGGGTAATTTATCAAGAACAGAAATACATTTGTCACAGTTCTGGAAGCTGGGAAATTCAAGATCAAGATGCTGGTTTCTGTATCCAAGATGGAGCTTTGTTGCTGCACCCCCAGGAGAAAAGTCACTCAGGCAGGAGAGTTAGGATGGGATGCTCACATGGAAGGGAGGAGAAATGCAAAAGGGAGCAGCCAAAGTCAATGGGACAAACAGGTCTCAGAAGCAAAGATAAAAACCAAAATCAGTTTTACAAGATTCTGCCCCACCACAGGACAGAAAGAGACAAAAAGAAGGAATAAACAGGAGCAGACTGACCATGCTATGATAATTGGCCCCCCTCCCCTAAAAATATACATGCAAAACTGCAACCCTGCACAACTGAGCAACTGGACATGTGAAGAGCACCTGATTCTACCCCCATCTGCCCTGTAAAAGTAGCCCGACCCTAGACCAGGGGGCTCCTGAGCAGCCTTGCTCAAACCCGCTTCTAACTCTCTGGAGTGTACTATCACTGAATAAATCTGCTTTGTTGGGCCAACAGATGGTGTGGTTAAGGTGGCTGGATCCCACATGGCTGACAGAACAGTTCAAGTCCTGATCTGGTGGCCTGAAAATCAAGCTGGGCATGTGTGCCTAAAATTCCAAGAGAAAAATGAAGGAGAAGGGATGCAGTATGTCGTTCCCACTAGGGGGTGAGTTCTCACTCCTTCTTTTTCTTTGTCTCTCTCTGGCAAGCACACATGCCCTATAGCAAACTAAATAAGTAAATAAATAAATAACCATGATAATACTAATAAATCTGCTTCTTCTCCTGCTTGACTCGTGTGCTACATTCAATTCTTTTTATTTTTTAATTTTTTTAAAATTTTTTTATTTTTTGGAGAGGTTTTTGCTATAGGGCACGTGCGCTCGCCAGACAGACAGACAGAGACAGAGAGATAGAAAGCGAGAAATCACCCCCCAGGGGGGATGGCCACGCCACAATCTCTTCTCCTCCATTCTCCTCTCGGGATCTTGGGCACGCACGCACACGCGCCCGGCGTGAGTTTAAGCCACCGGGTCCGGGACTCGAACCACGGTCGACTACGTGGGAGTCCAGCGACATAGCCATTACGCTAACTGCTGGTCCCCATTCAATTCTTTATCTGTGGCACCAAAGACCTGATTCTTCTGAGACCGCAAACCGTCTCCCACAACAACACTGTGTTCTCACATGGCAGAAAGCAGAGAGTGAAAAGGAACTCTGTTAAATTCTTTTAAAATCTCACTAACTTATTCTTGAGGGTAGAGCTCTCATGGCCTAATCACCTCCCAAAAGGCTATGTTTCCCAATATCTTTGCATTAGGGATTAAGTTTCCAAAACATGAATTTCAGGGGATACATTCAGACCATAGCAACTGGTCAGCTATTTTGTAGAACATCCTACAACTGGGATATTTTTCCTGTGATTAGACTGAGATATGGGATCGAGGGAGGAGGACCACAGAGGCAAAGTACCATTCTCATTACATAATATTCGGGGTCCATATTACCGTGACTTATCGCTACTGGTGTTAACCTTGATCACCTAGCTAAGGCAAGATTTGTCAGATTTTGTCCCTGTAAAATCACTCCCTTTCCACAATGTACTCTTTGGAAGTAAGTCATTAAGTGCAGCTCACTCACACTTAAGAAAGGTGAGGCCAGCCAGTTGGGTAGTGCTGCAGGTGACTGATAATCCCACATGGCCCACTATACTTTTCAAGTCTTGGACCTCGCAGTTTGAAAAACTTGCAGAAGTGGGGAACCAGCAGTTAGCGAAATGGCTGTGTCGCTGGACTCCCACGTGGTCGACTGCGTTTCGAGTCCCAGACCCGGCGGCTTAAACTCACGCCGGGCGCGTGTGTGTGCGTGCCCAAGATCCCGAGAGGAGAATGGAGGAGAAGGGATTGCGGCGTGGCCATCCCCCCTGGGGGGTGATTTCTCGCTTTCTATCTCTCTGTCTCTCTCTGTCTGTCTGGCGGGCGCACACGCCCTATAGCAAAAACTTCTCAAAAAAAAAAAAAAAAAACTTGCAGAAGCACATGTGTGTGCATGTCCAACATCCTGACAGGAGAACGGAGGAGAAGGGATTGTGGTGTGGCCATTTCCCTCGAAAGTGATTTCTCACTCTCCCTCTCTCTAATTCTCTCTTGTTGCTCTCTCTCTCTGGCAAGCACAGGTACCCTATGGGAGGAAAAAAAAAAAAAACTACAAAAAAATTTTAAATGGATTATCTTGGGCTTCTAGCTATTTAAGCAGATTAGCTTTTCTTTATTTTTTGAGAGATGTTTTGCTATAGGGCACGTGCACTCGCCAGAGAGACAGAAAGTGAGAATTACCTCCCCCCAGGGAGTTGGCCACACAGCTTTCCCTTCTCCTCCATTCTCCTCTTGGGATCTTGGAGATGCACTCATACCTGTCCAGTGTGAGCTTTAAGCTGCCGGGTCTGGGACTCAAACCACAGTCAATTATGTTGGAGTCCAGCAACGTAACCATTGTACCACCTGCTGGTTCCCATAATAGCTTTTTAAAAAAGGGCGATGGAACCAGGCGATGACATAATCGTTATGTCGCTGGATTCCAACGTAGTCGACAGTGGTTCGAGTCCTGGACCTGGCGACTTAAAACTCACACTGGGCATGTATGTGTGTGTGCCCAAGATCCCAAGGAGAGAATAGAGGAGAAGGGATTGCAGTGTGACCATCCCCCCGGGGGATGCTTTCTTGCTTTCTGTCTCTCTGTCTCTTTCTGTCTGTCTCTTTCTGTCTCTCTGGTGAGTACATGCATCCAATAGCAAAAATCTCTCAAAAAATTAATAAATAAATAAAAAGAGGGTGATTTAACTACATATTGTCACTATTTATACAGATTGATTCTTTTTTTCTAGCTGCATTTGTGTGTGTGTTTATGCAGGCAATATAGTCACACAAAAGTAATATACAAAAAAGTAATTACATTTCATACATAATTTGAATTTGCTTTTTGTCATCTAACATTATATACTGAGCATCTTCCCATATTATTAATGGTTCTCCAAAAGCACCATTTTTAATAACTACTTACCAATTTCTCTTCTGAATGTTACTTCCAGTACTCCCCCTGATGTTCAGGTTCCTTATATAAAGTGGCTTGGTGTTTGCAAATAATCTATGCATATCCTTCTACAGTCTCTAACTGTTTTTTGTTTTGTTTCTTTTTTTTATTTTCTGTTTGTTGGCTTTGCTGTAAGGTGCATACTCTCTCCAGAGAGAGAGAGACAGAGAGAGAAAGTGAGAAATCCACCCGCCAAGGGGGATGGCCACACTGCAATCCCTTCTCCTCCATTCTCTATTCTTCTCAGCCTTTTGGGTACACACATACACATGCTCAACGTGCTTTTACAAGCCTCTGGGAATTACCCAGTCCGTCATGTGGGATCCAGGACTTTAACCACCACGTCACCTGCTGGCCCACCTTCTACACTTTAAATGATCTCTAGAGTAGTTATACTACCAAATACACGGTAAATACTATATAAATCATTTGTATTTGTATTGTTTTTATTTATATTACTTTTAATTAATGCATTACTTTCTTTTCAGTATTTTAAAAATAATAATTATTAAATTTATTGGTTTTTTTATCAATTTGCTATAGGACACATGTGCTCACCAGAAAGAGAGAGAGAGAAGTGAAAAAGCAAGCTGCCAGGTCTGGGACTCAAACTGGGGTTGCCATATGGGAGTCCTTAATCACCATGCCACCTGCTGGCCTCTCGTTTTCAATATTTTTTTAAAGAATTACTTTATTTTATTTATTTATTTAAAATTGACAGGAGAGAGAGAAAGTGAGAAAGCAAGCTGCCAGGTCCGGGACTTGAACCGTGGTTAGCCATGTGGGAGTCCAGTGTCCTTAACCACCACGCCATCTGCCAGCCTCGTTTTCAATATTTTTTGACCTGCATTTAGTTGACTTCATGGATACAGAATCCATAGATACACAGGGCCAACTGTACAACAATCTATATAATCATTTCAAACAGCATTTAGCCATTTTCCAGTTTTCCAGTGTCAGAATTAAAACTGCAACTAACCCTGTTTATGTGTTTTTGGCTCCCTCTCTGGTTACAGCCTCATACAGTTGTATGTAAAAAGGTTCTGTTTCCCAAACTCTGGGTCAGACTTTATCTAGACTCCAGACTACACAGCTGTGGACAGGGCTAAGAGTGGAGAAAGGGTTCAAATCAGCACCGAGACAAAGTGTGGCATGTAACTCTAGAACTCCCATGTACTTTTTTTTTTTTTTTTTTTGAGAGGTTTTTGCTATAGGGCGTGTGTGCTCTCCAGAAAGACAAGAAGAGAGAGAGAGAGAGAGAGAGAGAGAGAGAGAGAGAGAGAGAGAGAGAGAGAAAGCGAGAAATCACCCCCCAGGGGGGATGGCCACACCGCAATCTCTTCTCCATCTTTTTTTTTTGGAGAGGTTTTTGCTATGGGGCACGTGTACTCGCCAGACAGACAGAGACAGACAGAGAGACAGAAAGCAAGAAATCACCTCCCAGGGGGATGGCCATGCCGCAATCCCTTCTCCTCGGTTCTCCTCTCGGGATCCTGGGCATGCACGCACATGCGCCTGGCCTGAGTTTAAGCCGCCGGGTCTGGGACTCGAACTGCGGTCAACTACATGGGAGTCCAGAGACATAGCCATTATGCTAACTGCTGGTCCCGAACTCCCATGTACTTTCTGAGCCTAGGATCTAGGATGAGTGTTTCTTCTTCAGTATCAACCTGCCATTTATTCATCATATATTTATTCCATAAATATTTACAAAGCATCTACTAGTGCCAGGCACTATTGTAGGAGCTATAGACCAAAGGTCCAAAGGTCCCTGCCATCTTAGAACTTATATATATATATATATTTTTTTTTTTTGAGAGGTTTTTGCTATAGGGTGCGTGCACTCGCCAGAAAGGTAGAGACAGAGAGATAGAAAGCCAGAAATCACCCCCCAGGGGGAATGGCCATGCTGTAATCCTTTCTCCTCCATTCTCCTCTCAGGATCCTGGGCACGCACACACATGCGCCCAGTGTGAGTTTAAGCCACTGGGTCCAGGACTCGAACCATGGTTGGCTACATGGGAGTCCAGTGACATAGCCATTACACCAACTGCTGGTCTCACTTTTTTTTTTTAGAGAGAGATATATTTTTGCCTTAGGACACATACACTCACCAGACAAAGAAACAGAAAATGAGAAATCACCCCACAAGAAGGATGGCCATACCAAACTCTCTTCTTCTCTCAGGATTTTGGGTATGCACACACATGTGCCTGGCATGAGTTTTAAGTCATTGGGTCTGAGACTCATACAGAGGTCAACTATGTGGGATTCCAGTGTTGTAACCATTATACCGTCTGCTGGTCACAGGAATTTATACTTCAGAGGAAGACAGAGTATGTAGTAAATGTAATAAGTTATGTAATGTGTTAGTAGTATTACTAAAAACAGAAAATGTAGAGTAGGGTAATGGGGATCAGGAGAGTAAAATGTAACCAGGAAAGGTCTCAGTGAAACTAGAGCAAAGACTTGAAGAAGGGGAAGGATGGGGTCCAAAAGGCACCTGTAAGAACACTCCAGACAGAAGAAATAGTCAATGCAAAGTTCTTTTTTTTTTTTTAAGTACAAAAGCAGTTTTTCATATCATTAAACATGACAAAGTTGTTTTCTAAACTCTATAAAGGACAGAAAGCCTGATGCTCTTTTTCTAAGAATGAGGGAATAATTGTCTCTCATAGGGCAAGTGGGCTTACCAGACAGCAAGACAGAGAGAAAGTGAGAAACTACTCACACTACAATCCCTTCTCCTCCATTCTCCTTCTGGGATTTTGGGCATGCATACACATGGTGCCCAGCGTGATTTTCAAGTCACCAGGTCCAGGACTAGAACCATGGTTTGCCATGTGGGAGTCCAGCACCTTAAACACCATGCCACCTGCTGGCCCCAGGAATAACTAACTCTCTACTGCACTGTTTTATGTGCCAGTGAGCCACATGGTGGGGCCTAGGAATGATGACTTGAGGCCCCAGGAGCAGAAGGGACATATCTAGGTCAATCCGAGTACACATAGTAGGATCAAAAACAAGAAAAGGGAGCAAGACGGGGGTGCAATGGTAAAACACAATCCTCTGTGAGGATGACTCGCATGGGTTTTCAGGTTTGTGTCCAAAGACTTCCCCGAGTAGCCAGATATGCGCATGCATGGGGCTGGCTGCTGCTGGAGTAGAAGGTGGCATCAATTCTCTCTCGCATTCTCTCTCTCTGTCCCTCAGTCATGAAGACTTGGAAGGTCAACTACACACTTACTGAGCCTGTAGACCTAGGGGAGATATTATAAAGCAGAATACTAAGAGAGGACTTTGTTCTTACTTATTACATTGAGCAAAATATTAGAAGAATTTTCTTTTTTTAAGTTGGTTGTCAAGAAAAAGTGAAAAGTAATAGAGTCCCAAAACGTATGCCACCATAAACTAAGAAAATCTTAATTATTTCTAGACACTATGCAGTATAAAACAACGGAAACAAGGTTTTGAGTGTCAACGACCCATTAACAATCATTTCAGTAACAAAGATCTCATGGGCTGACCCTAGGTGAAATGACAGGGCTATGTTGAGGTGGAGGTAAAGAAATAAAATCAATTCTGAGGATTCTGCTGGGAAAGAATGTTGGGTATGCTTACTTATCATGCAAATGGAGTAGAAACAGCTCAGAAACCTACTACTTCTTTGAGGGAGTTATACTGCCAAAGAAATCTTGAGATCAGGCCATAAAACTCTATACTCTTTGGGCATTAGAAGAAAAACAATCTTCAGGCCTCCAAACTCGCATGGGCAAAAAGTGGCTTCCAAAGCCATACATCAACAAGTGAGTGTAGTCCCCAAAGACATTTCAGATGTGGCCCTAGAGGACAATGGACACGGAAGGACCTTCCAGAGGATGTCAGGACTTTACTTTTTCTTCAACTCCTCCTGCTGCCTCTATTCCCTATTTTTCTGGAAGTCCTATTATTTACACATTAGGTTTTCTGGGTCATTCCAACTTCCAGATTGCTTTCATGTTTTCATTTTTATTGTAATTTTGCTCTATGTTGTCAGTTTTCTATCTGGTCTTTCAGAAGGTTTTCAGCCATGACTACAATTTTTTCACTTCCTCTTTTGAATTTTTAATTTTAGAAATTGCCTTTTTAGTTTCAGAAAAACCATATATGGCCTATCTGCATCCCCTTTGGGATTCTATTTCAAAGTCTTTTCTATTAGTGCTGATTCAGTAGAGACATTTTGTTCAGTTTGATATATTCCCCCAAGGTACTGGATCTCCATAAGTGCATTGTCATTTTGTTTTCTTCGCCAACACAAGAGTGTAGATTCCTTTGGTTTCTAGGTAGGTCAGGCTCTGGGTTTCAGTGGTGGACCCTGTGGTGCGCTGCTCAGATCCTCCACACTCCACCTCGAGGACTCATTCTCCCAGCTGCTTGGACTGTGCACAGCTAATGTTTTCAGCAGAGTCCCTCTGATGGACTTGCTCTTGGACAATGAAAGCTGCCTCTCCCAAGGTCATGGCCTGCCTGGGGCAGCCCACATTAGTGACTGGCTGATATGGGGCATAAAAGCCCCACTCTCTTGTCTCAACCAGAGATTCCTGTAGGATGAGTTGATGCCTAGCTGTGACTGCATCTCAGTTCTTTCTTTGCCCAGCGTTGCTTTTTTCACTTCCCTTTAGTTGTGGACCCCAAGAAATCTCCCTAGAGGGCCCCCTGCACGCAGCATTAGAGAATGAGTCCCAGGAAATCAACCCACAATAGTGTCTCTAAGGCAAACCCATAGGCAGTGGAAAACAAGGGGGTTTTTGTTCCAGTGAGAAGGCACTCAGAAAACTGGGACTCTACTCTCCCTGAAGGAGAGCTGGGACAGGCTGCTATCTTTTTTCAGGTACAACCAGAGGTGCACACGTGGTGGGTGCAAACACTGCAGCCCCTGAGACGAGCCACTTCCACTGTGGTCAGAGAGATGAATGGGGGGTTAACCAGTGGTATGGTGGTTAAGGTGGGTGAATCTCACATGACTAAATGCATGGTTCAAGTCACTCACTTTTCCTCTGTCTCCCTCCTTTGAATGTACACACTCTGTACCAAACTGAAGACAAAAAAAAAAAAAAAAGAGGTGAATAGAAAGTAAGGAAATAAACGCCAACTAAAAGAGAACAAACAATGCCTGCTTAGAGCTTGCTATAACAGGGAGCAGACACCCACAACCACCTGCAAGTGGTAGAGTCTCAACCACAGGCAGAGGAGTGGGAAAGCTTCACAGTGGACAAATGGCATGGGCAACTGGAAGTGGGGTATCCTATGTGGTTCCTATGTGGTTGGTTAGGGGTGCCTATCTGGCTTCCTTGGTCCTAAATTGGTCCTGACTTGGTCTTCTACAATTATTACTAAGTCCTGGCAATATTGGGCTTATTGCTACAGAAGCAATTGTTTCATTTCTTGGTTAATTACTAGAGATAGCAATGGGGGCTTCCTGCACATCTGACTTACTGCAGGCGGGATCACCAGCCACTTATTACAGGTAAGGGATTGATTTCCTGGGCAGGCTGCTGTAGGTTGTGGGTCAGGATTCTATTTTTTTTTAACTATATTATTTAACTTTATTTACTCATTCACTTATTTATTTCCATTTGACCAGAGAGGGATAGAGTGATAGAGAGAGAGAGAGAGAGAGAGAGAGAGAGCGCAAGCCGCTGGGTCCAGGACTCAAACCGCAGTCGACCATGTGGGAGTCCAGCACCCTTAACCACCACACCACCTGCCGGCCCAGGATTCTATTTTCATTCATAATCTGGCCATTGCCTGTATATTCAGTCAATGTACACTACAATCTCTTTCCTCCAGTCAACTGCATGCTTCAAAAGAGACCAGAGACAGAAGAAAAGTGACTCCTCTTAGACAGAAGAATTGGGGTCTCCTGTCAAGGGCAAAGGGACCTGTCCATCAGGACTTCATTACTGAGATGGACCACTGACCCATAGGTATCTCTTGTTATTTCTTTTTCTCTCTCTCTCTTAAGTTTTTGCTATTGGGCACATGGGCATGTGAGTGAGACAGAGAGAGATAGAGAGAGAGGGAAAGTAGAAAATCACCCCTGGGGGGATGGCCACACCACAATCTGTTCTCTATTCTCCTCTTGGGATTTGGAACATGTACACACACACGCCTGGTGTGTTTTTCAAGCTGCTGGGTCCAAGACTTGAACTGCACAGTTGGCCATGTGGGATCTAGCACCTTAACCTCTGTCCGTTGCTGGCCCTATTTCTTTTTCTGATGAAAGTTTCAATTTTCCTTTCCTTGTTTCATCACTGCAAATGATGAGGTAGATGAGGTAGGCCAGGGTAGGGAGCAAAGAAAGAAAAAAAAATTAACTCTGAGATGTAGTAGAGTTTTAAGCTCAAAGACAATGACAACACTCCCCCAAATTCCTAAGAGTAAAAAGATTTTTATTTACTCCAGGGAAACAGCAGTTAGACAGGCAGTTGGCATCTCAATAGCATAATTGGGAGTCAGATAATAAAGGATAACTTTAATGTACTAGGATAAAATAACTGCCTATCTCAAGGTTTTTTTCCCTTTATTCATGATAGTGTGTGTGCATGTGTGTGTGTGCATGCACATGTGTGTGCGCATGCATGTGCTTGGGAGAAAGAGACACTTTCCTCTATAGGGTCAAATAACACTACAATCTCTTTCCTCCAGTCAACTGCATGCTTCAAGCCCCAGACCCTGCAGCCTGAAAAAACACACCAAGCACATGTGCATGCCCAAAATCCCAAAAGGAGGGGTAGATGGAGAAGAGATCGTTGTGTGACCATTCCCCATGGCGGAGTGCTTTCACTTTCCCTCTCTGTCTTTGGGGCAAGCATATGCATCTTCTGACAAAACAAAACAAACAAACAAAACACAGATTTGTTTTCTGTTTCTGTTTCTGTTTTTTTTTTTTTTTTTTTTTTTTTTTTTAAGAGAGGTTTTGCTATAGGGCACGTGTGCTCGCCAGAAAGACAGAGAGAGACAGAGAGACAGAAAGCGAGAAATCACCCCCCAGGGGGATGGCCACGCTGCAATCCCTTCTCCTCCATTCTCCTCTTAGAATCTTGAGCACGCATGCACATGTACCTGGCGTGAGTTTAAGCCACCAGGTCTGGGATTGGAACCGTGGTTGACTACATGGGAGTCCAGCAACATAGCCATTACACCACCTGCTGGTCCCCAAAACACAGTTTTAGTCCATTTTTTAATTTTGTTTTTAAGATAAGATCTTGCCATGCTGTGATACTTCTGACACAGACTCCCAGCTAGGATTATAGGTACAACCCAGTGGGGAGTGCTTTCTCTCTCTTTTTCTCTCTGTCTCCCTTTGGCAAGCACACATGCCCTCTGACAATTAAAAAATGGGCTCAGCATTCATCTCAAAAAGCTAGAAGGGGCCAACAGGTGGTGCAGTGGTTAAGGTGCTAAACTCCCATGTGGCCCATCACAGTTCAAGTCCTGGACTCATTAGCTTGAAACTCACGCCAGGTACATGTCTATGTGTGCCCAAGGTCCCAAGAGGAGAACGGAGAAGAAGGGATTGAGGCATGGCCATCCCTACACAGGGGGATAATTCTCACTTTCTCTCTCTGTCTCTGGCGAGCATATGTACCCTATAGCCAATAAAAAAATAAATAAAATAATAAAAGAAAATAATAATGAGGTTAACAACATAAAGAGAGCAAAGATATAAGCCACAGAGTGGGAGATGATATTTACAACAAATATAACTGAGAACTCTCATGTCCAGAATGTGTAATATTAAAAGGATCTTACAAACCAGTTAAGAAAATTTTAGAAGACTCAGAAAAATAAACAAAATATTGGGTAGTCAGAAAAGTCATGACGGGTACCAGCAGTTAGCATAATGGCTATGTCGCTGGACTCCCATGTAGTTGACCGTGGTTTGAGTCCCGGACCCAGTGGCTTAAAAATTCATGCCGGGCGCGTGTGCGTGCGTGCCCATGACCCCGAGAGGAGAATGGAGGAGAAGGGACTGCGGTGTGGCCATCCCCCCAAGGAGGTGATTTCTCGCTTTCTGTCTCTCTCTGTCTGGCGAGCTCATGTACCCTATTGCAAAAATCTCTCTTTAAAAAAATTAAAAAGACAGAGAAAGACAGACAGAGAGACAGAAAACGAGAAATCACCCCCCCTAGGGGTATGGCCACACTGCAATCCCTTCTCTTGGGATCTTGGGCACGCACGCACACGCACCCAGCATGAGTTTAAGCCACTGGGTCCGGGACTCGAACCACGGACGACTACATGGGAGTCCAGTGACATAGCCATTATGCTAACAACTGGTCCCTCCATGAATTTTTTTTGAAGACCTTGCATATACAGAAAAGTCACTATTCTCGGACTGAGACGCCTTTGAAGGAGTTACCCAAGGAGGAGAAAATCTGTTCCGGGTGAGCCCAGGCCGACCCCGATATGCGATGACTGAGGAGTGGGCAAGGATCACGCTGAGACTGGGATTCAAACCAAGATTTTGGATTCTTCTAGTTAAGATAAAGAGCTCTGAGTGTTTACCAGTGAAAATGGCATAACCTGCATTAACTCCCACAACTTGAAGGCATGACAATTAAGGAATACACATGGACTTGTGGCACATGGAAATGTGTGCACAGAAAAAGAAAATTTGTAATTCTTTTAAAATTTGTAATTCCTCACCAAAATGGGTACATTCTGATCAGTTATCAAGTTTGAAAATCTCCAAGAATTAAAGAGACTGTGTCACTGGGGTCCCATCATAGCCCTTGGGGTTATAGCAATATGTTCTACAATGGCCAAAAAAAAAAAAAAAGAAAGAAAAAGAAAAGTCACTATTCTCATTAGGAATGAAATTGGGAATTAGGGAAATGCATGGGCTGGCCCACAGTCTAGTAGAGAAGAAACTGAATCCTACATGGACGGCCACATCATTTGAGTCCAAGATCAGGTAGCTTGAAAAATATGCCAAGCACTTATAGTTGGGTACCCTAAAATCACAACAGGATGGACAAATGGAGAAGAAGGAATTGCAGCGTAACTATGCCCCACTAGGGGTACTTTCTCCTTCTCTCTCTGCCTGTTTCGCTCTGGCAAGAGCATGTGTACTTTGACAAAATTTTTAAAAAATGAATTAGAGGGCCAGCAGGTGGCATGGTGGTTAAGGTGCTGGACTCCCACACGGCTGATCATGGTTCGCATCCTGGACCTGGTGGCTTGCTCTCTCACTTTCCCTCTCTCTTTCTGTCTCTCTCTGGTCAAATTAAAAAATAATAATAATAAATAAGATAAAATAATTCTTTAAACAATGAATTAGAGAAATACAAATAAAAACAAAGAAATTCTTTCAGACAGACTAGTAAATCTTTAAAAGTCTGGCAATACCAAGAATGAGGAAGATGAGCACAACGAGAACTTTCATAGACCCTTGGAGACATTGTCTTATAAGGTTGAAGCATCTCATATCTTACAATTTGGCAATTTCATTCCTAGATGTATCGCAAAGAAATGTTTTGCAAAGGACTTGTATAATAGTGTTCATAACAACACTGTTGATAATATCCAAATACTGGAAACAATCCAAATGTTGATCTGCAGGGGAATGGATAAATTGTGGTCATCCATGTAATGGTATTCAAAATAGTAATGAGAATAAACAAGTTACAGCTATATAAAACAACCATACCTAATATGGAACAAAAGAAGCCAGATGCAAAAGAACACCCACGCAACATGATTCGTTTATCTGATACTCCAAATGAAGCAAGACTGTTTAGGAATGCATGCAAAGATGCCAAACTATAGCTGAAAGTAAGAAAATGATTCTCACAAAAGCCAAGAGACTATTATCTATAGGGCAGGAGGAAAGGGTACAAGCAATGGAAGAGACACACACACAGGTTTTTGAAAGTTCTTTTTCTTTCTTTTTTATTTATTTATTTTTTTGGAGCAGTTTTTTTTGTTTTGTTTTGTTTTGTTTTTGGCTATAGGGCGCATGCGCTCACCAGAAAGACAGAGAAAGGCAGAGACAGAAAATGAGAAATCACCCCCCAGGGGGGATGGCCATGCTGCAATCTCTTTACTGTCATTCTCCTCCCAGAATCTTGGGCAAACATGCACACACACCTGGCATGAATTTCAAGCTTCTGGGTCCAGGGCTCGAACCCCGCAGCGTGGGTTGGCCATGTGGGAGTTCAGCAACATAGCTATTATGCCAACTGCTGGGTCTGGGGCTCGAACCCAGCAGCATGTGGTTGGCCATGTGGGAGTTCAGCAACATAGCCATTATGCCAACTGCTGGTCTCAAAGTTCTATTTCTTGACCTGGGTCAAGTGATTAAACAGATACTTGCTTTACAACTATTAATTATTCTGGGCTGGGACCAGCAGATGGTGTAATGGTTATGTTGCTGAACTCCCACATGGTCAACCGCAGTTTGAGTCCCGGACCCGGCAGCTTGAAACTCATGCCAGGTGTGTGTGCATGTATGCCCAAGACTCTGGGAGAATGAAGCAAAAGGGATTGAGGCCTGGCCATTCACCCTTGGGGGGTGATTTCTCACTTTCTGCCTCTCTGGTGAATGCACACACCCTGTAGCAAAAATCTCTCTCTCTAAAAAAAAAAAAAAAAAAAAAAAAAAAAAAAATATATATATATATATATATATATATATATATATATATATATATATATATTCTGGACAGATAAGCCTTGTGACCTTTTCTGTACATTTATTAAGTTTTCCACACTGATAAAAAGAAACTTTAAAAAATTAGTGAGAGTTGAGAAGTTGATTAAGAGATGTGAAGGGGAGAAGACAGGAAGAGTAGTGAAAAGGGTGGATGTGTATTTAGGCTGGGCCAGCCTCAACAAACATGTTACCATTATGCCACCATTTGGCCCCTCAATTATTTATTCATTTTCACTCTCAAAATTATAATTTTAATGTTCTCGGTTTCATGTTCAGAGCATAACAATTATTTGTAAATAGTAACAAAGGACAGAGTATGAAGGAGAGTATTGACTTTCTCCCCAAAAGGAACTCCCTTTGACAAGAGGGAAAACAAGCCCCTTCCAGAAGGGAGACTGAGTTTCCTGTGATAAGGAAAGGGCTTCGGCCTGTTGTGGTAAGGAGCCGCTATATTCTTTTTTTTTTTTTTTTTTTTTTTTTGAGAGGTTTTCACTATAGGGCGCATGCGCTTGCCAGACAGACAGAGAGAGACAGAGAGATAGAAAGCGAGAAATCACCCCCCAGGGGGGATGGTCACACCGCAATCCCTTCTCCTCCATTCTCCTCTCGGGATCTTGGGCACGCACGCACACGCGCCCGGGGTGTTTTAAGCCACCGGGTCCGGGATGTGAACCGAGGTCGACTACGTGGGATTCCAACGACATAGCCATTACGCTAACTGCTGGTTCCCAGGAGCCATTATATATAGAGTGAGAGTCCAGAATGGTTTGGACTCAAGGATTTGGAATCATCTAAAACCACTCAAGATTCCTATGCCAGAACCAGCAGTTAGCGTAATGGCTATGTCGCTGGACTCCTACGTAGTCGACCGCGGTTCGCGTCCCGGACCCGGGTGGCTTAAACTCACGCCGGCGCGTGTGCATGTGTGCCCAAGAACCCAAGAGGAGAATGGAGGAGAAGGGATTGCGGCGTGACCATCCCCCCTGGGGGGTGATTTCTCGCTTTCTATCTCTCTGTCTCTGTCTGTCTGGCGAGTGCACACACCCTATAGCAAAAACCTCTTCAAAAAAAAAAAAAAAAAAAGATTCCTATGCTGAACAGCAGAGTCCTGCACTTTCATGATCAATAATAATAATGGATCATATTTACTGGATGCTCTGTTTGTGCGATGCCCCATTATAAGTACTTTACATGTACTTATGATTTAATTCTCTAAACTTTTTAATGAGGTAGGTACTATTATTTCTCTATTTTACCATACAGTTTTCTCTTATGACTCTCAGATTTTGTATCTGCAAATCTACTTACCAGTTAAAGTTTATTGGCAACCCTCAAATAAATAATTGCTGAGCTTCTAAAGTCACTCAAGGCATGCACATGAATGTGCACAGGAGTGGAGAAATGTGTTATCCAATGCGCATGCTCCCCCGTGAGGTCTAACAAGTGACATTCTCTCGACCTTCTTCTTTCTGCTCTCATGGTGCAAATAAGTGTCCTTTCCTGTTAGTGTCTAGGTCTTTTCATTTTTGTGCTGCTTGCGATTTTGCCAATTATAATAGCTCCCACAAACAGCACTGAAGTGCTGTCTAGTGTTCCTAAGTGCAAGAGGCTGCACCATGCCTTTTGGAGGAAACCCACTTGTTAGTAAGCTTCATTTGGCATGAGCGGTAGTGCTGTTGGTGGTGAGTACTATGTTAATGAATCAATAATTTTCATTAAATAAGGCATCTTTAAACAGAAACACACACAAAACGGGGTTATATATTGATAAGTTAATAAAAATGTGATCAGAAGCACACATGGGCCTAACCCTGTATTTTCTCTAAGAGCAGTGGTTTAGTATTTGCCAAGTAAGTGATCACAGAGACTTTATTAAACACAGCTATTAAAAATAACTAGAATCAACTATATGATGAAATGAGACAGTCTAAGCCCCGTTTGCTGGCATTCAGCTAACGTGAAGAAGCCAGAATTTGAAGTCAGGCCATTACTCCAGAACCCTGACTTTCAAACATGGTTATCTAGCAAGGTCTTACAATTCAAATAACACTAATTCATCGACTAAGAGGCTCAAGCTCTGAGTTTAGTAATTTCTGTATGGAAAGCACCTATAATAGTCCGACTTCAAACAAAAGCTAGAAGATTTAAGTGTATCCCTCTTTCCCTATTTCATCCACTGACATCAGAAGCAGCTGGCCTGCTCTGCTTTACCCTTCATAATACTTTACAGAAGCAGCTACCCAGTTGCCAGAGCTGTCCCCTCAATGGACACTAAATTTCAAATGACCCCCAATTCATCAACAAGTGTTACAATACATTCCCAAATGAGAGAATGAGTTTCCCTATATGCTGGACCTGCTGAACCAGATTTTTTTTTTTTTTAAGACAGGTCTTATTATGTAATCATCCTCCTGTCTCAGCCTCCAAAGTAGCAAGGACTACAGGTACATGACACTGTGCCCAGCCTTCGGGTTGGAGCAAGAATCAAATCTGGGTCTCCCATGGGTCCCAGCCTGTGGAGCACAGATCTTAGGCACACACCCTACTGCAGCTAGGTCTTTTTTCTTTAAAGAGAGATTTTTGCTATAGGGCACATGTGCTTGCCAGAGAGAGAGAGAGAGAGAGAAAGCAAGAAATCACCCCTCGGGGGAATGGCCATGTCACAATTCCTTCTCCTCCATTCTCCTCTCAGGATTTTGGCCATGCACACACATGTGCCTGGAGTGGGTTTTAAGCCACCAGGTTCAAAACTCGAACCGTGAACTATGTAAGAGTCCAGTGACACAACAATTATACCATCTGCTGCCAGATACTTCTATTGTCTTTCTAGTAATGCTCTAGACTGGGGATCAGCAAACACTTTCTGTAAAGGGCCAAAGAGTAAATATTTTAAGCTTTGTGAGTGATGTAGTCTCTTCCTCAACTACACAACTCTGTCCTTTTATCAAAAAAGCAGCCACAGCACCAGCCCCATAATGCAGCAGTTGGATGCTGGGCAGAGAAAGCTAGATTGCACATGACTATCCACAGTTCAAGTCCAGGTCCCACTGGCAAAGTGGACGCCCATATGCTCAGGATCCTGACAAGATGGAGAGTTGAGGGAGGGTTACAGTATGACCACATCCTGTTGAGAGGTGTGTGCTCTCTCTTTCTCTCTCTCTCTCCTTGTGTACATGTCCTATAGCATACAAAAACTGCACCCACTGAAGACACATGACCTTATTAGCTGTTCCAGTAAAACTTTATTCACGGGACTGGCAGTTGATCTGGTGGGTAAAAGCGCTGGATTCCCACATGGCCAACCACAGTTTGAGTTCCAGACCTGGTGGCTTGGTTTCTTGCTTTCCCTTCCTCTCTCTCTCTTTCTCTCTGGTCAAATTGAAAAATAATATGGAATTAAATAAATATATATATTTTTTGAGAGCTTTCTGCTATAGGGCACGTGCGCTCGTCAGGAAGACAGAGAGACAGAGAGACAGAAAGCTAGAAATCACCCCCCAGGGGGGATGGCCACACCACAATCCCTTCTCCTCCTTTCTCCTCTAGGGATCTTGGGCACGCACACACATGCACCCAGCGTGAGCCACCAGGTCTGGGACTCGAACCATGGTTGACTACATGGGAGTCCAGCGACATGGCCATTACGCTAACTGCTGGTCCCCATAAATAAATAATTCTTTAAAAAAAAACTGATTCACAAAAGTAAATGGAGGGTCAGCTTTCTCCTGCTCTACAGAGGAGGGATTGTGTCTTATGTTTGTTAACTCCAGCCCTAGAAGTAGAAACTGTCCTATTTTACCAAAATGGAAATGAAAAGAAGAGCGTCACAGATATTGATTTCAAAATAGAAGAGCTATAGAACTATAATTGGCATATTTTCACTTGTTAAAGTGGGCATGGATAGTGCACTTCTCATGTTAGATCTGAGTAATTGTAGTTGGGAAAATTAAAACAAAGACAAAGCAAAGGATCTTCTCTTCACATGCTCTTCCCAACTAGCCTTGGTGTCAGCAAATCCATGTCTTTCCAGGTTCCACGCAATACGGAACTGTGAGGCTGAACTGGAGACGCCAGTGAGAACAGTTCTAAATCATATTTTAGGTTAAGTTCCAGAGCTCAGCTCTCTAGAGTTGAGTCAGTCTTTGTACACTCTTAGCTTTGTGTATGTGACTTAGTTTCCTAGCCCTAAACTCAAAGACAGGTTATAAGGGAGCCAGCAGTTAGCGTAATGGTTATGTCGCTGGACTCCCAAGTAGACGACGCAGTTCGCATCCCAGACCCGGTGGCTTAAAACTCAGGCCGGGCGCGTGTGCGTGCGTGCCCAAGATCCCGAGAGGAGAACAGAGGAGAAGGGATTGCGGCGTTGCCATCCCCCCTGGGGGGTGATTTCTCGCTTTCTGTCTCTCTGTCTCTCTCCGTCTGTCTGGCGAGCGCACACGCCCTATAGCAAAAACCTCTCAAAAAAAAGACAGGTTATAAAACTGTCTGGAAATAAGACTATTTGGTTTACATAAACAGGTATTGGTTTGGACTTGACGGGGGGGGGGGGTGTTTGGAACTAAGAGAGTCTTACAGACTAGGATTCAGTCACAGAACTAGTAACTTCTCATAAACGTCAAGTCCCATACACTCCCCTACGCCCCATCCTGCCGCTTTAATTAATCCCTGTCTTACAATTACAAAGCACTCTTGTCTCAGCTCCCACATCTGTAAAACGCTAAGTTCTTCATTGTGCTACAGAATTAAATCATTGGCTCTGCAGGTAAACTTTTTCATAAGTGCCTGGCACATTGCAGGCACACAGAAAACGTTATTTACCATCTTCAACTACTGGGGCATCACAGCGTCTCCCCCAGAAGAAAGATAAACACGGGGTAGAATCTCAGACATGTGGCAGATAGGTGCCGGGGAAAGCTCTTTACGAGATGTTTCGGGATAACCAGCGCAGCCTCAAGCCCTGCGAGCCATCAGGACACGTCGAGACTCACCCAGGAAACGCGGCACTCCAAATAGTCTGAGCTCAGAAATGTTTCGAGCCGAGTGAACGCCTACTTCCGCTAGAACAGGCCAAAAATAGCCCCTTCCGTTCGCGCGCAAGACGTGGCCGGAACCGCCCCTTGATGGGCGGGGCCGTACGCAGCCACGCCCCTCGCTCCTGTTCGCCTCCTGCTGCGCCAGGCACCGCCGAGGCCACTCCCTTCCTCTGCCAGGCGTCCCACCCGATCCCGCCCTCGCGTGACGTCACTTCCGGGGCGGCCCGGGTGGGGCCCAGCCGGGACCACTGCCCTGAGCTGTCTTGGCTCCACTACTAGCCACGTCCCCGCGCTGGGCTGCAGGCACGTCCCCGCCGTCCGAGGGCCTCCGGGCCGCCGCAGGCCTGTCGTGCCCGGGTAAGGGGCTTGCGCTGGTGTCCGGGGGTCTGTTGTCAGTGCTGTCTGAGCCGGCTTGGGACTGAGAATAGTGGGGGGGGCAGGAGGAAGGTTGAATGGGGCATGAGAGGCGTGAAGGGACAGGAGGAGGAGGGTTGAATGGGGATGCAAGAGGCAGGACGCTGGGGACAAGAGAAAAGATGAGCGGGGTTTACAGAGTACAAGACACAGAGCATAGAAGGTGAGGAATAGGAGCTGAGAGGAAGGAATCAAGTGGAGACCCAATAGGCTGGAGAAGGGCTGAAAGGGTTTCCATACTGGAAAAGAGGTCAGAAAAGGTCTTACTGGGCAAGCCTAGACTAGGCTGGATCTCAGGAAGTGTTGCCCTCAGAAAAAGAGTTGGCCCTGTGGGTGATCCAGGCCAACCCCCCAGGCCCTCTTTACCTGGGAAAGGGTTATCTATTTCCATCAGATTTTTTTACCCTACTCTTCTACCTGGCTGCCTACCTCCTGCCATGTGAGTCACCAAAGTAGTCCTTCCTGTGACTGCTTATTGTATATGCTTAACTCTTAGGCTGACACTAGCAATTTGCATCCACATGGTTTGCCACAAGAAAGAAATGTTGTGCTTAGAAATCTGAACAACTTACTGTTATCCACCCCCCACCCCCAAGCATCTCTAAAATTTCAATAAAGCAAGGGAAATACTTTAAAAAACAAATTGTACATTTGTGATAGACCAGCCTAATGGTCAAAAGAATGTTAAATCTCTTCCACCTTGCAGCAAAAACTAGGCCCTAGCATTTACCTGTGATATTAAAACTTCTAGAGAGTTAGGCCAGCAGGTGGCAGAGATTAAGGTAGCTGGATCCACATGGCTGACTCTGCCATTCAAAGCCTGGATTGTCGGGACCAGCAGTTAGCGTAATGGCTATGTCGCTGGACTCCCACGTAGTCGACCGCGGTTCATGTCCCGGACCCGGTGGCTTAAACTCACGCCGGGCGCATGTGTGTGCGTGCCCAAGATCCCGAGAGGAGAACGGAGGAGAAGGGATTGTGGCGTGGCCATCCACCCTGGGGGGGGTGATTTCTTGCTATCTATCTCTCTGTCTCTCTCTGCCTGTCTGGCGAGCGCACGTGCCCTATAGCAAAAACCTCTCCAGAAAATGAAAAAAAAAAAAAAAAAAGCCTGGATTGGCGACTTGAAAATCACACAGGGTGAGTGCACATGTGTGCCCAAAATCTCAAGAGGAGAATGAAGAAAATGGGATTGTGGTGTGGCCATCTCCCCAGAGGGTGATTTCTCACTTTCCCTTTCTCTCTCTCTCTTTCTCTTTGAAAGTGACTATACACGTGCCCTATAGCAAAAACTTAAAAAGAAAAACTTCCAGAAGTGCCAGCACATGGCACTGAGGTTGAGGCAGCTGGATCCCACATGGTGGACTGAGCAGTTCAAGTCCCAACTGGGCAACTTGAAAAACACACTGGGCATGTGCACAGGCATGCCCAAGATCCCAAGAAGAGTCTGGAGGAGAAGGGATTGCAGTATGGCCATTCCACACTCCACCCCACCCCCCGCCACAGGGGGTGATTTCTCACTTTCCCTTCTCTCTAGCTGTCTGTCTCTCTCTCTCCAGCAAGTACATCCACAAACTTTAAAAAACAAAACAAAACACTTCCAGAAACCTAGAAGCAAGCAATGTAATTAAGACAATATCCAATGTTCTAGGTTCCTACCTGCCACAGAGACACATCCTTTGGACCACAGGGCAGATCTATGTACATAAAACCATAAGTCTGTGTTCCTTGGACTTCTGCTACCAAAGTTCAGCCAGGTGCTGTGTCAGGATTAAGTGTCTGCAATTTGCTTTTGCTATCCTGTTCGTTCGTATATATGGTTTCCACGGCATGGAGTAGTGACCAGGGCCACCTTGCTGCTGCTGAGTAAATATTAATAGCACAGTAGAATATAGGGGTAACACTTGTAGTCCTTTACTAAGTATGAGAACTACTTGTGTTGAATCTTTGAAACCTATCTGTGCCAGAAAAAAAGAATGAAAGAAATTGGATTTCAGTTTCACATAACGTGCACACATCACCATACATATAACAAACAGGTTCATAAAAGAGGTTAAAAAAAATCAAGCAGATGTTGTGAACACAAGAAATCAGAGACTAGATGTTAGGAGATATCTCAAGGTCGTAAGGTCGTGGACCAGAAAAGGATAGAGAGGTATGGGACAGGGTCACAGTCTGGGGGTGGTTTTTCATGGGTATGTCACCTGGTTGAAGATAAGTAACCTGCTGTTCCTTCTGGGAATCAGATCCTATTTGGAGCTGATTCCAGAAGAAGGAAAACTCCCAGCACTAGCCTAACTCTGTCTTCCTATCTGTCCTGGTCTCCTACTTAATTCTTCCTTGGTTATTCCCTTCCTGTCCTGGAGATCTCCTTCCTTTCCATCTATTATGATCTGAGAACTTGATTTACCCAGTTTCCCTGTACTGGGTAATAGTGAGAAGGACTGGGTAGGTCCTGATGGCAAGACTTTCATTTAAGGCTCACTTAAGCCCTTGCAGCGGGAACTATTATTAAAGCTTTATGATTTGTCCGTTATGAGTCAACAAAGATTAGCATAGGTCCCCATGTGTGGTCAGGACATTTAGAATATTCTGTTAGAAAGTGGAGGTAGGACCATACCAGAGAGATGAAATCATGGTACACAAAGGCTTGTTCTTGACTGTACACGGCAGCTGGTTCCTTTTGCTGTGGGAGTGACCACCAGCCATAGTAGGTGGGAGTGAATAAGCAATGATGGTCTCCAGCAGGAGTTTCCTGAGATAGTCTTGTGCAGATGCTCCATGTGTATGTAGCTACTTGTGTGGGTGTGATTTCACGCGTGGCATATGTGTGTGACTGCTTACACACGTGTGGTATGTGGACATGTGCATCTATTTGTGGATGCACAGCTATGTATGTGCACAAGTGTGAGTGTGCACTTCATGCATATGACTGGACACATACACGTGTGGCTGTGTGTGCTTCTGCAGGTGGTTGTGTGTTTCTGCGGGTGTTTGAGGCCCCAGTGGTCCTCGGGGATTACCCCCTACTGATATCTGCCCACCATGTGATGAGCTGTTTCTGTAATTATCTCCTGAGTTCACGTTAATTATTAATGCAGCACCATTTGTTCTGATTATTATCTTTGCATTACAGCTGTACTCTTAGATTCCTCTAAAGTTTTGGCTGGCTCCTAGAAATGTATCTCTGATATCATATAGTTTCTTTAAATTATTAAAATCTAATTGTGAAACTGTATCAAGTGGGATTACTCTGTGACTTTCTGCCTAGTAGCTCAAAGTATTGGAAATTAGTTCTTTTCTTTCATTGGCATCTTTCAGAAATGTTTTATAAGTGATACATGTTTAGTGTAAAAAAAAAGACATAAAGTAGAAAAATATTTTTTAAGAATTATTTATGTATTTATTTATTTTAATTTGACCAGAGAGAGAGAAAGTGAGAAAGCAAGCTGCCAGATTTGGGACTCAAACCATAGTTGGTGCTGTGGGAGTCAAACTCAAACCATGCCACCTGCTGACCCCCCATAAAGTAGAAAATTTAAACCACAGGCTGATCATTCCCCAGGGATAATCATTATTAACATTCTGATACAACTCTCCAAACCCTTTATTACTTAAACAAAAATAGGATTATATTATGAGTTTATTTTGTTTAACTGCCAAAGGGTACATGTGCCCACCAGAGAGAGGACGAAAGCACCCCCCAATGGGTTGAGGTCATGCCATGGTCCCTTCTCTTCCAATTCTCCATCCTATGGGGATTTGGGACACATACACACATGCACCTGGTATGTTTTTCAAGCTGCTAGAGTTAGGATTCGAACCACAGTTGGCCATGTCAGATCCAGGTTCCCTTAACCACTAGACTATGGAGCTGGACCAGGACTACAACATGTATATTGTTGTGTAACCTGCATTTTTAATAGTACATACTGTGGGCCAGCAGGTGGCATGATGGCTAAGGCACTAGGTTCCCACATGGCCAACTGTGGTTTGAGTCCCGGACCCGTTGGCCTGAAAATCATACCAGGTGCATATGCATGTGTGCCCAAAATCTGGAGAGGAGAATGGAGGAGAGAGGATTGCAGCATAGCCATCCTCCTGGGGGGAGGGGGACAGGGCATGAGTTCTCACTTTCCTTCTCTCTCTCTCTCTCTACACACCCTATGACAAAAATTAAAAATTTAAAAATAAATGCTGTGCATCTTCCCATGTTAAGAAATAGAAACTTGAATATATCTTTAACAGCTATCATCGTATTTAATGGTACCATACTTCACAGAATTATTCCAGTTTTTTACTATTATAAATAATGCTGTAAAGGCCAACCCCAGAGCACAACAATTAAACCCAGTACATAGGGAGCTAGATCCCACATGGTTGGTTACAGTTCAAATCCCAGTCCCGGCAGCTTGAAAACGCCACATGTGTGCTCCTGTATGCTCCAAATCCTAGCAGGATGGAGAACTTGAGGAGAAGGATTGTGGTGTAACCATGCCCCATTGGGGGATGCTTTCTTCTTCACTCTGTCTCTGTCAAGCACATGTATCCCCTGACAATAAAAAAGTGCTGTAATTAATGTTTGTAGATCTCCATCTTTGGACATCTGTCTGTTCCGTTGCTTCCTTAGAAGTTCCTGCAGTAGAAGTTGCTACATCAGAAGTGTTGACATTGAAAGCTTTGATACATGCTATTTTCTCAGGATAATGATCTACTGAATACTGCAGTTTTTGGTACTTCCCCCTTCACTGGATTTCTCATGCATGCTTTTCCTAAAGAGTGTTGACTCTTTTTCAAACCCTAGATTCGTCTGTTACCAGAGTGGAACATCTGCCTTCGTCCCACACGTGCCACAAAGCATGCCATGGCCTGGGAGTGCTCCACCGAGCTGCTTTTACCTTCCACAAAGCCAGAGATCATCCAGCAAGTGCCCAGCGCCAAGCCTACGACTCTCCGAGGAGGATGACGGACTGGCCTGGGCACTTGCCCTGAGCAGCTGCCTCTGGTGAGTGTGCAGGCCCTGCAGGCCAGGTCCACCTGTTTAGGGGTGGGATAGTGAGACTAGAGAAGGTCCTGAGGGGGTTTTACTGGGTCAGCAGAGCCAAGGAAAAAGCAAGAACAGCAAAGCCTTATGGCAGCTAAGGGTGGCCTAGTCTGTGGCCCTTCACTGACAGGGATCCTGCTTTCTGAGGTGGACCAAGATGGTGGGCCATGGGCAGGGACAGACATGAGAGAACAGGGACTGTGTGAACCTCTGTGGCCTTCTTCTGCTTCCGTGCCACAAATGCAAGTCAGCAGAAGTTCTCTACTGGCCCGTGTCGTAATGCTCACAGGGCCCCTTTGATGTGTGGGAGATGCTGCGTCTCACTGATGCAGGATGATGGAGACAGAGACCAGCCAGAGGCTGTCCTGCCACGGGAATGATGGTTATATCTGCTCCAAGGCCAGGAACTGGAAAGGAAGGGGGAAATTCATTCAATACGTTGAATCAGTTGCTCCCTGCCTCAGCCGGAGGAACAACCCTGACGTTGACTACAGCATTAGAGCAGGGGTTTGCCAACTGTGGTCTGTGGGCCATGTCCCACCTGCTGCCTGTTTGCATAAAGTTTTACTGGGACATAGCTACACTCACTATTTACAGATCAACCTTGGCTACTTTTGCTCTAAAACAGCAGAATTGAGTAGTTGAGACAGGCCATGTGACCCATAACATTTAAAATATTTATTATCTGGCCCATTACTGTATATATGTATTTTTAGTTTTGATTTATTTGTTCCTTCCATGACAGAGAGAGAGAAAAAAAGAGAGGCAGGCACCTACTGCAGGTCTTCCCACTACAATCTACCTCTGGTCACAGCCAGCCCAGAACATGGGCACAGGAGCGTGTGCCCAGTCTGCCCAAGGAGGTCCTGGGATATGAACCCAGGCTCTTCTCCGTGGGGTCCAGTTGAGTTACCACTGTGTCACTACCTGGTTCCTCTCTGGCCCTTTATAGGAAAAGTTTGCCGACCCCTATCATAGAGATCTGTAGTGAGGGAAGAGCGAAAGGTCACAAGGCCTGGGGTGTATTCAGGTAGCCAAGACCCTCCTTGCCCTTAAGAAGCCTGTCTTTTGATCTTGCCCTGAACCCACCTAACAGACTTCCAGTCCAGTGCTCAAGCACAAGGAGCATCCTGGGCCCAGTGGTGGGAGCATTTTCAGTGCATCCAGCATGTGTGACTGGCCAGAGAGCCGTCTGAATACACGTGTTAGCCCAGAGCACAGCTGCATTGCATGGACTAATGCCACATTGTGACTTCTTTGTGTCTAAGACCTTCTGGTTTCAGTTCTTCCCTGTCACGATGTTGGTCTGTTTCTTCTCCTCACCCCACCCTCCGACTTTGTTTTTGTCCAAACAAAAAATGCTTTTACATTCTAGAAAACAAATGCAAAGCTGCAGTTCATGAAACTGAGTAACTGTTCTAAACCTGTCAGACATCAGGAGCCCTTACAGACCATTTTGGAAGGAAAGTGCAACAAGAAGCCAGAAAAATGTTAGTAACTCTTGGAAAGGGATTAGAAACATCAGAGAACGTAGCAGCCTTCCAGAAGAGTGTGCTCAAAGCACTGGCGCCACTATACAACACTCCCCAGTGATTTCAGGAGGCAGAAAGTCACCTGGCCACCAACTGGACATCCCTTGCTGAAGCATTTCTTTTTTGTTACTATCATTTCACTTGAACAATGAGGCAAACCAAATGAACATGATTTATCTAAAGATGCATTAAAGGCCTTCGTGGCCCCTCTTTGGAGCAGTATTATGAAGGGGAGGGCTTTGCTCTCTGACATGGATAATTACCCAGTCACTCATGTAGCAACTGTAGGTTAGGTACTGTATGGTCCCCAGGATGCTAGAGGTGAAGACAGAGACCGCCTTTGCTCTTGGAACAGTTACATCAGGTGGCAGGAGAAGACAGGTGTGGAGACCAGTGAAGGTGACAGAACTGCAAGAAGCATCTGGGCAGAATGTAGGTGAGGGCATAAGAGAGTTCTTAGGGAGGTGCCGCCTGGGCACCTTTGAAGACATTGAGTAGGTGTCCCCAACCCAAGGGGTCTGGTGTGATTGGTGCAGCCTGGTGTGTCAGACCTACAGGACCATATTTCACATGCCCATGGAGGCTGGGGCACAGGGCAGGGGTGTACAGGGGCTAGAGTTTGAAGGGCCCCTCAGCCACATTAAAGAGCTTTCGGGACCCCAGCCTGCTGAATGTAGATGGGATCTGGGTGAGTGTGCAGAGGCACTTGCACACTTGTGCAGCTGGTTTGAGCCAAGTCTACATCATGATGCACTCAGCCTCGATAGCATCTCTGGAAGTTTCTGCAGTTATACCATTGCCCTTGTAGACACAAGGTCCTCTCAGCTCGCCTGCCTTTTTCTCACAGATGCAAGCCTTTATCAAGTCCCACAGCCTCCTGAGTCCGAGTCCCTGCCAACCTAGATTGCAGTCTCCCACTCAGCTTGCTGCCCCTTTTGTTGAGGCACCTTTCTGCCCTTGCCTAAGGCCCTGCAGGATCCTCCACCCCCCTGCTATGAAATCAGACTACCATGTGACTTGGAGTCAGCTGCCTCTCCCTAGCCTAATCCCCCATCCCACTGTGCTTTCTGCTGGCCTCTGACACTGCTGCTGTCACCTGCTCCTTGCCACTTGTCTTCCCTCACCTCACCAAGATAATTACTTCTAGCCTTCAGAACATGGCCCAGGTGTCACTTTCCCCAGAAATCTTACCTGGCATGCTCACCCACCACCACTGGCTGAATTCAGTGTCCTCTGCCCCCCCCCCTCCCCCTGTACCTTGTCTTTTATCACCCCCATCCAGCTACCCCCCCAGGGCCTCTGCCCAGATGACCAGTTCACCTCACTCTTGAGGCCCTGTCCAGATCCTCTTCCCCCCTGCTTCCCAGCCCTGAGTCATACCTCTATTCAGTGTTTATACCAGCTTGCAATGACCTCTTTTCTGTGCCTCCTTAGCCTGCCACACTGCAGGCCCCATGGAAGAGGAGTTGTGTGTTTTTTATCTTTTGTCCTAAGTGCACTGCCTGGCATATGAGTAGGAACTCAAGCAAATATGGATGGATGGATAGTAGGAAGGAATAGTTGATGGGTGGATGGATGGATAGGTGGTAGGAAGGAATAGTTGATGGGTGGATGGATGGATAGGTGGTAGGAAGGAATATTTGATGGGTGGGTGGATGGATAGGTGGTAGGAAGGAATAGTTGATGGGTGGGTGGATGGATAGGTGGTAGGAAGGAATAGTTGATGGGTGGATGGATGGATAGGTGATAGGAAGGAATAGCTGATGGATGGATGGATAGGTGGTAGGAAGGACTAGTTGATGGGTGGATGGATGGATAGGTGGTAGGAAGGAATAGCTGATGGAATAGTGAATAGATGGACAGATGGTTGAGTGGGTAAATGCATGGATGGTGGGTGGATAGATGGGTGGGTGGCTTCTTGGCAAAGTGGTGTTTCCAAAAGGTGTGGTCAGCTGTCACAGGATGCACATAGGTGCATTAGGCCTGATCTATGCCCTGCAGACTATAGGAGAAGTCAGAGAAAGATTTGGCCAGTCTTGGTGATGAGAAGGCCTTAGCCCTACGAACAGAACCACACCATGCCCCTTTCTCCTACTCTTTCAAACTCTGAATTCTGGCTTAGGGGAGTTGGAAATTGCAGAAGTTGAGAAGTATTTTAAGCCCATCAAAAGCAAAGCACGGGGCAGATTGTTATCAGCACTGTGGCTAAGATGTGCGGTGCTCTTCCTGGTCACCAGGCCCTGGTCTTAGCACTGGCTCTATTTGGACCTTGAAGCCTCCTCAGTAGGTGCAGTGCTGAGCCCTGTGCCTCAAACAAGGGTGTCAACCAGATGCCTCCTGATGAGTGTGCTTTCTTGATCACAGATCCCTCGACCAAGCAGAAAGGAACCATTAACAGCCTGAGAAGGTGGCTGGCTGGAAGCCTCAAGGACCACCCAGCCTTGCTCCCAGCTCACCCACAAGATGTGGACAGCCCTTATGTTCGTTTGGATTTCTTCTTTATCCTTATCTGAAAGCCAGGTGGCATCCACTGATGCACGTAAGTGAGAAAGCTGTGCGACTGCTAGACAGGACCACAGTGGCCCCAAAGCACCTTCAGCAAATGAGGAGGTGTCTGCAAACCCAGGCTGGCAAATCAGGAACCCTGGACCTCCCTGGGGGCTGGGCTGGGAAAGGATAAGCTTCCCCGTGGTCAGAAGGGTAGGGAGCCCCTGACGGGACCCAGTAACTGAGCCCTGAGAGGTTCACTTGCTTGGCCCTGCAAAATTCATGTCGTTTTTCAATCTACTCTTCCCTGGGGAATGCATTCATTCATGTGTCAAATATTTAATCATACTCTGGCTCTTTGTCAGTCACCGCTCATTCCCAAGAACTCCTGCAGCGATTCTTTCACTAAGCTGAGTTCTTTTATGATGTATGACCTGTGCAATGATTTATCTGTTTTGTAGACCTGGGTGTGCATTTAATTTTTGTTTTTTTTAATGGTGAATCACATCTGTAATGAGAGCCTTTCACTCTGATATTTTGGGAATTAGATCAACTAGTGAAGCTCTAAGGCCTTCTATGGGCTGGGGATTCAGAGAGGGCAAAGGAGTTTCAAAATCAGAGTGCCAAGGTCTTCTCTGATAGCTTCATGCCAGACGAGGGCATAGAGAAGAGGGAAGCATGTTCACACATCACCTCCCTTGACTCTCCCTGAGCTAAGACGAGAGGGCTCAACAGAGCCAGCTCATGGGGCTGCAAGTTAAGACAGTCTCTGCATAACCCACGTGCATGGTTGAAATTGATCGTATCTCTTTTTTCTCCTTTTTCCAACTTTAAGGGTACTTAGTCCCTAACACAGTGGGGAATAAATTAGTCAAGAAAAGTACAACTGTGGAAATAGTCACAAAGACTGATGATAAAACATCCCAGAAAATAACTGTGGTGACATCTTCTCCTGTTGTGTCGACCAGAGGGACTGTGGTAGCCAACCTTAGCTCTACTGAAGTCACAACGGAAACAGCAAACAGGACAAATGTTAAGGCTCTAACAACTGTGAAAGGTATGACTGACAGTGCAACCTCCAGAGCTCCTCTGCAGTCCACCTCACCTGTCCCCACATCCATGTGGCAGACCCCGTCCACAAGCACTGCTGGGCGTCTGTCTCTCCACACACCCTCTGCACAAGTGCCAAGTGGCAGCGCATTGCCAAGAACAGCAACGCCAGCAACATCGGCCACGCGTGCTCAGACACCGACTGCAGCCACAGCAAGTACAGGCAGTCCGACGAGTACTCTTAGTCCTTCTGAGCACACACCCAGAAACTCCACAGCAAGCCCTGCACCCTCCATGAGCTCCCCAGCACAAGGTCCCACTATGCAGGCATCCCCGGGGCAGCCTGTGGTTAACACAGCAAGTAAGCCAACACCCACTCCCTCACACACAACCCCAGAGCCCACCACCACCCCTTCCGTGGCTTCCAGGTCCTCGACAGAGGTGACCACCACCAAGGCACATGCCAAGGAGCCTACTGCCAGCACAGTGCCAGCGCCTCTCATCAGCCCAACCCCTAAGGTGGAGGCCACATCCCACACAACACAACCAAGCTCTACGCCATCTACCCCAGGGGTCAGTAGGCCAGGCACGACTCAGACACCAGAGCAAATAAAAACAGAAGCCACACCAGGTACTACGTCCACCCAGCCAACACCCAGAAGCTCAGGGGACCCCAAGATGCCAGCCACGGATTTGTGCCCGCTCAGCACCCAGGGCCAGTACCTGGTGGTCACCACCAAGCCCCTGCCCCACTCCCCAGTAGACAAAACTTTCCTCCTGGTGGTGCTCTTACTTGGGGTGACCCTGTTCCTCACAGTCTTGGTTTTGTTTGCCCTTCAAGCCTACGAGAGCTACAAGAAGAAGGACTACACCCAGGTGGACTACTTAATCAATGGGATGTACGCAGATTCAGAACTGTGAGGACGGCAGAGGCCCAGCCCCTTCCTCGTCCTATCATTTTTGCCTCTGAGACCAAACCAAGTGCTTCCAAACTCTTTCGGTGCAATTTAGGAGATATGCCAGATACTTAAAACATATCTAATTGCTGTCAGATTAATTCCATGATCACTAAAGAATTGCTGCTTTTTTCATATTTATTTTTGTAAACGATCATGTGCACAGGACGGGACACTGATTCTCCCTCAGGGTGGGGTAGGGTGGGCTGGGCTGGGGTAGGTAGGACCCTGGGCTCCTGTGTCCTCCCCACTTGTGTCAGATCCGGACCAGAATTAAAGCATTGACCACCCTCTGTTCAGGCCATCTCTCCACATTTGCATCAGTAAGTCCTGTCCACAGTTGCTTAAAGTGGAGCCTTTCTGAGGTGCGTGAGATAGAGTTTGTTTTTGTAAATGTTTAATATAACATGATGCCTGGAGGTCTGCTGTGTCTGTGCCACTTTCCTGGGCTTTGCCAATACCCAGATCTGCCCTGGATGGGAGGCCTGCAGTTAATAATCTCATAATTTTCCTCCTCCTGGACTGTTCAGTGTTAAATGTCTTGGAGCCTGGTTTGGGTGTACAAAAGCAAAATTCAACATGTAACCCACAGTAGAGTCAGGTTGGCCTGGACCTGCTTGGACCACAGTCTTAGTGATCCTACCCAGCTAATGAAGCGGGATGATGGGTCACTAGCAATGGAGAGTTTGAGTACTTTGTCTCAGGTCACCCTGGGCTTGGGGGCAGGCTGGGATTCGACCCCAGACATTTCCTCTGGATTCTAGGCAGTCCCCCCCACCCCCCACCCTTTCCCAGCCAGCAAGCAGAGCCGGCACTTGCTATATGTCTGTTATGCGCCAGCCACCGTACTGACCCTGAGTGCTTGTACTCACTCAGCCTTCCCCACCCTGGGAGATCAACACTACAATCCCCAATTTAAAGATGAGACCGGCCAGCTCAGGGCCTGGTGAAGGCAGCTGGATCGCACGTGGCCAAACTCATGGTTAAGTCCCAGACTCTGACTTGAAAAACACGCCGGGAATATGCGCATATATGCCCAAAGTCCCAAAAAGGAGGGAGAAATGGGAATGAGATTGCAGCATGACCATGCCCTATGGGGCGTACATTTTTACTTTGTCTCACGCATGCTTTCTCCCTCTTCCAGGCAAGTACATCCACCCTCTGGCAAAATTAAAAAAAAAAAAAAAAAGAGAGAGAGACCACTGAGGCATAGTGAGAAGTAAGTCACCCACCGAGGGTTAAAGTCAGGATTAAGCCCTGGTCCTGGCTTTTTTTTCAATACTGTCTTTTTTTTTTTTTTTTTTAGTTTTTTTTTAGTTTTTGCCATAGGGCATGTGTGCTCACTAAAGAGAGACAGACAGTGAGCAGGAAAGTGAGAAATCGCCCCAGAAGGGAGGGCCACACCACAATCCCTTTACCCTCCTGGGATTCTGGGCACATACACACACTTGCCCAGCATGATTTTCAAGAGATTAGGTCCAGGACTTGAACCATATCTGGCAATGTGTGAGTCCAGCGCCTTCACCACACCACCTGCTAGCCCCTTCATCAGTACTTTCTTTTTCCACGTGCCCAGACTGAACTTGCACTTCCAACCTCTCTTTGCCCAACTTGCCCAAGGCAGCAAGAACTATTGGGCCACACATGGGTCTAGGCATCTTGCAAAGCTGTGTTCCCAGGCCAGGTCTGCAGTTGATAACTGTGAGTGGAGTAAGCTATGGAATGTTCTGAAGCTCAGCCTCATCTGGGAAATGGGCAAAGACATAATAGCACCTGCCATAAATGTGGCCAGCCTAAATGGTGCTGGCCCCAGCTGGGGAGGCGACTTCTGCCTGGAGTCCCCAGTTTCCCTCTCACAGAGGCCTCTCTGGGCTAGGTCTGGGCGTCCAGCTCCTTTTTTATTTTTGTTAACTTGGCCAGAGGGTAGGTGTGTTTGTTGGGGAGAAGGAAGGAAAGTGAGAAAGCACTCCCCGTGGAGGATAGTCATACCACAAGCCCTTCTCCAGTTCTTCCAGGATTTGGGGCATTCATACACACATGCACAGCCAGTGTGTTTTTCAAGCCTTCAGGTCTGGGACTTAAACAGTGCCATCGGCTCTGTGGGATCCAGCTGCCTTAGCCAGCTTGTCATGGCTGGCCCCAGTCTCTTAGTTAAATTCTGCCTTTTCTAAAAAGGATTTCCAATGGCACATGATAAAAGACTAACTCCCAAACCGTTGGACATGACTTGAAAACTTAGGTTGGAGAAACATACGAAGTGAGAGGACAGATCGGAACTTCCACATGGTTCTCAGGTCTGGTCTAACTCACATGACCTGGGCATCTTTCAGCCTCTTCTCCCCTTGATGAGTCCAGCTGGCCCTCGCTGACACCTTCCACTTCCCTTGGCCTTCCCTGTCTCTGAGGCAGTCTGTACCGGCAGCTGGGCCCCAGCCATCCTGGGCCCTTCTGTCCTCCTGTCCTGCACAGCCTCCACACACCTGAGCGTACGTGCGTGTGGTGATGGCTGGGAAGGTAGATGGGTCCAGCCCCTGGCTTGTCGTCCTCGTAGGCTTAAGCTCCAGGCCAGCCCCTAGCCTCTTCTTGCCAGAGATGCCCTGCTTTAAAGGACACCCCTTTCTCTGCCAAGCCTCATCCTAGTGGTCTGAGCCATGCTCCCCACTCTCGCTGGTGGAGTCTCACCCAAGAGATCCAGAGCCCTGGACCCAAGTGAGTGTTTTAGGCTCAGACGGTGTTCTAGGCTGAGGGGACCTTGTTCCCTTCTGGGGAGGTAGGACAAGGGACAACCCATAGGGCTGGCCAGCTTTGGCTTGTGACCAGGGCCCTCTGCCTGATACCCCTACATCCAAAGACTGGGCACAAGGGATCCACAGGGTCAATCATTCCCCCTGTCCCAGCCAAGGGCCCCAGATACTTTTTTTTTTTTTTTTTTTGAGACATTTTTGCTATAGGGCATGTGTGCTTGCCAGAAAGAGAGAGACAGAGAGATGGAAAGTGAGAATGGCCACACCACAATCTCTTCACCTCCATTCTCCTTTCCGGATCTTGGGCACGCACGCATACATGTCTGGTGTGAGTTTAAGCCATCAGGACCAGGACTCAAACCATGGTCGACTATATAGGAGTCCAGTGACATAGCCATCACACCAACTGTTGGTCTCAAGGGCCCCAGATTCTTTCACCCCGTGAGAGGACTGGTCATACTCCCCAGCCCTCTCTTCCTGGGGATATTATTCCTGACCATCCACCATCGTTTGCCCTTGGGTGGCATTCCTAGTGAGCTGCAGGTGCCTCGTGGCATCCAAGGCTGAGCCCTGCAGTGGCCCCCCGGAATGTGTTCAGCCCTGAGGGTCCTTCTCACACCGAATGGCATCACCCTTACCTGAGCTGGGAACCTGTGCTTTATCCTGATTCCAATCACCTGCCCTAGATACTCCTGTAATTCAGCTGCTCCACCTGCCCGGTCCATGGCAGCCTTGCCTTGGGCTACCCCCGCCCCACAGCCTGCCCACTCTGTTCTCAGGCCAGCCCTGGTCCATCCATCCTCCACTCTGCAGCAAGAGATCGTCCACAGCACAAATTGACCACACCTGTCCCTTCCCGAAGCCCTTCTCGGGGTAAAGGCCAAGCTCCTCCTCCTGGCATTCCAGACCAGAGAAACCCCTGCAGTGGGTCCTAGTCAAGCAGAGCATGAGGGAAGGAGCTGGTCTTAAGAAGGCCCATGGGAGGTGAGGGCCACAGTGGGCCCCTCGATCACAGGCCTGTCTAAATGTAGGGGTCCCAAGCTAACTCCCTGGAGGACCCCAGATTAGGCTGTGACCTCACCCAAGCCCCATTCAGCATCAGTTTACCAGGTGCTTATTGAGCACCTACTGTTTACCAGCTGGGGATTTGTAGTGGCCCAACCCCTGTCCCCCAGGAGACCCATACCCACACCCACCCCATTTCATGTGAGAAGCAAGATGAGTAAGGTAAAAGGTGGGCACACAGAGGAGCTACCTCACTAACCTTGGACCTCAGAGAAGGTAGCCTGGCAGAGAGGGCCTCAGAGTGGGGGCAGAGGCTCGTCCAGGGCCCAGTACCACACTGGCACACACCTGTGTGCAATCCCTATTTGATGGCTCAGTCCTCATGGAAAATACCAGAAGGCCAAGGTGGAAATGAGAGTCCCAGGTCTGGGGCTTGGCCTCAGACGGGGCTCTCTCCTCTTCACAGGGAGAAAACAGAAGCATGGAAAGGCCAAGTTAGTGCCTAAGGTAGCCACCAAGCACATGGCAGGACAGGACTCACATTGGGTCTGTCTGCTCTATCCACAATGCTGGCATGGAGCCAGTGCTCGAGGCTCCTCCTCCAGAGCCAGGGGAACACCCACGGAGGACAAGAAACAGGCATCAGAGCCGGCTGATTTCCTCCAAGGGGCAGCCACGCATTCCCTGACGAGTAAGTCCAAGGGCTCCCCCTGGTGGTTGAGGCTTTCCAGCCTTGTTGGGTGCTGGCTCAGGCCAGGGACACCCCTTCCCACCAACCTCCCCTTGCAAACACCCACCCCTCCAGAACAGCTTCCCTCATACCAGAAACCTTCCTGGTTACCCCACTCTGGAGAACTGTCTTCCTCCATTCCCCTAGACCAGAAGACCTTGTCTCCCACTGAGGGACAGAATGTTCTAGGTCGATTACATCATTTGAGCCTGTAACTATCTCCCTACCAGAAGGAAGCCATGAGCAGGAAGGATGCAATGAACTTGCACGCAGGCCCTGCACTTCTGTCCCAGAGTGGACCAGCTGGGACCATGGAGCAAACCGTGTCCAAACTCAGCCACGATTTTTTTTTTAAAGAATTATTTATTTACTTTTATCATTCATTCATTTTATTTTAATTTGACCAGAGAGATACACAGAAAGAGAGACAAAGAGGGAAAGTGAGAAAGCAAGCCACCAGGTCCAGGACTCGAACCATGGTCAGCCATGTGGGAGTGTCCAGCACCTTAACCACCATGCCACCCGCTGGTCCCAGCCACGATTTTTATATCTGCAACTTTGCTTAAAAATAAGGGCTTGGGGGAACCAGCAGTTAGTGTAATGGCTATGTCGCTGGACTCCCACGTAGTCGACCGCGGTTCGAGTCCCGGACCTGGTGGCTTAAAACTCACGCCGGGTGCATGTGCGTGCGTGCCCAAGATCCCGAGAAGAGAATGGAGGAGAAGGGACTGCGGTGTGACCATCCCCCCTGGGGGGTGATTTCTCCCTTTCTGTCTCTAATGTCTCTCTCTGTCTGTCTGGCGAGCGCACGCGCCCTATAGCGAAAATCTCTCTCAAAAAAAAATAAAATAAAATAAAATAAGGGCTTGGGGCGTAGGCAAGGCTTATCCAGCACAGTGACAGGGACTGGTAACAGCTAATGTTTTTGAACTCTTACACACCAGGCTCTGAGAGCCTTATGCTGCCATCTCATTTAATGATCTCAGATCATAGTCTTCCTGCTTCTCCTCCCCGCCCCAACTCATCCCCCACACAGCAGCCGGAAGGATATTTTAAAAACATCATTCCAATCACAACAAGCCCCCACTCAGTTCCCTCTGATGTCTTCCCACTGCAATTAGGAAAAAATTCAAACGTTTGAACTTAAAACTCAAACTCACACAGCCATAAGGAGGCATTTATGAGAAGCCAGGAAAATGTGAGATCAGGCAGAGAGACTATCAGGTACAGAGCCCCCAGGACAGGTGAAAGGCAGATGACTTTGGGGAGAAGGGCCTCGGGGAGAGTGGAAGAGACAGGCCAGGGCCAGGTGGCATGGGCAGATGAGCAGCGTGGAGGCCTCAGAAACAACACTGTCTGACTTAGGGATTAAAAGATTATTTTCTGCACTGAAATATTAACAGATGAGTGATGCTCTGAGAAATCTCTTTAAAACATTTGTAAATGCTTCAGAACCAGGAGAAAGTGGAGACACAGACAGCAGGAAGATGGTTGATGGGTTCATGGGGAAAGCATACTCTTATTCCACTATCCTGTGTGCATTTGGAAGTTCTATAATCAAAACTTAAAGAAACAGTGAAAGGCAGACCAGCAATTAGCATAATGGCTATGTCGCTGGACTCCCACGTAGTCGACCGTGGTTCGAGTCTCGGACCTGGTGGCTTAAACTCACGCCGGGCGTGTGTGCGTGCGTGCCCAAGATCCCGAGAGGAGAATGGAGGAGAAGGGATTGTGGCGTGCTCATCCCCAGGGGGGTGATTTCTCGCTTTCTGTCTCTCTGTCTCTGTCTGTCTGTCTGGCAAGTGCACACGCCCTATAGCAAAAACCTCTAAAAAAAAAAAAAAAAAAAAAAGAAAGAAAGAAAGAAAGAAAGAAAGAAAGAAAGAAAGAAAGAAAGAAAGAAAGAAACAGTGAAAGGAAGGGAGAGGGAAGGGAAGGGGAAAGTTGTGACTTAAATCTCCTAAGTATTGGGTCATTGGGAAAGTCATGACACATTTTTGCATAGAAAAACATAGAAAAGTATGTCATGACTTTCCCGACGACCTACCTAATAGCCGAGAGATCCAGCTGGAAGACTGCTCGGTTGTCCTGGGGAATGAGGATGCTGATTGAACCAAGGTGTGTTTGGACAGATTAAAGAAATCAAAGATCTTGGAGACAGGTTTTGCAGACTGAATCAGCAGGACTTTTTTTCTCCTTATAAATAAATAAATTTAAATGTATCTATATATTTATTCCATGAGCACATGTGAGAGAGAGCAGGAGAGAGGCATGGTCTTCATGCCAGGATCCACCCAGCTCCAGCCATCCTGGGACCATGGGCACACACATGTCCCACATGCTCAGGGAGACCTCCAGACATGAACCTGGAACCTTCCCATGTGGCTCAGCCTCATAGAACATTCCATTACCACTGCACCATTGTCCAGCCCCTTCCCCTGCTTCTTTGCACACATCACACACACATACACAGTGGGAGCCAGCATGACTCTTACGTGTTCGGGTTGAGGAACTAAGATAGTCATGGGTCCCTTTTATTTTCCTTTTCTTTTTCTTTTTTTTTTTAATTCATTGTTATTATTTTGTTTTATTGAAGTTGACCAGAGAGAGACAGAGAGAGAGAAGGAAAGTGAGAAAGCAAGCTGCCAGGTCCAGGACTCAAACCGTGGTCAGCCATGTGGGAGTCCAGCTGCCTTAACCACCATGCCACCTCCTGTAAATAAAATATTTCTAAAAACAATAATAATAAGTAAAAGAACTCTCACCATCGTCACTGCCAGTTCATAGAGGGGAAACTGAGGCATGGAGCATTCATGAACCTGCCCACATTGCACTCTAGTCACATAGCTGAAGGGGGCAGAGCCCCGATCCTCACCCATATTCTTGCTACATTAGGCAACACTGTCTCTTCGGAGGGGCTGTAGGAGAATTTGAGGGATAGGTGGGCCAGAAATCAAGAATTCTATTGTGGGAGTGGCATGGGACATGAGTCTGAAGCTGAGAGAGAAGTGGCATGCCTTCCTGCCTCCCTGCCTCCCTGCCTCCCTGCACGATGGATATCGAGATTGCCTATTTGGTGACGTCTGTTTCCAGATAAGGAAATTAAGGGCAGGGAGTTTAGGTTGACTTGCCGAAGGCCACACAGAGGGAAGGCATCAGCAGGCTTCAAGCCCAGATCACCCGGCTCCAATCCCTCCTCTCACCCACCTCTGCTTCATGATCAAGGTATGCTGAACTGACGTAAAGCACCGTATTTGCTGAGTCGGGGCTGCTGCAACCTGGCTGGACAGTCTGGCATTCTATGAAGAAGTTCCTGTCTTCAGAGCAGGCCACGTGGTGGGCGCTTGGTCCCACCTTGCTGACTGTGGAGACCTCTGGGCAGGAGGGAAGCAGACACAATCAGGCAGAGGAAAAAAAAAAAAAAAAAAAAGAAAACAAGAAAACAACGGCAAGGGAGCAGACCCAGTGCAGGAGGTCCGGGAGCCCTGTAAATGGAAATGCATAGAAAGAAAGAACCCACCCTCACTTCTGGCCTTTCTCCTGAATCTTTTGGGAGATCTCTGGTTCAGCATCTCTGAGAGGCCCGAAGAACAATTTCATAAACTCTCAGAAGCTTTGATTGCAAAAAATGAGGGCCTTGGGCCTCTGCAAAGGAAGCAGGGCTGATGAGCAAGAGAGAGAAGAGCCAGCCTTTGGGGAGCTGTGGTCCCTGCTCCTCCCTGAATCCCTCTCCTCTCTACACCTCTCTGTTCTCTCCGCAAAGCCCCTACCTTGTGAGGCTCTTCACATGTTTCCTCGGGCCCTCTGGCTTTAGCTTTGGTACCAATGGTCCATTTAAGCCGTCATGTCCAAACCTAGGGTCCTTGGTGGTCTAGTTCACTATGGGTGAGAGGCCATCCCTAGTGAGCCATGGACACAGTCCTGCTGTTGGGAAAGGGGTGTGGACAGAAAAGAAAGGATGCCTACATTTTGGCATCCATACCAGGGTATGGGCTGAGGTCTGAGGCACAAAGATGCTTCCTGCCCTCAAGGAGTTGAAATGGGGCACTTAAATAGTGACAGTGACAAGCAATCAATAGTTAACAGGGAGAAGGGTTACAAGTGCTGCTTGTCACATTGAGCAGCTGAGCTCAATGCAGGCACTTTGCAGGGCAACCGGCAGTGGCATTAAAATGAAAGAACTAGTTATGCCTCTTGCTTTCTGCACTGCAGCAGCACACAAGGGGCACATAGAACGTCACTGGCCGCGTTATCTGTAATGGCAAAAAATTGTCAAAGTGCCAAATCAACTTCAATAGTGAGACACAGTACTGGACAGCAGTTCTAAGGAAGAGTTAGTCTCTACGTAACAGAATCGATAGTCTTCTTCTTTAAAGAACTGTTTACTTTTACTTATTGTTTTCTTTTTAAATCTGACCAGAGAGAAACGGAGAGAGAGGGAAAGTGAGAAAGCAAGTTACCAGGTCTGGGATTCAAACCATGGTCAGCCACATGGGAATCCACCACCCTAACCACCATGCCACCTGCCAGTCCCTGAATCGATACTGTTCTAAGACATATTACTGAGGAGGAAAAAATTGCCTATAGTACTGCTTGAATAAATTACCTGTGGCTCTAGAACAACATTAGCACAGATTTAGTTTAAAACAACCCTGGTTCAGGGGCCCAACGGTAGCATAGAGAGAATACGTGACGGTCTTTGAAGCTGACCCACATGGGAAGATTCTGGGTTCCCATCCAGAGCCCTCCCCCAGTGATCTAGGCACATGTATGCTCATGTCCTGGGCTGGGCGAGGCTGGGAATGTGTTGTGGTGTGATCCTATGAGAGGCACCACTGGAGATGCAGTCTCTCTCTCTCTTTCTCTTTCTTTCTCTCAGGAAATAAATAAATGAACTTTAAGAAAAGTAAAACAAAGCCAGTTGGTGGCATGGTGATTAAGGCGATTGTATCCCACATGGCTGGCTGCGTGGTTTAAGTCCCAAACCTAGCAGCTTGAAAAAACACACTGAGTGTGTGTGGGAGCATGCCCAAAATCCCACTAGGATGAAAAATGGAGAAGAAGGGATTGTGGAGTGGCCATTCCCCTGAAGTGTGCTTTCTCATTTTTCTTTCTCTGTCTCCCTTCAGTGAGCACACATACCCTATAGCAAATTTTAAAAAGAAAACATTTTAAATTTTAGCAAGGTGGCTAAGGCGACTGGATTCCACAGGGCCAACAGTACAGTTCGAGTCCCAGACGTGGCAGTCTGAGAAACACATCAGGTATATGTGTATGTGTGCTCAAAATCCCAAAAGGAGGGAGAGATGGAGAAGAGTGTGACATGCCCATCCCCCCCAGGGGGCTTTCTCACTTTCTCTCTCCAGCAAGCGCATGACCCTCTGGCATTTTTTTTTTTTTTTTAAATTTAAAACAACCTCCACTGGGACCAGCAGGTGGCATGGTGGTTAGGGTGCTGGATACTCCCACATGGCCGACCACGATCCGAGTCCTGGACCTGGCAGCTTGCTTTCTCATTTCCTCTCTCTCTCTGTCTCTCTCTGGTAAAATTAAAAAAAAAAAAAAAAAGAATGAATACATAAAATTAAATGAATAATTCTTTTTTTTTTATAAAGAATTATTTTATTTAAGTTTATTATTATATCATTATTATTTTTCAGTTTGATCAGAGAGAGACAGAGAGAGAGAGAGAGAGGAAGTGAGAAAGCAAGCCACCAGGTCCGAGACTTGAACCGCGGTCGGCCATGTGGGAGTCCAGCGCCTTTAACCACCACGCCACTTGCCAGCCCCAAAATGAATAATTCTTTAAAAAATAAAAACAAACAAACAAACAAAGACCATTTATCATTTCAGTTTCTGTGATTGCAGAATTCAGGTATAGCTTAGCTGGGTCTTCATCCCATGGTCTCACAGAACTTCAGTCAAGGTGTCAGCATGGGCTAAAGTCTCATTTTAGGCACACCTGTGGCAGGATTTTCTTCCCAGCTCCTGTGGTTGTTGGCGGCATTCAATTCCTTACAGGCCCCCGTGCTGAGGACTCCCGACCGTCGCTAGACCCTGGAGGCTGCCCTTGCTTCCTCACCATGCTGCTCACCCCATGGACACTTACAACATGGCAGTTGGCTTCCTCCAGGCCCGCGACAGAGACAGTCTCCGAGCAAGACAGACATTTTTCTTTTTCTTTTTTCAAAGAATTTAAATTATCTTTATTTATTTACTTACTTACTTTTAAAATTTGAACAGAGAACCACGGTTGGCTCAACCGTGATTTATGTGAGAGTCCAGCGTTCTTAACCACCATGCCACCTGCCAGCCCCAAGACAGACATTTTTCTAAATGTCACAATTTTTCTAAAAATTGTGGTAAAATATACATAATACAAAATGTGTCATTTTAACTATTTTGTATTATAATTTCTATCTAACAGTTATACATATCTATGGAGTACAGTGTGTTTTCTAAAAAGAATGATTTAATTCTATTTGTTATTATTATTATAGTTTAATTTGAATAGAGAGTGAGAAAGGGAAAGTGAGAAAGCAAGCCACCAAGTCTGGAACTTAAACCTGTCATCCCTGTGGGAGTCTAACACCTTAACCACCAAGCCACCTGCTGGCTGTGAGTATGGTTTTTCAAAACGTTTATGCAATATGTAATGATGAAATCAGGACAATAAATCTTGCCACCATCCTCAACATTTATCATTACTTTGTGTTGTGCACATTCAAAATCCATTCTTCTAGTTATTTTGAAATGTCTATTGAGTTGTCACCAGCTGTGACGACTTTACTGTGCTGTTGTACTCTATAAGCCCTTCCACTTATTTCCGCACTCTGCTGTCCGTCAACCATATTCTCCTTACCATTCACTTCTCCCACCCTTTCCAGCTCCTGGTGTCCACCATTACACTCTACTTCTATGTGGTCAAATCTTTTAGCTTCTGCTAATGAGTGAGGGCACATAGTATTTGTCTTTTAGTGCCTGGCTTATTTCACTTAGCATCGTTTCATCCAATTTCACCCATTTTGACACAAATGACAGGAATTCGTCTTTTATTTATGTCTGACTAGTCTAGTATTTCATTGCATATACACAGGGTTTTCAAATAGTATATGGAAAATACATGTGAAAAAACATACATGGGCTGGCAGGTGGTGTGGAGGTTAAGGTGCTGGATCCCACATGGCCAACTGAGCAGTTTGAATCCTGGACCTGGCAGCTTAAAAATCATGCCAGCCATGTGTGTACACATGCCCAAAATCTCAAGAAGAGAATGATGGAGAAGGGATGGCAGTGCGGCCATCTCCCTGGGGGGTGATTCTTACTTTCCCTCTCTCTCTGTCTCTGTCTCATTTTGGTGAATGCATGCACCCTATGGCAAAAACTAAAAAAAATATTTTAAATACATGACTTTAAAATTTTTTCTGCTCCAGAGCCAGAGGTGGTATGGCAGTTAAGGCACTGGATCCTCCTATATGGCCAACTGCATGGTTTAAGTCCTGGACCCAGTGACTTGAAAAATATGCCTGGCGGATGTGCCCAAAGTCCTGAGAAAATAATGAAAGAGAAGGAATTGTAGCATGGCCACCCTCCCTGGGGGAGAGGGGGTGATTTCTCACTTTTTCTCTCTCTGTCTCTCTAGTAAGTGCACGTGCCCTATGGCAAAATCTAAACACACATACACACCTGCAGAAAATAACAAATGTTGGCATAGATGTGAAGAATCCACACCCTCATGCACTGTTGGTAGGAATGTAAAATGGTACAGCCACTGTGGAAAACAGTATGGCAGTTCCTCAAAAAATTAAAAATAGATGGTACCAGTAGATGGTGTAGTGGTTACATTGGTGGACTCCCACGTGGCTAACTGTGGTTTGAATCCCAGATCCCATAGCTTGAAAAATCATGCCAAGTGTGTGTGCATGTATGCCCAAGATCCCAGGAGAAGAATGGAGGAGAAGAGATTGTGACATGGCCATCCCCCCATGAGGAATGGGTTCTCACTTTCTATCTCACTGTCTCTGTCTCTCTCTCTCTCTCTCTCTTCAGCAAGCACATGTGCCTTATGGCAAAAAAAACTCTAAAAAAAGTTGAAAATAGAATTGCCATATGACCTGGCAATTCTACTTCTGGGTGGTAAATGACAAAAAAAAAAAAAAAAAAAAATTGAAAGCAGGGATTTGAATAGAGCAACTAAAGTGTCCATAAACATATAAAATGGATAAACAAATTGTGCTCTATATATTTGCAATGAATTTATTCAGCCTTATAAAGGAAGGAAATTCAACAATGTTATAACATGGCTGACCCTTGCAAACACTACATTATATGAAATAAACCAGCCATAAAAGACAAATGCTGTATGATTCTGCTTATATAAAGTACTTAGTGTAGACAAAAATTATAGTGTCAGAAAGTAGAATGGGGATTGTTAGGGAGTTGGGGAAGGTGGGAGTGGGGAGTCAATTTTTAAAAATTACTTATGATTTTTTGAGAGATTTTTGCTATAGAGCACTTGCACTCACTGGAGAGACAGAGAGATAGAAAATGAGAAATCATCCCCAGAGTACATGGTCACACTGCAGTCCCTTCTCCTCCATTCTCCTCTTAAAATTTTGGACACACATGCCCAGCATGAGTTGAACTTGAATTCAGAACACGTTAAAATAACTGTTGGGTCAACCCAGGGCCTAGTAGTTGAGGGAGTTGGACCCCACATGGCCAATCACAGTTCAAATCCCATCCCCCAAGGCTTGAAAAGTACACCAGGTACATGTGTGTATATGCCCCAAATCCCAAAAGAATAGCGAAATGGAGGAGAAAAGACTGTGACGTGACCACACCCTATAGGGTGATGAATACACATGCTCTCTGACATAAAAAAAAAAAAGAAAAAAAGAAAACTCTCCAAACCCAACAACGAGAAAACAAACCGTTGAATATGAAAATGGGCAAAAGATTTTTTTAAAATAATTTATTTACTTTTACTTATTATTATTATTTAATTTCCTACAGGGTAGGTGTGCTCACCAGAGAGAGAGAGAGAGAAAGAGAGGGAAAATGAGAAAGCAAGCTGCCAGGTCCAGACTTGAACTGCAATTGGCCATGTGGGAATCCAGCACCTTAACCACCATACCACCTTGCAGCCCCATGAGCAAAAGATTTGAACAGAGACTTCAACAAAGAAGATATAAGAATGGCAAATAAACACACACACACACACACACACACACACACACACACACACACAAAAGGTTTAACATCATTAGTCTCTAGGGAAATGCAAATTAAAACCACAGGATATACCACTCCAGACCTATTAGAATGGTTAGACTGAGGCGGAGAAGCTAGATTCCTCACCCATTGCTGGGGAGAATGCAAAATGGCACAGCCACTTGGGAAAAGAGCTTGGCAGAGAAGGGATAGCAGTGGTCATCCCCCCCAGGGGGCGATTTCTCACTTTCCCTCTCTCTGTTTCTTGTCTCTCTGGTGAGTGCATGTGCCTTATAGCAAAAATCTCACTAAAAAAGGGGCTGGCAGGTGATGTGGTGGTCAAAAGTGCTGGACTCCCACAGAGCTGACTGCAGTTTGAGTCTCAGACCTGGAGGCTTGCTTTTTCACTTTCTTTCTCTCTCTCTCTTGTTCTGTCCCTCATTGGTCAAATTAAAATAAGTAAATAAATAAATTAAATTAAATTTAAAAAATTATTTTTTAAAAAGTGATGTAAATAAGGGACCAGTAGTTAGCGTAATGGCTATGTCGCTGGACTCCCACGTAGTGGACTGAGGTTCGAGTCCCGGACCCGGTGGCTTAAACTCACGCTGGGCACGTGTGCATGCGTGCCCAAGATCCTGGGAGGAGAATGGAGGAGAAGGGATTGCGGTGTGGCCATTCCCCCCAGGGGGTAATTTCTTGCTTTCTGTCTCTCTGTCTGTGTCTTTCTGGCGAGTGCATGCACCCTATAGCAAAAAATGAATAAATAAATAATTGAACCTATAGGGCCAGCAGGTTGCATGGTGGTTAAGGCACTGTACTCCCACAAGGCCAACCACAGTTCAAGTCCCCAGCCCAAGGAAAGTGAACACTTGCATTCACACCAAATTCTATACATGAAAATTTACATCAGCATCACACACAGTAGTGAAAAACTAGAAACAACCCAACTATCTTTTAACAGGAAAAGAGATAAACAAATGGGGACTGGCAGGTGGCGTAGTGGTTAAAACTGCTGGACTCCCACATGGCCAACCATGGTTCAAGTCTTGGGCCTGGTGGTTTCCTTTGTCACTTTCTCTCTCTCTGTCTCTCTCTGGTCAAATAGGATATGTTCCCAATAATGGAAAATATTAATAATAAATAAAGTTAAAAATAATAATAAATAAAGTTTAAATAAAATAATTCTTTTTTAAAAAAAGAGATAAACAAATGAGGTACAGCTAGACAAAAGATGTACACAGTTTAAAGGAATGAGCTACGGGGACACACAACATAAAAGACTCTCAAAAACATTATGCTAAGTGAAGGAAGCCAGTCTCGAAAGGTGAATGCTGAATAATTCCATTTACATGACATTCTAACAAATGATAGCAAAAAAGATCAGTGACTGCCGGGGGTTAGGATGGTTTAACTACAAAGAGGGAGCATGAGCGGTGACTTTTTTTGGGATGATAGGACTGTTTTGTATCCTCACTGAGGTGGTGTACCTGAATTTATGCATATCTTAAAATTCATGGAAGTGCATGGGGTGGGGTGGGGGGTGACCCTGTATCTAACTTCTTAAGATCTCAGCTATAGGGGTCGGCATATGGCATGGTGATTAAGGTGCTGGACTCCCAAATGGCTGACTACGAATCAAGTCCTAGATGGACCTGGTGGCTTGTTTTCTCATTTTCCTTTTCTCTCTCTCTCTCTCTGGTCAAATGAAAGGATAATAGTAATAAATGAAATTAAATAAGTAATTATTAAAAAAAATTCTCAGCTATAAGGCCACCCAATGGCACAGTGGTACTGCAACAAAAGATCTTGGTTTAGTTTCCCAAGGCCTCTCTGTGTACATATGGCACATGCATGCCAGTGTTCCAGGCTGGCTGAGACTGGGGGTGGGTCATAGTGTGAAGACACTTTTGGGGGTGCCTCTCTCTCTCTCTCTTTTTCAGAAGTAATAAATAAACTTTTAAAAATCTTAGCTATGGGGCCAGCAGATGGCATGGAGTTGCTGGATCCCACATTGCCGACTCCACAGTTTGGGTCCTGTTGAAAATCACACTGGGTACATGTGTGTGTGTGACCAAAATCTCAAGGAGAATGGAGGAGAAGGGATTGCTACATGGCCATCACTCCAGGAGGTGATTTCTTACTTCCTCTCTCTCTCTTTGTTTATCTTTCTCTCTGTGTGTCTCAGTCTCTCTCTGGAAAGCGCACATGCCCTATAGCAAAAACTAAATATATATATATATATATATATATATATATATATATATATATATATATATATGTATTAGTAATGATTTCTGTCATATTTATCCAAATTTCCAGGTGTTGGCAGCAGAGGTGGTGTTAGGTCGTCGTACTCTGCCTTCTTGCCAGAGCTGGGCAACTTCCTGGTACTTTGAACTCTGAATCTCCAGGGCCTTCGTCCTCCCTCCAGTCCAGCCACTCACATCTATGGCCACATCTTGGGTCTTTCCACCACCAGGAAGGGCCCAACCTCTGAAATATGTCATAACTCAGACAAACCATTCTCTAAGCCAGTGGTTCTTCAGTGAGGGTGATATTGTTCCCCCACCCCCCAGAGTACACTTGGCAATGTCTAGAGAAATTTCTGGTTGTCACAGATGGGCAGAGTGTAACCAGCATCTAGGGAGTAGAGGCCAGGGGTGCTGCTAAAGTTTCTAAGACATACAGGATAGTCCTCATGACAGAGAATTGCTTGCCTCCCTATGTCAAGAAAACCAAGACTGAGAAATCCTGCTCCAGCCAGTCCTTCACCCTTCCAGCTTCTTCACCCTTTAAAGCCTAATCCAAACTACCCTCCTCTGGTGTTTAATTCTCTTTCTATCCAGCTCACAGTCCAGGGTTCATCACTTTAACCACTCCTTGACTTAGACAAAAAAGAAATATAAGATAAATCAGAATAAGTAGGGCAGCAGGTGAGCAATTTATCAGAACTGTTCAAGGGTAAAATAATGACAACTTCAATGAATTTAATGTCTGTTGAAGGCTTATATAGACTCTCCCTAAATTTCACAGTCGCCCTTTGAGGAAGCTACCATGCCTTTTCTAGAATGTCATAGTTGGAATTATACAATATGTTGTCTTTTTGGATTGGCTTTTTCACTTAACAATATGCATTTAAATTTCCTTCATGTCTTTGTGGCTTGGTAGTTCCTTTCTCTTTACCGCTGTAGGACATTCCATTGTATGCATGTATCAGAGTTTCTTTATCCTTTCATCTTTTGCAGGACATCTTGTTTGCTTCTAGTTTGGGGTGATAATGGATAGTTGCTATAAATATTAACATGCAGGTTTTTTTGTGGATGTAAATTTTCAACTCCATTGGATAAGTACCAAGGAAAGCATTTGCTAGATTGCATGTTAAGACTATGTTAAGAGGCTGGTGAGTGGCATGGTAGTTAGGGTGCTGGACTCACATGACCAAGCACAGTTCAAGTCCTGGACCTGGTGACTTACTTTTCATTTTCCCTCTCTGTCTCTGGTGAGTACAAGTGCCCTATAGCAAATTAAAAATAATAATAATAAGGCCAGTAGGTGGCACGGTGGTTAAGGGCATTGGACTCCAACATGGCCAACCATGGTTTGAGGCCCAGATCTGGTGGCTTGCTTTCTCACTTTCCCTCTCTCTCTCTCTCTCACTCTGTCCCTCTCTGGTCAAATTAAAAAAATAAATAAGGTTGGGACAGCAGTTAGCGTAGTGGCTATGTCGCTGGACTCCCATGTAGTCAACCGTGGTTCACGTCCCAGACCCGGTGGCTTAAAATTCTCACGCCAGGCGCATGTGTGCGTGTGTGCCCAAGATCCCGAGAGGAGAATGGAGGAGAAGGGATTGCGGCGTGGCCATCCCCCCTGGGGGGTGATTTCTCGCTTTCTATCTCTCTGTCTGTCTAGCAAGCGCACGCGCCCTATAGCAAAAACCTCTCCAAAAATAAATAAATAAATAAATAAATAAAGTTAAATAAAATAATTCTTTAAAAAAATAATTTTTTTTGGAGAGGTTTTGCTATAGAAAGCAAGAAATCACCCCCCAGGGGGAATGGTCATGCCACAATCCCTTCTCCTCCATTCTCCTCTCGGGATCTTGGGCACGCACGCACACACGCCCGGTGTGAGTTTTAAGCCACCAGGTCTGGGACTTGAACCGCGGTCGACTACGTGGGAGTCCAGCGACATAGCCATTACGCTAACTGCTGGTTCCCCCCCCAAAAAAATAAATAATTATTTTTTTAAAAAGACTATATGTTGCCTTTTGGCCGGAACCGCCATCTTCCAGTAATTCACCAAAATGACGAACACAAAGGGAAAGAGGAGAGGCACCCGATATATGTTCTCTAGGTCTTTTAGAAAACATGGAGTTGTTCCTTTGGCGGCATATATGCGAATCTACAAGAAAGGAGATATTATAGACATTAAGGGAATGGGTACTATTCAAAAAGGAATGCCCCACAAATGTTACCATGGCAAAACTGGAAGAGTCTACAATGTCACCCAGCATGCTGTTGGCATTGTTGTGAACAAACAAGTTAAGGGCAAGATTCTTGCCAAGAGAATCAATGTGCGTATTGAGCATATTAAACATTCTAAGAGCGGAGATAGCTTCCTAAAACGTGTGAAGGAAAATGACCAGAAAAAGAAAGAAGCCAAAGAGAAACATACCTGGGTTCAACTAAAGCGCGAGCCTGCTCCACCCAGAGAAGCACACTTTGTGAGAACCAATGGAAAGGAGCCTGAGCTACTGGAACCTATTTCCTATGAATTCATGGCATGATGGGTGTTAAAAATAAACTAATCTGTGGTCTATAAAAAAAAAAAAAAAAAAAAAAAAAAAGACTATATGTTTAGCTTTGTTAAAAAACCAGAGGCAAAAAAAAAAAAACAAACAAAAAAAAAAAAACAGAGGCCAGCAGATGGCATGGTGGTTCAAGGCACTGAACTCGCGCATGGATGACCGTGGTTCAAACTCATTTCCTTCCCCCTCTTCTTTCTCTCTCTCTCTGTCTGTGTCTCTCTGGTCAAATTAAAAACAATAATAATAATACATAAAGTTAAAATAAAAATAATTTTAAAAAACATACACTGGGGCCAGCAAGTGACCTGGTGGTTAAGGCACTGGCCACTCCCACATGGCCAACCGTGGTTTGAGTCCGAGACCTGGCAGCTTGCTTTCTCACTTTCTCTCTCTCTCTTCCTCTTTGATCAAATATATAAATAAATAAGTAAATAAATAAGAAGTTAAATAAAATAATTCTTTTTAAAAAAATCTACCAGGACCAGCAGATGGTGTAATGGTTTTGTCGCTATACTCCTTTATAGTCAACTGCAGATCAAGTCCCAGACCCAGCAGCTTAAATTCATGCTGGTGCGGGTATGTGCATGACCAAAATCCTGAGGGGAGAATGGAGGAGAAGGGTATGGCTATCCTCCCTGGGGGTGTGATTTCTCACTTTCAGTCTCTCTGTCTTTCTCTGTCTCTCCAGCAAGTGCACACGCTCTACAGCAAAAATGTCTCTAAAAACATAATATATTGAGGGCCAGCAGGTGGCGTGGTGGGTAAGGTGCTGGACATTCCCACATGGCCGACCATGGTTCAAGTCCCAGACCTGGTGGCTTGCTTTCTCACTTTCTCTCTGTCTCTCTCTGGTCAAATTAAAATAAATGAATACATAAAATTAAATAACTCTTTTTAAAAAATCATCTATCAAAGAGGCTGTACCGTTTTGCATTTTTTACCAGCAATGGATAAAAGCTTTTATTATTCCACATCCTCACTAGTACTGGTATTGTAGCCCCATTCTAATACTTATATAGTGGTATCTCATTGTAGTTTTAATTCGCAACTCACAAATGATACATGAAGTTGAACATTTTTCGTATGCTTATTTTCCATCTTCTTTTGGTGATGTTGCTGCTCAGATCTTTTGCCCACCTTTTAAAATTTTAAGTTTTCTTTCAATTCACAAATATGGTATGTCTCTCAATTGAATTAGATATTCTTTAATTTTTCTCAGATATGTTTTGTGATTTTTAGTACACAGGTCATGCATAGCTTCTGTTAAATCTTTTGGGTTTGACATAAAGGTTATGCCAGCCTTGTCGAATGAGCTGGAAAGTATTCCTTCAGTTCTACCTTTTGAAAAGATTTGTTTAAGACTCATTATTTCTTGGGACCAGCAGTTAGCGTAATGGCTATGTCGCTGGACTCCCACGTAGTCAACCGCGGTTCGAGTCCCGGACCCGGTGGCTTAAAACTCACGCCGGGCACGTGTGCGTGCGTGCCCAAGATCCCGAGAGGAGAATGGAGGAGAAGGGACTGCGGCGTGGCCATCCCCCCTGGGGGGTGATTTCTCGCTTTCTGTCTCTCTGTCTCTCTCTGTCTGTCTGGAGAGCGCACGCACCCTATAGCAAAACCCTCTTAAAAAAAAAAAAAGACTCATTATTTCTTCCTCAAATATATACTAAAATTTCTCAGTGAAGCTATATGGGCCTGGAATGTATGTATGTGTATGTGTGAAGACTTTTCATAATGAATTAAATCTACTTTGTACTATTAATATTTTTATTTTTTCCTCAATCACTTATGATAGTCTTAGTTTTTCAAGATATATGTCCACTTATCTAGTGTGTCAAATTTATTAGAATTAAGGTGTTCATAATATTTTCTGTGTATATGACTTGTGTTCCAAGTATATAAAGAATGCTTATTTTTTAAATTTAACTTTATTTATTTATTTATTTTAATTTGATCAGAGACAGAGTGAGAAAGAGAGAGAGAGGGAAAGTGAGAAAGCAAACCGCCAGGTCCAGGAATCAAACTGTGTTCAGCCATGTGGCAGTCCCGTGCCCTTATCCACCATGCCACCTGCTGGCCTCCTATAAAGAATGTTTATAGAAACCAGCAGATGGTGTAATGGTTACATCACTAGACTCCACATAGTTGACCTAATGGCTTGCAAATCACACAGGACACATGTACATGTGTGCCTAAAATCCCAAGAGGAAAATGGAGAAGGACTGTGGTGTGGCCATCCCCCAGTCATCCTGGGGGGTGGCTTCTCACTTTCACTCTCTGTCTCTCTCTGTTGAATGCACATGCCCTACAGAAAAAACTAAAATAAAAAAAAAATTTTTTTTGGAGAGGTTTTTGCTATAGGGCACGTGCACTCGCCAGACAGAGAGGGACAGAGAGACAGAAAGCGAGAAATCACCCCCCAAGGGGGATGGCCACGCTGTGATCCCTTCTCCTCCATTCTCCTCTCGGGATCTTGGGCACGCATGCACACGCGCCCAGCGTGAGTTTTAAGCCACCGGGTCCGGGACATGAACCGCGGTTGACTACATGGGAGTCCAACAACATAGCCATTACGCCAACTGCTGGTCCCTAAAATAAAATTTTTTAAAAGACTAAGAGTGCCAAATACTGGTGAGGAAGTGTAGCAAATAGAATTCTTACACATTGCTGGTAGGAATAGAAATGATGCGGTCACTTTGAAAAAATTTGACAGTTTCCAATAACTAAATATACACTTATCCCTTTGACCTAACCATTAAGCTATTCCTAGATAAATGTGCAAGAGAAGTGAAAATATTTGTCTACAAAAAGACTCACACACATATTAATTATAACCAAAAACTGGAAGCAACCCAAAGGTCCATCACGGGAGAATAGGTAAACAAATTGGGCTATTTATCCATTGTATCCATACAAGAAATACTTGTCAACAAGAAAAATGAATGGATTCCTGATACATACAGCAATCTGAAATAATCACTTAAATATTATACTCTAGTTACATGAAGTTCTGAACTGGAAAAACTAATCTAAGGAGAAAAAGATCAGAACTGTGGTTCTAGGGGAAGAGAGTAGGCAGATATATGAGACTCATAGTACCAGTCTGGGGGACCAGCAGGTGGTAAGATGGGTAAAACATTAGACTCCCACATGGCCGACTGTGGTTCAAGTCCCAGGCCTGATGATTTGCTTTTTTACTCTTTGTGTCTCTCTCTGGCCAAATTGAAGAATAATAATAAATAAATAAAAACTAAATAAATCTTTAAAAAAATAAATAAGAAGAAATAAAATGAAATAAATAATTATTTAAAAAATAAAGTACCAGTCTGGTAGTGATGGAAATATTCTATGTCCTGATAGGGTGTGAGTTACATGGGTATACCCATTTGTCAACATTGAATCATACAGTTAAGATTTTTAAATCTCAACATATGTAAATTTTGACTTTAAAAAATATATGGCCATGGAGTAGCACAATGGTAACTGGACCCATGCAGAAAAGGTCCTGAGTTCATATTCCAGAACATTCCTAAGCATGCTAAGCACACGTACATGTGCACAATCCATGCAGCTTAGACTGGGCTACCTACGGGAAGTGGGTAGATTGTGGCGTGAAGACCCTGTTAGGGGTGCCTCTTTCTCTCTCCCAGAAAAAATAAACTTAAAAGAAAGAAAGAAAAAAAAAAAGAACTACAACCAAATATTTAGCCCGTTAGTAGGTTTGCTTTTCATGGTGGAATAGAATAGTAATTTTTTTTTTGAGAGGTTTTTGCTATAGGGCATGTGCGTTTGCCAGAAAGAGAGAGAGAGACAGAGAGACAGAAAGCAAGAAATCACGGTTGACTACATGGGAGTCCAGCGACATAGCCATTACACTAACTGCTGGTCCCGGAATAGGATAGTAATTTTGAAGCTACTTTCTGCATATGCTAAACTTGAGTAAATGAGGGCATATATTGAGGTTAATGGGAGTAAGATCTCTCACTCAGAGGAGGAAGTTATAAATGTGGAAAGAGAGAGACGTTCATATAAATGCATGGGTTTCAATTGATATTTATATAGAGAAATCATATGGATTTATATGTGATGAATATATGTGTATATGTGTATTACATCTATTTTCTAGTCTGTCTGCTAAGATAGCCCCAAATCAGTGATCACCAATGACACTGAACACACCCAGCACCAAGCTCTTGTTTTCTAAATCCATTCTCCCCCAAAAGGAATCAAGGCTTCTTAGAGATATGGTTAATTCCAGGGGTAGGCAAGGAAAAGTACAAGTGGATCCTGGGATTTCTTGTGGCTTCAGAAAGTAAGGAAGCATTTTAAGAATCATAAAAACATGTCCAAAGGGACAGAAGCCAGCTTAAAAGAGATTCAGTTAGACAATGTTAGGGCAATCTGAGCATCACAATAAGTAATGGTGATAATAGACTATAACCCTGTGAATAAATTAGGAACCCTGGCTCCATACTGACATAAATAAATTAATAGATAAATAATAAATAAATGAGGGACCAGCAGTTGGCATAATGGCTATGTTGCTGGACTCCCATGTAGTCAACCACGGTTTGAATCCCAGACTTGGTGGCTTAAACTCACACCGGGCGCGTGTGTGTGCGTGCCCAAGATCCCGAGAGGAGAATAGAGGAGAAGGAATTGCATCGTGGCCATCTCCCCTGGGGGCTGATTTCTCACTTTCTGTCTCTCCGGCTGTCTCTGTCTTTCTGACAAGCACACGTGCCCTATAGCAAAAACCTCTAAAAAATAAATCAATCAATAAATGAGAATGTAGTATGAACTCAAAATTAATAGTGGTGGTAATGGATTGTGATTCACTGAATAAAACAAGATTTTTTTAAAAGAATTATTTTATTTAACTTTATTTATTTATTTATTTATTTATTTATTTATTTATTTATTTATTTTAATTTGGCCAGAGAAGGACAGGGGGAGAAAAAGGGAGTGAAAAAGCAAGCTGACAGATCCGGAATTTGAACCGCAGTTGGCCATGTGGGAGTCCATCGCCCTTAACCCCCACACCACCTGCTGGTCCCAAAACAAGACTCTTTGAGTCTTTGTATACTAATATAAAATTGTTTGAGATAAATAAATGGAAAAAAAGAGACAGCATTTTCTTACAGCAAAATGCAAACTAATAAATACAGAAGGAATGATAAAGTTAGATAAATCATCAGTAGAGGGCCAGCAAGTGATATGGTGGTTAAGGTACTGGATCCTATATGGTCAGCTTTGAAGTCTGAGTTCCCAGACCTGGTGACTTGAGAAACACCTTTCCGCATCATATGCGTACATGCCCAAAATACTGACAGGAGGGAGAAACAGAGGAGAAGGGATTGTGGCATGATCATTCTCACGCGGTGGGCTTTCTTCTTTTCTCTTTTTCTTTTTTTATTTTTAATATGCTATAGGAGAGGCTGGCAGGTGGCATGGTAGTTAAGGTTGCTGGATTCTCGCATGGCCAACCACAGTTCAAGTCCCAGACTTCTCTTTCTCTCTCTCTCTCTCTCTCTCTCTCTCTCTCTCTCTCTGTCCTTCTCTGGTCAAATTTAAATAAATAAATAAATAAAGTTAAATAAAATAATTCTTTAAAAAAATATGCTAGAGGGTCATGCACTCACTGGAGAAGGGCAGAGAGAGAAAGAACGAGAGAAAACACCCTCCCCATGGGAGATGGTCACCCGGCAATCCCTTCTCCCTCATTTCTCCCTCCTGTCAGGATCATTTTGGAGGATTTTGGGTGCATGCACATGTGCCTGGCGTGTTTAACAAGCTACTAGGTCTAGAATTCTAAGTGTGCACTTGGTCATGTGAGATCCAGCTGTCTTAGCCGTAGAAGTATTTCTGTCTACCTTCTGTCTCTGCCCCCTGGTGAATGCATGTGCCCTCTGGAAAAGCTAGACAAGAAAAAGAAAAATAATCATTGATGCTAAAACTAAAAGTTTGATGAAAAACAAAATATGTACATAGTCTCAAAGTATTTTCCCACAAATTACCTTCTACTTACAAAGGGGGACTTTATAGAGGTCAAACCTGGTGTGCAGTACTTTAACCAAGTCATCAGCCTTACCACTTCCAATACTGGGACAAACAGCACAGCAAAGAGCACAGCACTTGTGGCTATTCTTCCCCAGATTTTAATTTAATCACAAGGACATATCAGATAGCCTCAATTGAAAGACACTTTACAAAACAAGATCATACACACAACAACCAAGAAAGACTGAGGAAGTGAAAGACATACAACTAAATGCAATGTGTGATCTTGGACTGGCTGCTTGGTTGGGGGAAAACAGCTATCAAATAACAATATTATGGGACCACCAGATGGTGTAATGGTTACGTTGCTGGGCTTCCACATGGCCAACCGTGGTTTGAATCCTGGACCCAGAGGCTTGAAACTCATGTGTGCCCTATGGGACCAGCAGTTAGCATAATGGCTATGTCACTGGACTCCCATGTAGTCAACCGCGGTTCGAGTCCCGGACTTGGTGGCTTAAACTCACGCCGGGCGCGTGTGCGTGCGTGCCCAAGATCCCGAGAGGAGAATGGAGGAGAAGGGATTGAGGCATGGCCAACCCCTCTGGGGGGGTGATTTCTCGCTTTCTGTCTCTCTGTCTCTCTCTGTCTGTCTGGTGAGCGCACACGCCCTATAGCAAAAACCTCTCCAAAAAAAAAAAAAAAGAAACTCATGTGTGCCCTAAATCCTGAGAGGAGAATGGAGAAGAGATTGCAGTGTTGCCATAACACTGGGGGGTGATTTCTCACTTCCTCTCTGTCTCTCTAGCAAGTATACATGCCCTATAGCAAATATTCTCTCTCAAAAACAAAACAAAACAGTATCATATCATTGGTAAGTTTCCTGCTTTTGAGTGATTTTGTAAAAGAAGGACTGTTTTGGAAATACACACTGAAGTATTCAAGAATGCAGAGACATTTTCACATTATCTTAAATGATTCATAAACCGTGTGTTCAGGGCCTGTCCCATAGCCTAATGTGCTGAGGGAACCAGATCCCACATGGCTGACCTCAGTTTGAATCCCAGCCCTGGAGGTTTGAAAAACATTTTGAGTGTGTGTGCACATGCCCCCGTTTTGTTTGTTTGTTTGTTTGTTTAAGCGGGAGATTTTTGCTATAGGGTATATATGCACGCTGGAGAAACAAACAGAAAATGAGAAATCACACCCTAGAGGGGATGGCCACACCACAATCACTTCTCCTCCATTCTCATCTCAGGATTTTGGGCACCCACATACATTTTCCTGGCATGAGTTTTAAGCTGCTGGGTCCAGGACTGTGGTGGACTACATGAGAGTCCAGCGACATAATCATTATGCCATCTGCTGGTTCCTTATGCCCCAGATCTTAACAGGATAGAGAAACCGAGGAGAAAGGTTCCAGTATGACTATGCTACATTGGGAAATGACCTCTCCTATCTCTGTTTCTCTCTCTCTAGCAAGTGCACACATCCTCTGGTAATTAAAAGCAAAACAAAACAAAACAAAACAAAACAAAACAAAACAAAACAAAAAAGACTGTGTATTCAGGCTAAACTTAACCTGTGGTTAAGGTAGCTGGATCCCACATCATCAAATGTGTGGCTCAAGTCCTGGACCTGGAGGCTTGAAAAACAGGCCAGGCGCAAGTGTTTGTGTGCCCCAAATCCCAAAAGAAGGAAGATAAGAAGGAGAAAGGATCGTGGTATGATCATTCTTCATTAGATATGACAACTAAATGTCATCGCTCTCTCTGTCTCTCTCTCCCTTGACAAGTGCTCTTGACCTCCAGCAAATTTCTCTTTTTCTTCCTTTCTTTCTTCCTTTCTTTCTTCCTTTCTTCCCTCCTTCCTTCCTCCCTCCCTCCCACCCTCTTTCCTTCCTTCCTTCCTTCCTTCCTTCCTTCCTTCCTTCCTTCCTTCCTTCCTTCCTTCCTTCCCTCCTTCCTTCCTTCCTTTTTTTCTTTCTTCTCTTTTTCTTTTTTAAAGTTTTTGCTATAGGACACATGCACTCAGCAGGAAGAGACATAGAAAGAGGGAAAGTGAAAAATCACCATGGAGGGGGGATGGCCACATCACAATCCTATCTCCTCCGTTCTCCTCTTAGGATTTTGGGCACACAGGCACACTCCTGGTGTGTTTTCCAAGCTGCAGGGATTAGGATTTGATTTGCGTAGTTGGCTATATGGGATCTAGCCTTAACTTCCATACCACGAGCTGGCCCTAACCCTTTGGCAAATTTAAAACAAAATGAAACACACTGTGTATTAAAACTACACAATCAACCTTCATTATTTCTGATTCTATATTTGAACATTCACCTCTAGATAAACTTTGTTGTAACCCTAGAATCAATACTAGGGGCCCTCTCGTGGGCAGGCATTTGAAAACACACATAAACACAGAGTGGTGAAAAATGAGTTGCCAGAGCTCAGGCTCTTGGTTGTGGTGGAAGGAGGCAATGCTTGCTTGCAAAAGGCAATGTCTGCCTCTTGTTTTAGCTCTCCTTCTGTAAATAAGTATCCTTTTCATGGTCTACTAGGTACCACATTTTCCTTTTTTTTTTTTAGAGAGATTTTTGCTATAGCACACATGCACTTGCAGAGAGACAGAGGGACACAGAAAGAGACAGAGACAGAAAGTGAAAAACCACCCCCAAGAGGGGTGGCCATACCACAGTCTCTTCTCCATTCTCTCAGGATTTTAGGCATGCATGCACACACGCCCCGTGCAAGTTTTTTGTTTTTGTTTTTGTTTTTCAAGAAAAGCAGTTTTGGGAACCAGCAGTTAGCGTAATGGCTATGTTGCTGGACTCTCATGTAGTCGACCGCGGTTCGTGTCCCGGACCCGGTGGCTTAAAACTCACGCCGGGCGCGTGTGCGTGCGTGCCCAAGATCCCGAGAGGAGAATGGAGGAGAAGGGATTGCAGCGTGACCATCCCCCCTGGGGGGTGATTTCTCGCTTCCTATCTCTCTGTCTCTCTCTGTCTGTCTGGGGAGCGCACGCGCCCTATAGCAAAAACCTCTCCAAAAAAAAAAAAAAAAAAAAAAAAAGAAAGCAGTTTTAGCTTTAATAAATCAAAGAAATGCTAGGGAATTTTGCTTAAAACTTTAAGCCAGGAAACAGGTTAGGATTCTGTTCAAATAATAGGTACATGAACCTATCAACACCTCAAGACAGGACAAAAATCCCTCAAACCAGAAAACAAAGCCTAGAAGAAAATCAGCAATGTTTTAGTCAAAAGTCATAAAATGTTATTTCACCAGATCAGTCTTATGTACTTAATCTATCTTCTGTTGTGGTTCAATCTTCCCAATTAAATTCTGGGATGTAATATTCAACTCCAGATTTGTCCCTACAATTAAGTTGGCCATTTTCTTAGTTTTTGAACTCTTATTTCTGTGTCTGTATTTAATTTTCCTGGTATTACACTTCCTTGAGAACTTCTTGAAGATCTGGTCTGGTGCTGGTAAATTCTTTCAGGTCTTGTTTATCTGTCTTTTCTTCCCATATGAAGGATAATCTTGCCAGGTACAGTATTCTCGATTGAAATTGTTTTTCCCTTAACACTTTGAATATATTTTCCCATTCTTTTCTCACTTGCATTGTTTTGGATGAAAGGTCTGTTGTTAGCCTGATGGGATATCCTTTGCAGGTATCTTGCCGTTTTTCTCTTGCCAAACTTAGTATCTTGCCTTTGTCTGTGGTTTTGGTCAATCTGGCTATAATGTGTCTTGGAGAAGATCTTCTTGGGTTGATTCTATTTGGGGTCCTTTGTATTTCTTGGGACTGAATCTTTGAATGTCTCTCTAGGTTTGGAAAGTTTTCTTGCAGGATTTCATGGAATAGATGATCAATGCCTTTATGAGTTTCTTTGCCTTCTGGGATACCAATTATCCAGATGTTTGGTCGTTTGATGGTATCTAGTATTTCTCATATATTATTCTAATTTTTCTGGGCATTTTTCTCAGTCTTTATGGTAGATTTTCCTAGGCCAGTGATTTTCTCTTCTACATCTGAGATTCGATTTTCTGTATGATCTAGTCTGTTTTTAATACTTTCTTTTTTTAAATTTATTTAATTTTATTTATTCACTCATTTATTTTTTTATTTTATTTTATTTTATTTTTTTTTGAGAGGTTTTCACTATAGGGTGCGTGCGCTCGCCAGACAGAGAGAGACATAGAGACAGAAAGCGAGAAATCACTCCCCAGGGGGGATGGTCACGCTGCAATCCCCTCTCCTCCATTCTCCTCTCGGGATCTTGGGCACGCACGCACACACGCCTGGCGTGAGTTTCAAGCCACTGGGTCCGGGACGCAAACCGCGGTCGACTACGTGGGAGTCCAGCGACATAGCCATTACGCTAACTGGTGGTTCCCTCACTCATTTATTTTAATTTGACCGGAGACACAGAGGAGGAAAGAGAGAGAGGGAAAGTGAGAAAGGAAGCCACGAGGTTCGGGACTCAAACCGTGGTAGCCCGTGTGGGAGTGTCCAGCGCCTTAACCACCATGTCACCTGCTGCTCCCCTGTTTTTAATACTTTCAAGGGAGATTTTTACTTCCTGTAATATAGCCTTCATCTCTAACAGGTCCATTTGATTCTTTTTTAAAATGTGTAATTCCTCTTTTAGATCTTGCAAGAATTTCCTCACCTCCTGGAACTCATCAGCTCCTTTCTCCTGTCTTTTTCACAGTTTATTGTCTCTTTTCTCTTCCAACTCTGTTAGCTTCGCCATTATGAATATTCTAAATTCTTTATCAGACATTTCCATGATTTCCATTGAACTGTCTGTGGATGAAGAGGAGTTATCCTTTTCCTTTTTGAGAAGAGGCATTTTCTTGCTTTCCCATATTTCTTGTGGCCCTGTGGTGATTCCTAGTGGCATGGTGGTTAAGGCACTGAACTCCCACATGGTCGACTACAGTTCAAGTCCTGGACCTGGTGGCTTACTTTCTCACACTCTCTCTCTCTCTCTCTGTGTGTGTGTGTGTGTGTGTGTACCTGTCTATCTCTTTGGTGTGACTGCTACACATGGCTACAAGAGAGGCCAAGGCAGGGAAGACGGTGGACTGGGAGGTAGGAGCCGAGAAGCCTGAAAAGTCGCAGTGAGCTGGAGCTGCTGGAGGACCTGAAGAAGAAACAGAAAAATCTGGTTTTTTTTTTTCCCGAAATGGAGGGGAAAGTTCCAGTCTCAATGCTGAGAACCAATCAGCTGAAAAGGAACAAAGCCTACAAAAAGCTCCAAGTTTGGATTTTCTATGGTTGGTCAGGCAAAGAAAGCATCAGTCATACCCATTAAACTTGGATCAAGTGAGCCTAAATTCCAGGAGCCAGCAGGTGGCATGGTGGTTAAGGCACTGGATTCCCACATGGCTGACCACAGTCTGAGTCCTCGACCTGGTGGCCTGCTTTCTCATTTTCCCTCTATCTCTTTGTCTTTCTCTAGTGAGCGCATGTGATGGAGGAGAAGGGACTGCGGAGTGGTCATCTCCCCGGGGGGTGATTTCTCACTTTCTGTCTCTCTGTCTGTCTCTGTCATTCTGGCGCGCGCATGTGCCCTATAGCAAAAAACTCTAAAAAAAAAAAAAAAAGATTCCATCTCTTGCTCTAAAAACCCTTTCAGTAGCCACGGGTCTTAATGAAGATGAAGATAGTGAACATGAGGAAATGCGTCCAGAAGCAAAGATGGGGATGTAGAATATTGGAAGGGATACACTAATATTTTTTAGAATTATTTTATTTACCTTTATTTATTTATCCATTCATTTATTTCAATTTGACCAGAGAGGAAGAGAGAGAAAATGAGAAAGCAAGCCACCAGGTCCAGGACTCGAACTGCAGTAGGAATCCAGTGCCTTTAACCACCACGCCATCTGCAGGCCCCATGGGATACACTAATATTAGTAGGCCAAACACCTTCAATAAAGAAAAGCATGAGTTTTCTGATAATCAGAAGCTATGTAATAAATAAAATCACATCTATCAAATGTATATGACCAAGACAATTGAATGGGTATTAAAATTGGGGTGTGGGGTGGGTGTAAAGTTAAAAGGAACAGTTTCTGGGAGCCAGCCAGTGAAGTAGTAGTTAAGGTGCTAAATCCCACATGGCCGACTCCGTGTTTTAAGTCCTGGACCTGGTGACTTGAAATACACTCTGGACTGGTGTCTGAGCATGCCCCAAATCCCAAGAGTGGAGGAGAAAGGATTGTGGTATGGCCGTCCCCCCACTGGGGTGATTTCTCACGCTCCCACTCTCCATCTCTCTCTCTGGTGAGCACACACGCCCTATACCAAAACCTAAAAATACTTAATTAATTAAAAAATAAATTTTGGTGTAAACTAAGTATTTGAAATAGTCACTTCATCTTAATGGGACTTATCTACCTTCATTAGTATTCAAAGAGCAATAATTTTCTATCAAAGGAAATCATTTTTATAATGCCAGAGGTCACATATGCTCACCAGAGGAAGACAGAGAGACCATTAAGAGAGAGAGAATGCACTCCTGCAAGGAGGTGTGGTTATGCCACAATCCTTTCTCCTTTATTTCTCCGTCCTGCCAGGATTTGGTGCATGCATGTACACGTAACCAGCCCTCCCAAAGTCAGTATTTTGAATAAGCCTTTATTGGTTTAGTTTATTAACTAATTCCCGTAAGCATTTCCACCAGAACTTGAGGCAGACCGTAAGGAGGCTGTTCCTTTTAAAATACAAACTACCACCAAAAATTTCCGTGTACATATATATTGCTTAAGTATCAGGCTATTTTTATTTTTTTAAAGGCATACACACCAAAAATATTAACATTGTCTGAAGATGGAAACAAGAAGATGTAACTTTATGTAAGCACTTAAATTACTAACTTGCCAAATCCAAGTTTAACTGAATTTGCTACAGGGTTTCTTATTAGTATAATTATATGGTTTATATATATATATAACAACACACTTAAAGTACTGAAAATAGAAGGAAAGAAAATGCATTTTCAATATATTTTATGGTCTCTCACCATATGTATTCGTTGTATTAATGTATTGTAGGGTGTTTGTTTTTGTATTTTTATATCGTATATGAACCTTTTTTAATATGAGTTATACACTTCTTTAAAAGCATGGTCTTGGACAAAAGAAAAATACAATGGGTAATGATCTCCTGAAAGCTCCTACTCCTCCTTTAATTTAATGTTAATTAAATCCTGAGGTAGCTTCAGTCTATTACATTGGTGGTAACTACTTCCTGAACTCTTTTAACAGGTAATAAATCCAGAGAAGCAGGCTATGTATATTCCCAACACTTAGTTCACTTCCATTTAAGCTTGGAAATACTTTACTCCAAGTAAAACAATGGAAATGTATATAAAACTATTAGTTCTTATGTGATTTTAAGGACAAAAGTTGGACTGCTTTTTCCTATTTCCAAAATTTCTTCCAGAGGGCCTGGGATGAGTCACCCCCACAAACATTAACAGATTTTTTTGGCCCATTTGATAACAGGATTTTTCCTACATCCCATCCCTAGTATAGTATCCTTGTGACAGGCGGGTCACATCCACAATCATTAAGACACCATTTTGACTCATTGATAACAGGACTCTTCCAACATCCTATCCTTGGGACAGTATCTTGTGATGGACACAAACCCCCTTATCTCTATTACAGTACACTCTTTGCTGATGCCTTCCAAAAACATAGAACTCCCTTTAGAATCACCAACCTAAAGATTGTAAAATCCATCTATAAGCTATAAATCCCTGCTTCCCTGCCTTTTGGGGCTAGACCAATGGGAAAACTCTTTTCATTGAATTCCAAACCTTGTCTGTCACTCAAAATTAAAGGAACCTCTGTACCTGATCACCCTGAGAAAGGCATGTATGCCTTTTTTCAGGGCCTAGATCACACACATTTGTGCTTAGAAATAAACCACATTAATTACTATTTCTGCAGAGTTGGTTTTTCTGTCAACACTTTAGTTATATCAAGATAAATGTATTTAACTTTATGCAGGCAAACTGTCCATTTTTGTCTATTTTATTGTTTGTTAAGATAACATCCCTCTCCTACATAGTCTTTTCTTGACCCAAATGAAATATTAACCTAAGATCAAACCAGGAGAGAAAAATGACTGAAATGAGTGTCTAAATATTAGTAAATTTGTCAAACTTAAATAAGTAAATATCCTTCTTTCCCTACTGCTTGTGCTCCTCTCTCTCTGTCTCATATACAGGGGGTGGTGGCGGTGGGGGAGAAGGAGAAGGTTGTTCTGTGCCTTACGAGTAAATACATGTGTTAGATGAGTTTCCTTCAAGCAGGAGTTATAGAGCTATTGGCCATGGGTTCAATGTTAATGCAACCACATTGTGTATTAAATAAGGTGTCTTTAAAGAGAAGCACACATAAAATATGGTTAGGTATTGACTGATTAATGAAAATGTGGTAGCAGACAGCTCACAGAACCTAAATTGTATTTCCCCTAAGATGAATGATTCAATGTTTGTAGCAGCTCTATAACTACCATGAATAAGGAGAGTGTAAATAATCGGTGAATTTGAGTAATGAATATATAGGAATTTCTTCTACTAGTCTTGTAATTTTTCTGTTAGTTTGGAATAATATAATACAAAAATAAAAGATTATTCCCAAAACTGAATCATATTACTCCTGGCTTTTTTGTTGTTGTTGTTAATTTATTTTTCTTTTCTTTTTCTTCTTTTTTAGTTTTTTTTTTCTTTTTCTTTTTCTTTTTTTTCCATTCAGCATGTGCACTCAGGGCATATGTGCCCAAAATCCCAAAAGGAGACTGGAGAAGAAAGGATTGTGGCATGGCCATTCCCCCTGGGAGGGTGATTTCTTACAACTGGCTTTTTGTACTTAGAATAAAACTCAGGGGGGACCAGCAGATGGTGCAATGGTTAGGTAGCTGGACTCCCATGTAGTTGACTGTAGTTTGAGTCCCAGACCCAGAAGCTTCAAACTCATGCTGGTTGCACATGTGTGCATGCCCAAAATCTGAAAGGAGGACAGAGGAGGAGGGATTGTGGTATGGCCATCCCCTCCGGGGATCGATTTCTTATTTTCGGTCTATGTCTCCAGCAAGCACACATACCTTATAACAAAAAAACTCTAAAAAAAAAAAAAAAAAAAAGAGAGAGAAAAGAAAAAAAAAGAAAAGAAAAGAATAAAGCCAAAGGTCTTTGGCAAAATGAGAGAGTCCTGAAGGGACCAGCAGTTAGCGTGATGGCTATGTCGCTGGACTCCCACGTAGTCAACCGGGGTTCGAGTCCCGGACCCGGCAGCTTAAACTCACGCCAGGCGCGTGTGCGTGCGTGCCCAAGATCCCGAGAGGAGAATGGAGGAGAAGGGATTGTGGTGTGGCCGTCCCCTCTGGGGGGTGATTTCTCGCTTTCTGTCTCTCTGTCTCTCTCTGTCTTTCTGGCGAGTGCACGTGCCCTATAGCAAAAACCTATCCAAAAAAAAAAAAAAAAAAACAATAGAGAGTCCTGTGATTTCCAGCTTCTGTCCATGGTCTTCTTACTTTCCCTAGCACAAAACACCAAGCTCTTTTTTTTTTTTTTTTTTTTTTTTTTTTTGAGAGGTTTTTGCTATAGGGCGTGTGCGCTCACCAGACAGAGAGAGAAAGAAAGCAAGAAATCATCCCCCAGGGGGGAATGGCCATGCCGCAATCCCTTCTCCTCCATTCTCCTCTCGGGATCTTGGGCACACATGCACATGCGCCCGGCGTGAGTTTAAGCCACCGGGTCCGGGACTCAAACCACGGTTGACTACGTGGGAGTCCAGCGACATAGCCATTACGCTAACTGCTGGTCCCACATCAAGTTCTTTTTCATCTCTGAGCTTTTCCATTTTACTTGGTCTTCTTGGGGACACTTCTACCCAAGTTCTTTGCATGGCTGGGTCCTTGTTACCCTGTAGGTCTCAGCTTACATTGTTCACACCATCTAACATAGGCAAGCTTCAGTTCCATCAATCAGTAGGGTGGTTTATTTATTTGGTTAGTGTCCATCACTCACCTGAGGACAGGGACTTTGTCTCTCTTGTCCACATCTTCTCTTCTCTTTTTTCTTTCTTTCTTTCTTTCTTTCTTTCTTTCTTTCTTTCTTTCTTTCTTTCTTTCTTTCCACATCATCTTGACTGAAATTGAAAATGAGAATCTCCTTTGGAGAAAGACTGGCTAAATTTGGCTCAGGTGACCACCCTAGCCATGGAAGAAGAGTCATGCCAGAAATAACTGGTGGGAGGCTGAGGCCATGGTTTGTAGAGATGGAGGGGTCATGAATTAGGAAAACCCCACAAAAGGTGCCTGGTCCAACCCACTGTGCTTTCAGCCATCTCCCTGCAAAATCATATGGTTCTGCCCAGGTCAACCCTTCTTGCGACCCCACAGTGGTATAGACAGTTCCACATAAATTCACAACCCCCTGGGTCCACTGACATTTTGGGGATAGCTTCTCCATTTTCTTAAGCTGCTCTTTCCTTCCCTAAGGGACTTTTCTCACCTTCCTCAAGTGGCTCATCTCCTCCTCTCCCCCACCCTTAATTCAAAACCTCACCTCCTCGTCACAGAGAAACCAGATGCTGTAAGAAAGCAACTTCCTCACCCACTTGCCACCAGATGTCACAAGTGTCTGTATTTGTCCCATGAACAATGCCTTCACTACTTTCTGAGATCAGCTCTCCCTCCATCCTCCAATATGTTCCTCAGACTTTCTCAAGAACCATGTTCCTTCTATAGCATTCTCTCTCTTCTTTGTTTTCAACCTCTTCTTTTCCACTGGGCCTGTCTTAGTTTGAATTCCCTCAAAAGCAAACTCTGAAATAAGGATTTAGAAGCAAAAGGATATCTCAGAAAGAATAAGTGAGGAAGTAGGCAGGTGCTATGGTTTGGATAATGGTTTTTCCCCTAAAGGTTCATGTTCTAGAATTTGGTCCCCAATGTAATGGCACTGGGAAATAATGAGACCTTTAAGAGGTGATGGCTAGTAGGCAGTGTTTGGATCATGGAGGCATTGACCTCATGAATGGATTAGTGTTGTCTCCCAGGAGAGAGAGTTCATGATCTCATGAAAAGGGTTAGTTCCTGCAAGAGCAGGTTGTTATAAAAGGAGAATGGCTACTGCCCCCATCTGTATATGCATGCACCTGCTGACGTTTCAGCTTTTCTCCTCTGTGTTTCTTTATTCTTAATTTACTTAATTTATTATTATTTTTGATTTGCTATGCAGAACATGTGCTCACCACAGAGAGGAAAGAGAGAGAGAGAAAGCAAGAACCCCTCCCCCCCAGAAGGATGCCACAATCTCTTCTCCATTCTTTTGGCATTTTGGACATCCCAGTGTATTTTTCAAGCCACTGGGTCCAGGATCCAAATCATGCAGTCTGCCATATGGGATCCAGCCACCTTAACCACCACACCAGCAACTGGCATGCATGTAAGTATGTGTATATGTATGTGTCTGTGTGTGTGTGTGTGTGTGTGTGTGTGTGTGTATTTAATTTTAAAATTTGCTATAGGGCACATATGCTCACCAGAGAGAGAAAGAGAAAAAGTGAGACAGATCCCAATGCCAAAAGCCCTTCTATTCAATTCAGATTTTGGATACACATGCACAAGGGATTTTTTGTTTTTGGGGTTTTTTTTAAACTTAAAAAATTTACTTGTTAAAGGCAAATCTTATAAGTTATTTTAAAACATCCATTTTAACATCTTCCCAAAAAGCTGAATTTATTATTTTACATTGATAAGTAAGTTAAAATAAAGAGCATAATCCAGTTATCTCATGGATGGGAAGGTGACTTATTTATTCCCCTTCATTTCCAAACCTCATCAAGCAGTCACTACATTTATAAGGTAAGTCCGCTGAGTGCTTGAAATCTAGATGAATTTTAAGATCGTCAGTTCGTCCTGTTGAATATTCCCAACATTGACATAAATAAATCCCTTCAAATAAATGTGAATTTAAATGCTTGCAATATTCTAGCATACTTGAAAAGCCTTTCCCATAGTCAATCACAAGCATGAAGAAAGATTTTTAGTATGTTCAGTAGCAATATGCCTATTAGCATTTATATGAAGTCTACTCCAAAAACCACATACTTGACATACGAAGAAGTTTTTACATTTGTCCAAGGTAATTTTGCTTAAGAGGCTATACTGTCTGTGTTGTTCATTGTTACAGTTATCACTTAACTCTTCATTTATATGCATGCTCGTTTATCACGTGGCTATGCAAGTCTTTGGGATCATTAGTTTCGTGTTCACAGAATTGACGCACGCACAAGGTTTTTCAAGCCACCCAGTCCAGGACTTGTACCACACGGTCGACCATGTAAGATCCAGCCACTTCAACCACCACACCATCTGCTGGCTCTTCGCCATGTTGTGATGCACCAGAGGCTGGACAGGTGCCAGTCTCATGCCATTGGACTTTCCTGTCACCAAAATAGTGAGCTAAATAAATCTCTATTTTTCCAAATCACACAGTCTCGGTATTCTAGTTTACCAACACAGTTAAACAGTGAAGGAGGAGAAAGCTCCGGAAAGAGTGCTTTATTGAGTGGATCACCACTGGGGGAGGAAATGGGCTCCATCCAGCTGGTGACCACTTGAGGAACATGAGATGAGGCTGAACGCCTATCCACCGACTCCTCTCCATTAGGTGGAAGGTTACCTGGGGCATTAACTCCTGAGCCTGGTCATGCCTGCTCTCCAGCGATACCAGAGAAAGCTGCCCAGAAGGAAAAGAAAGACTCTTGCTAGAGAGGGAGATGGGTCAGTGTGCTGGAAACTACTGCAGCAGGCAGTGAACTCGAGTCGGCTGAGGACAGCATGCCCACCCACTAATGCAGACATGCACTAGTCTCTCCCATGCTGAAAACAAAACAAAACAAAACAAAAAAATTTTCCGCTGGGCCCCATGAACCCTGCCAGCTCTTGCTCTCAGTCTCCTACTCTTTTTTTTTTTTTTTGGGGGGGGGAGAGGTTTTTGCTATAGGGCATGTGCACTCACCAGAAAGACAGAGAGAGACAGAGAGACAAAAAGCGAGAAATCACCCCTCAGGGGAGATGGCCACACCACAATCTCTTCTCCTCCATTCTCCTCTTGGGATCTTGGGCACGCACGCACACGTGCCCGGCGTGAGTTTAAGCCACTGGGTCTGGGACTTGAACTGCGGTCGACTACATAGGAGTTCAGCAACATAGCCATTACGCTAACTGCTGGTCCCATCAGTCTCCTACTCTTCTAATCTAAACTTTATCAAGGAATTGCCTCACTGACTCCAGCCTTTTAATCCACTGCAATCACGCATCCACCTCCCCTACTCTATTGAAACTGTACTTGTCAAGGTCAGGCCCTTGACATGATCATAGTTATGATGTCCAGCTTATCTAGCTTTACTCACTGTTACACTTCTTTCAGTATTTGGCCACATCCTCCTTGTAACTGTCTCTTCTAGATGAGGCCACATCTCGGGTTTTCTCTTACTTCTTTGAAAGTTTCCTACTGTTCCCCATGGTATACTTGTTTTTCTCAATTCTTCAATTAAATCTGGAGGTTCCTAAACCATTGGGTCCTAAACCTTCTTCTCTGTCTACACTCTCCTACTGAGCCATCTCTTCTATTGCTAAGGATATTCGTTGGTCATCCACTTTGTGTAGAGAGAATTGGCCCTAAATTACAATACACAGAGACTCACGGACAGTGGTGAGTGGTTTAAGTGACTAATCAGTGGCTGGGAGGAGGTCTAGAGAACCGATGAAGGGGTACAGGCAAGTGAATGGACATACAGGGGGACTTCAAAAAGTTTGTGGAAAGCTCATATTATGAAAAAAGTATATATGGATTTCTTTTCCCACTATACATGATGGCAGGCGATAAAGCTGCAAAGCAGGATACTAAGGAGAAGAAACCTGAAGCCAAGAAGGCTGATGCCAGTGGCAAGGTTAAAAAGGGTGACCCCAAGGCTAAAAAGCCCAAGAAGGGGAAGCCCCATTGCAGCCGAAACCCCGTCCTAGTCCGGGGCATCGGCAGATACTCCCGGTTTGCCATGTATTCCAGGGAGGCCATGTACAAGAGGAAATACTTGGCCACTAAATCCAGGATCGAAAAGAAAAAGAAGGAGAAGGTTCTTGCGACTGTCATAAAACCGGTTGGTGGAGACAAGAATGGTGGTACCCGGGTGGTTAAACTGCGCAAAATGCCTAGGTATTATCCTACTGAAGATGTGCCTCGAAAGCTGTTGAGCCACGGCAAAAAGCCCTTCAGTCAGCATGTGAGAAAGCTGCGAGCTAGCATCACTCCTGGGACCATTCTGATCATCCTCACTGGACACCACAGAGGCAAGAGAGTGGTTTTCCTGAAGCAGCTGAGCAGTGGCTTGCTACTTGTAACTGGACCGCTGGTTCTCAATCGAGTTCCACTGCATAGAACACACCAGAAATTTGTCATTGCCACCTCCACGAAAATTGATATTAGCAAAGTAAAAATCCCAAAGCACCTTACCGATGCTTACTTCAAGAAAAAGAAACTGCGGAAGCCCAGACACCAGGAAGGTGAGATCTTCAACACAGAGAAGGAGAAACACGAGATTTCAGAGCAGCGCAAGATTGATCAGAAAGCTGTGGATTCGCAAATTTTATCAAAAATCAAAGCTGTTCCTCAGCTCCAGGGCTACCTGCGATCCGTGTTTGCCCTTACAAATGGAGTTTATCCTCACAAATTGGTGTTCTAAATTTTTTTTGCCAAGAACCTAATTAAATAACTGATCATAAAAAATAAATAAAAAACTATATATGGATTTCAAAAGTGTGTACACCAAAATCAATTCTTTTTTTTTTTTTTTTTTTTTTTTTTAGAGAGAGATTTTTGCTATAGGGCACATGCACTCCCTGGGGAGACAAAAACAGAGAGACAGAAAGCGAGAAATCACCTCCTCTGGGGGATAGCTACACCACAATCCCTTCTCAGCCAGTCTCCTCTCAGGATCATGCACATGTACCCAGAGTGAGTTTTTTATTTTATTTATTGAGTTTATTCTTTTTTATTTTTAATTATTTATTTAACTTTATTTATTATTATTTTCCAGTTTGATCAGACAGAAAGAGAGAGAGAGATAGTGAAAGTGAGAAAGGAAGACACCAGGTTCAGGACTTGAACTGCTATCGGCCATGTGGGAGTCCAGCACCTTTAACTACCACGCCGTCTGCCGGCCCCTACTCTTTTTTTATTTTTTATTTTTATTTATTTTTTATTTATTTATTTTTACATTTTTCCACAAACATTTACTTTACATAGCAAAAAATTTTAGCTCATACTCCATAATTCTTGACAGTTTACAAACAACTTTCAAGATCTCAAAATACTGAATTTTAAAGATAATGTTCAAAATATGTCTTATAATTTTGTATAATTTTAAAACTCTATAACAACAGAAGCAGAATGGTTTCAAAAATATATATATACAAATATATATATGTATATATATATATACACATTTAGATATATATATCTGTATATATATATGCACATTTAGAGTGCAGACACTCGGTATATATTAAGTGGGGACATACAATGTCTCTCCTTCATAGCATGGCTTGCTTCACTCAACAGTAAGTCTTCCATATTCATCCACTTCCTTTCAAAAGTCAGGGATTTGTTGTTTTTTATGGATGAATAGTATTCCATTGAGTATATGTGCCACAATTTTTCTAACCATTCATCAGTTCGTGGGCATTTAGGTTGTTTCCATGACTTAGCAATCGTGAAAAGTGCCGCAATAAACATCGATGTGCAAGCACTTTTTCGATTAAGTATTCTTCTGTCCTTCGGGTAGATACCAAGGAGTGGGATTGCTGGATCATATGGTAGTTCTATTTGTAGATTTTGGAGGAATCTCCAAATTGTTCTCTACAGTGGTTGTACCAATTTACATCCCACCAGCAGTGTAAGAGAGTTCCCTTTTCACCACACCCCCTCCAGCACTTATCATCTTTTTTTATTTTTTAAGAATTATTTTATTTAGGGACCAGCAGTTAGCATAATGGTTATGTCGCTGAACTCCCATGTAGTTGACCATGGTTCGAGTCCCAGATCTAGTGGCTTAAACTCACGCCAGCGCATGTGCGTGCGTGCCCAAGATCCTGAGAGGAGAATGGAGGAGAAGGAATTGCAGTGTGGCCCTCCCCCCTCAGGGGCGATTTCTTGCTTTCTATCTCTCTGTCTCTTTCTGTCTTTCTGGCGAGCGCACGCACCCTAATAGCAAAAACTTCTCAAAAAAAAAAAAAAAAAAAAAAAAAAAGAATGATTTTATTTAACTTTATTTATTTATTTAAATTTCACCAGAGAGGGACAGAACGAGAGACAGAGAGAGAAAACAAGAAAGCAAGCCATCAGGTCTGGAACGCAAACCATGGTTGGCCATGTGGAAGTCTGGCACCCTTAATCATTACACCACCTGCCATCTCCAGAGTGAGTTATAAGCCTCCAGGTCTGGGACTCGAACCGCAGTTGACTATGTGGAAGTCCAGTGACGTAGCCATTATGCCATCTGCTGGTCCCAATAAACTCATACTTTAATTCCATTTTCCATCAATGTTTTGAAGTCCCTGCATATGGGAGCAGGTATGATGTAAAGGGACCTTTGTATTGCATGTTATACCCACCAGCAAGCACCCATGGAGAAGAAGCAATGAACAAATAGAGTTATGTTCTAGGCAATCGCCACCAGCCAGCTCCTGGCATCAGCCAGCTCCTGGCATCAGCCACCCCAGTACTGACACACTGGGCATAGAATGCAGGGGCCACGGTGGCATTTCTGGAGGCTATGTAGAGGCTCGACAGTATGGATACCCATCTACCAATGCTGATCTAGCTTTAGCCTCTGTCAAATGTCCAATCTGTAAGCAACTAAGCTCAAAACTGAATCACCAGAGCCAGTCAGTGGCATGGTAGTAGGGCAGCTGGACCCACGTAGGAAGATCTTGGGTTCACTTCCAAGTGACTCAGTTTTTATTTGTTTGTTTTTAAGGCCTTGTATGGGACCTCTCTGTACAACCTGGGTGTGCATGTGTCCCCATAATCTGAACTGATTGAGGTTGGAGGTGGATTGCAGCATCTTAACCACTATGCCACCTGCTGGCCTCCAAGCCTCTATTCTTTTAAAATTACCCAGACTTAGGTATTTTCTGTTATTAATGGTAAAAACAAACTAAAACACTGCCTAAGGCCTGGGTGGCCTGCTTTAATTTGGAAACTAACTTTTATCTTTCTTTTCTTTGCTGTGAATAACTCTCACTTCCAGGAAGGTTTAGCGATTAAACTTAGCTCTTCCTTTCCCATATCCCTTCTTGCTATATGTTTGTTCTCCTCCCCAAATATGTATGCTGACACTCTAATATCCTTTTTTTTTTAAATTTTTGCTAGAGGCCACATGCATTTGCCATTGAGAGAGAGAGAGAGAGAGAAAGAGAGAGAAAGTGAGAAAACAACTCTCATGGGGGATTATCGTGCCGCAATCCCTTCTCCTCCATTTCTCCCTCCTTTCGAGATTTTGGCGCGCGCGCGCACACACGCACACACACACACACACACACGTGATGAGCATGTAACTCAAACCATGCAGCTGGTTATGTGGGATCCAGCCACCTTTATGCCCTGTCACCAACTAGTCCACACCCTAATAGTCTATCTTGGCCCTCAGTGAAATGGATGACGTCCACCCGCATTGGGAGAAGGCCACCTGCTTTACTCAGTCTATGCATTTGAATGTTAATCTCTTCCAGAAACACCCTCCCAGGCACAGCCAGGAATAATGTTTAGTCAGCTATCTGGGCATCCTTGGTCCAGTTAAGTTGATACCTAAAATTAACCATCATATGGAGGGAAAGCCTAAGACCCTCTTTTCCCTCTTGTAACCTGGTTCTTGAATCTCTAGTGGCCCCCACCTCTGTAGCCTTCTTCAAAGTGAATACAGGATCAAGGCCCCTAGTCACCCTCTCTGTCTAGCCTCACAAAATGCTGTAGAAGAAAATCATCCCAATGTTTGACTCAGAAAGCACCATCCCTTAAAATTTGCCAAGGGTGGTACCAGCAGATGATGCAATGGTTACATCACTGGACTCTCACATGGCTGACTGCAGTTCAAACCCCAGCCGTGTGCATGCAGGGAATGTGGCATGGTCATCTCCCCTGGGGCATGATTTCTCGCTTTTTGTCTCTCTGGGGAGCACACTCATCCTAAGGCAAAAATCTCTCTTAAAAAAAAAAAAAATTACCAAGGACTGGGCCACTAGATGGTATAGCAGTTACATCACTTGACTCCCACATGGCCAACCATGGTTTGAGTCCCAGACCCAACAGCTTTAAACTCATGTCAAGTGTGTGTGCATGCATGCCTAAGATCCCAGGAGGAGAATGGAAGAGAAGAGATTGTGGCATGGCCATCCTCCCTGGGGTTGTGTGGCGGTGATTTCTCACTTTCCCTCTCACTGTCTCTGTCTCTTTCTCTCTGGCAAGTGCATGCTCTCTAAGGCAGAAACCTCTTAAATTTTTATCAATTTTTTTTTTTTAATCAAGGATCAAGCCATTAGCCCAAAGTGTGAGGCATGACTTAAGAGAAGAATAGTTATGGGCCAGCAGGTGGTATGGTGGTTACAGTGGCTGAATCCCAATTGGCCAACTATGTGGTTCAAGTCCCAGACCTGGCAGCTTGAAAAACATGCTGGGGGTGTGTGTGCCTGTGTGTGTGTGTGTGAGCACGCGTGTGCACGCCCAAAATCCTGTGAGAGGAGAATGGAGGAGCAGAGATTACAACATGGCCTTCTCTCGTAGGAAGTGATTTCTCACTTCCCTCTAGTTCTGTCTTTCTCTGGTAAATGGACACACCCTATAGCCAAAAGAAAAGAAAAGAAAAAGAACAGTTATAAGACAGAACAAAAAGTCAACTCCACATAAAGCACTTATATCCTGGCCAGAGAGGATCAAGGTCAACTCAGAGTTGGCTGCAGGCTTCCAGTCCAGTGCAGGCCAGGCATTAGCAGCTAGAAAGTGGTCCCAGGGTCCTGCAGCAGGGAGGCTTACATAGTGGGAGAAGGTTCCAGTGAGTCTATTAAAAGAAGAGCCAATTTTTCCTCCTGCCTTTAAATATTAATCAGCAATAACTGGCACCAACAGTGCTTTGGCTGAAAGAACAAGAATCTTCAGGTTCCTCATCTCCACCTTGAACCTGGAACACATCCCAGGAACCTGGGTCATTCCCAGAAGCAATGTTCAGGAAACACCAAAGGAAAACTTATCTTGCAAAATGTACTTGGTTGCAAGACAAGTCATGGAAAAATTGAAAAAGTTTTCATTGAGCAGTAGCCCAGTTCAATTCAGTCCCCCCCCCCCCCCATATTTCCTCCATCTTTTTTGAGTGTATAATTTACATACAGTAATTTGCATAGAATTTAGATTTACAGTGTAAAGGTGTTCACAACATACACATCCAGGAACCCAGCCCCCAGAAATCAGATTATTTCTTCCTCACCAGAAAGTTTCTCGGCTCCCTGCTTGGGCAATCCCACCTGCTTGGAAACAAATGACTCTCCAGATTCTGATCCCCACAGATTAGGTTATTTCTGTTCTAGGGCATCATATAATTGGAATGAAATTATTTTTGCTTTATGGTTTCTGGCTGCTTCTTCTCCACACAGTGCTTTTGAAATTCATCTGTGTTGTTGTTTGCCACAATAGTTCACTCTCTTTTGTTTCTGGGTAGGCTTCCATGGCACAGAAGTGCCCACAATTTGTCTATCCATTCTTTTTTTGATAGGCACTTGGGTTGTTTCCAGTTTGGAGCTATTATAAATAAAACTGCCACAAAGAGTTTTGAAGAAAGAAAGGAAGGGAGGGAGAGAAAGAGGAAGGGAGAAAAGGAAGGAAGGATGGGAGGAGAGAGGAAGGAGGAAGGAATGGAAACCTACTGAACAGAATAGAAACTCATACTGATATAAGAATATCGATAAATTGGGCCAATAGGTGGTATGGTGGTTAGGGTGATAGACTATCATGGCCAACCACGGTTTGAGTCTCAGACCTGGTGACTTGCTTTCTCACTCTCTCTCCCTCTCTCCCCTCTCTCTGGGGAGTGCATATGCCCTATAGCAAAAATTTTTTAATGATAATAAATAAAATTAAATAATTCTTTTAAAAAATATTTAAAAATTGAAAGTTTGATGAGGAATGAGATGTTTACATGCTCTCAAAGCACCTCTCCCCAGGAAGTTTACTTATTTCAAAGGGAAAACAGTGACTTTCCAGTGGTGAAGCCTGGCAGACATCCCTTACTCAAGTGAACCAAGAGACTATCATTAGTAACATGTCATATTGAAACCCCTCGGTCACCTGATGGATGCAATAAGAGGAACACAGCATTATTTCAGTGATATTCCTGCCAAGGACCCATACTCTTAATCTAATCATGAGGGAAAAAAACCAGAAAATCTAAATTGAGGAACATATTACAATACGAGTGGCCCATAACCTTCAAAAGTGCTAAGGTCATACAAGCCACATAACAATGAGGAACTGACCCAGAACCAAAGAAACTGAAAAGACCTGACAACCCACAGCAAGGTGAGACCCTGAATACATTTTTTGGGTGTGTGTGCGTGTATGTGTGTGCCTGTGGAATAAAGGACATTATTAGCATCATTGGAAAAAGTTCAGTGAGGTCAGGTCCGAGAATGAAATGGCAGCAACCTACCAATGCTACTTTCTTTTTTTAAATATAGATTTAATTTTTGTTGGTTTTCTTTTTTATTCATGATAGAACATGTTCATACACATGTGACAGCATGAAAGACACAGAGAGAGGAGTACCATTCACAGCATTTGATCATGCTATGACCTCCTTTCAGTCCTCCAGCCCGTCGGATCTTGGACATGCATGACAGTGCCCAGTGTTTCTAGCTGACCAGGTCATGGATTCAAACCTGTTACATAGGATCTGACTTCTCTTTTTTTTTTTTTGGAGAGGTTTTTGCTATAGGGCACATGCACTCACCAGAAAGGTGGAGAGAGACAGAGAGACAGAAAGCGAGAAATCACACCCCCCCCCCGGGGGGGGGATGGCCACTCCGCAATCCCTTCTCCTCCATTCTCCTCTTGGATTTTGGGCACACATGCACACGTGCCTGGCATGAGTTTAAGCCACTGGGTCCGGGACTTGATCATGGTCGACTACATGGCAGTCCAGCAACATAGCCATTATGCCAACTGCTTGTCCTGGATCTGACTTCTCTTGAGCAGTGCACTACTGGTGCAACACTGAGCCAGCCCTCAATGTTACTGTCTTGATTTTAATCATTGGATTCAGTTTAGTGGGAGAATATCCTAGTTGGAAGGAAACATCTTTTGGATTTGGAGGTAACGGAACAGGTAAGCTGCAACTTAAGAGTCAGATGATCCAGGTAAAACATTTTTCAGCTGTCGTTGATCCTGTATTTGCTTCTAGGTATGTTGTATGAAAGAGAGGGCTGGTTGGGACTATCGGGGAAGGGCAATACATGAGGGCACATGGTGGGAACATAAGAGAGTAACATCCCTCAGTGATGCAGGACTTTACCTAGTACCTATCTGACTGCCCCAGATAGACACCACACATATAAATCCTTGAAAGTTAAACACCTTGTAGGGATGGGTGGGGAGAACCTCATCCACTGAGGGAGTTTGAGCCCCTGGCATTGAGAGTGATTAAAGACTCTTACACCTCCTTTTACCCTGCAGCAATACTGGAAGGTTAGCATTTTCCTCCCTCTCTGTCTCCCTCCCCCCTTCCCTATACTGGTGCCCCAGAGGCTGTTCTGGACGCTGAAAACACAGCAATGAACCAGACCGACAAAACTCTCAAGAAGCTTTTAGCTTAGAAGGGAGAGGCTGCTGACAGACGCGATGAATAAGTAAAAGATATAGGATGCTAGGGACTGGCAGGTGGCATGGTGGCTAAGGGTGTTGGATTCTCAGGTCTTGCTTTCCCACTTTCTCTCTGTCTCTGGTCAAATTAAAGGACAGTGATGATAATAAAAAAATAAATAAAAAAGATATTAAAAAATATATAGGATGTTAGATGGTGACATATGCTAACAAAAAAAAGCCCAAAAGCCATTGAGAAAGAAAGAAAACTAGGTACTGGGCATAAGTGTCTGGAAGACTGCCTGAGAAGTGGAATTCTGTGAGAGGGTTTCGTTTTGTTTGTGCACGTATTCAACACTGGTTGTGCTGTTTGATATGCCTGTGAAACACTGAAGTGTGGTGTCTGAAGTTCAAAGAAGTCCGGGCTTGAAGTAAGCATCTCAAGTATATAGACTTTAAGACAATGAATGAGATTACTTAAGCGGGTCCAAGGGCTGGCACTCTTTCTCAGTTGAGGGAATGGGGTATAGACAGGCTACATTTGCCCCAAATCACACAGCTGGTACATTGTGGAGCTGGAATCCAAACTCAGGTTGGACTTGTGCCAAGCCCCCGTTGGCAGCAGCTACAGACTTGCTGCTGGTGACTGGGGGTAGGGGTCAGGTCTTGTGCATTGCTTGACCTTTAAGAGGGGGTTTCCTCATCTATTAGAGGAGGATGATGGGGTGCAGGGGAGTAGATGGAAGGCAGGGATGATCCGGGGGTAGGAAGGTTCAGATGTGTGGCCAGGACCAGTCAGCCACCCGGATATGTCTCTGGAATGGTCCAGGTACACACTTCATTTTTACAAGCAGTTTCAGACACTCAGGGCAGTCCTGTCTTCTGGGCAGGGGTGGAAGATCTGGGGAGACATGTGTGCAGACTCCAAAAGCCAACATATCTCTTTGCAAGAGAAACAACCTGCCCCTCAACCTGGAATTCTGGGATTGCATGACCCGTGGGCCCTCCCAGGAGGCAAAGAATCCCAGCAAGTGAATACCTGCCAGTTGGTCACTAGGTAAACCCGGCATTTGAAGAAGAGGAACTGAAGAGCATGCATGGTTGGTGACATCAGGCTGGGTCCCTGGAGTGTTCTGAGCACATCAGGGCTGGTTCTCTTATGGAGACTGGAATAGACTCTGTGGCCTCAGTCAGTGCCTGGGCAAGGCCACTGCTCCTGGGTCAGCTCCAGGCTGGGTTGGCACTCCTGGCCAGTCTCATAAAGCTTCCGGGCCTGGCTGGGCCCCTTCTGCCAACTCAGTCTTTCTTTAGAGTTGTTAATCCCTTTTGCTCTGGCCAAGCTTGCGGGGGCCCCTCTGTGGCTCAGCTCTTCCACTTTGGGGCATCCTGAGCTTCACAGTGAAAATGCCAATGTCTCTTGTCACATGGTAACTGGGCAGGTGTCTGGCCACTTACTTCCTGTCCCTCTTCCCACCTGCCCTGCCAGCTGGCAGGAGAAAGTCTTCAGCTGGCCTCATTCAGTGCATGGAAGTTGAATTTCCAGTCTCCCCTGTGAGGGCCACTCTACTCAGCTCAGCCCTGGCCTCCCTAGGTCTGGATCCCCAAAGGTTTGGACCTTTGGCATGGCTCCACCAGGCCTCTACTCAGCTCTGCCAAGACCCCAGCCTACCCTAGGCCTCTCAGCTGAGGCTAGAAAAGCAGCTAGCAATGCAAGGGGGTGGGGGAAGGAAGGACCCAGAACTAAGGGGCCTAAGAGAAGGCTGTGCTTGCATTCACTCATGTCTCCCCAGTCAGGCTGCAGACCTGGCCTGTTCCTTTGCGAGCAATGCCCAGAACATTTGACTTGGCACTGGAGGTGCCAACATCTTGGGAATTTGAGGGCTTTACAGGGCTAGGTGTTTGAGTATCAATCTGAAAGGTCAGTGGCGAGCACCACTATGTTGAAGTGGACTCTGGAAAGGTAGAGGTGGGGAGGATGCTGACACGTGGGGCTGTGAAGAGCTGCCCAGGCATGGATTGACTTGGGCCTGGGCACTAAGGCCCTGGAATGTCGATACAGGGCCAGGCCCATCTGTTGGAGACAGATGTTTTGTGTGTGCTTACCTACCATGTGCATTCAGTAGCAGGGGTGGGGGAGAGGGAGGCAAAGGCAGCCTCAGTGTTTCCAGAATGCAAGTTGAGTATTTGAAGCCAGGCCCTATAAAAATCTTGAAAAGAACGTTTAGTGATAAATCAGAACTGAAGATCAAAGTGATCATTTGTTAGTTGTGTCTGCAAAAAGGAACCTGGCAAAATGGATTCTGATGCCACAGTCGACCTGCTGTCTTTAGAGTCAAAGAGGAAGAAGCACAGACCAACAGGCCCTCATCTGCTTTACCTGAGGGTAAAGGGCCAGGTTCTGCCCTCTGCTCGCTCCCTAAGTCAGCCTAGGGACTGAGAGGACAGGTGAGGGTAGTTGACACTCTGGTTTTGAAGATCTAGATATGCCTCTGCTTCTGTTAGTCACAAGCCCTCAGCAAGTCACTATGCCTCAGTTCTCCACCTGGGCAAGGGAGTAGCATCAGGTCAGCCCTCCAAAGTCACGGAGGAGAGAAAATGAGGCAAGCGCTCTGGGTCGGCACTAGTTGGACTTTAGGATAGTTACTGTAGTGGTCATCCACACCTTCCATAGAATCATCTGCTATGGAGTGCCCACTCTGTGCCAGGCAGGCCCTGGAGACACAAGGGAAGCCAAGGTAGGATGGGATTCTTCCCAGAATCCATCTAAGCCACTTTGTCACTTCCTTTCTACGGGCACTGCAGCCTCTTTGCCCTCCAAGGGTCTATGCATTTGTTGGTCCCACTGCCTACACTTGCTAACCACCTCCTGTCCTAATGTATTCCAATTCACCCTTCAAGTCTCCGCTTTCTCAGAGCTGCCTTCAGGCAATGGAGTTCCAGGCGTCTATGTGCCTGTGGCAATGTCAACTTCTCCTGGAGATCCTTAGCAAGTACCTTACTGTTTATCTGATGTCTGTATTTTTCACCAGAACCCTGGACAAGGTCTCTGGCTCAAGCCCTGACTAGCTGTCTTAGGTCACCTAACCTCTCTGTGCTTGATTCCCTTCACGTAAACAGAACCACGACGGGGACGTTCCCATCTCTGGGGGATTGTTGATGAGATAGCGCACCAAAGCCTTGAGAACAGTGTCTAGTGTACAGTACGGGCTGATCACATGTTACTCCCATCATTGTTACTTTGTGGCCGTTAAGATCAGACTGCAAGACCTAAAGAATGTGGCAATATCTCTGCCGCACAGAAGCCACTCTACCCAGTGGCTTTTGGAACTGCCTAAACTCTTTGAGGAGGGTGCTACATTTTCACTGCTTTGGGGGCCCAACTAGGGAGAGAAGCCGGACTATCATAGTTGCTATAGAAAGGCTGGCACCACAGTAGGTGCTCAAGAGACGGCAGGCTGGCACCACGAAGGAGTGGCCTGACCGATGAACGCTCACTCCCCGCCTCCTTCGCACACTCTACGTGTTGTAACGCTCAGGCTGCCCACATGGTCTTTAAGGGTGTATCTGCTTCCAGCGACACCCATTCCCACAACAAAGAAACTCGCCTTCCTGGGCCACCTCCCCTTGGCGCAACCAGGAGGCGCAGTGGGCGAGGACAGTCCCCGTCCCCCCGGGTGCCACCACCCTCCCCGAGAGTGCCGGCCCGGGAGCTGTCCCTGGTAGGTGCAGGTGCGCGAGGGCCCAGGGGCGGGGGCGGCCGGGGCCCCGCAGGGACGCGGACGCGCGAGGGCAGCCTCGGGAACTAGGTGGCGCCCGCGGGGCGCGCAGCGACGCCGCCTCCAGCCGCGATTTAAAGGGCAGCGACGGGCGGAGGAATCCCTGTCCTCCGCTCGGCTCCGCCGCGAACCCCTCCGCCGCCAGCTGAAGCGAAGGCAGCGACTTTGCTCGTTCTCTCAAAAATCGCTTTTTGTCCCTCCGCCGTCGGGAGCTCCCGGTGGGGAACTTATTTCTCTCGCGCGTTTCTCCACCTCCCCCCACAGAATCCCGTCGAAGCCACCGGGCCGGCCGGCGCCGGGCGAGGGACGCACGCACACTCGCGGCCCCACGATTGGCGTGGTGTCCCTCCGCTACCGGTGGCCGCGCACTCCTTTTCGTGTCCTTCCACCGGTCCCGGGCGGCGTCCGGGTGGCTCACCGGGGGCGGCGACGCGTCTGCGGTGCGAACGGCGAGGCTCCGAGGCTATGAGGTGAGGACGCCTGGGGACTGGAGGCGGCACTGCGCGGCGCGACGTCCAGGGACGCGGAGCCCCAAAGCCGGTGGATGACTTTCGGATCCCGCAGCGCGCGCAAGGTGGAGGTGAGGCCCGGGACGGCGGGGCGGGGCGGGGGCTCCCGAGCGCGGCGGGCCAAGGACGGGGTGCGGGCGGGGGGCGCGGCGGTGGCGACCGGGTGGGGGTGGGGGCTCCGGCCGCGGCTGGGACTTATTTTTTCCGACAGCGGATGGAGCGGGCGGTGCTGCGGTCGTCGCCGCCATCTTGGATTTTACTCTCCATTTTTCTCTGGAATAATTTTTTGGTGATTAATTTTCTTGGGGACGGAAAAGTGTGGCCCGGGAGTGCGGGCCTCCAGTCACAGCGGCCGGGCGGCGGGGCCTCGGGCGCGCCCCGCAGAGGAGCTGGGCCTGGCCCGCGGTGAGTCGGGGGAGGGGCGGACGCTGTCGCGGGGTGAGCGGGGAGCGGCTTCGGTCGCCGGGGTGGGGGCGTGAGGGGCCGAGGCCCGGACTGAACGAAGGCAGAGACCGGCGGGTGGAGGCCGGGACCGGGGGGCGACCGGCCGGGCGCGGGGGGGCGGGGCTGAGACTGGGCTTGAGCCGCGGTGCCGGGAGGGGGCCGGGGCGGGTGCATCGGGACCGGGACCCAGACCGGGGCCGGAGCCGGAGCCGGAGCCGGGGTCGGGCCTGCAGTGGTGGCTGCGGCCGGAAGGGAGCGGTAGCGGCCGCGGGGCAGTGTCGGGGCCGGGCTGCGTCCGCACGAGGGGAGCAGCCCCGCCGCTCGCGATTGGGGGACTCTGTTTTTCCTCTTCTCCAATGGGCAGCCGTGAACGGTCTCGCCCAATCTGCTACCACTGCCGCGTTGAACTTTTTGTTGTTTTTGTTTTGGCGTGAGCCTCGTTTCAAATGTCCTCACGAGCTCGTCCTCCAGCCCACCCTCCCCTCTCTCATCCGCGAGCGTCTCTTGCTGGGGCCGGGCTGACTTCTCTCCTCAGGCGAGCGTTCCCAGGGCTGTCCTTCCCTTTGCGCTTTATCCGCTCTCCCTCCGCCCGGCTGCGTCTTTGGTACCGAGAAGACGCTGTTCCCACAAATCCTAAGATGATGCGTAACTGTGTGATTCTCACCTCTGAGGGGGGGGGGGAACAAACATCTTTACAAAGTGACAACTCGATCCAACTTACTAGGTAGCCTTTGCGAAATGTACTCTATTTGGGTTCACTCGACTGTTCTGGTGCTATAGCTTAGGATCCATTAAGTGGTGAAACTTTAGGAATACTTGGGAGGCGAAAATGGGTTTTTCAGAGTTTGTTTTTAAAAACTTGCCAAATAAAATTCACCGTGGGTGGAGGAGGGGAAGTGTCTAGAATAGTGGGCAGATGGGTTTGATTGATCTGCTTTTCATCGGGACTTTTCTTTCTTTCTTTTCTTTTTTTAAATTGAGATTTAAACTATGGTTTTATAGTTCTGAACTCCGCAGTGTGTAGGCTCATCAGAGGAAGCAGTTGCCCGCTGTAACTTAAATTTAGCCCTTAATATTGAGAATACGCGTATAGCTTTTGGTAACTAGTAAAAACATGTATTTGGAAAGGAGAGGGGAACATCGTTTTAGCGTAAAATAACCACAGATAATTTGTGCATGTGAAAATACATACTTAGAGAGTCACTTGCTATAGTAACAGATTTACTGTACACCATAAGGTTTAGCAGCTTGAGCCACAGGTGTGGCCCTGTCACTGTGGGAGTTCTCTGTATTCCAAGGTTAAAGTCCACAAACGCTTTAATACTTGTGTGGGAACTCCAGCTCCTTTTCCAGTTTTTAATCTCTAAACTTCCCACTTTCTTTTCTCTTTCTGACTGTAGCTGCACTGTTTTCTTTGCTTGGCGCCTTTTGGCCATGTTCTGCTGAGCATTTGTACACCTTTTCCCTCCCTTCAGTGCACACTCATCCTTCCGAAAGGCCTACTGAGAATGTTGCCTCCTGGGGAAAGCCTCCCTAACACACTTAGACAGGTGCACACACATTCAGGGGCCTGGACTACTCAAGAGAATGCATGCTTCTTTTGTGTTCCTAAGTAATTACTAGATTGTGTTGTATCGGCTTGTTTACCTGTCTGTATCCCCTTAGCTTTTCTGTGAGCACCTTGAGTCTTTATTAATCTCCTCAGCCGAGGGTCAAGTACAGAGTAGATACTCAATAGATAATTTGGTGAATGTGTTAATTCATTAATCTCCAAGTAGATAAAGTTAATAGTTTGTATTTAGCTTTTCTAAATATGTCTGTTCTAATGTTACCTTAAAATATTGTTACTTTTTTTTTTCTTTTTTTGGAGAGGTTTTTTGCTATAGGGCAGTGCACTCGCCATAAAGACAGAGAGAGACAGAAAGTGAGAAATCACCCCCGGGGGGATGGCCATGCCGCAATCCCTTCTCCTCCATTCTCCTCTCGGGATCTTGGGCATGAACGCACACGTGCCTGACTGCCGGGTCTGGGACTCAAACCGCAGTCGACTACGTGGGAGTCCAGCAGCATAGCCATTATGCCTACTGCTGGTCCCAAAACATTGTTACTTTTAAAAACTCAATTGGAGAGTGAAATAAATATTATAGCTAGTATTTGAAACCAAACTCTGAAAATGACTTACAAGTGTGCTCTCCCTCTTTTCCCCCCACGTGCCCTTGCCATTATTTTCATCTGCATTTTCATACACACTGAACTGCATCTCTGAACTCAGCATCTTGGAGCAAATTCTTGAATAATACTGTAGAAAGTGGAGGATGACTAACAATATGTTTGTGAGAGAGGGAGATACACCTAGGAAAGAAGTATTCTGGGCATTTTTGTGTCTTTGAGCAGGGAGTTGTTTTGTGAGTGGGGGTGTTGGTTTGTAAATTTTCCTGTGGGTCATATCAGTCTGGGATTGAATCTGATTTCCCTTGGTTTATTAGTTTATGGGTTTTTAGAGCATAACTATATGACCAGGTTGTGTGACAGAGATTTGTGTAGATGGCATCCCTGTCCACAGGAATGCCGTTCCCATGGCTTACTGAACAAATCCTTTCAGAAAAATCACGGTGATTCCATTATTTTGTGCTTTGTATGTGAGCTTTACTTTTTCATTCATCAAAATCCTTCTTCTCCCTGGACAGGAGAGAAGAGACTATGTCAGATTTAGAATGCTTTTAATCGTGTCCCCTGCACACTTTTTTTTTTTCCCCCCTGCACCATTTTGAAGACAGAGGCTGTCTTCTCTCCACTAGGACAGACTCTTGGTTACAGAGTATATAGGAAGTAAGTGTAGGGAGACTTGCATTAAGTTTGTCGATTGTGTGGTTATAGCTCAGATGACCCTTAAGCAGTAGATAATAGTTTTATGTGCAAGTTGTAACTTTAATTTTTCAACCTGATTCTTAGTTGCTTTTTTTTTCAGGAGCAGGAATTTGATTACTGATACATGTAGAAATGGTTTTAGTTGTTAGGAAAAGCACAAACCACATAAAATGTATGAAAGTGAGAAAGCATGCCACCAGGTCTGGGACTCGAACATGTGGGAGTCCAGCACCCTTAGCTACCACACCACCTGCCGGCTCCAATCCATAACTTAATTTTTTATTTTTTATTTTTATTTTTTTTTTTTTTTTGCTAGAAGGCACATGTGCTCACTAGAGTGAGATAGAAGGGATAGGTGGTGATGAGAAAATACTTCCCCATGGGGGTTAGTCATGCTGCAATCCTTTCTCCTCCATTTCTCCCTCCTTTCAGGATTTTGGGCATGAATGCACTCTCACACACCCAGTGTGTTTTCTTTTTTTTTTTTTTTTTTTTTTTTTGAGAGGTTTTTGCTATAGGGCGTGTGCTCTCACCAGAAAGACAGAGAGACAAAAAGTGAGAAATCACCTCCCGGGGGGATGGCCGCGCTGCAGTCCCTTCTCCATTCTCCTCTCTGGATATTGGGCATGCACATACACACGCCTGACGTGAGTTTAAGCCACCAGGTCTACATGGGAGTCAAGAGAAATAGCCATTATGCCAACTGCTGGTCCCTACCCAGTGTGTTTTTCCCCACCCAGTGTGTTTTTCAAGTCACCAAATCCGTTAGGCTCTGTGTGGTCTCCTATGTGGGATCTATCCCTCTTAACCCTATGCCACTGGCTTCCCCAATCCATGTTAACTTCCTTTTTGTTTATTTTTTGCTGTCCATATTGCTCAAAGTAGTATGTTATTACTTACATAGTTGGTAATAGAACCAGGAACCATTTGCATCCTTTGTTATCTGTAAAATATTCTCACAAAAGGAAAAAGTCACTGACTGCCATAGTCACTTATTCTTAAATTATATTTTGCTTCACCATTTTTCATCCGTGGTTCCCAAGATATTCTAGGAACACCAGTCAAATTTGGTATATCACTGCCTCTGGCATTAGGCAGCCTGATCGGAAGCTAGCTGGTGTCTCTATGAGACAGACTCCGAACACCAAGCAGTCTTCTAGGGCTGTAAATAAAATGATTATTGTATGTAAACATAACTTGGGGAATAGTTGAAGGACCATTGGTGAAAGAATTAGTGCCTGTTTTCCAGCCTCTGTCATTATTTGTACTAGACATTATAAGGCCAAGTCTCAGTTTCTTCATCTGTGAAATGACTGAACATTAAATTCTGAGATTGCTTCCAATGCTAAATTATGCATCATCTTTCACTATTAAATGCCACCATATATTCTCATTTTTGAGAACTACCATAATCATACATTGACATTTCTCTAATTGGTTTACTTAGTTCATCTGCATGTTGCATGTAGTTTTTTTCTCCTTTTTTTGAAATGTCATTAAATTAATGATGTAGTTTCTACTCATTTGAGTTTTAGGATTGAAAGGCTATGTATATCAGTGGTCCCAAAAGCTTGCATTTTCAGATCTCTATGGTTCCTACGTGCTGTGGTTTCTTCTCTTAAGGTATCTTAGTTTCTGTATTGTGATAGTACACATATGCACACACAAAAGGAAATAGACCTAGGGAACATTTGCCAGTGACAAGCCTCTATTTATGGGTGATACATCTGACTTAAATATTGGAGTAAATCCTAAATACCAGACTGTAGTTTAAACACCAGTTTCAGGACAGCCTTACCACGTGATAGAAATTTGATTTCAGGAAAGCAATTAATTTCTGAGCTTTAGCCTTCTCATTTGTAGTGTTGATGCCTGTCTCTCCTACCTTATAGGTTTGCCAGGTGAATCTTCAGTCATGCATATCAGGGTGAAACAATATAACACTCAGTACAGATGTTAGAGTACCTATATCCTAACTTGTGCCACTTTTATAGGAACATCTGGTCGGCAGATCTCTAATGGCACTGAGATTGCATCCTTTCTGGACTTACTCAAAAGGCCCCTTTACTGAAGGGCAATTTCCCCCCCAGTCTGCTCCCTTCTGCTCCAGTTTTCAGACACCTTTTTCTTCCCTTACTTACCTTTGGTGTCCCCCCATTCCCCCAGCTAGCATCCCTGCCTGATTTTTTTAAAACAGAAGCTCTCATGCGCCCTCTAGTGTTCCCTGGACACCATCAGTATTCCAGCACCATGAACAGTGCCCGCTGACTCCCAACAAACATAAATGTTTGTTGAATTGAGTGGATTATAGGTCTGTAGAATGAATTGGTTTGTCTGATTTATATAACAAGGTTGAAGTATGTGATATATTTTAATCTCTAGGTAGTATTTTGATTTTCGAGGTAATGATTATGTTGCTTCATATGCAGAAATACTTATTTTTGGCAAGAAAACCAACCTGCTCCAAGGAAAATGGAGCTCCCCCACTAAGAAGTAAATGGGGACTTGATCTTTCAACCAGTGAGATAGTGGAGTCTGGGGCTAGAAAAGCCATAGGAAATCTCTATATCCACCTTCCTTTTTGAAAAAAAGAAAAAACATCAGACTGTATTCAGAATCATGGAAGGTTTAGACAAAGCCAGTTGCCTCAAAATATTGTTGGATGGGGTCCAGCAGATGGCATAACGGTTCCATTGCTAGACTCCCACATAGTCAGCTGCGGTTCGAGTCCTGGACCCAGCAGCTTAAAACTCATGCCAGGCTCCTGTGCGTGCGCACACCCAAACTCCCGAGAGGAGAATAAAAGAGAAGGAATTGCCTCCTCGGGGTGATTTCTCACTTTCTGTCTCTCCAGTGAGTGCATGCACCCTATAGTAAAAATCTCTTTCTTCTTTTTTTTTTTTTTTTTAGAGGTTTTTGCTATAGAGCCTGTGTGCTCGCTGGAAAGACAGAGACAGAGAGACAGAAAGCCAGAAATCACCCCCCAGGGTCGATGGCCATGCCACAATCCCTTCTCCTTCATTCTCCTCTCAGGATCTTGGGTACGCAGGCACATGCGCCCCCACATGAGTTTAAGCCACCAGGTCCGGGACTCGAACCGTGGTCTACTACATGGGAATCCAGTGACATAGCCATTACGCTACCTGCTGGTCCCAGTAAAAATCTCTTTAAAAAAATTGTTGGATGTAAAAGGATACCTAGAGAGGGGCCGGCAGGTGGTGTGGTGGTTGGTGCACTGGATTCTCACATGACTGACCACGGTTTGAGTCCTGAACCTGGCAGCTTGCTTGCTTTCTTTCCCTCTCAATCGCTGTTTCTCTCTAGTCAAATTAAAAAATAATAATAAAAGATAAACCATTAAAAAAAACTAGATACACAGAGAATTTTGGGTCCCCAAAATGTGGTAATTTTTATTCTCTCTCCTGACATTTTTTTTCCTTTATAGCTTTTACCAGAATATACGGTTACTTTCTTGTTTAACTCTCTGCTCACATATACACTGAGCTCAGTGAAATCAGAAACCATGTCTATTTTGTTCTAGAGTCATACGTTTCACATATGGTACAAAATGTGTTTAAAATTTTGTTTGGGTCAGGATTGTATTGCTTTCTTATATGATACTAAATATACAGTCTTTCAACTTGGGCTTTGCTTAATTTTTTTTAAAATTCTCTTCAGGCATGCTCATTTTTTAAAAAGAATTATTTATTTAATTTTATTAATATATTTTAATTTGAATAATAGGAATAGTAGATCATAATACAGTAGTAGTATCCAACGTTTGTTAAAGGGCTGTGGCATGAGTAAATGATATGATGGACATAAAGTGATTGGCAAGGTTCTAGGATCTTAGTAAAGCGGTGGTGTGGAATGCCCAGAAAACTAGAGGTAAGAAGTGGTCTGTCCCCTGTGCCCAGGCTCCCTGCAGCATTCAGTTCCTCACTCTCATCTTGAGACAGCTGTGTGTCGAACATTATTATGTTAGTTACTTGACAACACACATCATGAAACACTATACATGACAGTGCTCTTTGCAAGATTTGTCTTTCTCCAGCACCAGTGGATATGTTGCTTCTTTTTATTTCCTTCTCTATTCCCTCCCCCTTTTCCTTTCATTTAACTGTCTATGATGAAGCTCAAAAAGTTTTTTGCTTTAATTTATTCATGGCACAGTACTTTGTCAGAAGTGAATTACTGTAGGCAAGCAATTTATTTTCTTGAACCTATTTTAATGTAAGACATTTTGTAATGAATTGCAGCAATTGGTGACATGCTTGGTAAAATGCAAAGTCTTCTTATTAATGTTAATTTCTTGACATTTTCTACTTCTTTCCAGGGCTCTATCATGACAGCTTCATCTAGGTAGTACCCCACTCCCCAAATTTAGCAAATCCAAACTTTTTCATCCTCAAACCTGTTCCTTCTGCATTCCCTAACTCAGTTAATTCCAAAATAAAACTTTTGTCCCAACTAGAATTTTTTTTTTTTTTTTGAGAGGTTTTTGCTATAGGGCACGTGCGCTCGCCAGACAGAGATAGACAGAGAGACAGAAAGCAAGAAATCATCCCCCAGGGGGGATGGCCACGCCACAGTCCCTTCTCCACTCTCCTCTCGGGATCTTGGGCACGCACGCACATGCACCCGGCATGAGTTTTAAGCCACTGGGTCCGGGACGCGAACCGCGGTCGACTACATGGGAGTCCAGTGACATAGCCATTACGCTAACTACTGGTCCCCCAGCTAGAGATTTTTGACTTAATCTTAAATTCCTCTCTCCTTCACCACCTATACCTACTATTTAAATTTATTTTAATTTGACAGGAGAAGGGGAAGGAGAAGGGGGGGGTGGGGGGGGTGGGGGGGGGAGGACAGAGAGAGAGAGAGAGAGAGAGAGAGAGAAAGAGAAAGTGAGAAAGCAAGCCCAGGACCTGAGGGAGTCTAGTGCCCTTAACCACCACACCCTAAACTACTTGCTGGCCTCCACGTGTACTTACTTTGTTACCAAGTTTCCCCAGGCTGATATCTTAAATACCAGAGTTTTTCCTCTCTTCCATCACTTTTTTTAAAAATTACTATTTTATTTGTTATTATTTCTTTTCAGTTTGCTATAGGGCACACATGCTCACCAGATTGTGAGGGAGAGAGGGAGGGGAGGGGAGTGAGAGAGAGAGAGAAGTGAGAAAGCAAGCCTCCTGGTCCAGGACTCAAACTGCAGTCAGCCATGTGGGAGTCGAGCGCCTCAAGTACCATGCCTCTTCCATCCATGCTTATCGTTGGCATTTAATTTCCTATTTGGTCATTCTGGCTCTAATCTCATGGTCTTGCAACAAAGGAATCTTTGAGAGCAAAACTTTCAACCTATATCTGTATAACAAAAAAAGTACCTACTTTTACAGGGAACAAGAATTAAATGATAGAATGAACATAGGAAATTCTCAGTGAATGGAGCTGTTATCACTTATTGTTTGTGGAGTTAGGGCCAGCGTATGGTGCAGTGGTTAAGGCAGCTGGATCCCACCTTAACCATCACGGTTTGGGCCTGGCAACTTGCAAAACACGCCTGGGCCTGTGTGCATCTGTGCCCAAACTCCAAACAGGAGGGTGAGATAGAGAAGGGATTCTGGTGTGACCATGGCCCATGTTTTCTTGCTTTCTTCCCTTTCCCAGATGGCTCACCTGCCCTCTGGCAGTATTTAAAAAGGAGAAGAAAAGAAATGGAGTTACAGTAAGGGAAAAAATGTAACAGATATACAGCAAATTAAAATTCACCAAAACAAAATTTATAGTCCCTCTGAATGTTGATAAATGATGTATAGTTTTACATGATTTTTAATTATGTACATTGTTACCAGAAGTCACATTCTCTTTAGAAGCAGTAGAAAAAGCAAAACTGATGCTTAGCTCTGTGTCATAATTAACACCCCAGTTCCTTTTGATTCTCTTGAAATTATTTTTTTTAATGTTTGAGGTGATGTGACTTTTTAAAAATTTCTCGTGCAGTTGTGGTAGGATGGGAAATGGAGGGAAAATTTCTACCAGATTAAAGTTTTGTGAATAATATTGGATTGATAGGAAAGTCATGACACATTTTTGCCTAGAAAAACAAGATTGTGACTTTTCCAATGACCCAATATTTGTGGCCCTCTGCTTTTTGCTTTAATTGGCAAGGGGATATCGTTGGAGACATTTTATTAGCAATTTCTACTCTTTAATTCTATGTCAAACCTAAAAGGTAGCTGTCTTTTCATTTTTTATTAAATAATTGTTTTATTTAACTTTATTTATTTATTTATTTATTTATTTATTTAAATTTGACCAGAAAGGGACAGGGTGAGAAAAAGAGGGAAAATGAGAAAGCAAGCCACCAGGTCTGAGACTCGAACCGTGGTCGAACAAGTGGGAGGTCCTGAGCCTTTAACCACCACGCCACCTGCCGATCCCTCATTTTACTGGTGATGTGTTAGTGAGGCCCCATGAACTGTGTGGTCTTACTGTTAGAGAGTGATGAAAGAACACATGTTTTGACTCCAGAGCCACAACACTGCCTCCAGCAAAGCCCACCAGCTGGTTATCTCAGGCATGGCTTTTAAGGTACAGCCTGAGGATCATCTTCTAAATGTTGTTCCTCACCCTTGTTTTTGCCCAGTAAGAATCGCTTACTCTTTGACTAACTCAGTTTTTGAGGAACGGTGGGCTGTAGCGGCTGTACTTACTGACATTTGATACTAGGTGGCATCTATTTTTAGAAGAGTGAAATACTGTTTGGGTCTCAGAGAATACTAACAAAGGATGAATCCTTGATTTTATTTATAGGTACTACTGGTAATCAGATGGATCAAATGTAGAGAGACAGGGAAGCAGGTATTTCTTGTTGTTTATTGGGGTGTTTCTGGAGTTTCCCTCAAAAACCTCATCATCTGAAACCTTTGTTTTAAAAATATCTACTGAGACTTTTGAAGTCTTTCTTACATAAAGTCCTTTATTGTGATATATAGTCAATGTAGATACATAGTAACCATGAAGCAATATTTTCTGTAATGAGGCAGTTAGAAAGGCACTTATTACATGTCATAAGTACACACAAATGTCGAATGTAGACTTACCAGTAGTAGGTATTTTGCTGTGTAAAATATTTTGCTAAGTGAAAAGTTGTTGGATAGTTAGTTTTTATTGTAAGTTTTTATATAAGTTAGAAAAATGTTCAATCATGGTACTTACCTTTTTTTTTTAATAGAGAGTTTTACTGTAGGGCATGAGCACTCGCCTAAAAAAGTGACAGAAAGTGTGAAATCACCCCCTGGGGGGATGGTCACGCCACAGCCTCTTCTCTTACATTCTCTTCTTGACATCTTGGGCACACACGCACACACACCTGGTGGCCGCCATGTCCAGGCCTCGAACCATGGTCAACTACATGGGAGTCCAGCGACATAACCATTATGTCACCATTATGCCATCTGCTGGTCCCTCAATCATGATACTTCTAAGGAATATCTTAGTTATCTTGCATAGCACAGTTCATGGATAATTGGGAGTATAATTGAGAAGCTAACTTTATTTTCATAATGTATGTAACTCTAGCTATATTTCATATCTGCAGTTGAAAGAGGAAAAATGACCTCAAAAGTTGTTTTAAAGACACTTTTTAAAGGTGTTTAAAATTTTTTTCCCTGTGACATACTGGAATTTGGGGCATTTCTAGACTCTGGTAAATGTGAAGCATTTATATTTTGGCTTTATTTACATGGTCTCTGAATAAGTTTTCTGAGCTGCTGTAACAAAACACCACAAACTTGGTGTCTTGTAGCAGAGGGCACATGTGCTCACTCAAGAGAGAGGGAGAGGGAGGGAGAGAGAGACAGAGACAGTCTCTGTCACCCAGCAGGGCATGGCCATGTTGTAATTCTTTTTCCTCCGTTTCTCCACACTGTTGGGATTTGGGGCATACATACATGTTTCTGGCATGTTTCTCAAACCTCTGGCATCAAAATTCAAACCACATGGTTGGCCATATGGGATCAAGCTGCCTTAACTAACCACCAAGCCATGGGAATTGCCTAGAAATATGTTCTCTCATAGTTCTGGAAACCATAAATTCAACATCGAGTTTCACTGGATCAAAATCAAGGTATCCTCAGGGCTGCACTCTAGGACAGAGGCTAGTCTTTGCTCCTTTCAGGTTCTGGTGGCCAAGGCATTCCTTGGCCTGTGAACACATCACTCCAATCTCTGCCTATTCCGTATAGTGTCAAATCTCTCTGCCTCTTTTATAAAGGCAATTATGATGGTATTCAGGATCCACTCAGATAATCCAAGTTAATCTCTTTAGTCTCAAAAATCCTTAATCCCGTCTTCAAAGACCCTTTTCTCATTCATTGATTCCACAGATTAAGACCTGACACTTTTAGGGACCGTTTTTCAACCTGCTGCAGTCTCCTTTAGAGAAGTTGGCTCAACTAATTTTAACATGATCAGTATTTTTCAGAATTTAGTGGTGGTATCTGTAGCCATCCTATCCTAAAAGAACGGTGAATGAAGTATTATGCAGCTTCAGGCCCCCAATGTCTTAGTGGTCTGAATGGGGCATTACTAGCTAAGGACATTTAGGAAGGCTGTTGAATTGGCCAAAGCAAAATGCATCCAAGCTTGACCGTACAAAAGCTAAAGAAGGAAAGCAGGAATGATAACTTAATAACATTACTGTTATTTTATAAGTGTAGAGAACTGTTCTTTGTTGTAGAAAAGTTAGTAGTGCTAGGTATCTGATTAGCATTTGAATTAGTGTGACAGCTCCAGTCTTAGAGTGATAATCCTTGCCTTAGGTAGGAGTATAATTGTGAATTCAGAGAAACAAAAATCCCCAAGGTTTTTCTCCTTTCATAGCACTAGTTGAAGTCCTCTAGCTTCTCACGTGAGATATATTTCTGACAATATTTACAGGAGTAAGTTTTAAGGTTATAGGTGTAAACATGCATTTAATGGTAGTTTCCTAACAAATAGGCAACTGAACAATTCTCCTGTTAAAACTGTATGATTGTCATATAATGAAATATTGATCATAAATGCTTCTGATAGCTTTACATAGCTTCCTATATTGGCCTCATTACTAGAATTATTCTTTTTTAAAATTATTTCTTTATTTAATTTTGTTTTTTATTTTTTAATTTGATCATAGAGACAGAGTGATAGGAGGGGAAAGTGAGAAAGCAAGCCACCAGGTCCAGGACTCGAACCATGGCCATCCATTTGGGAGTCCAGCATTTTAACCACCACACCACTTGCCAGCCCTTCTAGATTTATTTATTTATTTATTTATTTATTTATTTATTTATTTATGGTAGAGGTTTTTGCTATAGGGCGCGTGCACTCGCCAGAAAGACAGAGAGAGAGACAGACAGACAGAAAGCGAGAATTCAGCCCCCCAGGGGGGATGGCCACGCCGCAGTCCCTTCTCCATTCTCCTCTTGGGATCTTGGGCACGCATGCACATGCGCCCGTCGTGACTCTAAGCCACTGGGTCCAGAGCTCTAGACGCGGTCAACTGTGTGGGAGTTCAGCGACATAACCATTACGCTAACTGTTGGTCCCTCCCACTAGAATTATTATTAAAGAATTCCTTGGAGGGGGACCAGCAGTTAGAGTAATGGCTATGTCGCTGGACTCCCACGTAGTCGACCGCGGTTCGAGTCCCGGACTCGGCGGCTTAAACTCATGCTGGGTGCTTGTGCGAGCATGCCCACGATCCAGAGAGGAGAATGGAGGAGAAGGGATTGCGGCATGGCCATCCCCCCTGGGGGGTGATTTCTCGCTTTCTGTCTCTCTGTCTGTCTGGCGAGCGCACGCGTCCTATAGCAAAAACCTCTAAAAAAAAAAAAAAAAAATCCTTGGAGCGAGTCTTGCAGGTGAATTGCAAGTGGATTTGGAATTACCATTAATTAAAAACTGATTAGGTATTCTTTGATATATTATGAAGTTCTTTTGTAATTTAAAATTTATTTCTTCTGTGAAAGACAGTATCCCCACCAGAGTCTTCATGCCCAGTCTATCCCCAGCCTCAGCCAACCTAGATTATGGACATACCGGTGCTTGGCATGTACAGGGAGGCCTTAGGATGTGAACCTTGGACTTTTCCCTGTAGGTCCAGCTTCTCAGGGCATTACATTATTACCGAACTGCCAGCTGACTCCTTTGTAATTTTAGATTTGGAGGAAAACTAAAAACAACCAGTTGGGCTTACATGTAGTAGTTAGGTTTGAGAATAGAAAGAGGGTGTGGTATGAATGGACCTGGAATGTCAGGCTTTGTGCTGGGTTTCAGTATTAAGAAGTATACCTTAGCTGGTTTTTGCTGCAGTATGGAAGGTGAGTGTTAATCAAATAGTTACATAGAGAAGTGAGTACAGTTGTAAATAGGCATCATGATGAGAAATGTAAGGGGTTAGAGCATATAACAAGGAGATCTTGGGGCCAGCAGTTAGCATAATGGCTATGTTGCTGGACTCCACGTAGTTGACTGCGGTTCAAGTCCCGGACCCGGTGGCTTAAACTCATGCTTGGCGCGTGTGCGTGCATGCCCAAGATCTCAAGAGGAGAATGGAGGAGAAGGGATTGCTGCGTGGCCATCCCCGCTGGGTGGTGATTTCTCGCTTTCTGTCGCTCTGTCTCTGTCTGGCGAGTGCATGCGCCCTATAGTAAAAACCTCTCCAAAAAAAAAAAAAAAATGAGATCATTGGGAATGGAGGAATAAGGCTTGGTAGTGACTGGTGAACAGGTTGGCAGCATCACAAAGGCAAAGCCACTTACTGGGAAGTTGCCAGCCTGCTTTATTTTCATGTGTGTGTGTGTATTTTATGTATATAAATATGTATATGTATTTCTTTTGTTATTACAGAAGTAAATAAGCACCTACCTTAAAGTTGAGCACATAAGTAGAAATTGCTTGTAATCTTATTTTCCAGAGAGAACACTGTTAACTGTTTGGTGTATTGAATTTTCTTACAGATAGTAGCTGTATCATTTGAAAAATATTTGTGTGCATTTCTGAATAAAGATTTCCAAAAGTTCTTTAGCAGGCCAGTGTCTGTTTTTTTCCCACCCCCCTGAGATTTTTGCCGTAGGGTGTGTGCTCCTGCTGGAGAGAGACAGAGGGAAAATGAGAAATCACTCTGTAGGGGCAATTGCCACATTGCAGTCCCTTCTTCAGCCACTTCAGAATTTTGGGCAGTCCCAAAAGGGACTTGAGCTGTTGTGGGCCATGTGGGAACCTGGCACAGTGGCACCTGCTGGCCTAGACTCTGACTTATTTATTTATTTATTTACTAAAGAGAGAGATTTTTGCTATAGGCACTCGCTGGAGAGTCAGAGACAGAAAGCGAGAAACCACCCCCTGGGGGATGCCACACTGCAATCCCTTCTTCTCCATTCTCATCTCAGGATTTGGGGGACACACCTACATGTGCCTGGCATGAGTTTAAGCCACTGGATCCTGTACTCAAACCACATTCAACCTAGTAGGAGTTCAGCGACATAACCATTACACCATCTGCTGTTCCCGCAATTCTGCTTTTTTTAAATGTGTGTTAACTGCCCCCCCTCCCCGCCAACTACTTGGAGATTATTTCTCTGCCACTGGATGATTTCTTTAAGATAAACTATCTGTAGGCAAGTTCAACATGTAATCTGGACAGAATTTGTGGTAATGTCATAGAAATTATTCTTGATAGTTACTCAGAATGCTTTTATTTTTTCCGACAGATTTTTAAGAATCCAGGTTCAAGGGGCCAGCAGATGGCATAGTGGTTAAGGTGCTGGACTCCCACATGGCCAATCATGTTGCAAGTCCTGGACCTAGTGGCTTGAAAATCATGCCAGAGGCATGTGTGTGCTTGCCCAAATTCCCAAAAGGAGAATGGAGGAGGATGGATTGTGTGTGCCATGGCCATCCCCCTGGGGAGCTGATTTCTCACTTTCCTTCTCTCCAGTGAGTGCATGCATGCACCCTATGACAGAAACCTGGGGGGGTTTCATATTTAGGACATAAAGCAAAAATCTCCTCCTGAGTAAAAAAACAAACAAAAAAAAGGAATTGGAAACAGTTTTCAAATTGGGCGCAAGTGGTTAACTCAGAAGTCATTAAACAGTTTATAATCCCATAATACATAGCAGGATATTGACATTTGTTGAGGGTTCATCACTGCTGGCACTTTATGTGAACTGAGCACATTTCTAGAAACAATTCCACCTTCTTTTGAAACTTGCTTAAAGGGTCAAGGCTTTCATTTTTTTCTTCTTTTTCGGTTTTTGCCATACGAGGATGCGTGCACTCGCCAGAGAAAAAACGAGAGACAGTGAGAGGGAAAGTGAGAAATCACCCCCCACACACACCCTCCCACCCTGGGAATGGTTATGCCACAATCCCTTCTTCTCCTCTCAGGATTTTGGGCACACGCACACACATGCACACATGCCAGGTGTGAGTTTCAAGCTGCCAGGTCTGAGGGGGTCCAGCACTTTAATCATCATGCCACCTGCTGGCCTCAGCTTTTGTTTTCTCTGGTCATAAATAAACAGGTTGACTGTAGGCATTTGGAAAAACAAAAAAAATTTTTAGAAGTTACCCCAGGCCCAGCTTCAATGGCACATTCTACTAAGATGTGCTTTGCAGACTTGGACCACATGGGAGGCTCAGGTTCAGTTTCCAGTCCAACCTAAAAGCCAGGTACAGTGGTGCACTTCTGTAATCCCAGCAGTTTGGGAGGCTGAAGCAGGAAGATTGCAGGCTTGCAGCTGTCCCGGGCAACATAGAATAGACCCTGTCTGAAGGAGGTGGGCTCGGTGGTAGTAGTCTTAGCTACTCAGTAGGACAAGGCAAGAGGATTGCAAGAAGACCTCATCTTTAAAAAAATAAATATAGGGGCTGGCAGGTGGCATTGTGGTTAAGGGCACTGGACTCCCATATGGGTGACCGTGGTTCAAGTCCTGGACCTGGCGGCTTGTTTCCTCACTTTCCCTCTCTCTTGCTCTCACTCTCTCCCCTCTCTGGTCAGATTTTAAAATAAATAACTAATAAAGTTAATTTTTTTTTTTTTTTTGGAGAGGTTTTTGCTATAGGGTACGTGCTCTCGCCAGAAAGACAGAGACAGACAGAAAGCAAGAAATCATCCCCCGGCGGGATGGCCACACTGCAATCCCTTCTCCTCCATTCTCCTCTCGGGATCTTGGGCAGGCACGCACATGCTCCTGGCATGAGTTTAAGCCACCGGGTGCAGGACTTGAACCGCGGTTGACTACATGGGAGTCCAGTGACATAACCATTATGCCAACTGCCGGTCCCTAAATAATTCTTAAAAAATAAAATAAGGAATAGCAGATGGTATAACGATTACATCACTGGACTCCCATGTAGTTGACCATGGATTGAGTCCCAGACCTGGTGGCTTAAAACTCACGTGCCCAAGAGGAGAATGGAGGAGAAGGGATTGCGGGGTGATTTCTCGCTTTCTGTCTCTCTCCGGCAGGCATACACACCTTATAGCAAAAATCTCTCTAAAAATACATATCTAAATAAAAAGCAAAGTAAAAGTTATCTCCCCTCCCCCCACCCAAAGATAGCCATTGGTGTTGGTGATTTAGAATGTTTCCTGTTAGAGTTGGATGTTGTGCTTTTTACCTTAGGGGTATTATAATGTGATTACAAGTACTATCCCCTTGAGACCAGCAGGTGGCAGGTGGTTAAAGCATTAGACGCCCATATAGCGTGGTGGCTTGAAAATCATGCTGAGTGCATGTGCATGCATTCCCAAAATTCTAAGAGGAGAATGGAGGATAAGGGATTGTGGTGCGGTCATCCCTCCCAGGGAGTGATTTCTCACTTCCTCTTTCTGTCTCTTTCCAGCAAGAACACACACTCTATACCCCACCCCCCCAAAAAAGGAAAGGGAATAAAAAACTTAAAAATAAATAAATACTTTGTCCTTTAAATACAGTACTTGTCCATATCAGAGTATAATTGAAATCGTCTCAGAGTCTGGTTGCATCATTCTTATAAACACTCACAAAAATAGAGGTAACAAAGCCTTGCATCAAAGCTCTCGGGAATTCCCATCCCATTCTCAGATTTATATCATCTATATTACTCTAGTTTAGCTAATTAGCTGATGTATTAGCTAAAATAAATACATGAATAAGTAACACAGACCACATAAACCCTCTTAAAGCATACTGTCCTCAAATTAACAAACCTGTTTTCATCACTTCCTACACCATGAGAATTTAATTTACAAAGGTCTTTTTTTGTCATGTGAGACCTCTTTTTTTGCTATAGGCTGCATGCACTTTCCGAAAGAGGCAGGTAGGGGGGGTGGGTTTTGAGAAAGCACTCCCCAGGGGGATGCCCAAATTGAATTGAATGCCCTTTTCCTCCATTCTGGTCTTGTGACTTTGGGCACATGTGCACACACATTCCCAGTGTGTTTTGAATTTCAAGCCATTGGGCCTAGGACTTCAACCATGCAGCTGACCATGTGGTATCCAGCCATCTTAAGTACCATGCCACCTAGCTGGCCCAAACTTTTTCTATTTTTTTTTTTTCTTTTCTTTTTTTGGAGAGGTTTTTGCTATAGGGCACGTGCGCTCGCCAGAAAGACAGAGAGAGACAGAGAGACAGAAAGCGAGAAATCACCCCCCAGGGGGGATGGCCCCGCCGCAATCCCTTCTCCTCCATTCTCCTCTCGGGATCTTGGGCATGCACGCACACGCGCCCTGCGTGAATTTAAGCCACCGGGTCCGGGACTCGAACCGCGGTCGAATGCAATGGGAGTCCAGCGACATAGCCATTACGCTAACTGCTGGTCCCGACTTTTTCTATTTTTAAATTTTCAGAGGGTGCATGTGCTCTGCAGACAGGCTAAGAGGTAAGGAGAGGGAGAAAGCATCCCCTAGTGCAGTGTGGTCACACAGCAGTCCCTTCATCTCCCATCCTATAGGAATTTGGAGTACACGTGTACCTGGCGTGCTTTTCAAGCTGCCAGAGCTGAAACTTGAACTGTGGTTGGCCATATAGGATCTGGCTCCCATAACTGCTGGCTATGGGACCTGCCCTTCTTTTTATTACTTTTTATGTTCCCCACTTGCATCTTTTTTTTTTTTTTTTTAAAGTTTTTTTCTGTAGTGCATATGCACTCGCTAAAGAGACAGGGGAGGAGTGAGAAATCACCACCAGAAGGGATAGCCATGTCACAATCTCTTCTCCTTCATTCTTCTCTCAAGACTTTGGGCATGTGCACATGTACCCAGCATGATTTTTAAGCCACCAGGTCTGGGACTTGAACCATGATCAGCCATGTGGGAGTCCAGTGTCTTCACCATTCCACCTGCTGGCCCTTCCATCTAATTCTCTCTCTTTTTTTTTTTTTTTTTTAATAATTCTTATATTTATTATTATTATTATTTTAATTCAACCAGAGATGGAGAGAAAGTGAGAAAGCAGGCTGCCACGAAGACTCCAACAGTGGTCAGCCATGTGGGAGTCCAGCGCTTTAACCACCACACCATCTGCTGGCCTCCCATTTCTTAAGTAAAGTCCCTTCTGTTTTCTTCATAAGCACATGTTTGGTACACACATGCCTGGCATGTTTTTCAGACCACTGGCTCTGGGAATTGAACTGCACAGCCAGCCATATGGGACATAGCCACTTTACCACCATCTGGCCCTCAAGTGTTGTTTTTTCCTCATCTTAAACTCTAGAGTGCCTCCTCTCCGTCTTTGGACTTCTTTTGTCTGTATTCACTCTAGGTGACTTCATCTGGACCCATGGCTTGAAGCATCATTACTGTTGTAACTGCAAATTTATATTGGGCCAGCTGGTGATATGGTGGTTAAGACAACTGGATCCCACATGGCCCACTGCAAGGTTAAGTCCTGGACCCAGTGGCTCCAGAAATGTGCTATACATATGTGTGCACGTACCCAAAATCCTGAGAGGAGAATGGAGAAGGGATTTCAGCCATCTACCTTGGGGGTGTTTTCTCACATTCTCTCTCTCTTTCTCTGTTTCTCTTCAAAATTAAAAACCAAACCAAAACAAAACATTATATCTCCAGCCTGGACTTTCACTACAGACCCTGGCATCCAACTGCCACTCACTCCACTTAGGTTTCTAATAGGCATCTCAAAAAATTACCAAAACCAAACTCACTGCAAATCACAAGCTCTCTGGTTTATTGCCAGTATTCTCTTAACTAGTCTCCTGCTTTATCTGGTCCCCAGAAATAATCAGTAGCTTCATTAGAACTGCCTTTAAAAAACAATAATAAAAGAAGATATATTTGTGAACTCTTATAGCTACTAGATATGAGAAGTCCTTTAAAACTATGATTGGGGGGACTGACAAGTGGCATGGTTGGTAAAGGCACTGGACTCCCATGTGGCCGACTGCAGTTCAAGTCCTGGACCTAGTGGCTTGCTTTCTCACTTCCTCTCTCTGTCTGATCAAACTAGATAATAATAATAATAACAAATAAAGTTAAATAAAATCTTAAAAAAGAAACAAACTATGAGTTGGATCTTGTATCTCTAATTTCTATCACTTTGGGAGTGACTAAGCCTCACTACTGGTTTTTGAAGTGTACTGATGTGTGTTCCTCCTTTTTATTGTCAGAGAGCACATGCTATTGCCAGAGGGAGAAAACTCCTCAGTGTTATGTGGTCAATGCCACAATCCTTTTTTCTTCCATTTCTCCATCCAGTCAGGGTCCTGGGCACACATACATGCCCAGTGTGTTTCTCAAGCTGCTGAAGCTGGGACAGGAAGCAGTTAGCCATGTGGAATCTGACTCTCTATCCACAGGGCTTAGCCACTAAGCCGTGGGGACCGGTCTGCATATTTTCTTCTAGCAGCCTCTCAGCTCTCATCCTGTCCTTCTCTCCTCCTTTGTCTGTTCCAGCCACTTTAGCCTCTGTGCTGTCCCTCAGACACACAGTATGTTCCAGCCTGCTCTTTTGCTTAGCATACTCTATGCTCAATTGCTGCCTGGCTTTTTCCTCACTCTGTAGCTCTCCTAGAAGAGAGCCACCATCACTCTCTTATTCCACCTGAAACACTCCCTGCCTTCATGAACTGCTGCTTTTTCTCCAAGGTACTGATATTTATTTGGTTTTTGGGTTTGTTTGTTTTTGTTAGTTTTGCCAAACGGTGGATGCTTTTGCAGGAAAGAGACCAGAAAAAGCATTCTTTTTTTTTTTTTTTTTTTTTTTTTTTTTTTTTTTTTTTTTGAGAGGTTTTAGCTATAGAACGTGTGCGCTTGCCAGAAAGACAGAGAGAGAGAAAGCGAAAAATCACCCCCCGGGGGGATGGCCATGCCGCAATCCCTTCTCCTCCATTCTCCTCTAGGGATCTTGGGCACACACGCACACACGCCTGGCGTGAGTTTAAGACACCGGGTCCGGGACTTGAACCGTGGTCGACTACGTGGGAGTTCAGCGACATAGCCATTATGCTAACTGCTGGTCCCCAGCTTTATGGGGCATGGTAACCCTGCAATCTCTTCTCCTCCATCTCTCTTTCCTGTTGGAATTTTGAGCATGCATGCAGCACAGGCACCAGGCATGTTTCCCAAACCACTGGGTCCAGGACCCAGACATACAGTCAGCCATTCTGGATCCAGCCACCTTTGCCACCATGCCACAGGCTGGCTGGCCTTTATTTGCCATCTTGTTATGTCTTACTGCTTTCTTCCTTTAGAATATAAGCACAGATAAGGGCAGAAACCTTTGTTCAGTGTCTAGAGTATAGTAAATATCTAATTTTCCTGACTTTTATTGTTTTTTTTCTTTGAAGGTTTTTGCTATAGGACCCATGGACTCACTGGGGAGTGACAGAGAGAGACAGAAGGAAAGTGAGAAATCACCCCCTGAAAGCCACAACCCATTCTCCTAGGATTTGGGGCATGCACATACACACACTTAGCATGATTTTCAAGTTGCCAGGTCTGGAACTCGAACTATGGTTGGCCATGTGGAAGTCCAGCGCTTTAACCACCATGCCACCTGCTGGCCCCTTCCTGACATTTTTATTTTGGGAAATCAGAAGAGAAAAAGATTTGTATCAGTTATGCCACTCAGGTGGCCAGTACTCTTTCCCTGAAATCTTTTTTCATCAGTTTGTTATAAAATTGAAGTAGTTTTTGGGCCCAGTATAATGGTTACATTGCTGACTCCCAAGTAGTGGACCGTGGTTCAAATCCTGGGCCTGGCAGCTTAAAACTCACGCTGGGCATGTATTTGTGTGCCCAAAATCCCAAGAGGAGAAGAGAATCCCTGAGGAATGATTTTTCGCTTTCTGTCTCTGGTGAGTGCACACACCCAGCAAAAATCTCTTGGAAAAAAAAATTGTGGTAATTTTTACTTCTGAATATAACCAGTGTCTGATTAGCCCAGCTGTTGTTCCCCTAGCTGAGATCATGGGGGCATTTCCTTTTGAGCCATCTGTGTTCCATGACATAGAGATCATATCTTTGTTTGTTGGAGGGGGGACCTTCTGTGGTAGCCATGAAGCTTTAGGCTTTGCTTTCCACCTGGTATCGTCAACCCATTTCTCCAAGGTCTGTTACAATAGTGACTTGTGATAGCTTTCTGATTTTTTTTTTTTTTTAACATTTATTTCCTCCATGAGTGTGAGAGATGGACGGCATCCCTGACAGGGTCTTGATGCTACAACCTGCCTATAGCTTCAGCCACCCTGGATCATGTGACAATGCCTGGTGTACTCGTGTCTCTGGATGCAAACTGACAACCTTGTCATGTGGGTCTGCTTTGCAAAGCTAGTGTTTTATCTCTGAGTCATTGTCTAGCCCCCTGTGTTAAGGTCTTGAAATTCCATCAATACCTTTAATATGTAAACTTGGAGTTCTATAGAAGAGATTGTGCCCGTGAACAGACTCTGTACTCATGAGGCCACAACAGATGATGACTGGTAATTATATATTTACCTAAAAATGTGTGGAAACCCTTAAAGTTATTGATAGCTTTAATAGAACTGCTTTTATAAAATTTTCATTTGTAAAGGTAAGGTCTTTTGCCTTGTCTGTCACCTGTTGTCAGGTGGATGTGTGGAGAGTGTCAGAGTCTGTGCTGACCATACCCAAGCACATGCAACGCATTCTCTGTCACTGGCAGAGATGCCTCTTATACTAAGGTACTTCCAGTTCAAATAATGCTATTATTAGGTCTTTGGGAAAGTCATGGCATATTTTCTGTTTTTCTATGCAAAAATACGTCATGACTTTCCTGACAACCCAGTAGTTGAGCACAATATAAATGAGACCAGAGGTCACAGATTTGTTCCAGTTTGGATCATTAACCCACATTTGGGTGAAATTATGTACAGCTCAGTCTGTGTTCTGTGAGCTTAGCTGAAGTGTACTACTGCTAAAAATGACTTATTGGTAAACTTTTTCTAATTCTCAGGAAAAAAAAACTGTTAATAATTTTCTCCAGTTAAAATTTTTATCCCATAACTTCCTAAAATTTTGGTGTCTGTTCTTTGTCCTAGTGATAAAATGAATGAATAACTTAGAGCACAGTGGTTCTCCCACTGGTGTGCATCACTTGGAGATCTTGTTAATACATCCCACTAGGCCTCATCCTGTTTTTCTGTTTATCTCGAGTAGGATTCTTTTTTTATTTTTTGGAGAGATTTTTTTGTGCGCTCGCCAGACAGAGAGAGACAGCGAGAAATCACCCCCCAGGGGGGGTGGCCACACCGCAGTCCCTTCTCCATTCTCGTCTCGGGATCTTGGGAACTCACATGCATGCACACGCACCCGGTGTGAGTTTTAAGCCACCGGATCCAGGACTCGAACCACGGTTGACTACATGGGAGTCCAGTGACATAGCCATTACGCTAACTGCTGGTCCCTTGAGTAGGATTCTTGGTTGGGGCTTTCTTTGTGGAAAGTTGGCATGCTATGTCTTGTGTCTTTTCTATCTTAAGTTTCTCTTTTCTGTTCCACATAGTTACACTTTATGTCTTACATTGAGGAATATTGGGACTCCTAAGAGTCTGAAGAATTGTTCAGTCATTATGCATGTCACGTGTTATATGTGTGTATTCTTGGGATGGATTTCCTAAAGGACCAAAAACACTTTACCTCCTTATTCTTTTTATCTGGAGGTGTAAAACTAGGAGTTGGGACCAGCAGTTAGCGTAATGGCTATGTCGCTGGACTCCCACATAGTCGACCACGGTTCGCGTCCCAGACCCGGTGGCTTAATACTCACGCCGGGCACTTGTGTGTGCGTGCCCAAGATCCCGAGAGGAGAACGGAGGAGAAGGAATTGTGGTGTGGCCATCCCCCCTGGGGGGTGATTTCTCGCTTTCTGTCTCTCTCTCTCTGTCTGGCGAGCGCACGTGTCCTGTAGCAAAAACCTCTCAAAATAAATAAATAAATAAATAACAAAAAAAAAAAAAAAAAACAAAACTAGGAGTTGAACCAGAAGACATTAGTGCAGAGGGTAGGGAAATTACTGCTGGTAGCAACTCTGATTCCTGTCATGTCTGTACCTGTGGAGGAGCTACTCTTGCTGCTTTTAACACTGGGCATTGTGAGAAAAAAAGAATTTGAAGAGGTCAGGCAATAAATTTAATTTACAGTTTTTAAAACAGAAATGCAATTTTTGTGAAGTAGTTTAGACCAATGCCTCATTTATTCTTTCATCAGTTGATCACTATGTGCTATCCTAGAGTATAGGATTAGAGATAAGAAAAATAGATTTTTTGCTATAGGGCGCGTGCCCTCTCCAGAAAGACAGAGAGAGACAGAGAGACAGAAACTGAGAAGTCACCCCCTCTGGAGGGGATGGCTATGCCGCAATCCATTCTCCTCCATTCTCCTCTTGGGATCTTGGCATACACGCATACGCACCTGGCGTGAGTTTAAGCTGCCGGGTCCAGGATTCATACTGCAGTCAACTACATGGAAGTCCAGCGACATAACCACTATGTCATTTGCTGATCCCGAAAAATAGATTCTTGACCTCAAGAACTCTGTCAATTAAGAGAGCATTTGGACAATTATGATGTAATGACATAAGGGCTTTCATCTAAGTTTTGTAGTAAGGCTGTATAACTGAATTTGGCAGTGAGGGTCAAAGAGTACTTCCTAGAAGAAGTAAACACTGAATTGTGACTTAAAGGAATTAGACAAAAAAAAAAAAGGAAGAGAATATTCCAGGAAGACAGAACAGTGAGAAGGCTAGAGTGAGTGCATTGCTTTTGTTCCTTCTAAGCTTTCTTAGCTTTTATACTTTAAAAGTACATTGTTCTTGAGTTCTGTGCTTTTTTTCCCTAAGTATAATTACAAGATATTTGATCATCAATAAGATGTATTATAATTGAAATTTTTTAGTTTATAATTGATACATTGTATATACATTATAATATTGCTTGCCCTCCCTTGTTATTTAAGCAGTAGCATTTTTCTGCGTTTAGTGAATCCTACAAGAAGACTCAAAAGACAAGCATAATAAAAGTTGAATACTAACTGAATTTATTTAATTTATTTAATTAAAAAAAATTTTTAGAGGTTTTTGTCTTAGCATGCATGCGTTCACTCGAGAGAGAGAGATAGAGACAGAGACAGTGAGGGGGAAAATGAGAAATCATTCCCAGGAGGGATGGCCACTCAGCAATCTCCTCTCCACCATTCTCCTCCTGGGATCTTGGGCACTTACACCTGGCATGAGTTTCAAGCCACCAGGTCTAGGACTCAAACCACAGTTGAGCCGTGCGGGAGTCCAGCAACATAACTGCTATGCCTTCTACTGGCCCTCAATACTAACTGAATTTAAATGGTGAAGATGAGCCAGTCAGCAGCATGGTGATTAAGGCGACTGGATGCCTTATGGCTAACTATGCAGTTCAAGTCCTGGACTCGGTGGCTTAAAACATTCACTGGGTGGCATGTATGTGTCCAAAATCCTAAAAGGAAAATGTAGGAGAAGGGATTACAACCTGGTCATCCCTCCAGAGGGTGATTTCTCACTCACTTTCTCTCTGACAAGCACATGTGCTCTATAGCAGAAACTTAAAATCTAAAAAAAAAAATAAAAATAAAAGTGGAAGAACTGGGAGAAAAATATATACTAGAAAAATAATTGTAGAAGTATCTTTAACCTCAGTGAGATTTTTTTAAACTTTCACCCAATCAGTGTTATTTACATGTACATTTTATTTCATTGTGTTGCATAGGTATTTCTGTGATATGAAAGAGATCTGAGGTCAAGTATGAATAAATATTTTATGTTTGTGTTGGGCATCATTTAAGGTATATCCAGTATGCGTTTCTGAGACTTTCAAAATAATTTATCCTGTATACTTTTCTGTGTATTTGTGAAAAGTAGAGGAAATTTACCCTTTTCTCTATAGTTGAGAAATACTTGGGCCAGCAGATCTGGCCTCTACTTATGATAAATTGCATGACTAACACTGTGTGGCATTGGACTTGTGACCTTGGTGTCAGCTGGGAATTAGAGGAGTCATACTGGTCATCTTAAAGTCCCTTGAGCTTGAAAATATTTTGATTTTGCATTTTTTTTCCTTTTTCTTTTTTGTCATTGGGTGTATGCATTTACCGTACAGAGCCAGAGAAAGGGAAAGTAAGAAATCATCCCCTGATGGCCACGTAGCAATTTCTTCTCCATTCTCCTCTCAGGATTTTGGACACATGTGCTCTTGTGCCCACTATGATTTTCAAGCCACTGGGTCTGAGACTCTTACCTGTTTTCACCCATATGGGAATCCAGTGCTACATCACCTGCTGACCAAAATTTTGCATTTCCTTTAAGGAATTTTTTTAATTGCCAGAGGGCATGTGTACTCACCAAAGAAAGTATCCCCAGCAGAAAGGGTCATGTTGCAGTCCTTTTTCCTCCATCTCTCCTTCCCATCAGGATTCTGATCATGCGCATGTACATACACATGCACACACACACTTCAGTGTTTTTTCAAGCTACTGGGCTGGGATTTGAACTAGTGTACACTATGTGGGATCTAGCTCTCTTAACCATTGCACTACAGGGCTGTCCCTGAAGAAATTTCTTCCTTTTTTTTTTAATTGTATATTTTTGCACTTTCTTACCTTTTTAGTCTGACTTATATTGAAGCATAATTCCATAATAGGCTTCAGAGGCATCCTTTTTCTCATTATATTGGCAACAAATGTAGTTATCATATCTTCATTTCCAAAAGTTCTTATAAATTACAGTTTCCCGCTATCTAAATCACTCAGTTTCCTGTGCCAGCTAATAAAAATACAATTAGTGATGGATATTTCTATATTGTCAAATATAATAGTCTCTCAATTTTGTTGCCATTGTAAAGGAACAATGAAATAGACATATCCAGATGGGCCCTTCTTTGATATTTGAATACTGGTTCTTTAAATACCTCTAACAGTGACTTCAAACTAACAGAAACAAAAAGATGTGAATTACTTTACTTTCCTTATTCTTATTCCTGTGTTAAAAGTAATGAGTAGCTGGGACCAGCAGATTGCATAATGACTACGTTACTGGACTCCCTCTTAGTTGACTGTGATTCGAGTCCTGGACCCAGTGACTTTAAAACTCACATCAGGCATGTGTGTGTGCATGTGTGCCCAAGATCCGAGAGGAGAGTAGAGAAGGGATTCCAGCATGACCATACCCTTGGGGGTGATAATCTTGCTTTCTGTGTCTGTCTGTCTCTCCGGTGAACACACGCGCCCTACAGCAAAAATCTCTTTTTTAAAAAAGGAAAAAAAAATTGAGTAGCTATTATATCAGGAATTCCTTACTGTGGTGGACAAAGTTTAACATACCTTTTTCCAAAGCTTTTCTTAGAACAAAAGAGATGAACAACTTTTTTGTTATTTTATTCATAAAATAAAAAGAGTTCATAGAGCATTACCAGAACATATAATTTAGGATTATAGACTTATACCTAGATAACAGCATAATAAGGAACAAAGATGATCACTTGTAACTGAAAGGTATATATTTATTTAGCACTTACTGTCTATACTTGTCAGTCACTGTTGTAAGCACCAGCAATGAACATGTCCTTACCTCCTATGGTTTACATTTGAATCAAAGCCTGAGGGTATTGTTGTCCTCCACATGACAGTCATATACTTTGGGGAGCCAAGTTAATAAGAGTGGAGATGTTAATATTCAGTATCTTTCTTAAGGGTCTGTTTAGTATGATTTTTCATGTATTTACTTCCCGTTTTGTTTTGTTTTTCGTATTTTGTTCCTGTTAGGAGAGAACATTGAAATTATTCTCTAAGCTATTTGAAGAGAGTGACTAAATGCACCTGGGTCAGGCTGTCTGTGGGTATGAAGTGGTTGGGAGAATCCAAGAACATGGTGGTGAATGGCAGGAGAAATGGAGGCAAGTTGTCTAATGACCATCAGCAGAATCAAACCAAATTACAGCACACGGGGAAGGACACCCTGAAGGCTGGCAAAAACGCAGTCGAGAGGAGGTCAAGCAGATGTATGTACACACTTAAACTATCACTGTTTGATTGTGATGTGGGGCACTGATTCTTTCTGGTTTGTAATATGTATTCTGTTCTTTTGTCTTTGAAACAATGTTTTATATTATAATTAATAGTATAGGGTTTTTGTCACAAAGTTACATCAGCTTTTATCCTTATCAAATTAAAACTACTTTAATACTTAATTTCTATCAATAATTTTAGATTCTGTTTTGTGAAATATATACATGAATAATTGATTGTTCTATTAAAAACTTTTAAGATACTGCTGCCGAATTTCTTATAAAGACTTAATTTTTATATTCTATGAAAGTGTAAGTATATACTACTTTGATAACTTCCATAAATGTTTCATGGAATGATAATAATACTGAAGTCATCTCTATATCAGTAGAATGGAGGATCTGACTTCTTTAGGACATCTTTACAAATGTTGTAGCTATTCTATTTATACAGGGTAAACAGTTGTTTATCCTAACAGTGAAGCATTGCTGCTCGTAAGTTACTTTATTGCCTCTATACCTCTTGGTGGGAATGGGGTTACTTTCTGAGAGTTTGAAAAATTGTGGGTTTTGTGTATATTTCCTCTAAGGGTAGTAAAAAAAAAACGTGTATGTATAAACCTAAGTAGACAGCAGTGTGAAGGTTGTCGAAAAGTATATGGCCACGCTAAGGAAGACAACTTCTTTGAATTTCTATTTTTGTTTATCCTTGGTTTGTGTTGGAAGTGACCTATCCCCAGTAATTTGGATTAGCCTAGTGTTTTCTGCAGTTTCAGATAGATTGTACCATTCTGATTAATTTCTTTCTCATAAGGAGAAAGATAAACTTTAGGTGTTTATCCTATATTAATTGGGCCCAGGCTGCCCTTAACCTTCCCATATTAGATCAGGTCACTTTTTGTGTAGAAAACCAGGCAGAATTTCTGTACAGGGAGAGCCCAAGACTTGAGTGGGTACTCCTTTGCATGGACATCAGCTCACCCATGAGGTTGCTGTCATTGTACATGCTGATCCTGTCTCATCCCTTAGAGTTTGGTAGAACTTGAAGGATTAAGCAGTATAGTGATCTTTATCAGTGGTTTGGTTCTGGTCAATGAGTTAGGCCTCTCAAGCTTTTTTGTTATTAATTCACCAGAGGGTGCTTATATCACTGGAGAGAGAGAGAGAGAGAGAAAGTGAGAAAGCACCCTCCATGGGGATTGGTCACTCCACAGTCCCTTTTTACTCTTTCTCCCTTGGGACTTTGGGCATATAGACCACATGGACCCAGTGTGTTTCATAATCCGCTAGGTCCAGGACTCAAACCTTGTGGTTGGATCTGTGGGATCTAGCTGCCCTAACACCATGGGCTGGCCTGGCCTCTCAAGCATTTAAGCAAATTGCTTTGGGCCTTGTTTTATGCCTTATGGTGCAAAAAAAGTGTTTTTTTGTTTGTTTCTGGTTTCTAGTGTTTGTTTTGTTTTTGTTTTTGTTTTCCCCAAGTGTGCTATAGGGTACATGCACTTGCTGGAGAGAGACAGAGAGGGAAAGTTAGAAATCGTTTGGTGACGGGGGGCTATGTCGCAATCCTTTCTCTTTTACTCTCTTCTTGGTATTTTGGGTACACACACACAGAACCTGGTGTGATTTTCATGCAATTTGCTATGGGACTCAAACCACAGAGTTGGCCAGGTAAGATCCAGTCGCCTTAATTTCCAAGCTAGCTGCTGGTCTCCCCCAAAATTTTTAATTACTTTAATTGTTAATAATACATAAGAAGTTACAAATTGATTATTGTATTGATTATGCTTTGCTAAGTGTAGATAGTACAGAGGGATGGAAAACCAGAATGTGAAGATGACAGCAGCATCACATTGAATGTTATTGGACAAGAATGGTCATAGGAACCCATGGTGAAGAGAAACAGGAGAACACAAAGCAGTGCTTCATCTCAGATAAATTGCAACTACCTTCATCTAATATTAATGCCCCAAGTACATGAAACAAAATTGGCAAAATTGAAAGAGAATATAGACAATTTCACAATAATTTGGGAAACTTTAATACTCAATTTTAAATATTGGATAGAACAATTAAGCAAAATATCAGTAAGGAGGGACCAGCAGGTGGTGTGGTGGTTAAGGTGCTGGACTCTCCCACATGGCCGACCACGGTTCAAGTCTCGGTCCTGTCGGCTTTTCTTCTTTCTCACTTTCCCTCTCTCTCTCCCTCTCTCTGTGTCTATCTCTCTCTGGTCAAATTAAAATAAATAAATGAATAAATACAATTAAATAAAAAATAAATTTTAAAAAGATTAGTAAGGAAAAAGAACTTTAAAGAACATTTATAAACCAATTAAACCACTAATAAGGGCATTGACAATCTATTCCATGAAATCCTGGAAGAAGACTTCCCAAAGCTAGAGAGGCATTCAAAGATCCAGACCCAAGAAATACAAAGGACCCTATAAGATCAACCCCAAGAAGATCTTCTCCAAGACACATTATAACCAGATTGACCAAAACTGCAAACAAAGGCAAGATACTAAGACTGGCAAGAGAGAAACGTCATGTTACCTACAAAGGGTATTCCATCAGGCTAACAGCAGACCTCTCATCGGAAACAATGCAAACAAGGACAGAATGAGAAAATATATTCAAAGTATTGAGTGAAAAACAATTTCAACCAGGAATACTATACCCAGCAGGATTATCCTTCATATGGGAAGAGAAGATAAGAACATTCTCAGATAAAGCCTGAAAGAATTTACCAGCACCAGGCCAGCTCTCCAAGAACTGAAGGGAGTGCTATCCCAGGAAAACTAAAGTCAGACACACACAAATAAGAGTTCTAAAACAGCTAAGAAAATGGCCAGCTTAATGGTAGAGACAAGTACAGAGTTGAATGTTATCTTTTGAATTTAAATGGAGATCTGACCACAGCAGAAGATAAAAAGTACATGAGCTTGAACTGGTGAAATAGAATTTTATGACTTTTGACTAAAACATTACTAACCTTCTATGCTTTATTTTCCAGCGTTAAGGAGTTTTGTCTTTTCTCGAGTTTTGGATAGGTTTACATACCTACTATTCAAACAGAATCCTAACCTGTTTCCTGGCTTAAAGTATTATGCAACGTTCTCTTAACATTTTTTGATTTTGATTTATTAAAGCTAAAACTGCCTTTCTTGAGATTAAAAAGTGTATTTGAAAAATACTTATTTGGTAACCACAATAAGCTATGTAACCTCAGCAATGTGCTATTTTATAGTATATTCATTCTATCCAGAGTTTCATGCCTAATTAGCTTTTGTTCACAGATATGTATATATCAGCTAAACTTACTATTGAAAGTATTTAGATTAGTTAAGATATTTTGTGAATCAGTACAATGTGGGAAAGAAAAAAGAAATAGAAAGCAACTGCAGAAACCCGAGGCAGGGTGGCCGAGGGTGAGAAATAGGGGGGAATATATATATATATTACAAGAAACATATACAAGAAACAAGAAATGGAAAATTATTTGTTGACGATAACATGTATGTTTAAGCCACTCTACAGTGTATTCTGGCTGGGAAATTGCATTTTGTATGCTGTGGTGATGTCCAGTGAAAGTATGTAAAATATAAATAAATAAATAAGTAAATAAAAAGAAAATAAATAAACCAATTTGACCTAACAGATATCTATAGAATATTTCATCCAACAATAACAGAATGCTCAGGCTGCTCAAGCATACGTGGAGCATTCTCTAGAATAGACCATATGATAGGCTGTATAACAATCCTCAGTAGACTTTAAAGGATTGAAATCATGCAAAGAGTGTTTCTGACCACAGAGGAATATAATTAGAAATAATAACAAATTTGGGAAATTCACAAATATATGGAAATTATACAACACACTCCTAGATAACCAGTGGGTCAAAGAAGAAATCAAGAACAAATCAGAAAACACTGAGATTAATGAAAATGAAGACAGTATATCAAAATTTACAGAATATAGCTAAAACAGTGGCTTGGAGGGAAATTTATAGTTATAAGTACCTGTGTTAAGAAGAAAGATCTCAAATCAGTAATGTAACCTTCCACCTTAAAACACCAGAAAAAGAAGAGTAAACTGGGACCAGCAGGTGGCATAATGGTTACATTGCTGGACTCCCACGAAGGTGACTGCAGTTCAAGTACCAGACCTGGTGGCTTAAAATTCATGCCAGAGGGGGCCAGCAGGTGGCATGGTGGTTAAAGGCTGGGGACTCCCACATGGCTGACCATGGTTTGAGTCCTGGATCTGGCAGCTTGCTTTCTTTCTCTCTCTCTGTCTTGCTCTGGTCAAATTAAAAAAGGTGGGGGGCAGGTGGCATGGTGGTTAAGGATGCTGGACTCCCACACGGCTGGCCATGGTTTGAGTCCCGGACCTGGTGGCTTGATGTCTCACTTTCTCTCGCTGTCTCTGACTTGTTTGCTCACTCTTTCCCTCTCTGGTCAAATTAAAAAACAAACAAAGTTAAATAAAATAATTCTGTTTTTTTTTTTTTTTTTTTTTTTTTTTTTTTTTTTTGAGAGGTTTTTGCTATAGGGCTTGTGTGCTCACCAGAGAGATAGAGAGAACGGGAGAAATCACCCCCCAAAGGGGATGGCCACGCTGCAGTCCCTTCTCCTCCATTCTCCTCTCAGGATCTTGGGCATGCACGCACACGTGCCCGGTGTGAGTTTAAGCCACCAGGTCCGAGACTCAAACTGTGGTCAACTACATGGGAGTCCAGCAACATAGCCATTACACCAACTGCTGGTCCCCAGTAAAGTAATTCTTGAAAAAAAAATTTTCATGCCAGAGGCGTGTGCATGCATGCCCAAAATCCAAGAGGAGATTAGAGAAGAAGGGATTGCGGTGTAACCATGCCTCCTTAGGGGGGGCGATTTTTTTCTTTTTGTCTCTCTGACTCTCTCTCTCTCTCTCTCTCTCTCTCGCTCTCCCCCCCCACCCCGTGAGTGCACATTCCCTATAGCAAAAATCTCTCTCTCAAAAAACAAAACAAAAAAAAGAGTGAACTAAGCCCAAAACAGCCAGAGGAAGAAAATAATAAAGGCTAGTGTGGAAATAAATTAAATAGAAAGCAGAAAAACAAGAGAGGAAATAACAGAACTGAAGGTTGGTTCTTCAAAATAGTCGACAAATGCCAGACCCTAAGTAAGGCCAAGAAAAAAATTTCTACGATCAAGGATGAAAAGGGAGGCATTACTACTGCCATACAGAAATAAAAAAGATTATAACAGAATAGCATGAACTGTGTACCAGCAAATTAGATAACTTAGTTAAAATAGTCACATTCCTAGGAAAACACAAAGTACTGAAATTGAATCAAGAAGAAATGGAAAGTCTAAAAACCTTATGGTGAGGCCTTTCTGCGCTGCGGCTGCAGCCATGAGTATGCTCAGGCTTCAGAAGAGGCTTGCCTCTAGTGTCCTCCGCTGTGGCAAAAAGAAGGTCTGGTTGGACCCCAATGAGACCAATGAAATTGCCAATGCCAACTCCCGTCAGCAGATCCGGAAGCTGATCAAGGATGGGTTGATCATCCGCAAGCCTGTGACTGTCCATTCCCGGGCTCGATGCCGGAAAAACACCTTGGCCCGCCGGAAGGGCAGGCATATGGGCATAGGTAAGCGAAAGGGTACGGCCAATGCTAGAATGCCAGAGAAGGTCACCTGGATGAGGAGAATGAGGATCCTGCGCCGGCTGCTCAGACGATACCGGGAATCTAAAAAGATTGACCGCCACATGTATCACAGCCTGTACCTGAAGGTGAAGGGGAATGTGTTCAAGAACAAGCGGATTCTCATGGAGCACATCCACAAGCTGAAGGCAGACAAGGCCCGCAAGAAGCTCCTAGCAGACCAGGCTGAGGCCCGCCGGTCTAAGACCAAGGAAGCACGCAAGCGCCGTGAGGAGCGCCTCCAGGCCAAGAAGGAAGAGATCATCAAGACTCTGTCCAAGGAGGAAGAGACCAAGAAATAAAGCTCCCCGTTTCTTGTCTGTACATAGTGGCATTGGCAGTTACACAGATCACCGCTTAAATAAAATAAGCTTTTATCTGCAAAAAAAAAAAAAACCCTTATGGTGAGTAAAAATATATAAACAGTAAGTAAAAAATACACGTATGGCAAGTAAAAATATATAAACGGCTGTATCCCACATGGCCAACTGTGTGGATCAAGTCCTGGACCCAATGGCTTAAGAACCATGTATGCCCAAAATTGGGGCCAGTGAGTGGCATGGTGGTTAAAGGCACTGGGTTTCCACATGGCCTACCATGGTTCAAGTCCCAGACCCTGGTGGCTTGCTTTCTCACTTTCCTTTTCCTCTCTATGTCTCTCTCTGTCAAATTTTAAAATAATAATAACAAATGGGACTAAATAAATATATAAATAATTCTAAAAAAAAGAAAAAAGAACCATGCATGTCCAAAAATCCCAAGAAGAGAAGAATGGAGAAGGGATTGCAGCATGACCATCCACCCTGAAGGAGAATTCTTACTGAAATCCCACCTCCTGTTATTGCACAGGTTCTATAGCATACTGGAGGGAAGAAATTGCAAGGAAACGAAACTTGAGAGCAATGATATCCTTTATGAATACAGATGCAAAAATCCTCAACAAAATAATAGCAAACCACATCCAGTAATATAAAAATAGTCTCTGTTGGGACCAGCAGTTAGCGTAATGGCTATGTTGCTGGTGGACTCCCACGTAGTCGACCGCGGTTCGAGTCCCAGACCTGGTGGCTTAAACTCACGCCGGGCGCGTGTGCGTGCGTGCCCAAGATCCCGAGAGGAGAATGGAGGAGAAGGGATTGCAGCGTGACCCCCCTGGGGGGGTGATTTCTCGCTTTCTGTCTCTCTGTCTCTGTCTGTCTGGCGAGCGCACGCTCCCTATTGCAAAAACCTCTCCAAAAAAAAAAAAAAAAATCTCTGTTAGGATGACCTAGTGGAATTTATTTCAGGAATGCAAGGTTGATTTAATATCTGAAGGTAAGTTAGTGTGCTATACCATATTAATAGAATGAAAGACAGAAATTACACGATAATTTTGGAATATGCAGAAAAAGCGTTTGATAAGATCCAACTCTCTTTCGGGATAAAAATCACATAACTAGGAATAGAATGGAATAATACTCTGCCTAATAAAGGATATATATATTTTTTAGATTATTTTATTGAACTTTATTTATTTATTTATTTGTTTGTTTATTTATTTATTTATTTTAATTTGACCAGAGAGGGACAGAGAGAGGGCGGGCAGGGGAGGTGAGAAAGCAAGCCACCAGGTCCGGGACTCGAACTGCAGTCGGCCATGTGGGGGGAGTGCAGTGCCCCAACCACCATGCCACCTGCCGGCTTCCCTAATGAAGAATATGAAAAACCCACAGCTACTGTCATTTAGTAGAGAACGACTAAATGTTTTTCCCCCAAAATGAGGCACAAGACAAGGATGTCTATTCTCATCACTTCTATTCAATGTTGTGCTGGAGTTTCTAACCAGAGTAGTCAGTCAAGAAAAGGAACTTGAATAAAAAGCATCTGCGGGACCAGCAGATGGCATAATGGCTATGTCGCTGGACTCCCATATAGTCCATCGCAGTTCCAGTCCTGGACCTGGTGACTTAAACTCACGGTGGGCACGTGTGCATGCGTGCCCAAGATCCTGAGAGGAGAATGGAGGAGAAGGGATTGTGGTGTGACCATCCCCCTGCAGAGTAATTTCTCACTTTCTGTCTGTCTGTCTCTCTCTCTCTTTCTTGTCTTTCTGGTGAGTGCACACGCCCTATAGCAAAAACCTCTCCCCCCAAAAAAGCATCTGCATTGAACGGAAAGAAGTAAAACAATCTTTCTTACAGATGACATGATTGTATATTTAGAAAATCCTGAGAAATCCATTAAAAAGTAGTTAGAATTAATAAATAAGTTCAGCAAGTTTGCAGGACACAAGATTGGTATACAAAAATAGTTGTATTTTTGTACACTTGGAATGAACAATCCAAAAATGAAATTAAAATGTCATTTACAGTGGCATAAAAAAAGAATAAATTTTAAGTGTAAAACTTACATTCTGAAAATTAAGAAATGTTGAAAGACATTAGAGACCTAAGTAAATGGAAAGATACCTCATGCTCATTGTTTGAAAGACTTGATATTGTTAAGATTGACAGTATTCCTCAAATGTTTCACAGATTGATCACAGTCTCCATTAAAATCCCTATTGGGGAAGGGACCAGCAGTTGGTGTAGTGGCTATGTTGCTGGACTCCCATGTAGTCAACCACGGTTCGAGTCCCGGACCCAGTGGCTTAAACTCACACAGGACGCGTGTGTGTGCGTGCCCAAGATCGCGAGAGGAGAGTGGAGGAGAAGGGATTGCGGCATGGCCATCCCCCCGGCGAGGGTGATTTCTTGCATTCTGTCTCTCTGTCTTTCTGGCTAGCTCATGCACCCTATAGCAAAAAACCTCTCCAAAAAAAATTAAAAATCTCAATTTCGTTTTTCACAGGAAATGACAAGCTTATCCTAAAATTCCTATGGAAATTCAAGGGACCTGGAATAGTCAAAACAATCTCAAAAAGAACAAAATTGAGGCTGGACAGTGGCACGGTGGTGAAGTATGACACTGTGCAAGGCTGACACATCATATGGGAACGTTCCAAATTCTAGTCCAGAAACGTTTCTGAATACATGGGACATGCACATGCCCATGATCAGGGGCTGCCTAGAACGGGTGGATCATGGCACCGGGGCCCTCCCTGTTCGAGGTGCCATCTCTGTCTCTCTGCCTCTTTTACTCTTGGAAAAAATAAATACATGTATTTTTTGAAAGATAAGGGAGAAAGAACAAAGTTGGAGAACTCACACTTCCTGATGTAAAAACTTACCACAAAGCTGCAGTAATTAAGCAGTGATATGCTGACATGTGGAAAGACGTAGCTCCATGGGATAGAATAGAGTTCAGAAATAAATCCTCATGTGTTTGGTCATTTGATTGGTACAGGAGGTACAGGAAACACTCTTTGCAAACACTAGGATGTCTAGAATAGTAAAAAAAAAAAAAAAATCAGAGGGCCAGCAGGTGGTGTGGTGATTAGGGCACTGGACTCCCATATGGCTGACCATGGTACAAGTCCTGGACCTGGCAGCTTGTTTCCTCACTTTCTCTCTCTCTCGTGAGTGCACATGCCCTATAGCAAAGTACATAAATAAATAAATAAAATAAATCCTTAAAAAAGGTAACCACAAGTGTTAATGAAGATATGGAGAGTTTGGAACTCTTATATACTGCTGGTAGGAACAGCCACTTCAGAAAACTCTGGCAGTTCCTTAGCAGTTAAAATAGCTCCCATATCACCCAGCAGTTCTACTTCTAGAAGGTATATGCCTAAGAATATTAGAAAACATGCATGCACAATATTTTTTTTTACCACACAGGAATATAATCTTTATTTTAACTAGAAACAGCAGATACAACACAATAATTTTTACACAACTGTTCATAGCAGCATTATTCATAATAACCAAAAAGTAGAAACACCTCACGTGTCTATCAGTTGATAAATTAACAAAATATGGTGTATACTTAAATAGTGGAATATTTACTCATAATAAGGAATGAAAGTACTGGTGCATGGTATAACATAGGTGAGCTTTGAAAACATTATGCTAATTGAAAGAAGCCAGTCACAAAAGCCACCTGTTTTTTTCTTTTCTTCACAGGGTACATGCACTCTCCAGAGAGAGAAATTGGGAGAAAGTGAGAAATCACACCCCAAGAGGATGGCCACCTGCAGTCTCTTCTCTGTTCTCTTGACATTTTGGACAGCACGCATACGCGCCCAGTGTGATTTTCAGCCACCGGGTCTAGGACTTGAACTGGACAGTGGGCCATGTAGAATCCAACACCTTAACCTCCACACCACCTGCTAGCCCAAAGACCACATATTGTAACACTTATATGAAATTTTCAGAGTAGGCAAATCCAGAGACGAAAAGTGTTAATAAATTAGTAGTTGCCAGGGGCCGTGCAGGAGGAAGAAATCGATAAGGACTACTGATGAATACAGGGTTTCTTTTGAGGGTGATGGTTCAACTCTGTGAATCTGTTTAAAAACCATCAAGTTGTATACTTTAAATAGGTGAATCATATGGTATGTGAACTATAGTTCAGTAAAGCTGATATAGAAAATGTAACTTTGATAGCTTTCACATACCTATATGCAGATAATTTGATTGTGAAATCATATACCTACCCTTGACAGGGAATTTCATGTATTTATTTTGTTTTGTGAAAGTAGATGAAGTTTAAACCTCTCACTTTGTAACTTACTTTTTTTTTTCCGGAGAGGTTTTTGCTATAGGGCACATGCGCTCGCCAGACAGACAGACAGAGACAGAGAGATAGAAAGCGAGAAATCACCCCCCAGGGGGGATGGCCACGCCGCAATCCCTTCTCCTCCATTCTCCTCTCCAGATCTTGGGCACGCACGCACACGTGCCCAGCATGAGTTTAAGCCACCGTGTCCGGGACGCAAACCGCGGTCGACTACGTGGGAGTCCAGTGACATAGCCATTACGCTAACTGCTGGTTCCATGTCACTTACTTTCAAAATCTAATTTTGAGAGCCTAGAGTTATACTGTTGGTATCTGCTGTAAATTATGTGTGCTAATTCCATGAAAAGACTATTAATTATGTAAACATCAGACTTAATCAGCACTGATGAAACTTCATCTGCATAAATTTGGCCTACCATTTTGTTCGTTTAATTTCATATGTGCTCGCTGGAGAGAGAAAGCAAGAAAAAAAGCACCTTCTATGGTGGATGGATGGCCTTGCCTTAATCCCTTCTTCATTCTCCTTTCAGGATTTTGGGCATGTATGCACATGCGCCAGTGTATTCTGGATCTGGAACTGTGCTCTCAACCACGTGAGATCCAGCTGCTTTAAGCATCACACCACTAGCTGTTCTCTTCGTTTCTTTACATTGCTTTCCTCCATAGTTAAACCTACTTATTTCAGTTATACATTCTAGTCCTTATCATATTTGTTATCCATTCATTTACAGTTTCAGGTGGAGATCGACTAGAAGTAGGCCTGCTCTTTTCTATCTTTCCTCACTTCTACGGAGCTCAGTAGTCATGGGCAAGTTTCCCAACTGTATGTCATTACCTGCAGAATGGGGATAATAATTACTCAGCTGCCCAAAAGCAGAAAGCTGAACTTAACTCTTCAGGATTCCTTTTGGGACCTGAGATAGCTAGATCTGACACTCATTGCAGAAACTTTACAGCCCTCTTGTTTCCTTCTCGCATCATTTCTCTCTCTAATGCCTCTGTCCTGTTAAAATGGCAAACATCCTCCTGTCCCCTACTTTTCACCTATTCTTTGGAGAGGAGAGTAAAGCATTTAAATAAAAAATTCTCACAATCACCAGACCACATTCTTGGGAAATACGATATTATTACCTGCTAATTAAAATATTTCAACAATGGGTTAGTTTACTACATTTGGTTTTCTATTTTATGCAAAGGGCACTAAATTCTTAATTACTAAAACTGTTTGAAATAATAATTCTTGATTGCTAACTTAAATGGGCAATGAAGCTAAAGATTCTCAAGGTAGATGTAAGTAGTTTTCAGTCTGAGTTACTTTTCTTTCTTTTGCTTTTCATAGGTAATGGTAATTCAGGATTTGAAGGACAGAGTCGTTATGTACCATCTTCTGGAATGTCTGCCAAGGAACTCTGTGAAAATGATGACCTTGCAACCAGTTTGGTTCTTGATCCCTATTTAGGTTTTCAAACACACAAAATGAATACTAGGTAATTTTAACTCTTTATCCTGAATCATAACAGATGTTAAAGTTAAGAAAATAGATGGCTAATTTTACATTTGCTCAAAATATTAAATGACATTAAAGGAAAGTTCTTTGCTACAAAAGGGTTTTCCATATGTCAACCAGAAGAAGCAAGCATAGCCGCTAAGAATTTTGTCAGTTTTAATTCTGCATTCTTATTTTACCTCAGAATATTCTATTAAAATACAAAGCTGGAGGAGCATCTTCATGTTCTATTTTAAATGTTGATGATAATTATCTTTGCTAAAATAAAAATCTTACAAATGTTCTGTGAGATCTTGAAAATGTGTTTTTTTCTTTAAGTAGATAACATCAGTTTTTATTTTTTGTTTTTGCCATTGGGCATGTGCACTCCCCCAGAGACAAAGAGAAAGACAAAGGGAGGGAAAGTGAGAAAGCGCCCCCTGCAGGGGGGATATGGCCATGTTGCCGTCGTTTCTCCATTCTCCTTTTGTGATTTTGGGCATGCAGTCACACACATCCAGCAAACTTTTCAGGTCTCTGGGATGGGACTTGAACTGTGGAGTTTTCCGTGTGGGATTCAGCACCTTCACCACCACACCACCTTCTGGGCCCAGTAACACTAGTTTTCTAAAATGACTTACAGGTTTTTCTTCTAAATAATTGTCCCTGTATTAAGGGAATTTTACCATCATTTTAATCTTTGAGGTTCAGTTAATTGTTATAAGTATGAGTGAATATTTTAAAATGTATGTGCTTATATTCATTATGCAGGTAAGAAAATATATGTGTGTTTTATTGAGAATGAAATGCTTTATGTATACAAAATATTATATCAGTCTTGAACTCTGTTATCCTTAACATCTGAGGGTTTTAACTCCTTTAACTTGATTTCCTTAGATACCATCTGTCCCTCAAAAAGATTTTTATATCATTTCGTAATTGTTTCTTCCACCACCAGGATGTCATAGCTTTGCAACTTTTATTTCTTAACCTCCATGACAAAGGGTTTTTTAATCTGATGGAAAAGTATAGCAGCGGGATTTAGAAGATGAAGTCAGTTCTAGGCCCATTCCTGCTCATTCCCATCACACTTGCATGCTGTTCTGTAGCTCTAGGGTCACTGACAAGCCTGGAAGAACTTGATAACCAGGCAAGGAGTCACTGATAACTAGGGAAGTGGGGAGTAGGAATTGGGACAGGTGACTGGAAGAAAGCCCTTGTGTCCCTTTTTCCCCCTTTTCATTCTTTTCCTTGCTAGAATGAACAAAGTACTGAATACTTCAGCTACCAGTTATATTATAACACAAAAAGAAGTAATTCAGATACAAATATGCCTTTGGTATTTTCATGTAATATCCTGTCATCATATCTTTTCTTACTAAAATGAAGTGAAATATCAAAGTAGAGTTGAAAGATTATTTCAGTAGTCTGTCAGATGACTGGTTGTTCTCTGAAAAACAGCAAGATTGGGTGAATGCTGTGATGTCTAACTAAGATCTGATTTGCAATAAGTACATTTTACCTTTTTGCCTCATTGAACATCTCTTCCTCAAAGATCCTAATAGTATTTAAGTCCCTGTCAGCCCCCTTCTCTTTCCAGTTTACGTGAATATGGGCCAGCTGGTAGCCTAGTGGTTAAGGCAGCTGGATCTCACATAGGTGAGACTACACCATTCAAGTCCTGGTCCTGGCATTGAAAAACATTTTGGGTGTACATGTGTGCCTAAAATCCTAACAGGAAGGAAAAAAATGGAGAAGGGATTGGGGCATGAACATCCCCATGGGGAAGTTTTCTCACTTTGCCCCCTCTTGTCCTCACACACACCTCTCCCCCACAGAGCACATGTGTCCATCAAATTAGAAAGGAAGGAAAGAAATGTGAAGATGTGAATTGTAAATTGCTATTTGACATAATAACCAGGTAGCTTTTGGGCATCACTGAAAAAGCCCATAATTTTGACCTGGAATCATGAAGAAAGTTCTATTGATTATTTCTTATATACTGAGAGATGGAAACATATAAGACATTTTACAAAGTGTTCTATCAAAATTACAATGAAGACTTAAATAGCTTAGGAAAAAACTTCATATATTTCAAGACCTCCGTCTTTTTAAAAAAAAAAAAATTGTTTGTTATTATTATTTTTATTGTTTTAATTTGACCAGAAAGAGACAGAGAGAGAGAAAGGGAAAGAGAGAAAGCAAGCTGCCAGGTCCAGGACTTGAACCACAGCCAGCCATGTGGGAATCCAGTGCCTTAACCACCACACCACCTGCCTGACCCCTCCATCTTTATTCCAGAGGATGAAAGGTCACCTGTTAAAAATGGCTTCTGCAGTAGGAAATACTCAAGTTTTCTCTAAAAGTTCTCTTAGACCTCTGCATCACATAATTAATGTATGTATTATCACCTGGGATCTTGTTAGTACAGGTTCTGAATCAGTAGCTTTAGGATAGGGCTTGAGATTTTGCATTTCTAACAAGTTCCTAGACCACATGTATAATGTCTCAGATCTTAAACTATCTGGCTTATAAATTCTACTGTGATGTGGTAAGTGATAGTTTTTTTTTAACCAATAGTTTCCTACATGTACTCAGGGCCAGCTGGTAGTGGCATGGTGGGTAAGGCAGCCTAATCCCACATGGCCAGCTGTAGTTCAATTCTCAGATCCAGCAGCTTGTAAAACATGTCAGACATGTATGTGTACATGCCCAAAATCCTGAGAGAAGAATGAGGAGAAAGGATTGCAGTGTTGCCATCCCCACTGGCAGCTTGCTTTCTCACTTTCCTTCTCTATCTCTTTCTCTCTAGCTCTCTCTCACTCTGTCCCTCTCTGATCATACTAAAATAACAACAACAACAACAACAAAAAAAAATAGGTAGAGCTAATTAAAATAATTCTTTTTAAAAAAATGATAGGTATTTAATGATTTTTTAGAATTTCCAAAACTGGGGCTGGCAGGTGGCATGGTGGTTAAGGGCACTGAACTCCCATATGGCTGACGATGGTTTGAGTCCAGGACCTGGCGGCTTGATTTTTCACTCTCTCTCTTGCTCTCACTCTGTCCCTGTCTGATCATTTTAAAAAGCTATTTATTTGTTTTAATTTGACCAGAGAGGAACAGAGTAAGAGAGAGAGAGTGAGAGAGAGAGAGAAAGTGAGAAAGCAAGCCGCTAGGTCCGGGACTCGAACTGCAACTGGCAACCAGGGAGTCCAGTGCTTTCAACCACCATGCCACCTCTGGCCCCAAATAAAATAATTCTTGGGGCTAGCAGATGGCTTAATGGTTTAATCACTGGACTGCTACATAGTTGACTGTGGTTTGAGTCCCAGACCCAGCTGCTTAAAACTCAAGCTGGTTGTGTGTGCCCAAGACCCCGAGAGGAGAATGGAAGAGAAGGGATTGCAACATGGCCCTCCCCCCAGGGGGTAATTTCTTGCTTTCTGTCTGTCTGGCTGACGAGCACACGTGCCTTATAGTAAGAATCTCTCTCAAAAAATTAATTAATTAAAATAAAATAATTCTTGAAAAAAGAATTTCCAAAGCTGGCTATGTTTTTGAGTGCTTTTGTTTCATTCTTATCACTGTATTACTAACAAATAAGTCAGAATCATAGCATGAATACTTACAAATAATATAAACAAAATACTAATTTGAATCTATTGGGAATGTTTTTTATTTAGTTGACTTTTGTCAATTATGAAACAAATGATCTCTTTTTCACATAAGCCTAGAATTGGTAATACCTCTGATTGTTAAAAGGGAGCAAGCAGGGGATTATCGAGAAGGGATGGATGCTTTCAGTAATACTTCCTTATATAGGCTGCATGACCTGAGGTTTCAAGATACTCTGGGCAGTGGGGAGAGTCAGGTGAGTAGCAGGCTGAGCAGGAAGCAGCCTTACAAAAGAGTGAGAAGAGGCATCGCAGGGCACCTTTTTGGGGGGAACTTTTCTTGGTTTTTCTAAGGGAATGTCATTCTGTACAGTCCTTTCACTACTGTAACCAATTGATTTTATTTATGTACTGGGTTTGATTTTGTACAGTATTTGATTGTTCTTAGCTACTACTAGATTTGAACGTATAAATCACTTTAATTATCACTTTACTTGGTTAGAATGCATAAGGAAAAATTTCCAGACTTTCTAACTCAATCAGTTATAAGACTGTGTGATACGGAAGGAAAGAATTTCAGTAGCCTGGTGTTTGTTATACTGCTTAGCTTACCCATAGCTTCATAAAGTTCTGAAGTAACACAGTGTTTTATGGAGTTTTGCTCCAGAGACTATTGTAAGTCTGTTTATAAATTACAAATACAAATTATACAAATTGTTGTTTGTTTTTACATTTATATAGTGCTTTTCCTTCGAGGAGCTCAAGACATTTTTCAAAGTCTGACAGTTTTTCTCACAACAACCCTGTGAGGTAGGTAGAGTATATTACAGAAAATAATTAGATGCCAACTAACCTGTTTATGATGTTGTTTTATGTTATTTGAAGTGTCAACATGAACACAAGTTTTAGAACAGTTTTTGCAAACCTTTTAAAATAATTTGGTCTTAGTAATAGTTATATATATTTTTAAAAACCACTTGTACTCTATGACAGGGTAATTATAAGAGAAACAAATCATCAACAGATCAGGAGTCTCTTCCTGGGATTAACTGAGCACTGACTGCAGGGCTCAGCCAGGTATGTTTTTGGTTCTGTTGACTTTCAGGTCCAGAAGGAATGAAGAAATGTGGTTCTCTGACTCCTGTCAGTGTCTAGGAGTTGTCCATTTGCAGTTATACTTTTCATCAAGGGGGGAAATGTTACCTCATCGCTTTGTTTCTTAAATATTTGAGCTTTTTTCTCTCTTCCTCTCTCTTTCCCTTTTCTCCTTTTTCACATTCCCCTTCCTGTTCTCCCTCCTTCCAGTCAGCTTTTGATTACATGCTAATGGAAGGGCACGGTAGTACACAAATCTGCAGCTTTTCTTCACTGCCACAGTGGTCTTCTGGATTTGGAGACAGAGAAACCAAATAGCAAGAAAACCTGGGAAGTCAGTCTCTGGAAAGAGTGGGGAATAGGTGTGTGGGACTGTGAATTTGTGTTTATTTCTGTTCCTTTTAATAATAGCTGATTATTGGTGTGTAGGTGGCGTGGTAGTTCAGAGCACTGGATTCCCACGTGGCCAACCACGGTTTGAGTCCCGAACCTGGCAGCTTGTGCTTTCTCACTCCTCTCCCACCCCTGACACTGTGTCCCTCTCTGGTCAAATTAAAATAAATAAATAAATACATAAATAAATAAATAAAGTTAAATAACTATTTAATAACAGCTGCTTATAAATGATATATTTTCTTCTTTTTTAAGAATTAATTATTTATGGCATCAGCAGTTAGCGTAATGGCTATGTCGCTGGACTCCCATGTAGTCGACTGTGGTTCGAGTCCGGGACCCAGTGGCTTAAACTCACGCTGTGCATGTGTGCATGCATGCCCAAGATCCCAAGAGGAGAATGGAGGAGAAGGGATTGTGGCGTGGCCATCCCCCCGGGGGGTGATTTCTCACTTTCTCTCTGTCTCTCTCTGTATTTCTAGTGAAAGCATACGCCCTATAGCAAAAAAAAACCGTTCCCCCCCAAAAGAATTAATTATTTATTTACGTGTTTATTTAATTAATTCATTTATTTTAATTTGACCCAGAGGGTTTGGAGAGGGGAAGTGAGAAAGTAAGCCACCAGGTCCGGGACTCAAACCATGGTCGGCCACGTGGGAGTGTCTAGCACCTTAACTACCATGCCACCTGCTGGTCCCCAATATATTTTATTTCTTACACCAGTCATTGATCAGAAGTATGGGAAAAAAAGAAAAAGTATATTTAGTTTTTTAAAATGACAAATTTTGCATTAAGAGAGGGAGGAGAGGTAAAATGCCAAGTACCCGTCTCTCTTGCCTCCTCCCCCTGCCACCCCTCCCACCCCCAAATACTAAATTAAAAAATTTAGGTTTGCTGGGGCCAGCAGGTGGGGTGGCGGTTAATGGCACTGGACTCCCACATGACTGAATATAGTCCTAGACCTTGTGGCTTGCTTTCTCACTTTCCCTCCCTGTCTCTTGCACTCTCATTCTGTCCCTCTCTGGTCAAAATTATTTATCTATCTATGTGTATACACACACACACACACACACACACACGCATATATATAAATAATTCTTCAAAAAAAAAGAAGTATTTACGTTTGCATCCCTCTCTTTCACTGTATTGTCGGTATACAAGCCAGAGCTGTCTCTGGCTGTTGTCAGTGGCAACACAAGCCATATCCTCTTCTAACCATGAAATGACACAAGAGGGCTCTCTAGGGCCAGGTAATAGGACATGTACAAGAAAGGCCTGGGTGAAAGTACCAACTCTTCCATTAGTTAGTCCTAAGTCCTTGGCAAACTGCTTAGCCTTGTTGAGACTGTTTTCCTCATTTGTAGAATAAAATGTTATTTTAGATGATATTTTCTTCTGCCTTTAAGAGATCACAGTGTGAGGCCAGCGGGTGGTGTGGTTAAGGTACTGTATTCCCACATGGCCAACCACAGCTTGAGTTCCAGACCCAGCAGCTTGAAAATCATGCCAGGTGCAGGTGTGTGCATGCCCAAATCTCAAGAGGAGAATGGAGGAAAAGGGATTGCGGTGGAGCTTCCCCCCCACCCCCCCCACCCCCACCCCCCCGGCCAGGCAGTGATTTTTTTACTTTTCCCTCTCTCTCCAGCAAGCACACAGACCTTATAGCAAAACTTAAAAAAAAAAAAAAGATCACAGGGGACCAGCAGTTAGCATAATGGCTATGTCTCTGGACTCCCACATAGTCGACCACAGTTCGCGTCCCGGACCCGGTGGCTTAAAACTCATGCCAGGCGCATGTGCGTGCGTGCCCAAGATCCTGAGAGGAGTACGAAGGAGAAGGGATTGCGGCATGGCCATCCCCCCGGGGGGGTGATTTCTCGCTTTCTGTCTCTCTGTCTGTCTAATGAGCACACGCACACTATAGCAAAATCCTCTCAAAAAAAAAAAAAAAAAGGATACCTTTATGCAATTTGCTATGGAAGATTTAGAGTGATTATGGTTAAGAAGAGAGAGAATATTTTTCTGTTCAATCGTAGAAAGCTATTTTACCCCAAGGTCATCAATAGATTTCGCTATGGTCCTAAAAGCTTGAACACTCCTTGTTATTAATCAATTTTATTTCCCACAGTATTCGTTATAGCAGGATTTGACTTGAATTGTCAGCTATATGATTTTATTAAATGTATAGGATTATTTTTTTCCTTTTCTTTAAATTTATTTTTTTACATTAATTCACTATACATCATTACAACATACAAAATGAATTTTCACATGTATGGGATTATTAAATACAACTGTCAGGGGACCAGAAGATGGCATAACGGTTACGTTGCTGGACTCCCATGTCGTTGATCGTGTTTTAAGTTCTGGACCTGGCAGCCTGAAACTAACGCTGGGCATGTTGCGTGTTTGCCCAGAGCCCCAAGAGGAGAATGGAGAAGGGATTGCAGTGTGGCCATCCCCCCCAGGGGGTGACTTCTCGATTTCTGTTTCAGTCTCTGGCGAGCACACATGCCCTATAGCAAAAATCATTTTTTAAAAAAATTGTCAGGACCAGTAGATGGCATTAAGGTTACCTCACTGCACTCCCATGTGACTGACCACAGTTCAAGTCTCAGACCTGGAGGCTTGAAACACACTGGACGAGTGTGCATGCATGCCTAAAATCCTGAGAGGAGAATGGAGGAGGAGGGATTGCAGAGTGATTATGGGGTGATTTTTTGCTTTCTCTATGTGTGTGTGTGTTGGGTGAGTGTACACACCCTATAGCAAAAATCTCTCCTTAAAAAAAAAAAAAAAGGGACCAGCAGATGACGTTAAGACTAGGTTGCGCAATCGCTGTTCTAGTCCCAGACCCAGCGGTTTAAAACTCAGCCAGGTGCAAGTGCGTGTGTGCCCAAGACCCCGAGAGGTGAATGGAGGAGAAGGGATTGTTGTGTGGCCATCCCCCCGGGTGGTAATTTCTCGCTTTCTTTTTCTCTGTTTCTCCAGCAAGCACACATGTTCTATAGGAAAAATCTCTCTTAAAAACAACAATATGGGGACCAGCAGTTAGCGTAATGGCAATGTCACTGGACTACCATGTAGTTGACCGCGGTTCAAGCCCTGGACCCGGCAGCTTAAACTCATGCCAGGCACGTGTGAGTGTGTGCCCAAGATCCCAAGAGGAGAATGGAGGAGAAGGGATTGCGGCGTGGTCATCCCCCTGGGGGGTGATTTCTCGCTTTCTATCTCTCTGTCTGTCTCTGTCTTTCTGGCGAGCGCATGCGCCCTATAGCGAAAACCTCTCCAAAAAAAGAAGAAAAAAAAAAGTCCATATGGGACTGGCAGGTGGTGTGGTGGTTAAGGCACAGGACTCCTTGATGGCGACTGCAGTTTGAGTCCTGGACTTGGAGGCTGGCTTTCCTACTTTCTCTTTCTCTCTCTAGTCAAATTAAGCAAATAATGATGATGATAATAAATAAAACAAACTAATTCTTAAAAAAAAAAAACAACAACAACTATCTCTAGCCAGCCAGTTATGTGGTGGTTAAGGTAGCTGGATCCCAAATGGCCAGTTGCATAGTTACCAAACTGCGGCTTGAGAAACATAACCATACTTGAGAAACATGTGTGCATACATCTCTAAGAAGGAGAAATTGAGACAGTATTGTAGTGGGATCATCCCCCATGGGGATACTTTCTCACTTTTCTCCTGTCTCTTTCTCCGGCAATTGCATATGCTCTCTGCCCTCTGGCAGGATGTTAAAAACAAAACAAAACTGTCTTTTCCCCTGACTGTCTACACCCTTAACTGTTTTCTTCCACCTTTTCCTCACTACCATTACATGCCTAGAGCGTCCATATGTGTCAGTAAATTTTAATACCTTTGCAACTACAAATTAACATTTTCAATGAAATAGAGATTCTTGATAACAGGTAGCAAAGGATAGTTTTGGGCGTTTTGTTTGTGTTTGAAACAGTAGAAGTCAGGAAAGCAGAACCAGTGAGCACAGAATAGGTAGATCTCAGAATGTGAGTAAATCAGGAGATGGTTATTTAGTGTTGGTTTTAGCATATAAACTGGCACCACAGGCAAGGAGTAAACAAAACTAAGGGTTGCCTAAAAGGCATTCTTAGGTAGGAAGGAAAGAAAGTACAGAACATATTAAATAGCTCTGAAAAATAGCCAGTGACCTTTTCAGGTCTGTAACTTTATTGTTATGTTCTTAAGTGCTTTAGAATTTCGCCCTGACTCGCTTTATTCTGTGTAGAGCCATATAATTATGTCACCACAGGTAAATTCCACATTTAACATGTAGGGTAGCCTGGCTCTTTCTGTCATTTGTAGCCCTTCCTTTAACATCATAAATAATTTATTACATTTGTTCAGAGTAAACTATTGTTTTTCTGATTACTGCATAAAACATGGGTTATCTGTTTTCCGCTATTTTAGTTTTCATACTGTTTTAAGTATTATTCCTTTGCTAACAGCTGGTTTGTTATCTGTGATTCATTTGCAAATTATCCTGTAGTGTAGGGTTACTGCAAAGAATTGTTTAGATTGGGGGACCAGCAGATGGCATCATGATTAAGTCCTCGTACTCCCATGTAGTTGGCTGTTATTCGAGTCCCAGTCCTGGGAACTTAAAACTCATTCCAGGCATGTGTGCTTGTGGGCTCAAGATCCTGAGAGGAGAATGGAGGAGAAGGGATTGGCCATCCCTCTGCAGGGTGCTTTCTCAATTTCTATCTGTCTCTGTCTCTCTGGCAAGCACACTCACCCCATAGCAAAAATCTTTCAAAAAGAAAAAAGAATGATTCAGGTTGGATTTTTTAGAGGTCTTACCTTGACAAAATGCACTGTGATGGTTATAAGTAGTTTAATATGGGCATTTGAATGCTTCCCCAATTCTGCAAATCTTTTTTTTTTTTTTTTTTTGAGAGGTTATTTGCTATAGTGTGCGTGGGCTCGCCAGACAGACAGAGAGAGACAGAGAAACAGAAAGCAAGAAATCACCCCCCCGGGGGGGATGGCCATGCTGCAATCCCTTCTCCTCCATTCTCCTCTCGGGATCTTGGGCATGCACGCACACGTGCCCGGCATGAGTTTCAAGCCACTGGGTCCGAGACGCCATTACGCTAACTGCTGGTCCCCAATTCTGCAAATCTTTAGGTGTTTTAGTAATGGTTCTTTGACTACCATGTTGACAACCTCATTAAAGACATTGTGAATTTTTAAAGAACTTGTCTTGCATATAGAATCTGTCTGTGAGGGCTTGTATACTAATTGATTAAAAATGGAAAATAAGAGGGCCGGTAGGTGGCACGATGGTTCAGGTGCTGGATTCCCACGTGGCCATCCATGGTTCAAGTTCCCAGACCTGGTGGCTTGCTTTCTCATTTTCTCTCTCTCTCTCTGTCTGTCTTTGGTCAAGTTTAAAAAATAATAGTAGTAAACAAAATTGGATTAAATTCTTTTTTAGAAGTGGAAAATAGGGGTCTGGCATTTGGCATAGTGGTTAAAGGCACTGGACTCCCACATGGCCAACCACAGTACAAGTCCCAGAGCTGGTGGCTTGCTTTCTCATTTTCTCTCTCTGTCTCTGTCTCTCTCTCTCTCTCTCTCTCTCTCTCTCTTTCTCTGATCAAACTGGAAAAGAATGATAATAAATAAAGTCAAATAAAATAATTCTTAAGAAAGAAAAAGAAGTGTCCATGCTCAGTTGAAGCGATGGCCCAAAAGAGCAAAATAGCCTCCCGACATCTCTGCACACTGGCAGGGAGGTTAGCTAAAGATGTGAGTAATCTCTCAGAGTTGCTGAATGCAATGTTTGGATTCAGTCATTTATTTAAAAAAAAAAAAAAGTAAAAAATGGGGGCTGGCAGGTATCATGGTGGTTAAGGCGCTAGAATCCCACATTGCTGGCCATGGTTCAAATCCTGGACCTGTTGGCTTGCTATCTCACTCCTCCCATCCTTCATGAGTACACATGCCCTATAACAAATTTAAAAATCATAGTAATGGTAAATAAAATTAAATAGTTATTTTTTTAAATGCAAAATAAAATAGGACATTGTTTCTTTGTATACTAGTTCTAGGATGTGTTTGAACTCTCAAATAGTTCTGCCTAATTGTTGTGAGAGTCCAGGGTGACTAAAGCTAGAGTCTGTGGCTAGTAAGTTCCTGGCAGTATCAGTATGTATGAATATTTATGAAGTCTCCTAGAGAACCTGTCCAGTAAACAATATTGCACCTGTTTTAGACCTTATCTCTCCTTTCTTCCTGGTTGTACAATAGTATTATACTTTCTTGTTGCTGACCTGCTGGCCTAGTCAGCAGTTTGAGTCTAGCCTTGTTAAGGATCTCTGCTTGGAATTCCTTTTGGTCATTTCTTGCCTATAATATTATGCTTTTTCTTTAGAAGATCAAACTCAGCACTTTCTATATTGCCCATGTCAGCGTCGACTCCAAAAATCCTTTCCAAAAAAACAAATCTTACTTACAACACTGTAGTTATAAATTCCATACTTTCGAGTGCTGTGACAATGCGGTTTTTTACCATGTTAACTTACATTGGCCTTGCCTAACTGTTTGATGTGTATACATGTTTTCCAGTCCTAAAGTTTGTTGTCTTCTATTTTTTTACTGTTAACACTTCACATGCTTTTTGTATACAGCACCTTAATCCTTGATGAAATACTGTGACTTAAAATCTTACTGAAATGCTGGGGCCAGCAGGTGGCATGGTGGTTAAGGGCACTGGACTCCCACATAGCCAACTACAGTTAAGTCCCCGACCTGGTAGCTTACTTTTTCTTCTCCCTCACCCCCATCAAAATTAATTAAGTTAGGGACCAGCAGTTGGCATAATGGCTATGTCGCTGGACTCCCATGTAGTCGATCACAGTTTGCGTCCTGGACCGTGGCTTAAAACTCACACCGGGTGCATGTGCATGCATGCCCAAGATCCCAAGAAGAAAATGGAGGAGAAGGGATAGCGGTGTGGCCATCTCCCCTGAGGGGTGATTTCTCGCTTTCTGTCTCTCTGTCTCTCTCTCTGTCTAGCGAGTGCACGCGCCCTATAAGCAAAAGCCTCTCTCAAAAAAAAAAAATTAAGTTAAACAGAATATTTTTTTAAGAAAGAAATCTTAAATGTTAACGAATACATTTGTAATAACTTATCTGGAATAAAAAGTTCTACAAAATGCTTCATTTATTGTAGTTTAAGTTAGATTTTAGCATTTTTAGGTTTATGAGATGTATAATTTTAATATTAGAACGAGAAGCATAACTCAGGTTTTTTTCTCCTGAGCCACTAATAATTTTTCTTAATGTATTTTACTTGAATAGCATTTTATAATTTCTTTTCGTTTTGAAAAATAAAAACTTTATTTGGGGAAATTGGCATAAGAAAATGTGAAATTAGAACATGACTATTAATCATAATACATGTTTTAGTGAGAAAAAAAAGCTGTAGAATGAGAGTCTCACAAATTTAAGTCTTATTTAGACCATAATTTTATCATATGTTAACATATGCCAAGCAATGTGATATTCTGAAGTCAGCTTGGCTGATTTTACAGTAGAAGCCTTTTAAAATTCTACCCTAGGGACCAGCAGTTAGCATAATGGCTATGTCGCTGAACTCCCATGTAGCCAGTCACAGCTCGAGTCCCAGACCCGGTGGCTTAAATTCACGCCGAGTGCATGTGCGTGCGTGCCCAAGATCCCAATAGGAGAATGATGGAGAAGGGATTGCAGCAGCATGATCATCCCCCCTGGGGGGTGATTCCTCGCTTTCTGTCTGTCTCTCTCTGTCCTTCTGGCAAGCACATGCGCCGTATGGCAAAAACCTCTCCAAAAAATAAAAAAATAAAATTCTACCCTACTAATTTTTTCTAAACACCAATATTGTATTTTCACTGCTAGAGTTATACTTTTTCGCTTATATTTAGCTTTCTGAATGCAGTTATCAAAGATCAATTTGATATGGGTCATGAGGGGACAAGCAGATGGTGTAGTGATTACCTCGCTGGACTCCAGCATAGTCAACTACTGTTTGAGTCCCGGGCCCAGCGGCTTAAAACTCATGCCGGGTATGTGAGCATACATGCTCAAAATCCTCAGAGGAGATGGGATTGCGGCGGGGCAGTCCCCCCCAAAGGGTGATTTCTCGCTTTCTGTCTCTCTGTCTCTAGCGAGCGCGCATGCCCTGTAGCAAAAAAATCTCTAAAAAAAAAAGAGAGATCAGTGGTGAGTACATCAAGGTGTGTTTCAGGACCTGTTGGAATATTTAGTTTGGGGTTTTTCTTTTGTTAAAAGAATTATTTAATTTTTAAAATTAATTTGTTTATTTTAATTTGATCAGAGAGAGAGAGGGAACATGAGAAAGCAAGCCGCCAGGTCTGAGACTCAAACCACGGTCAACTGTGTTGGGAGTCCAGTGCCCTTAACCACCACACCACCTCCCGGCCTCAGAATATTTAGTTTATGGTTTTTCTAATTGTATGCATTGAAAATATTTTTGTTTATGGCATGATTTTGCTTGCTTCATCGTACTTCTGAAACTCATTGCCTTTAACTCTTCCTGCTTAAGTCTGCATGCTTTGAAAAATTCTTATCATTTTAACTCTCAAACATGCTCTGTTATAGATCTTTCATTTTGTACCTTTCAAAGTAGAAAGTTAGTATAAGCCTGAACTAGACAGCATTTGTTTGAGTCATCTGGTCACTTCACAGTAAAAAGATAAAAATATTAAAATATTATTTGTGGACTAGCAGGTGGTGTGGTGGTTAAGGCAGTGGACACTCCCACATGGCCAACCACGGTTTGAGTCCCGGACCTGGTGGCTTGCTTTCTCACTTTCTCCTCTCTCTCTCTCTCTCTCTCTCTCTCTCTCTCTCTCTCTCTCTCGTCAAATTAAAATAAATGAGGGAACCAGCAGTTAGCGTAAGGGCTATGTCGCTGGACTCCCACATAGTCGACCACGGTTCACGTCCCGGACCTGGTGGCTTAAAGCTCACGCCGGGTGCGTGTGCGTGCGTGCCCAAGATCCCAAGAGGAGAATGGAGGAGAAGGGATTGCGGCGTGACCATCCCCCCTGGGGGTGATTTCTCGCTTTCTGTCTCTCTGTCTCTCTCTGTCTTTCTGGCGAGCGCACGCGCCCTATAGCGAAAACCTCTCAAAAAAAAAAAATTAAAATTAATGAATAAGTAAAATAATTTTAAAATATAGTTTGAAGAGAGAAAAGTTATATTTCCTGGTGATCAACATTACTTCAATAAGATCATTGATTATTCTCTTATGCTAGGTCTTTGTTCTGATAACCATGGTTGTTTTTAGGGTACTAGCTCTTTCTTATGATCTTTTGAGATAGATCAGTTGCCCATGGATTATGACACATAATTACACTTACATTTTTATTTCTTTCAGATTTCGGCCTATTAAAGGAAGGCAAGAAGAACTAAAGGAAGTAATTGAACGTTTTAAGAAAGATGAGCACTTGGAGAAGGCCTTCAAATGTTTGACTTCAGGTGAATGGGCAAGGCACTATTTTCTCAACAAGAACAAAATGCAAGAGAAATTATTCAAAGAACATGTAAGTTTATTAATACCTTAAGAAACTTAAAATCTTAAACTAGATACTAATAAGATTAATATTATGGGTGTCAGAAAAGTCATGATGCAGTTTTGCATAGAAAAAAAATACATCATTGTGTGTGTGTGTGTGTGTGTGTGTGTTTAAGGAATTTTATTTATTTTTTGGAGAGTGGGTTTTTTTGTTTGTTTGTTTTGTTTTTTTGCTATAGGGGACGTGCACTTGCCAGAAAGACAGAGACAGACAGAGAGACAGAAAGTGAGAAATCACCCCCCAGGGGGATGAGCACGCCACAATCCCTTCTCCTTTCTCCTCTCGGGATCTTGGGCACGCATGCACATGGACCCGGCGTGAGTTTAAGCCACAGGGTCCTACACTCGAACCGCTGTTGACTATGTGTGAGTTCAGCAACATAGCCATTACGCTCACTGCTGGTCCCTGTGTGTGTGTGTTTTTTTTTAAGAAGTATTTTATTCAGCTTTATTTACTTATTTATTTTAATTTAACCAGAGAGGGACAGAGTGGGGAGAAGAGGAAAAGTAAGAAAGCAAGCTGCCAGGTCTGGGACTCGAACCATGGTCGGCCATGTGGGAGCCCAGCACCCTTAACCACCATGCCACCTGCCAGTTCCCCGACAACTCATTATTTACTTGTTTGGATAAGAGGAGTAAATTAAAGCCTGAATGTTGGTGAATGCTAAAACTTTGAATACGCGTTTCATAAGACTAATCAGTATGAAGAGGTTACAACACATAACATTATTTGAATGATTTTCCAAAGAGAAAACATTGTCATCTAGAAGTGAAATTCATTGAGAACTTTCAGAGAACCAGTCAACCCATTAAATATTGAAATACATGAAATTTTAAAGTAACAGTTTACTTAGTGATCTTAATTTTTTACGTTGTTGCTGGTGTTTATAATTCTAACCAAGTCTAGCAGTACAAACAATTTAAAGACATCTTTTTTTTTTTTTCCCTGTTTCAGGTATTTATTTACTTGCGAATGTTTGCAACTGACAGTGGATTTGAAATTTTGCCTTGTAATAGATACTCGTCAGAACAAAATGGAGCCAAAATAGTTGCAACGAAAGAGTGGTAACTATTATAACTAGTATAAAGCAATAAATTTCTCTTTTAAATTACTATTGTGGGACCAGCAGGTGGCATAATGGCTCCATTGCTGCACTCCCACGTTGTCAACCGTGGTTCAAGTCTTGGACCCAGTGACTTAAAACTCACACCGGGTGCGTGTGTGTGCGTGCCTGAAAGAGGAGAAGGGATTGTGGTGTGATCATCATCCCTGGGGGGTGATTTCTTGCCTTCTGTTTCTGTTTAGCCTGAAGGAGACAATACAGTAAATAGTGAAATTAGAAGTCTCATTTCAACTAGATCCCAACTCTAGACCAAAGTGCTTTTTGTTTTTCCTTTAAGTCTAGAGGGTGACTTGATAGAGCAAGATTGCTAAAAGCTTAAAAATGTCAGGACTAGATTACTTTGCTTCCAGAACCAATCTGTTAACTGACCTAAAAGAAAGGTTGACGATAGGGACCAGCAGATACAGTAATGGTTACATTGCTAGACTCCCACATAGTTGACTGCGGTTAGCGTCCTAGACTGAGCATCTTAAAACTCAACACCAGGCGCATATGTGTGTGCCGAAAGTCCTGAAAGAAGAATGAAGGAAAGGGATTGTGGTGTGGCTATCCTCCCTGGGGGGTGATTGCTTGCTTTCTGTCTCTCTCTTGTCTCTCCAGCGAGCACTCCCACCCTATAGCGTAAATCTCTCTTTTTTCCCTTAAGAATTATTTTATTTAACTTATTTGTTTTTATTTGACCAGAGAGGAAGGACAGAGCAAGAGAGAGGGAAAGTGAAAAAGTAGGCCACCAGGGAACCAGCAGTTAGCGTAATGGCTATGTCGCTGGACTCCCACATAGTTGACCGCGGTTCGCGTCCCAGACCTGATGGCTTAAAACTCACGCCGGGCACGTGTGCATGTGTGCCCAAGATCCCGAGAGGAGAATGGAGGAGAAGGGATTGCCGCATGACCAACTCCCTGGGGGGTGATTTCTCGCTTTCTGTCTCTCTGTCTCTGTCTGTCTGGCGAGCGCATGCGCCCTATAGCGAAAACCTCTCAAAAAAAAAAAAAAGAAAGAAAAAAAGTAGGCCACCAGGTCTGGGACTGGAACCACGGATGGCATGTGGGAGTCTAGCTAGGTCCCTTAACCACTATTCCACCTGCTGGCCCCAGCATAAATCTCTCCTAACAAAAACAAAAAACAAGAGAGAAAGAAAGGTTGGGTGGAAAATTTTTTAAAAAATAATTGTTTTATTTAACTTTATTTATTTTAGTTTGACCAGAGAAGGACAGAGTGAGCAAGAGACAGGGCGAGGGAAAGTGAGAAAGCAAGCCACCAGATCTGGGACTCGAACTGCGGTCAGTCGTGTGTGAGTCCAGTGCCCTTAACCACCATACCATCTGCTGGCCTCCGAGAGTGAAATCTTACTAGAAGACTTTTGTTGTTGTTTTGTTTTTTTAAAGGTTTACCTTAAGGACACATGCACTCGCTGTAGAGAGAGAGTGAGTGAAAGGGAAAGTAAGAAATCAAGCTGCAGCAAGGATGGCCACACCTCAATCTCTTCATTTTCCTCCTGAGATCTTAGGCATGCATGTATACGCACCCAGAGTGATTTTCAAGACACTGGGACTCAGACTGCAGTCGGCCGTGTGTGGGAATCTAGCTACATAATCGTTATGCCATCTACTAGCCCTGATCCTAGAAGTTTTATGGGTGGAAATCTCCTAACATATTACCTGCTTAAAAATATATATATGTATGTACCAGCTTAAATAAAAGTAGTAGCATTGAGCCCAGCTGGGAAAGATAAAAGCACAGGTGAAAAAGAATATGTAACTGTTGTCTGTTTTCATTTAACGCCTGTTCCCTCCCTAATGTCCCAGGAGAAACATATAGATCATTTCTTATGAGAGGACTTAAGAAAGGTCGTGAGGGCCAGCCCGTGGCATGTTGGTTAAGGCAGCTGGATTCCATGGCTGACCTTGTGGTTCGTGTTTCAGACTCAGTGATTAGAGAAACATACCACTCACTGTATATGGATGGCCAAAATCTTTTTTTTTTTTCTTATTTAACAAAAAGTTTATTATGAAAATGTGCATGACCAGTTGATGAGGGGACATGGGCTTTTCTGTTAAACAGCCATTATTTATACTAATTCCAAGGCTTCTAACATGATGATACTATTTCCTTTATTACCATCATTCCAGTATTGTTCTGTTGCCCACTAGTTCCTATCTCCACACATTCATCTATCACAAGATTCATAAATGGATTAAATCCCTACAATATTCTTTGGACATGTCTGCCACCACTTAATTACAATGATAACTTCCTGTCCATACAATTTTTCAATTCGAGAGGATGAGTTTTGCTCATGGTACCAACTCAGCCGACTCAGAGATGCCTGTGAACCTGCATTCCCAAAATCTTAAAAGGAAGAAGTGGGAGGAGAAGGGATGGTGGTATGACCATTCCTCATGGGGTACTATCTTGCCTTTTCTGTTTCTTGTGAGTGCATGTGCCCTCTGGCAGATTACCAAAATAGTAATAATAAAGTTGTGGGAAAATGGAAATAAAGTATGAGTTTATCTTGGTACAAAAATTTTTGAAATCCATGGGGCCAGCAGTTAGCATAGTGGTTAAGGTATTGAACTCCCATGTGGCCAGCCGTGGTTTCAGTACCAGACCCAGCAGCTTGAAACTCATGCTGGGCACATGTGTATGCATGCCCAAAATCTGTAGAGGAGAAAGGATTGTGACATAGCCATCATCCCTGAGGGTTGAGTTCTTGTTTTCTGGCTGGCTGTCTCTGTCTCTGCACGAAGCACACGCCTCCTATAGCAAGAAAAAAAAAAAACTGAAATCCATATCTAGTTTTATCATAATCCATATTTGTATGAACTTTTTGAAGACCCCCTCACATACCCATTTCCCAGTATTTCTTAACAGCAAAAATTTCAAGGGTGAGGTACCTGAAAATCTGATAAATAAAAAAGAGTATTATTTTCAGGCTTGATGAGTGTGTGTGGAATTTGCCTTCGAGTAACACAGCCCGTTGGTCGGGTCTTATGGCTCCCTGTGTTACACATGTGCTTGCAGGTTTGAGGTCTAGGGTTCTAGAGCTGCTGTCTAGTACAGTAGCCACTAGGCTCACTGAGGCCTTGAAATGTGGCTGGTGTGTCTTGAAAAGCACTGTATGATATGCACACCAGAGATCTTACATTTTATTTCTCATTAATAGCCCTTAATGTTGGTTATTTGCAGAAATTTTAAAGAAAGAACCTGTTTTTTCTCTTTAATTTTGGCAGATGTGTGTACTCACTGGAGAAAAAGAGGGAAAGTAAGAAAGCATCCCCTCTTGGGAAATGGTCACACCACAGTCTCTTATCCTGTCTTTCTCCCTCCTTTCAGAATTTTGGGCATATGTATACATGCACCCAGTATGTTTCTCAAGCCACTGAACTGGGTCTAGAACTTGAACCATGCAGTCAACACTGTGGGATCCATTTGCCTTTACCACGCTACAGACTGGCCCACTCTCTTGCTTTCTTAATGTGGCTGCTGGAAAATGTAATGATCCTATATTTGGTTTATATTACATTCTTAGTGGAATGGTATGCGCTACAGGATGGCACCACGGTTCTGGGTTCTTGTGACCCCTTAAGCAGCTACTCATCCCTTTCTGCTTCATCCAGTTGTGAGCATGTTTAATTCGGTGTAGCAAGTATTCAAGTACTTTCTTCCTACAAAACACTAGGCTAAGTAATCTGAGGAACTCCAGCATAGGTAGCACAGTTCCAGTCCTGTAGGAGTTACTGTACTCTTGTAGGGATAAGGCAGATGGATACATATGAAACCACAGTAAGAGGTGTAGGGCCCTGCTAAGGCAGAAAAGATACCTAGGTGGGGATCCACGTAAGTCGGCTAATATATACACGTCTAGGTCTTCTCAATTTCTGGGACTTACTGGGCAGGCTTATTTTACTAAAAAGAAGCATTATTTATAATTACTAGTAATTTTTAACACGTCACATATTTTAAATAGGAAACGAAATGACAAAATAGAATTACTGGTGGGTTGTATTGCCGAACTTTCAGAAATTGAGGAGAACATGCTACTTAGACATGGAGAGAACGACTTCAGTGTCATGTATTCCACAAGGAAAAACTGTGCTCAACTCTGGCTTGGTCCTGCTGCCTTTATAAACCATGGTAAGCTATATTTCTGAGGTATTAGTACTGGTATTGGGCAGTCTTATTAATGGTTAGATTGACCCTGTCAAACTCAGTAAAACCTTTATCTTTTTTTAAAGGAGATTTTGAAGTAGAATTTTTTTTTATGAACCTATTAAATATTTTAGTTTAACTTGAGGCCTAAACTTCTGTCAAAAGTTGTGAAGTAAACTGGGTGTAGTGGTGTGCACATTTAATTGCATTGATTTGGGAGACTGAGGCAAAAGGATTGGGAATTGAAAGCCAGCCTAAGAAACATAGTAAGATCCTCCCTTATAAAAAAAAAAAAAAAGAAGAAGAAGAAGAAGAAAGAAAGAAAAAGAAAAAAGAAAAAAAAAACCTGGTAAAGTTATATGGAAAGCTTATTTCAGATTTCTGTAATTGTTCGTGTTTCAGATCTTATCAACAGTTAATTGACTTTATCTTTTGGACATTTTTCAGATTGCAGACCTAACTGTAAGGTAAGCATGCAAAAAAATTACCTCAAGTATTTTGTTTCTGTAGCAGGTGTGAGTTTCTTAATGAGTTGCTTTTATTTCAGTTTGTGTCAACTGGTCGAGATACCGCATGCGTGAAAGCTCTAAGAGACATTGAACCTGGAGAAGAAATTTCTTGTTATTATGGAGATGGTTTTTTTGGAGAAAACAATGAGTTCTGCGAGTGTTACACTTGTGAAAGGTAAAGTATTAAGATTTTGTCTTAACAGTCATTAAACCACCTAATAGTTCTGGGCATTAACTTATGTCATCTCTCAGTCTTTTCTGTTCTTTTGCATAGTACCAGTACAATGTGTATAAACAAAATCAATTGGTACACAACTCTTTGTTTTTTAAAAGAATTTATTTTATTTTTTAAAGAATTATGTTATTTAGCTTTATTTGTTTTTTGTTTATTTTAATTTGACCAGAGATGGACAGAGTGAGAAGGGGTGGGGGAGAAAGTGAGAAAGCAAGTTACCAGGTCCAGAACTCGAACCACAGTCGACCATGTGTGAGTCCAGCACCTTTAACCACCGTGCCACCTGCTGACCCCAGTTAATTTTATTTTTTATTATTATTATTTTTTAAATTTTTGCTGTAAGACGCGTGTGCTTACCAGAGAGACAGAGACAGAGAGAGAGGGAAAGTAAGAAAGCAAACCACCAGATCTGGGACTTGAACCATGGTTGGCTATGTGGGATCCAGTGCCTTAACTACCATACCACCTCCTACCCTAGTACTCAACTCTTTAGGGGCACTGGCACCTGTCCCTTTAAAAGTTTTCATGTTACGAGCACATTTGTACACCTTGCACTGTGCTGTGCAGTTCAGTCTTCCTGATTCATTCAATCCTCTTACGGGTGGATCAGAATCAAAGTGAGCTTAAGGAGAGAAAGGCCAATAGCTCATACTTATATACACACAGTACCAAGTAGGGGTGTCCCCAGAATAGCAAGCAAAGGTCACCACTGAACACCTTGTAAATCTCTGAAGTTTGCTTATTGTCTTGCATATGATCAGTCTTTGTCTTCTGGAATTTTTGTCTTGATAGAAACACTCTTTCCATTTCCTAAGTTCTGTCCCCTGCTGTCGTCACTCAATGAGGATCCTGTTTTCATGACCCTTCAGGATTCTGGAGTCCTTACAAAATTCCTTGAAATTGGCATCGGCGGGGCAAGCAGGTGGTATAGTGGTTAAGGTGCTGGATTCCCACACGGTCGACCATGGTTCAAGTCCCAGACCTGGCAGCTTAAAACATACCTGGCACATGTGCATGCATGCCCAAAATCCTAAGAGGAGAATGGGGGAGAAGGGATCATGGTGTAGTCATCTCCCAGGGGTGGGGGGTGGGGTGGCGGTGATACCTCTCTTTGTCTGTCTCTGGTGAATACGTATCCTACAGCGAAAATCTCTCTTAAATAAATAAATACTAAAATAAAATTGGCATTGGCAGGACTCCTGGTTCATGCTACTCATGTAGTGACTTCTGTGTACAACAGCTCCATAGGGGAAGCTTCACAAGCATATGCAGATGAGTACACAGGAAGTCTCACATCTCAAGGTAGGCAGCCCACACAGGGAAGAAAGCCTCTGTTAGTTCAGCCCATTTGTACACCTTGCACTGTGCTGGGCAGTTAAGTCTTCCTGATTCATTCAGCCCTCATAGCTTACCCTGTAAGAGACAGAACTAGGAATATGCCTACCCTCAAGTACAGAAATGTGAGGAGCTGAATTCCAGCAGCCTAACGTCAGAATCCTTATTCTTTCCACTTCATGTTGCCATTGCAGATATGAACAGAGTACTTGGTGCCCTTCTCTTACTTAAAGTACCCAGCCTACAAATAACTAGCCTAGGGGAGAAATGAGTGGGTTCCCAAGTCACCACTTTTCTTCTTTTGGGTAGCCAGGGGTCTCCAACAGTGTATGAGAGTCCAGGAGTCATGGAGTCTCCTACTGCCATTTTATAGAGAAACCATAGTGTAATAGTTAAGTGGCAGCTATCTGGAGTCATACTGCCTGACTTGGAATCCACAGTTCCTCTTTTCATCAGCAAGTTTTTAGCTGCTTTGTGTCATAATTTTCCTGTTCTTAAAACAGAGATAACATTAGAAGCTATTTCATAGGGTTGATGTGAAAAGGATTAAATTTGTTATTTTATATAAAGCATGTAGAATGTTAATAATACACAAACATTACTTCTAAAGTTATCTTGTGATCTGCTTCTTTTCCTATTGGAAATTAAGCTCCATGAAGGGAGGGACTTGTACTGTGTCATTTGCTGCTGCATCCCAGCATGCAGAACTTCACCTAGCACGTAAGAGGTGCTTGGAGGAGGCCAGCGGGTAGCATAGTGGTTAAGGGTGCTGGACTCCCACATGATCAACCATGGTTTGAGTCCCAGACCTGGAGGTTTGCTTTCTTACTTTCTCTGTCTTCTGAAAATATTAATAATAATAAATAAGTTTAAATAAAACAATTATTTTTTTTAAAAAAAAAGGGTGCTTGGTGAATTTTTGGTAAGTAAAATGGAGTGAGTGGAGTAAGAATACAATGAATAAAATTTTGGAGGCTGTCCTCCAGGATTCCAAACCAGCATTGAAAGAACTCTTTTACTAGTTTAGAACTGTTTATATCATGTTCTTTGAAAGCAGATTAGTTGTTTTTCATGAGAGTCAGTTTTTTCACTGGTCAGTGAGGGTAGTTCCACCATCTCTACAGCATTAGTGTGAGAAATAAATAGAAATCTTTTTTTTTTTTTTTTTAAGGAATTATTCCATTATGGGACCAGCAGGTGGCATGGTGGTTAAGGCGCTATGCACTCCCACATGGCTGACCAGGGTTCAAGTCCTGAATCTGGTGGCTTTCTCACTTCCTCTCTCTCTCACTCTCAACTGCTGTCTCTCTCTGTCAAATTAACAAATAAATGAATGAATGAATAAATAAAATAAAATAAATAATGATTATTTTTTTAAAAAAGAATTATTCCATTTAACTTATTTATTTATTTATTTTATTTTGACAAGATAGAGACAGAGAACGAGAAAGCAAGGCACCAGGTCTGTGACTTGAACCATGGTTGGCCATGTGGGAGTCCAGCACCCCCAGCCACCACACTACATGCCATCCCTGGAAACTTTTAAAATGGAATAGCATAATATATAATAATAGACTGTTGTCATACCATTTGAGCAGTTTGATTTAAAGGGTGACTACATATTCTTGAAATTATCAGGAACGCAAATGGTTTCTGCCTTGATAGCAGTTAGCTAGGAGAATGGGACTAGTCAGTCAAAGGGACTAGTTTGATAATTCATCATATTAACTGTACAGTTATTTTGTGTTAGGCCTAGTACATGCTGGATAAACAGGGCCAGCACGGTGGGGCTATTGGGGCAGTTCTGTGAAAGGGATGTGGATGCACACACAGTGTGCTAAGAGCTGAAGGTGAGGAGCTGGCTCGGTCATGAGGAAATTAGAGTGGATAGGATGTGTAGAAAACACTGAGGTCACAGAGGAAATCTCCAGGATCCATGTGAAGTGTGTTTCTTGGCTATAACTATATTGTAATATGTTCATTAGTAAGCACTACACATTTCACTCTAGTAAATATGAAGGATATGGCCAGCCAGTGGCATGGTGGTTAAGGTAGCTAGATCTTAAATGGGCAGCTTCGCGTTTCAAGTTTTCAAACCAGTGGCTTGAAAAGTCTGCCAGGTGGGGAACCAGCAGTTAGCGTAATGGCTGTGTCGCTGGACTCCCACATAGTCGACCGCGGTTCGCATCCCGGACCCAGTGGCTTAAAAAACTCAGCCAGGCGCGTGTGCATGCGTGCCCAAGATCCCAAGAGGAAAATGGAGGAGAAGGGATTGCGGCGTGACCATCCCCCCTGGGGGGTGATTTCTCGCATTCTGTTTCTATGTCTCTCTCTGTCTGGCGAGCGCACACGCCCTATAGCAAAAAATCTCTCCAAAAAAAAAAATCTGCCAGGTGTGTGGGCGTGCATGCCCCCCAAAAAAATCTCTAGAGGAGAATGGAGGAGAAAGTGACTGTGTCATGGCCATTCCTTCTGAGAGGTGCTTCTTTTTTCTTTTTTTTTTTTTTTTTTTGATGGGGTGAGAGATTTTTTTGCTATAGGGCATATGTGCTTGCCAGAAATCACCCCCCAGGAGGGGTGGCCATGTCATAATCCCTTCTCCGTTTTCCTTCCGGGATTTTGGCCACACATGTACACTCGTCCAGTGTTGAGTTTCAAGCCACCAGGTCTGGGACTCAAAACGTGGTCCGACTACATGGGAGTCCAGCGACATAACCATTATGTCATCTGCTCCTGGTGCTTTCGTTTTTGTTTTTTTTTTTTTTTTTTTATAATTGAAATTTATTGGTTGTGTCAAGGATCAGTACAGACATTTCAGTCTTAACATACGTACGAAAAATTTAAAAAGCCAAGTATAGTGATTCTTTCTAAGTTATTTCCTGGTAGTTTCTTTAAAATTTTTTTATAATGGAAAAAAGGACCAAAATGTAAGACCTGGGGCCAGCAGGTGGCATGGTGGCTAAGGGCACTGGACTTCCATATGGCCGACCATGGTTCGAATCCCAAACCTGGAAGCTTGCTTTCTTTTCTTTTTGGAGAGGTTTTTGCTATAGGGCATGTGTGCTCGCCAGAAAGACAGAGAAAGACAGAGAGACAGAAAGTGAGAAATCACCCCCCGGGAGGGATGGCTACACCACAATCCCTTCTCCTCTCGGGATCTTGGGCACGCACGCAGACGTGCCCGACATGAGTTTAAGCCACCAGGTCTAAGACTTGAACCGCAGTCGACTATATTGGAGTCCAGCGACACGGCCGTTACTCTAACTGTTGGTCCCAAAGCTTGCTTTCTCACTATCTCTCTGTCCCTCTCTTGCCAATCAAAATAAATAATAAGTAAAGCTAAATAAAATAATTCTCTAAAGTATGTATACATATATATGGGTGTGTGTGTGTATATATAGATACACACACACACCCATATATATGTATGACCTAACTAAGAGGAATCATGAACTTTGCTGTAAAGACTTAAAATCATTACTCATTCCTCAATTAATAAATGTAAATTGGGATAAGTATTTTACTTGTGGAATTGGCCATGATTCTTTCCTTTTTTTAATTTACTGCAGGGAATGTACACTCACTGGAGAGACACAAGGGGAAGTGAGAAGGCACTCCCCAGGAAGGACAGCCATGCTACAGTCTCTTCTCCTCTATTCTCTCAAGATTTTGGGCACCCACATTTATATCCCCAGCATGTTTTACAAGCCCCTGGGTCCAGGACTTTAACCCTGCATTTGACCATGTGGGATCCAGCCACCTCAACTACCATGCCATTGATTGGCCCAGCCAGGATTCTTTTAAAGCTTCCTTGTGAAAGTATGGCTGTATCCCATGGGGCAGTGATGATAGCCAAGAAACAAAATTCTAAAGAATAGTTAGGGAAGACATGCCTTGAAAGACAGAAAATGGGCCAACTCCATATCCTAGTGGTTAAAGCAGCCGGTTCTATATGGCTAACTACACAGTTCAAGTCCTGGACCCAAAGGCTTGAAAAACACATTGGGCATGTGTGTGTGCATGCCCTATATCTCGTCAGGATAGAGAAATAAAAGAGAAAGTATTATGGTATGACCATTCCCATGGGGCAGTGATTTCTTCCTTTCCCTTCCCCTCTTTCTGTCTGTCTTGGCAAGTACATGTGCCCTCTGACAAAATTTTTAAAAGCTAAAAAGGTATTAAAAACTACTATAGGGGCCAGCAGGTAGCATGTTGGTTAAGGCACTAGACTCCCACATAGCTGACTTTGGTTCAAGTCCTGGACCTGGCGGCCTGCTTTCGCACTTTTCCTTTTCCACTCCCTCTCTCTCTGGTCACGTTAAAAAGATTATAGTAACAAAATTAAATAAGTAATTCTTTTTTAAAAAAAAATTACTGTGAAGTAATTGAGATAAAAATTTTATGATAAGGTCAACTGGTAACGAGGTAGTTAAGGCAGCTAGATCCCATATAGCCAGCTGCACGTGGTTAGAGTCCTGGACCCAGCAGCTCAAAAGACATGCTAGACACATGTACAAGTGTGCCCAAAATCCTGAGGAAAATGAAAGAGAAAGGGATCACAACACTGCCATCCCCCCCAAGGAATGATTTCTCACTTTCCTTCTCTATCCCGCTCTCAGAATCTGGTGAATGCACTCACGTATGGGAAAAAAAAAATTCACGATATTGCCCAGAAACAGAAAAGTAGTTAAGAGAACAGGAATAGAATCCTGAAGCAAATATATATAAGGTATATATATGAGATCTTACTACCACATACGGAAAGATGATGGTTTCTTTAATGAATGATATTGGTGTAATTCATTGTGCTTCTGGGAAAAAGCTAGACCCTTATGTTATATACAAAATATAGCCCCAGATATATTTAAGATCTAAAATATAGTATAAAACTTAGAGAAAAAAATTTAGGAGACTATGTGTAGCCTTGGAGTAATGGAGATCAACTTAAAAGATGAAGGATAAGAAATGATGAGTTGGGATGTAGTAATGGTTATGTCGCTGGACTCCCACGTAGTTGACTGCAATTCAAGTCCTGGACCCAGCAGCTTGAAACTCATACCAGGCACCTGTGTGCATATGGTCAAAATCCCAAGAGGAGAAGGGATTGCAGCATGGCCCTCCCCCCGGGGGTGATTTCTCACTTTCTGTTTGTCTCTTTTTGTCTTTCTGGTGAGTACACACACCCTACAACAAAAATCTCTCTTAAAAAAAAAAAGGTGGGACCAGCAGTTGGCGTAATGGCACTATGTCGCTGGACTCCCATATAGGCGACCGTGGTTCGAGTCCCGGACCCGGTGACTTAAACTCAACGCCAGGAGCACGTGCGTGTGTTCCCAAGATCCCAAGAGGAGAAGGGATTGCAGCATGGCCATCCCCTCTGAGGGGGTGATTTCTTGCTTTCTGTCTCTCTCCGTCTTCAAGGTGAGCATACTCACCCTATAGCTAAAACCTCTACAAAAAATAAAGAAAAAAGGGACCAGCAGTTCACCTAGTGGCTATGTCACTGGACTCCCATGTAGTTAACCGTGGTTTGAGTACCAGACTCGGTGGCTTAAACTCACACTGGGCGCGCGTGTGTATGCACCCAAGATCCCGAGAGGAGAATGGAGGAGGGATTGTGGTTTGGCCACCACCCCCCACGGGGGGGGTGGGGTGTGTGTGATCTTTTGCTTTCCCTCTATCTTTGGCAGCACACATGCCCTGTGGCAGCAATCTGAAAAATATGAATATAAACTCAAAGAAAATACAGTCAATTGAGAAAAAAGGTAAAGGAGAAGAGGTGCTTCACAGAACAAAGGAAATAAAAATAAAATCAATACATATATTTTCACTCATCAGGTTGGCAAAACTTGGGACCAAGCAGATGATGTGGTGGTTAAGGGTGCTGGATTTCTGTGTGGTTGATTGTGGTTTGGGTCCCAGACCTGGCAGCTTGCTTTCTTGCTTTTCCCTTTCTCTCTGTCTCCCTCTGGTCAAATTAAAATAATTATAGTAACAAATGGAATTAAATAAACCTTTTTTTAAGAATTATTTTAACTTTTTAATTTATTATTTACCAGTTTGATCAGAGCTAGACAGAGAGAGAGGGAAAGAGGATGCAAGCCACCAAGTCTGGAACTCTAACTGTGGTCAGCCATGTGGGTGGGAGTCCAGCTCCTTTAACAAGCATGTTACCTGTCGCCCCCTAATAAATAATTCTTTAAAAAAAAAAATTGGCACTTAAGGAGTGCAGTATACTTGCTGGTAAGAATGTAGAGAAACAGACACACACAGTACTAGTGAGACCATAAATTGCCATAACTCTGGGGAAATAATCTGGCAGTATTTATTAAGAATAAGTATACTGGGACCAGCAGTTAGCGTAATGGCTATGTCGCTGGACTCCCATGTGGTCGACCGCATTTCGAGGGATAGACCCAATGGCTTAAATTCATGCTGGGCGCGTGTGCATGCGTGCCCCAAGATCCCAAGAGGAGGATGGAGGAGAAGGGATTGTGGCATGGCCATCCCCCCTGGGGAGTGATTTCTCGCTTTCTGTCTCTGTCTAACTCTGTCTTTCTGGCGAGTGCACGCGCCCTATAGCAAAAACCTCTCAAAAAAATAAATAAATAAAAAATAAGTTTACCAGGCTGGCCTTGTAGTGCAGCAGTTAAATGCTGTACATGGAAAGTTGGATCCCATGTCACCAACCATTGTTTGAACCCTGGCCCTGGTGCCTTAAAAACATGCCAGAGCAGCAGATGGTGTATTGGTTACATCACTTAGACTCCCATGTAGTTGACCATGGTTTAAGTCCTGGACTCAGTAGCTTAAAACTCACACTGGGCACGCATGCATGCACGCCCAAAATACCAAAAGGAGACTGGAGGAGAAGGGATTACGGTGTGGCCATCTCCCCTGGAGGGGTGATTTCTCACTTTCTGTCTCTCTCCGGCAAGCTCATGTGCCCTATAGCAAAAAATATCTCTTAAAAAAAAAAAAAAAAGCCAAATGCATGTGGGCACATGTCTAAAATTCTTCTGGAACGGAAAAATGAAGGAAAAAGGATTGTCACCTGACCACACCCCATTAATTTTAAATAAATAAATGGTTGAGTTGTTTTTAAAAAGAGAAGAAGCATACCTATCTACCTAGCAGTCCCATGTGGGAATCTGCCCTATAGAAATATGAGCATTATTAGTAAAGATTTGGTTTTGGGAGCAATAAAATAGGAGTGTACACAATGGCAGGAAAACAAACCAAAAACCCCCACAGATTCGGTAATCACCAGTGAAGAATGATTATGTTATCGAATGTTAATTCTGTGGAAATACACAACTTTTGAAACTGTTCAGTTCAGATTTACTTGTCTAATGTGATAATAATAAAAAAGACTGGTTACTGAGTAAAGTGTTCAGTATATCATACTCTGGTTTTGTTTGCCTAAAAAAGAAACAGCAATATAAATTAGTACGTAGACGACAATAGAAGACGACACTGTTGACAGATGATTAACACTGGTACCTAGGGTTCTGAGAATGGAGGGCAACGGGGAAATACCGTTAACTTTTCCTTCATGAATATACGTTGTAGGCTTGTTTCACTTGTCACAACATGCATGAGCATGTATAACTTTCCTAAGAATAAGGGGGTGGCAGCCTCATGGCCTAATGGTTAAGGGAACAAATCCCACATTGCTGACTATGGTTCAAATCCCAGCCCCAGCAGCTTGAGAAATACACTAGGAATGTGAACAGGCATGCATGCCCTAAATTCCAACAGGGTGGAGAAGTGGAGGAGATGGCGTTGCTCCACCCCATTAGAGGGTGCTTTCTCCCTCTCTCTCTGTCTCTGCCCAGTACATGCTCTCTCTGGGGGGAGGGAGGGAATCAGTTATTTATTTTATTTTTGTCTACACATGGAATTTTACCAGGTCTAATATTTTCTTATAGATAATTAACAGTTGACAATTGTCATAACAGCTCATTTTGTTAAGTACAGTTTTTAAAGTTAATTTTATTATATACATGTTTAATTTCTTTTGAGAGTCCTAGTCTTAGTAGGTCTCCAGTGTGATTGTGGTTTCATCAGTTCATCACATCTATTTGACTAAGTACCCTCAGCAGCCAAGCTTATTGTAAGTGAGCGTGTTCTATTTGTTTAACCTGTGCTGTTTTCTCTTTCAGACGGGGAACTGGTGCTTTTAAATCCAGAGTGGGACTGCCTGCGCCTGCTCCTGTTATCAATAGCAAATATGGACTCAGAGAAACAGATAAACGCTTAAATAGGCTTAAAAAGTTAGGTGACAGCAGCAAAAATTCAGACAGTCAATCTGTCAGCTCTAACACTGATGCAGATACCACTCAGGAAAAAAACAATGCAAGTAAGTAAGGGAGATTTAATAAGCATATCATTTTTAAAGAAATATTACACCGTTTGCTTTCTAAAACGTGCTTAAATGATTTTGAACTTTTAAATATTGAAAGAAACTGGTACTCATGAGCTTCAGCGCTACTGCAAGGTTCTAGTGTAAAGACACACTCCGTATCCTACCTACAAATGTAATACCACACTCCAGACTTTTCCTCAAATGCTTGATAACTAGATACTCAGTTCTTTATCATATGTTTCAGGATCATCATAAAATTTGAGGAAAATATGTTCAAGGTGTTAGTAACACTATATTAATGTTGTTAGACCCAACAAGAAGACAAAGGACTGGGTACAATTATATAGGCTCATAAATGTTCTATTGTCTAGTCTAGCCATTCTGTTAGGAAAAGATAATGAACTTAGGGAGTTCATAGCTTCTGTCTTAAATCTTCTACCTTTTTACCTTTTTCAAAATGAATTGACCCAGTTCCCCAAACCTCCAGTTACCAGACACAGAATAGTGATAGAGGACCATTTTGAGTGTTGCTGAATTGTGGCATATTGTATTAGCTATTATAGGGAGTAGCAAGAGAGCTGAGAAGGAGACAGGAATAAGCTTTGAGATGCCAGTTATGAGTGGGGGCAAGATCTAATGAAAACTGGAAAAGGAGAATGAAGAATAAACAAAAGAGAAGAAAACCTAAATGAGCAAAGGAAAACACATCCTATTTGTGGAGTTTTGAAGTACTGGAACCATTCTAATTGCTACTGTTTTCATCTGGGTAACACTAGTTTTCTCTAGCTGCAACTAATATGGTAGACTCTTTGGTGTGACTTGTTTCTGACAGACAAAAGTTATAAATTTTGGCTTAGCAATCCCCAAAGTGATGCCTGTGTTGGCCTATAAATGTCTGGTGAGACTCCTTAGCACTTAGGAGCTCTCTGAGATATTGATGTTTGTAAGCTCTTCTCCCTACCTTCTCCAAACACTGGGTGCTCCCTTCACAGAAATTCCTGAAGAAAAGGGGAGGGGTCTCTCATGATGTGAATGACACTGCTGTGAATTCCTGAGTATACTTGCTGCTGGGAGTCGGAGGCCAAGTGTAACCTCTGTTGTGTACGATCAATACTGTAGTCCTATTCCAATTTTCTGAATGTCCAAAGTGAACCAAAAAAAAAAAAAGTCAATCATTTGCTGTTGACTGTTGATTCTAATAATAAATGCAGCATAATGAACATTTGTTTTCTGAGCCTGGTTCCTTGGTGAAACTGGAAACTTGTGAAGCCCATTTTATACAAGCATACATTTAAAAATACTAGGATAGGGGCCCAGCAGGTGGCATGGTGGTAAAGGTACTGAATACTCCCACAGGCTGACCATGGTTTGAGTCCTGGACTTGGTGATGGCTTGCTTTCTCACTTTCCCTCTCTCTCTCTCTGTCTCTCTCTGGTCAAATTTAAAGTGAATGAATGAATAAATAAAATTAAACAATTATTTTTTTAAAAATACTAAGATAGGAGCCAGCAGGTGGTATGGTGGTTAAGGACTCTGAACTCCCATATGGCCTACCACGGTTTGAGTCCCAGACCTGGCGGGACCTTGCTTTCTCACTTGCCCTCTCTCTTTCTTTCTCTGTCCCTCTCTGGTCAAATTTAAATAAATAAATAAAGTTAAATAAAATAACTCTTTAAAAAATAAAAACACTAGGATGCTGTTGTTTATATGTGGAGATAGAAGCTTTGCCCAGATCGAATGGCTCTGTGACATGAATGTGGGGTTTTTTTTGTATTTTTGTGCATTAATTTTATTACTAGTGTGTATAGATACTGAACTTAGTACACCATTTTGTTTAAAGATTAAATACAAATAATTTTTGGAAGTTGTTGAGTGTACTAACATGACCCTTTTGAAAATATTTATTAATAAACAAAATACTTATTAAAAGTTTGCTAGTTCTTAAAGAGATAAAACTGTGTAAGACTCAGACCTCTCCTTCACAGAGTTATGCCTTAGCCCCAGGATAAGACAAGTACACAAATAACTATTCAGCGAAGACTGGAAATGCCATCTGCTCAAGTATAGAGGGAGCAAATGATTTCTTTGCACATTTCTCAGCATTACAGAAGTACAGCACTTTCCAGTGACTGTTTACATTGAGATCCTTGCTTTATTCAAATTACCTTTCTGTGGCATGGTCGTTTGGAGTAATCCAAGGGTTGCTGTAACTGACTTTGAGGCCACAGGCAATGTGGATAGATGTGGCTCACTGCTCTGGAGGAGCTGGAGGCTTCAGTCATCTGTGAGACCAGTGTACATATGCTAGAATCATGGTCACGTATGGGTCATGTATTTTTCAGGCTGTATCTCTTGGTGTTTGTGAATCAACCAGACCCTTCTATCTGTTTGAAAGAAAGGCTTTTTGAAAATACAGCTGTTCGCAAAGCCAGAGCTGCCAGAGTACTTCTCTCAGGGAAGTGGGCACACGAGTTGTATAGGTGTAGCCCGCGTTCTCTTTGCATGACTGCTCCTGTTTTTCCTGAAATTAATTTAGAACTTAGAAGCTAATAGAGGAGGGGCCAGCAGGTGGCATTGCAGTAAAAGGCACTGGACTCCCACGTGGCCAGCCACGGTTCGAGTCTCAGACCTGGAGGCTTACTTTCTCACTTTCCTTTGCTCTCGCTCTTGCTCTGTCCTTCTCTGGTCAAATTAAGAGAGAGAAAGAGAAAGACAAAGAAAGAAAGTTACATAAAATAATTAAAATAACTTTAAAAAAAGCTAATAGAGGAACTGCTTTCATTTGAACAGCATGAATAAATATTTCTGTCTGCTCAGAGGATAATTATTTCTTCCTTCAATATGTAAGTTTTTTTTTTTTTTTTTTTTTTTTTTTTTTGGAAGGTTTCTCAAAAGTTACACCTTGACTATTCACTTTAGCTTCTAGGAACAGAGACAAGAAATCCATGTTTACAAATTCATTCCACAAATTTGAATGATAATGCCATTATTGAAGGATTCTAGCTTTCAGGTCTTTGTGCCTTGCTGGCTATACCGCCCCTGTAGTTAGTACTGGGTTGTGGGATCCAGGATGAGACCAGAGTTTCTCAAGAGCAGTGCATGAAGATGTGGACATGGTTGCTACAAATGCCATGATTTGAGACAAGACCGAGGAGTTGTCAGTGAAGAAGTTTATCTTAACTAAGTAAGACCTGTCCTAGGCACAGGCAGGGTTACTACTTCTCACTCCCACCCATCCCTTGCGGCACTGATTGATCTAATTAGGGGCTGCTTCCCGGTCCTTTGTTTTTGGAGAGGTTTTTGCTATAGGGCGAGGGCGCTCATCAGAAAGACTGAGACAGAAAGTGAAAAATCATCTGCTGGGGGATGGCCACGCCTCAATTCCTTCTCCTCCATTCTCCTCTCAGGATCTTGGGCATGCATGCACATGCACCCGCTGTGAGTTTAAGCCACCAGGTATAGGACTCGAATCACGGTCATCTACATGGGAGTCCAGAGACATAGCCATTATGCCAACTGCTATCCCAAGGGTCCTTTCTAATATTCCAGCTCATTGTTCCAGATAACCATTGCCAGTCTGTGTTGGTCACAGCAGATGAAAGCTGCTTGTGTTAGTAAACTTCTTGAGACTAAAGTTTTTAAAGTCCTTTTAGGGGTTTTTTGGATTTCCAAGTTTTAAAAATGAAAAACTGAGTTTGGCCCTTGAATTATCTTGGATCCCATTGATCATGTGCATTTCCTTGTGGCCTGACTGCTCAGAAGGCTTTGTCATTGTTTTGTGGCTCTCATTTTTGGCCCTAAGTCTGATTCCACACTGTCTTACTATTCTGAAATGACCATGATAGCCATCTTTAAGGAGTCAAGACTGATGCCATAGTAATTTTGTGGTATACCTTATAGGCAGTGTAATAAGAATGATCAAAAACCTGGGTTTATAGCCAAATCTTTTTTTTTGTTTTTTTGAGATGTTTTTGCTACAGGGCACATGCGCTTGTCAGAAAGACAGAGAGAGACAGAGAGATAGAAATCCAGAAATCACCCCCCCAGGGGGGATGGCCACACCACAATCCCTTCTCCTCCATTCTCCTCTCAGGATCTTGGACACGCACAGACACATGCCTGGCGTGAGTTTAAGCCACTGGGTCCGGGACTCGAACTGTAGTCGGCTACATGGGAGTTCAGCAGCATAGCCATTACGCTAACTGCTGGTCCCTATAGCCAAATCTTGAACTATAGACCTAAGTTCAGATCCCAGCTCTGCTACTTTCCAGGTGGATTTTCGTAGGCATACTAGTCCGAGAGAACTTGGTTTTTACAGAGGTGTAATGGTACTTTTTTCCAGTAGTGCTCATTAGGATTGAGATAACTCATTTGACCATTTTGCATAGCACATACTATATATAGTGATTGCTAAGAAGAATGTGTACTCTATGCATGTTTGCTTTAAAAAACCATATTGTAAGCTGTTAAGATGTACAATGATTAAATGTAAAAAAAATTTTAAAAAAAGAATGTGTACTTTTACTTAAAATTTCTCTCTAGGCTTATTAAACCTTTGTTATTTGTTCCAACTACTAGGGAAGAAAATCACACCAGATAAAATAGTGCTGCAGCAAGAGTAGCCATAAGTATATCTTGTCTCCACTTATGTCAGAATCCTTAGTGCCTCGGTATACATTTTTTTTAAGAATTATTTTATTCAACTTTGTTTGTTTATTTATTTATTTATTTTAATTTGACAAGAAAGGGACAGAACCAGCAGTTAGCTTAATGGCTATGTCACTGAACTCCCATGTAGTCGACCACAGTTCAAGTCCCAGACCTGGTGACTTAAACTCATGCCGGGCGCATGTGCATGCGAGCCCAAGATCCTGAGAGGAGAATGGAGGAGAAGGGATTATGGTGTGACCATCCCCCCTGGGGGGCGATTTCTGGCTTTCTATCTCTCTGTTTCTCTCTGTCTTTCTGATGAGCACACATGCCCTATAGCAAAAACCTCTCCAAAAAAAAAGAGAGAAAGGGACAGAGCGAGAGAAAGCAAGCTGCAAGTTCTGGGATTTGAACCATAGTTGGCCATGTGGGAGTCCATTGCCCTTAACCAACCATGCCACCTGCCGGCCCTCAATATGCTTTTTTAAATGACTGACTTTTAGGTTGTCATTGTGCCTATTGTCTTCCTCCAGTCTTACACCAAAATTCTTAACCTCTGCACACATTTGTAACACCTTTGGATAGTGAAGGACTCTTGGCATTTACTGGGCTCTTGTCTTAGTCACTTGCCTGGCTTATCTGTGACTTTTTTGACATTCGACTAGGTGAGCATACCTTTGGGACTGATCTTTTGAAGAGAATACACTGGTAAATACACAATCATGAGTGACATTTCTATTGAAATAATAATGTGGCATCAAATGCAGTCCATTTTATGCTCAGTTTAGAATACCAACACATAAAAGTGCTTTGTCAGTGATTCACTGCTGCCAACCATGTTTTTGTTTATCATTTTGCTATAGGGCATGTTCACAGACAGGAAGGAGAAAGAGGGAAAATGAGAAATCATCCCAGCGGTGATAACCATGCTGTTTTTTAAGCCACCAAGTCTGGAACTCTTAACTGTGCTTATTTTTTAAGCCACCAAGTCTGGAACTCTTAACTGTGCATTTGGCCATGTGGGATCCAGTCACCTGAACCACTCCTCCACTGGCTGACCCAAACAGTGAATCTTTTGATAAGAGGAATGGGAAGGGGAGATCCCAGATTGAAAATCACCCTAAATTAGAGTCTTATAGTGGACTTAAGTGAGTGCCACAAAAGGAGAGCCAGGTGCTTTGAAGGGCAAACACCCCGTTGAACAGAGGAAGTCACAAAAGACTCTGCCTGAATGTCATTATCTAAGCTGAGGCTTAAGGAGAATGACAGGTTGGCCAAGTGAAGCATATTCAAAGCAGAAGGACTTTTAGACAAGTGTATAGACAAGTGAAGAACTCAAATAAGTGAAGTTCATCATAACCGGAGTGAAAGATGAGAAGAAAGAATGTGACCACAATTTAAAATGTTAGGCTTAGGACATTATGTTAGTGAAGGGTATAAAGCCCAGAGTGGCATGATATACTAGGGAAATCATTCTGGCTGTGTAGGAGAGAATGGATTGTTGGGGAGGCAGTAAGGGAGAGAGAAGAAAACAGTTAATGCAGAGACTAGCATTTGGGATGGAGAAGAAGAGCTGGGTGGGCTGCTACAAAAGAGGCAACTTATTTTCCAGTGGCATTTTTGGGGGGTGGAGGTACTCTACAGGATATGGGGATTGGATGAGGCAGAGTAGACAAGGATCAGGAATCACCTCCTGGTTTCTGCTTTGGCAGTTGGTATTGGTAATGACCATGATGGAGAATTTAGGAGAAACTTTAAGGAGGCTTGATGGAGAGTTCAGTTTAGGTACACTGACTGTGAGGAACTTAATGTGTGAGGCTTAGGACAGCCTCAATTGGTGGATGATCTAGAACTGTAACTTAGGAGAATCAGGCCTGGAGAAAGTGGTTAGGGAACCATCAGTGTGTAATAGTAATAGCCATGGAGGTGGGTGCTATTGACCTGAGAATGTATCTAGAGTTTCCAAGGTACCTAGGACAGCAGAGGCCCGAGGAACACAGTGTAAAGGACGAGCATAGGCAGAGTACCAGGGACAGAGATGGAAAACAAGGAGAAAGTGTTGTCATTGGCAGCCAGGGAAGAGAGTTTCTCAAGAGGAAGAAAATGATGGTTTAGTCACATTCAGAGAAATGCAGAAAGGACAGGTTGAGAAGTTTTCACTGGATTTCATGACAAGAAGGTTGTCTTATTGACAAAAGTTATCACATTGGAGGGGCAGGCTGGATCCAAATTGCAGGGGAATTGCTGTTGAGAATAGGAGGTATATTCGACCATGTAGAGGTGATGATAAGTACCTCATGAGAACTGTATGAAAAGAAAAATGAAAGGTGATGAATCCTTCAAGAGGTATAGGGTAAACAAAAGGGGATCATAGCCACATTCGAGAAAGCCAAGCAAATAGTAACCAAACAAATGCAGTCTTTTGGAGCTTTGTCTGTAGGTGTTTTGTCTGTTGGGCTATCAGAAAAGTCGTGACATATTTTTCTATGCAAAAATGCGTCATGACTTTCCAGACAACCAAATAGAACACTAGGGTGTATTTACATTAACATATCTACTCAATTTACCTTGTAGGTAAGCCTTGCAACCATGAAGAAATATTCTAGTGAAAGAATTTCCTTTACATTTACTTTTTAAAGAATTATTAATTTAATTTTATTTATCATTATTATTATTTAATTTGGCCAGAGAGAGAGGAGGAAAGTGAGAAAGCAAGCCGCCAGGTCCAGGACTCAGACCTCCAGTCAGTCATGTGGGAGTCCAGCACCCTAACCACTACACCACCTACTGGCCCCCCAAATCCTTATATTTTAAAAAACTATTTTATAGCAAGTAGTTCTATGTAATTTCAGTTCATAATAAATCACTCATTCTCATATAGCATCCAAATTTCACAAGTCCTACCATTCTAAAAATAAGTTACATCCTTGGTAGCAGCCCACATGTGTATGTTCTTGGTTCAATCAGTGGATCTCATTGCTTATAGATTCTGCTAGTTTGGGTACCTTGGAGCCATTTATGAGCCAGTCTGAGTACTCATTGTTTTTATTCCCCCTGTTGTTGGTAAGAGTTAATAATTACTTGGTTTGGTCATCTCCACTTCCCTACTGAATAATTTTTAAGGGGGTGTGTTTTGATCATGAAGAGGTACTTTTGGACTAGAGGTAAGGACCTAAGTAATCGAGAAACTGATTGATGGAAAGCTATAAATTATAGCCTAAAATGTAAACACAGAAAAAAATAAAGATAGCAGTAAGTCAGTGGCAGGGTCAGAGTCTGGTTATGGGAGGAGCTTAAACACGAGTCACATACATTTCTGGCCACGTAATAAACTTATTTTAGGTTAATAAGTATTAACCCACAACCTTCCTTTTTTTTTTTTTTAAAGAATTATTATTTTAGGGGACGGCAGGTGGTATGGTAGGTAAGAGTACTAGACTCCCACATGGCCAACCGTGGATTGGGTCCCGGACCTGGTGGCTTGCTTTCTTGCTTTCTCTCTCTCTCTGGTCAAATTGAAATAAATAAATAAAGTTAAATAAAAACAATTCTTTAAAAAAAAAAAAGTTCCCCCAAAATAATTTTTTTTGTTTGGGAATTGTTTGCTTTGTTTTATTTTAATTTGCTTATATAAGAGGGAGAGATGGGGAGCAGAGAGAGAGAGGTAAGTATCTTCAATAGGGTCTCTGTGATCCTTCTGCCCTAGCCTCCCAGTTAGCTAGTACTACAGGCACATGCCACCATAACTGGCCTGTTTAGGTTGGATCTGGAACCAGACTCAGTCCTCCCACATGGCTTTAGCCATCATGCAGCAGTCTCTTGCTTGTATTGCTACAAGCAATAGTAGATTTTTTTAAGATTTATTTATTTATTTTTCCTTTTTTTTTTTTTTTTTTTTTTGGAGAGGTTTTTACTATAGGGCACGTGCACTCACCAGAAAGACAGAGAGACAGAAAGCAAGAAATCACCTGCCAGGGGGGATGGCCACACTGCAATCCCTTCTCCATTCTCTTCTCAGGATCTTGGGCACACACACACACGCACCTGGTGTGAGTTTGAGCCACCAGGTTCAGGACTCGAACCGCAGTCAGTTCTCGGGAGTCCAGTGACACAGCCATTACACCAACTGCTGGTCCCTGTTATTATTTATTTTTTTATTTGGCCGCAAGAGAAAGAAAAGGGAAAGTGAGAAAGCAAGCCACCAGGTCCAGGACTTGAACTGTGGTTAGCCATGTGGGAGTCTGGTGCCTTAACCACCACGCCACCTGCCAGTCCCAAGCAATCATTTTTGTTTTTGTTTTTGTTTTTGGAGAGGTTTTTGCTATAGGGTGCATGTGCTTGCCAGTAAGACAGAGACAGAAAGTAAGAAATCACCCCCCAGGGGGATGGCCATGCTGTAATCCCTTCTCCTCCATTCTCCTCTCAAGATATTGGGCATGCATGCACATGCTCCTGGTGTTGAGTTTAAGCCACCAGCTCCAGGACTTGAACCAGTTGACTACATGGGAGTCCAGCAACATAGCCATTACGCCAACTGCTGCCCCCCCCCCTTTTTTTAAAGCTCAATTTATTTTATTCATGATAGCACACGTATACACATAAGAGAGAGATGGAGCGAGAACTACCCTCGACCATGTCTCTTCATATCATGATCCCCTTTTCCCCAGACCATATATATATGCATGCATATATATATATATATCCCAAATGTTTTCAAGCCAGCTCAGGAATCTGAATCTGCTCTTGGCTGTGACTTCCAGCATGGTAGTCAGTTTGCTACCAACTTTGCCATCAGGCTGGGCCACTGAGATTTTAAAATTGTGAGATGACAGTTTTGAGAATTTAATTTAAGGGACCAGCAGTTAGCATGATGGCTATGTCGCTGGACTCCCATGTAGTCAACCATGGTTTGAGTCCCTGACCCAGTGGCTTAAACTCATGCTGGGTGCATATGTGTGTGTGCCCAAGATCCTGAGAGGAGAATGGAGGAGAAGGGATTGCAGCATGGTCATCCCCCCTGGCAGGTGATTTCTTGCTTTCTGTCTTTCTGTCTCTCTGTCTTCCTGGCGAGCGCACAAGTCCTATAGTGAAAACCTCTCAAAAATTTTTTATTAAAATATATATGTATAATTTTTACTTTATTTTCCTTCCAATCTTTTATGTGTGAAAATACTAAATTGGGGGGCCAGCAGGTGGTGTAATGGTTACATTGTTGGATTCCCACATAGTCTACCACAGTTCAAATCCTAGACCCAGAGGCTAAAATTCACACTGGGTGCGTTGTGTGGGTGCGCCCAAAATTCCAAGAAGAGACTGAAGGGAGAAGGGATTGTAGTGTGGTCATCCCCCCTGGGGGGTAAAATACTGGAGACCAACAGGTGGCGTGGTGGTTAAGGCACTCTCATATGGCTGACCACAATTGGAGTCCCGGACCTGGTGGCTTGCTTTCTCACTTTCCCTCCCTCCCTCCCCCTCTCCCTCTCTCTCTCTCTCTCATCCAATTAAATGAATGAATAAATAAAATTAAATAAATAAATCTTTAAAAAAAATACTAAATCGTGCGGTGGAAGAAATAGTTTGTACTATCATCATGACAGAGAAAGGAGAAGCTTAGCGTGAAGTCTAGTCCCACCTGTGCTAAGAGCTCTTTTGCTAGAAAAGTACCTTAAAAAATACGGGGCTGGCAAGTGGCTTGGTGGTTTGCTGGACTCCCACATGGCTGACTGCGGTTTGAGTCCTGAACCTGGTGGCTTGCTCGTTCTCTCTCTCCCTCTCTCTCACATTCTATCCCTCTCTGGTCAAATTGAAATAAATAAATGAATGAATAAATGAAGTTAATTAAAATAATTTAAAAAATAAAAAAAAAATAAAAAAAAAAAAATAAAAAAATGCATTGATGCTCCATAAATTAGAGAAACCAAGGACCAGCCCATTGGTGGTTAAGGATATTGGATCCCACAAAACCAGCTGTGTGGTTTGAGTCCCAAACCTGACAACTTGAATGCCAGGCACGTGTGTGAGCTTATGTGCCCAAAATGTTGATGGGGAAGAGAATGGAGGAAAATGACCATTCCATGACACCATGGCAAGGGGAGGATGCTTTTTCACTTGCAAGTGCATATGCCCTTTGGCAAATTTTAAAAAATATTATAAAGTAGTGTAGAGAATGCTTATGTGCTGGCAAAATCTGAACCGGAAGGTTCCATTTTCCACATATTTGTATAATTTGAGCATTTTTTAAAGAATTATTTTATTTAACTTTATTTATTTAAATTTGACCAGAGAGAGACAGCGAGAACGAGAGCAAGAGAGAGAAAAAGAAAGCAAGCCCCCAGGTCTGGCACTTGAACCCTGGTCAACCATGTGAGAGTTCAGCACCCTTAACCACCATGCCACCTGCCGGCCCCTAATCTGAGTATTTTTATAATTAATATTTTTTTTTGTCATTCTTTTGTTCAGCACTACTATCTTGAGACTGTTTCATACCTCTCTCTCTCTTTTTTTTTCTTTTCATTAAACCTCACAGCTTCTAACCGAAAATCTTCAGTTGGAGTAAAGAAGAACAGCAGAAGCCGAGCACTAACAAGGCAATCTGTGTCAAGAATTCCAGCTTCTTCCAACTCTACCTCATCTAAGCTAACTCATATAAATAATTCCAGGGTACCAAAGAAACTGAAAAAGCCTGCAAAGCCTTTACTTTCAAAGATAAAATTAAGAAATCATTGCAAGCGGCTGGAGCAAAAGAATGCTTCCAGAAAACTCGAAATGGGAAATTTAGTTCTTAAGGAGCCTAAAGTAGTTCTGTATAAAAATTTATCCATTAAAAAGGATAAGGAGGCAGAGGGACCAGCCCAAGCTGCAGTTGCTAGTGGGTGCTTGACTAGACATGCGGCGAGAGAACACAGACAACATCCTGTGAGAGGTGCTCATCCCCAGGGTGAGGAGGGCTCACCCTGCACGTACATAACCAGGCGGTCAGTGAGGACAAGAACGAGTCTGAAGGAGGCCTCTGACACCAAGCTTGAACCAAATACATTGGATGGCTATAAAAACAATGTGATAGCACCTTGCCCAGACAGTGGCGAGCAGCCAACTTCCATGGTGCAAGAAGAAGAGCTGACTCATGAGACTGCACAGAAGGGGGAAGCAAAGTATCATAAGAATGATATCAGCATCTCCAAAAAGAAGTCACGACCAGGAAAACTTGTAAAACAGTTTGCAAAAATAGAGGAATCCAGTCCAGTGCATGATTCCCCTAGACAAGACAGCATGGTGCCAGACTTGGTGGGGCCTGGCTCTGACCAGGGCGAGCACAGTGGCACGGTCAGTGTGCCTGTGAACTATACAGACTGTGCTCCTTCACCTGTTGGTTGTTCAGTTGTTACATCAGATAGCTTCAAAACAAAAGACAGCTTTAGAACTGCAAAAAGTAAAAAGAAAAGGCGAATCACAAGGTATGATGCACAGCTAATTCTAGAAAATAACTCTGGGATTCCCAAATTGACTCTTCGTAGGCGTCATGATAGCAGCAGCAAGACAAATGACCAAGAAAATGATGGAATGAATTCTTCAAAAATCAGCATCAAGTTAAGCAAAGACCATGAAAATGATAATAATCTCTATGTAGCAAAGCTTAATAATGGATTTAACTCAGGATCGGGTAGTAGTGCTACAAAACTAAAAATCCAGCTGAAACGGGACGAAGAAAGTAGGGGGTCCTATCCAGAGGGGCTTCATGAAAATGGAGTGTGCTGTAGTGATCCACTTTCTCTCCTAGAGTCTCGAATGGAAGTGGATGACTACAGTCAGTACGAGGAAGAAAGTACAGGTGATTCCTCCTCTTCAGAGGGAGATGAGGACGATGACGACTATGATGATGACTTTGAAGATGATTTTATTCCTCTTCCTCCAGCTAAGCGATTGAGGCTCATAGTTGGAAAAGACTCTATAGATATTGACATTTCTTCAAGGAGAAGAGACGATCAGTCTTTAAGGCTTAACGCATAAGCTCTTGGTCTTAATTTGACCTGGGATAACTACTTTAAAGAAATAAAAAATTCCAGTCAATTCCTCAACTGAAACATTTTAGTGGCAGCACTTCTATTGTCTCTTCACTTATCAGCATAATATTGTAGAAAATGTACAGCGTACTGATTCTTCTTAAGTCTGATTTGTGCAAATTTTTATCGTACTTTTTAAATAGCCTTCTTACGTGCAATTCTGAGTTAGAGGTAAAAGCCCTGTTGTAAAATAAAGGCTCAAGCAAAATTGTACAGTGATAGCAACTTTCCATACAGGACGTTGGAAACAATAATGTGGCTACACAATTTTTTTTTTTTAACTTTTAAGAGCATCGGCTGGCTCTTTAATATGACTAAACAATAATTTAAAACAAATCATAGTAGCAGCATATTAAGGTTTTCTAGTATATGCTAATATCACCAGCAATGATCTTCGGCTTTTTGATTTATTTGCTAGATGTTCCCCCCTTGGAGTTTTGTCAGTTTCACACTGTTTGCTGGCCCAGGTGTACTGTTTGTGGCCTTTGTTAACATAGCAAACCATTGGTTGAAGTCAGATTGGTTTCTTTAAAAAAAAAAAAAAAAAATTACATGCGTGACAGCTCACTTTTCAGTACATGTATGAGAGTAGCAGTGTGCAGGATGAGTTTCGATACGGCGTATTTATTGCTTGTCATGTAAATTAAAGACCTTGTATTTAACACTTTTCAATCCTTTTAGATAAAATTGTTCTTTGCAAGAATGATTGGTGCTTATTTTTTCAAAACTTTGCTGTGAACAATGTGATGACAACAAGCAACATTTATCTAATGAACTACAGCTATCTTAATTTGGTTCTTCAAGTTTTCTGTTGCACTTGTAAAATGCTACAAGGAATATTAAAAAAATCTATTCACTTTAACTTATAATAGTTTATGAAATAAAAACATGAGTCACAGCTTTTGTTCTGTGGTAACCTATAAAAATGTTTGTCTTTGAAATTCAATGTAAAGAACTGAAAACAATGTATATGTTGTAAATATTTGTGTGTTGTGAGAAATTTTTGTCATAAGAAATTAAAAGAACTTACCAGGAAGGTTTTTAAGTTTAGAAATATTCATGCCAATAAAATAGGAAATTATAAATATATAGTTTTAAGCACTGCATCAGTGGGAGTTCTTGGCTTATGTTAGTTTATTATGAAAATATCAAAGATGTTTTGACTATATTATCAGTTAAACAAAAAGGATCATTTAATTTGTTTTTTGAAGCACTTTGAGAAATTAATTTTAAGTAACTTAATGAGCAAAGTTTTGATTACTACTTTATGTTCAATGCCATGCTCTTCATTTCTCTGGATTATTTTACAAATCATTGGACAAAGAATTTGGGAATATAAACCTGTAACAGGTGTTCGACACCAGTGGTTCTTCATATTTCTGGGAAATGTGTACATGTACTTTCAGATATACAGTGTTCTTAAGTAAAATCAATTTAGGCAACTCATATAGTGTCTGTAGAAAAGTAGCCCATGTCTTAAAATATTAAAAGGAATCTGCAGGTAATGAAACATCGAGTGGAGAAAACCTCAATACTTTCTGTTATTACTAATTGCTTCCTTCCAATTTCCAGGTTTGGAGGACATTAAGTTTCTTAAATCATATTGCCTGTAGGTTCCAAATAGAAGATTCATGCAAGTTTTTAAAATTAAGGTTTTCTCCTTATGTTCTCTAAGGAATTAACTTCTGTAGTCCTATATAGCCTCATCTGTGTTTGTTATGGTGCAGTCTAATTCCTCAGGTATTAATTTGGAAGCATGTGGTAGACTTTCTCCCACATTCACATCCCTTGTGCTGTGTCTGAAGGTCTTCACTCATGTCGTAGGGCAGCCCCCCAGCCTCAGAAGAACCTGTCCCAAGGCACTCGGAGCACTTTACAGACCATGTCAAGTCCACTTGGGGCCCCTGCGCAGAAGTTTAAGACTATGCCCCTAAGGAAGAGGAAAATTGACCCTGGGTCTGGAGAGTGCCAGAGAGCATTGGGCCACTTCTTTTATTCCCACCTTAGTTCGGGTTGTTTTCACCAGGTCAGAGACTAAATCTGGAACTGTTTATTCAAATACCCATAATAGCCATTTCAGAAATTTCAGTCTTGAGAAAAAAGTAACAGAATAACACGTTTCCCATTCTTCTCCATTTTTAAGCTTAATTTTATAACTTATTTATGTTTGTTTTAATTTTATTATGGCCTCGTCTTTTGAGGCTGACCTTCCCATGGGTCTCAGAGCAGTGATGTTTGGTAATGAATCACTGCCTCTCAGGAGTCGGTATGCACAAGCACTCAGCAGCCACTGTTGATGCCTTCTAGAGAAACCTAATTTCCGTTTTTTCAAAGTAGGGGCCTCAGAACTGTTCTAGATCTGCTGTAGAACTCATTGTGTGGAATGGTGACATCCACACACACTTGATCAGTTTGGAAGAGGTTGCATTCAATAAAACTTTTAGCTTGAGCTTATGCAATGATTGGTAAAGATTTTGGCATTGTAAGAATTAGGAAATGGTCATAGAAATATATGTAAAGTATTCAATTTTCAATCATTTTTCAAATTACTGTTTAAATTGTTTTGCTGAGTTGTAATACTTTTGAGATACAATGTATTCCTTGTACTGAAAGAATGAAAAAGGACTTTTTCAGCATTTGAGGTAAGTTCTTTAACGTTTCATTAAAAACATTTTTTACAAATATTTTGTACATGCACTTGCAGTATTGAGGTTAATCATTTTAATAAATTCGGAAATTAAAACAATTTGGCCGGTGTTCACTGTATATCTGGAAGAGAAGATGGTAACGTTCTCCCAAGTTTTCATGTGAAGCAGAATTTGTAAAATCAAGTCTCAGAAGCTTTTCAGTGTCTAACTTTGAGCTCCTGTCTCTTGCATATTGTCCTGCTCATTTTGAAAGAAAGGAGTAAGCACTGATTTTTCTCACAGTGAGGGCCTTTTAGACTACATACCCTTCTAGCCCTTGAACTCAAATCTGTTGCTCTCAAAATGAAATCAAATTTACATTTGAGAGCTTTTACAACCCCATTATTAATGGTTCCTGAGGACTAGTTCCCCACCCCCTACACCAAATTGGACAAAACTAACTTCCAGAACTGATGTGAGTCCTCTTCTGTGTACTGTTCAAGTGGAAGCAGTTCTGACACACAGGAGTCAGGCAACCTGTTTGCCCACCTCTGCCACATCTGAGTAGCCATGAGTAAGTTGATTAATCTTTCCTAGAACCTAAAACAGTCTTCGTCACAGGCTGGTATAGACAGAGGGTCCTATTACCAGTTAAGTTTCAGGACAAACCACAGCTGTTTTTTTTTTTTTGTTGTTGTTGTTGTTGTTGTTGTTGGTTGGTTGTTTTTTTGCCGAAAGGTATGTGTGCTTTTGTGAGATGGGATATGAGAAAGCACCTCCCATGGGGACTGGTCACACTGTGATCCCTTCATTTCTCCCTCATTTTTAAGTTTTGGGCACAAACGCACATTTGGCTGGTGTGTGTCTCAAGCTGCTGGGTCCAGGACTCAGACTGTGTACTCAGCCTTGTTTGATCTAGTCGCTTTAATCACCATGCCATGGGCTCATGGATTGGCCCTACATCTACCTTTTTTTTTTTTTTAAAGAATTATTTAATTCTGGGGCCGGCAAGTAGCTTGGTGGTTAAAGGCGCTGGACTCCCACATGGCCAACCATGGTTCAAGTCTTGGACCTGGTGGCTTGCTTTCTCACTTCTCTCTCTCTCTCTCTCTCTCTCTCTCTCTCTCTCTCTCTCTTTCTCTCTGATCAAGCTGGAAAATAATAATGATAATAATAATAAATAAAGTAAAATAAAATAATTCTTAAAAAAAAAAAAAAAAGAATTATTTAATTTTGGGGCCGGCAGGTGGCGTGCGTGGTAGATAAGGGTGCTGGCCGACCACGGTTCAAGTCTCGGACCTGGTGGCTTGCGTTCTCACTTTCCCTCTCTCTATGTCTTTCTGATTAAATTAAACATATATATATATATATATATATATACATATATATATATTCTTTAAAAAAAAGAATTAATTTTATGTATTACTATTTTTTAAAGGAGCTTTTGGTTTTGGTTTTAGTTTTATTCAGTTTGACCAGAGGTGGGAGGAGTGAGAAAGCAAGCAGTCAGGTCTGAGACTTGAACCACAGTTGGCCATGTGGGAGTCCAGCACTTTAAACACCATCCCACCTGCAAGCAACCTCCCCCATCTACTTTTAAGGACAGGGTGAGGCCACCTCGTGAAGCCTTGACTTTTCCTAGTTGATTGAAATAGCCCTTGAAACTTGAGTTCTCAGTATGGAAAATGGCTAAAACGCGTTGTCCTACTGGGTTCTCTCTCCTTTTCCTTGTGTCTCAAATGCCAACTTTCTGTCACTATGTGCACCCCATTATGTACCTTACTGCAGACTCCACTGGCACTCGGAACATGGTACCAACAAGCCACCAAGCTCAGGCACTTTTGTAGTCCTGAGGCAAGTGTAACTCTAGCACTCAAGGGATGGTGAGCAGGTCTCCTGCCTGCTACTCCCTCCAGTGTCCTAGAGTGTGTGGGCATTGCTTGTGTTAGTGATGGACCCCAGAGGAGAAGTAGAAATCTCCAGAGTTGAAAGGGATGACAGGGTTGTGTGAATGGCTGGGATTGAGAAGGGAGTCCACTCCTCTCCCTGCACCTCTGACCCTCATGCTCTCCCAGTTTAACAAATATGAGACCATTGGGAAGCTGCTAATGTGGAGGGCAGAAGACAGTGGGCGCACAGCTTTGGTAATGTTAGAAATGTGTGTCTGTTAGCAGATCGTCCGATGTTCTTGTCAGAGTTGTGAGTTCTTGAGCTAAGTTGCAGTAGATAGTACCTGCAGTAGAGGGCAGCCCACCTTGCTGAGTCTGCTCTGCTAAGAGGAAACAGCTTTGCTGAGTCTGCTAAGGCACTCCAGAGGACTGGCATCAGTCTGAGCCTGAGCAGGCTGGGTCTAGTGTGGCAGTGAAGCTGGATTTCTTCAGTATTTCTTGACCACCTGTTAAGTATTTGGGGCTGCAGGGAGGAAACATAAGCAAGGTTTGAGAGTCTTCAGTGGGTGAAACTCAAACCGTGGGAGCCAAATGAGAGAAATCTAGGGAAGAGACCCAAGGACCACTCCCCCACCCCCAGACCAGACACGGATGGCAGAAGGGAATGCTGCTTTGAAACCCCTGGTCTCTGAGACCTTGGAGACCATAGCTTGGCCAGCATTTGGAAAAGGGGCCAGACAGGTTGAAGAGGAAAGATGATGTGGCTGTGGAAAGGGAGCAGGGGAACAGCTGGAAGAGAAGAGAATTTATTAGCCAAATTTAACCGTTGAGATGGAATGCTTCCCCAGGGATCTGCGTTCCTGAGAAATGCAGTGAGTTACTCTGAGTGGGAGGTGGGGTGGTCCTAGGTCCACCCTCATAAAGGAAAGAGGTTTATGGGTCCCCTGACTAGCTTCCCAGATCGCGGAGGTAGTTCTACGTAAGGATTTCTATCTTGTCTAAAAAGTAGGAGGCAAAGTCGTCTGAGAGAGGCGTTGGGGGCCCTGAGGTCCGAGGAACAGGAGGGAGATTTGAAATCATAAATGCAAGCTGAATATGGAAACCTGTACAGTTCATTAGAGAACTACTGTCCACCACCTTCCAGGTACCAGAGGAGGCCCAAGCAGGTGCAGCAGCACACGCTGGCCTTTAGTCAGTCAGCGGCACTGAAGACAGCGAGGCCAGTGTGGAGAAGGGTTCAGGTTGGCAGGAGAGAGGTTAAATAAAGAATCTTGCATGCAGGCCACCAGGTGGTGTGGTGGTTAAGGCACTGGACCCACATGGCAAGCTCCCTGATTCGAGTCCTGGACCCGGTGGCTTGAAAAACATGCCCAGCGTGTTTTTGCCCAAAATCCCGAGAAGAGAATGGTGAAGCGATTGCAGTATAGCCATCCCCTACTGGAAGGTGATTTATTATTTTCCCTTCCTGTTCCTCTCCAGTCAGCCAATGTGCCCCATGGCAAAAATCTTAAAAAAAAAAAAAAAAAAAAAAAAAAAAAAAAACATATATGCAGGTGCCAAGAGAGAAAATTAGTCTGAGCCAAGTGGGCCACTGGCCAAGTGGAAATGGAGGCATGCAGGGCTTGGAGTCACTCTGGTCCAAGGACAGCCAAGCAAGTGGTAATTGGACTAGCAAATGGGGAGGGCAGGCAGAGGGTAGACTCTCTGGAGAGAGAAGGGCTACAGTTTTCAGTAATGCCAAGGTCCTGGATGGGGCCTGGGGGAGACGGTCCTTCATAATAAGAGGGTTGCAGCTCTCAGGAAACAGGACATTGGTCACCCAAGATGATGGCATACAGCCTTCACAGAGAGCCTCCTGGCACACTTCCAAGGAGTACCTGGTGCCCAGGGAACTGAGCAAACAGGCCCCTGGAGCCACCACACCCTGAACAGGCAAGCAGACAGGAGCTGGGGAGATACCCTACTCAGGGTGGTGGAGCACATTAGTAAATATGTGTTTAATGGGGACCAGCAGTTAGCGTAATGGCTATGTCACTGGACCCCCATGTAGTCGACCGTGGTTTGTGTCCTGGACCCGGTGGCTTAAACTCATGCCAGGCGCATGTGCGTGTGTGCCCAAGATCCCAAGAGGAGAATGGAGGAGAAGGGATTGCGGCATGGCCATCCCCCCTGGGAGGTCATTTTTCGCTTTCTGTCTCTCTGTCTCTGTCTGTCTGACGAACACACGCACCCTATAGCAAAAACCTCTCCAAAAAGAAACAAACAAACAAAAAATATGTGTTTAATGAGCGAGGGGGCCAGCTGAGGTCAGGACACTGAAGACAGCTGACAAAACCAAAGGTTAACCCAAACTTCAAGGTCTTGGCTCTTAGGAGTCACACCCAGAGGGCACAGATGAGAGCCTGAGTGACACAGCCACACTTGAACCAGGGAAGTTACCAGAGTCTGTCTCCTGACTATTCCCGTGGGTGACTACTAAGGAATCACTGCTTTTTACTTGCTTTCCATGCAGTTAGGTGGGGCCAGGAGAGGCTTATGTAAAGATTATGGTGCAAATTGGTGGGATGACCCACACCCATTAGTCAAATATACTCAGAAAGAATGAGGGAGAGGTGCCTCTGCTCTCAGGAAGGTCTCATGGGAAGCCACGTGTCTGCCTGGCCTCAAAGGGCTTGGGCCTCTTTATCTGAGGCTATCTGAGACACCAGCAGGCCTAGAGACAGCAAAGAGAAGTCCAAAGTTTCCTTCAGCCTGGAAAGCTGTGGACTGAGTGATGTTAATAGTGACTCAAAGGTCAGATGCATAGTGCAGTCATTAAGCCCTGTGCGTTGAGAGCCAGATTCCACATAGCCTACTTGAGTTTTTTGGTTTTTTTTTTTTTTTTCTTTTTTTGGAGGGATTTTTGAAACTATAGGGCGCGTGCGCTCGCCAGAAAGAGAGAGACAGAGAGACAGTGAGAAATCACCCGCCAGGGGGATGGCCACACTGTAATCCTTTCTCCTCTATTCTCTTGGGATCTTGGGCACGCACGCACATGCATCTGGCATGAATTTAAGCCACCGGGTCAAGGACTCGAACCGCGGTCAACTACATGGGAGTCAACAACGTAGCCACTATGCTAACTGCTGGTCCCAGTTTAGTTGTTTTTTTTTTTTTTTTTTTTTTTAAAGAATTATTTTATTTATTATTATTTTTAATCTGACCAGAGAGAGACAGGCAGAAAGAGAGAGAGAAAGCAAACTGCCAGGTCCTGGACTCAAACCATGGTTGGCCATGTGGAAGTCCCTTCACCACCACGCCACCTGCCAGCCCAGCGTTGCTTTGTTTTTGCCATAGGGTGAATGTACTAGACAAAGAAGAATAGAGAAAGTGAGGAAGTACCCCCTAGGAGGGATGACCACACCACAATCCCGTCTCCTCTGTTCTCTTCTCAAGACTTTGGGCATACACGTGCACACACCCAGTGTGGCTTTCTTTTTTTTTTTTTTTTAATTATTTTATTTAACTAATTTTATTTACTTAATTTAAATTTGACCGGAGACAGACAGAAAAAGAGGGAAGGTGAGAAAGCAAACCTCTAGGTCCGGAACTTGAACTATGGCCAGTCATGTGGGAGTCCAGTGCCCTTAAACACCACGCCACCTGCTTGTCCCCCAGTGTGATTTTCAGCCATGGGTCCAGGACTTGAACCATAGTCGGCCATGTAGGAGTCCAATGCCTTACCATCCACACCACCTGCTGGCCCTGCATGTAGCCTACTGTGGTTTGAATTCTAGCCTGACTGTTTGAGTGCGTGTGCCTATGTGCCCAGGATCCTGAGGAGATGGAGAAACAGATGAGGCAGGATTACAGTATGACCTTGCCCTGTTGGGCTTTCTCTCTCTGTCTCTCTCCCTCTTTTTCTCTCTTTCTGGCAAGCACATGCACATTGCAATTAAAAAAGCAAACAAAAATGACACACATATAATCCAAGGGCAAAGAATTAACCATATTTGATCAGGAGACTTCCTGTATTCTCTTCTGAAATGTCACTGTGGTGGGGTCCAGCCATATGGAGAGGTGGTTAAGGCAGTTGGATAGACACATGTATGACTCTGCAGTTTGAGTCTCAGACTCCGCAGCTTGAAAAATATGCTGAGCATATGTGTATATGTGCCCAAAATCCTGAGAAAAGAATGGAGGAGACAAGATTGCCACGTGGCCAAACTCCCAGGGAGTGATTTTCTACTTTCTCTCTCTCTCTGACAAGTGCTCACACCCTATAGCAAAAACAAAACAAAAACTCTAGTTATCTCTTGGGACAGATTTTGGAAGGTACAATCACACAAATGGGAAACAAGGCTGTATTTACAGGAAGTGGACTCACATCACAGAAGCACATGTTGAGCAAGTTATGCTTTGACGCGAAACTTCATGTGTGTTTGCTGCTCCTTGGCATCGGATTGGGTCATTTCAATCTTATCACCCCAGCCTCAGTGGCGATAGGGACTTAAACATTTATTGGAAGGAACTAGGAACTCCAGACCAGGGGTCTACCCAGACCCCTGGACTAAACTTTTCTGCCAGCTTCTAGTAGGTTGGAGAAGGCCTTTTTCCTATAAACAAAATAGCTACTTTTATTTCCTCCTCTTGCCGGTCAAACCACATTTTTCTTCTGGGGTAAGAGGGAACTGAGTCTTGCCAGCCTCCAGGGTCAAAGTTGGGGCTGAGCCTCTCTTTCTCTTTCTGTCTCTCTCTCATACACACATACACACACACACACACACACACACACACACACACACACAGACTGCCTGAGGCTGGCACACTGCTTCTGCTCTTGCCAAGTAGCTTCATGAGTATGAGAAAAATACTTCCCTCCTTGGAGTCTCAGCTTTCTCAATTGTACAGTGGGGGTAATCACGGCTCTCAGCTTTGGGGTTGTTGCAGATTGTGTGAGAGGGTACATACATCCCTTTCTGCGGGACCTGGCTCCCAAGTCAGCAGTTACTGTCATTGGTACCTGTATGTCCTGTGCTAGCAATTTGTGCATGACATCCTGACACCTGATGGGCTTCCTCTCTTTGCTTCTAACCTTTGCCCTCTCCACCTGATACCTGCTCGAACTGCCTTGATCACAACCTTGTCCATCCCAACTTCAAAATGCCAGGCCTCTGGGGCTGGTCTCGACCATTGCCGTGGAGACAAAGCTATTCCAGTCTCTTTCTTCCTCTAGCCCATGACTGTTCGTCAGCCCAGCAGAGCCTCCTCAGCTCACCTGGACACGGCTCCATCCCTGCTCCTCTTCTCTTTGTCCAGGGCTCTCACTGGATTCACCTGTTCCCTTGACAAGCTTCCCTGGGTGAGTGCCAAATAGGTGCCAGGCACTTGAAAGGCACGGGAGCTACAGGAGTGACTCGAACCCAGCATTTCCTCAAGGGACCTGAGCCCTTCGAGGGAAGCAGATACACAGCAAAAAAGTGTGCTAAGTGTTTGGACAGATGTACATGGGAAGGATTTGAAAGTACAGAGGAGGGATCCCTGTTTCTGCTGAGGAACCAAAGAAGGCTTCATGGAGAAGGTGAAGGGACTTGAGGAATGGACAGGAGTTCATAAACCCAAAGTACAAAGAGATAGAGGATGATGCAAGGTCATGGAGAAAAGGGAGACAGCATATCTTTTTAGGTTATGTTATGTTATGTTATTTTATGTTATTTATTTATTTATTTATGACTTTCAAGCCACCGAGTCTGGGACTTGAACTGCAGTCTACCACATAGGAATCCAGTACCCCAATCAGCATGCCACCTGCTGGCCTGAATCAGTATCTTCTGAGAAGGTTAGTAAGAAATTCACTATGGCTAATCCAGAAGATTATTGCCCAACAGTTGCTTTTGTTATTCCTAGAATCGAATTCCAAATTCTGTGCTTTTTCTCTGGCTTCATTAATCAGACCTAGCCCTAACTGTGGCCCAGCCATGCTAGGAGGCCGGAGCAGATAGGGCCAGGTCTCTCACAGGGACAGTGACTCGTCTGGGCCCAGTGAATGGGGTCAGAGATGTACAGGACTGGAACCTGGGATGTTCCTATCCTGTACCGCCCTGCCTGGCAGCCCAAGACCCCAGCTCTGAGTCAGCGGGCGGCCTGGCCATTGAGGAGGCAGCTGCTGTTGACATGTGATAACTTCTGTTTGTTTAGCTGGAGCCACTCACCAAAGGGGTTAATGTTCAACTCCCTCAGCCCTTGGAGCTGTAGCCGGAAGTTGGGTGTGAAGACATTGTCCAGCCCTGGTACCCACAGCCTGTGTGCCCCTTCTCTCCAGATGGCCACCTGAGTCAAGTCTAGGCCTTAGAGTGCCTGGCAGAAAGCTCGCAGCGTTTCTTGGGTCTTTGGAAAAGCTGCTTCAGACTGGAGGCCTGGGGACCCCTGGAAGACCCTGGTGGATGGTGCCTTCTAATCAGTGACCCAGGGCTCACCTGGGTCATGAAGGTCTTTGCTTCTCCGACTGCCTGGGACCCTCCTGCACTACCCCTTTATCTGAGCAGTTCCCTCCAATCCCTCGGTATCTATGTAGCTGGCACCTCCCAAATCTTCTCTGACTGCCCACTCCCACCCTCAGCTTCCTTTCACTCAGCCTTCATCCCCTGAGCCACATGCGGCCCTTGGGGCCTGACCTGTGTGGGACCTGACCTGAGTGGGACCCAGGGAGGCTTGAGCAAGTGGCAGGCTGATGGGGAAGGAACGTCCTCTCAGGAGAGAGGCCCCAGCTACTCCAACTTCTCATCCTCATCACTTGGCAGCATTCAGATCACCCTGAAGTCAAAGCCTCAGCCTGCCACCAGCTGCTGCCCCAACCCCTGCAGCCCTGCCCACCAACCCTGCCCCGAAAAGCCAGGAGCCCTAGAGGCCATGTTGGGCAGAAAGGCTGTATTCAGATCTGGGCCCCAAGACTGCTTCATCCTGCCCAGCGAATCTGAGCAGAGAAGAAGCCACAAGCTGTGAGCAGAGCTTGCTCAATGTTGATCCTGGGCTGTGGCCTGAAGTCTAGGGTGGGGAAGGGCAGTAGCCTCTCACCTTTCAAGCTGCCACTGTCACAGCCTTTGTGCCAGGGGAGCACAGAGGATTCGGATGGAAGGCACTGTCATCTAACTGGCCCTCTGGCCCACCTCCTGGCACAGAAACATACCTTCCCGGGGGTTCCGACACAATCTTGATGGCTGGGCGCCAAGAGCACTGAGCTGAAAAACCCAGCCTCCTCCAGCCTTAAAGAACCTTTCAGACCTGCCTCTATACAGCCAAGTAATACATAGAGGGAAATCGAGGCCCTGTGGCAGTCCCGGGGTGTGTGCCAGGCAGGAGCAGAGCTGGCATGAGGACCTGAGTCTCTCCCCTGTGGAGAAGGGCAAGCGTGCTCTGGCCAGTGAGCAAAACTGCAGATGTGAGAGAAATAATAAGAGGAGAGAGGCTGGGAGTGACCAGCGGGTGGAGAGGGTTCTGGGGCAACCCTGCTTCCACCTGCCATCCCACCTACTCAGGGCATCACCCACCTCTGAAACTGCCTCCTCTCCCACCTGTGCTTTGTGGATGGTGGGCACAGTGAGAATGTGGGCAGGAGCAAGCAACAGGTTGGCATATGGTCTCTCGGGTGGAGAAGAGACAGACTGGCTGCCCTGGGTGTGAGCCAAGTGTGATCAACACTCCAATGCCAGGCGGCATCCAGGCACTGGATCACAGCCCTGAGATTCTCCAACCACTAGGTCAGATAAATAGGCTACCGGAAGGAAGCGTGGTATTGACCATGTGACTTTCAAGGGCCTCCACGTCAGCGGGGTTGAAAGGGGCCCTGTTAAGACAGCTGACCTTGGACTCTGGAATTCTGATGGCAGAGGACTGAGCTCTTCCCCTCCTCCCCTCCAGCTTCAGGTACAGCTCCCTGGGCTGTTTGCAGGGCAACTCACTCTGCAACTGAACGCATTCATTCTCACTGCTGAGGAGTTTGCTGAGCGCCTGCTCTGTGCCATGATCTACACTGGGCACGCGTAGGCATCAGGGAATCCCTTCTCCCTACCCTCAGGTTGTCTGCAGCATGACAGGGGGAGACAGACACACTCGAACAAACACCCATACATGCACCTTGGTTGGGGCTTTGATGAGGGCAGCCCGTGGGTGGGAGACACAGAGGAGGCATCCTGGTTGGGAGAGTTGTAGGCACAGCAGAGAAGGCTTCTTGGAGGAAGCGTCTCTTGAGCTAGGTTTTGAGGGTAAAGGGAGAGTTGGGCCCTGAAGGTGAGAGAAGCCTAACTACCCTTGACACTGCCTTGCTGTTTCTAAAGTTTAGTGTCCCCCAGCTCTTCTCCCATGCCTCACAGCAGCCTCCTTCCCTGGGCTGAGAGCGGAGGCCTCTGACACAGACCTTATACTGCCTCCTTCTACACAACAGCACTGTAGGAACCAGCAGATAGTGCAGTGGTTATGTCACTGGACTCCCATGTAGTTAACCACGGTTTGAGTCCTGGTCCTAGCGGTTTAAAACTCAAGCCAGAGGGGCCAACAGGTGGTGTGGTGGTTAAGGTGCTGGACACTCCCACATGGCCAGTCACAGTTCAAGTCCCAGACCTGGTGGCTTGCTTTCTCACTTGCCCTCTCTCTCTGATCAAATATGAATAAATAAAATTAAATAAAGAATTATTTTTTTAAAAAAAATTATTTCAAATTGATTTTATTTAAATTTGACCAGAGAGAGAGGAGGTCTGGAACTCGAACCACAGTTAGCCATGGGAGAGTCCAGTGCCTTAACCACCACATCACCTGCCAGCCTCAAATAAATAATTCTTTTTTAAAAATAATTATTTACTTTCATTTATTCATTCATTTAATTTGACCAGAGACACAGAGAGAGAGAGGGAAAGCGAGAAAGTAAGCCACCAGATCTGGGACTCAAACCGTGGTTGGCCATGTGGGAGTATCCAGCACCTTAACCACCACGCCACTTGCTGGCCCCTAAATAATTCTTAAAAAAAAAAAAAAAAATTCAAGCTGGGTGAGTGTGCATGCATGCGTGCCCAAGATCCTAAGAGAACGGAGGAAACGGGATTATAGCATGGCCATGTGATTTCTCACTTTCCGTCTGTCTGTCTCTATTTTTCTGATGTGTGCATGGGCCCTATAGTGAAAGTCTCTCAAAAAAAAAAAAAAAAAAAGAAAAAACTAGCACTGTGGGCCAGCCGGTGGTGTGGAGATTAAGGTGGCTGGATCCCACATGGCAGACTATACAGTTTGAGTCCCTAACCTGGCAGCTTGAAAAACAGGATGGGCCCATGAGCATGCATGTCCAAAATCCCAAGAGGAGAATGAATGAGAAGGGATTGCGCCGTAGCCATTCCTGGGGGGGTGACTTCTCACCTCTCTCTCTGGCAAGTGTATGCACCCTATCTTTAAAAAGTACTGCTTTAACAATATATTGCTATTTTTAGAATAAAATAGAGCTGGGGCTGGCAAGTGGCGTGGTGGTTAAGGTGCTGGACTCTCACATGGTTGACCATAGTTTGAGTTTCGGACCTGGCAGCTCACTGTCTCACTTTCCTTCTCTTTCTGTCTCTGTCTCTCTCTGGTCAAATTTTAAAATATTAATAATAAATAAAATTAAATCATTATTTTAAAAAAATAGAGCTGACTCAGTGGCATAGCTGTAACACGCTGCTCAAGCAATGGTGGATTCATCTGGAAGATTGCAGGTCCAGTTCCCTGGTCAACTACACATGTTGGACAGCTATTTATTTATGTGTCAGTGATCCGGACTGGCTGGGACTCCATGGGTGTTACTCTCTTTCTCTCTTTTCTCACTCTTATGAAAGAAAATACAGTTTTTGGGTCCAGCAGGTGGCGTGGTAGTTAAGGACGCTGGACTCCCACATGGCTGACTGCAGTTCAAGCCCTGGACCTGGCAGCTTGCTTTCTTGCTTTCCCTCTTTCTTTCTCACTCTGTCCCTCTCTGGTCAAATTAAAATAAATAAAGTTAAATAAAGTAATTATTTTTAAAAAATTAATACAGTTTTCTTTTCTTTTTTTTTTTTTTTTAAAGGAAAGAGGCTTGCATAATGGAGTTATAGAACTCAGGCTCTGGGATAAGACGGACTTGGATTGAACCTAGATTTGGCCACTTACTGGCTGCAACATTTGTTTTTCTGAACTTGAGTTTCTTCATCTGTGAAACAGGTGCTCGTGGAGCTTTGGTGAAGATTATTAGTCTAATGTGCTTAGCCAGAGTCTGGCATTTGATCAGCTCTCAATAAGCCCCTGATATTGGCGTGGGAGAGGTTCGCTGAGGCAGAGGCTGGCCAAGGAGACAACACTCCCCCTCCTCCACTTCCTCTACTGGGAACTTCTTCCCTTCACTTCAGGATTTTTGAGCTCCAGCATGTCCTTGATACCTCTCCCAAAGCCCCCATTGCCAACAAGGTAAAGAAGAAAGTATGGCCACCATCAGAAAGCTGGGACAAGTGACAGGCTTAGGTCCTGGGTTCCCTTGTCATGGTCATTCATTATTTCTATCTCCTAGAATCCACTTACTCTTCTTTGCATAAGGTCACAGACCTTTGCATAAGGTGCCATACCTAGTGGATGACCAAGTCCTGGCCCTATTGAATTGAAAGCATTCCAGCTGCATAATGCAGAGGTCAAGTGCAGTACAAAAGGAGCTGAAACGCAAATGGACAACTGTGGTTTGAATTCCAACTTCAGCTGCTTGAACAACATGCTAGGTGTGTGTGTGTGTGTGTGTGTGTGTGTGTGTGCGCACTGAGACTCGTATAGAATGGAGAAATGGAGGAAAAAGGACTGAGAGAATTGAGGTGTGTCTATACCCCATGGTGGTGGGGTACTTTCTTTTTCTCTTTCGCTGGTGAGTGTGTGTGCTCTCTGGCAATTAAAAAATTAAAATAAAATGACTCAGGGAAAATGCTCATGATAAATATTTCAGTTAAAGTCCTTTTAAAAAAACTATTATCATTACTTTTCGATTTTTTAAATAATTATTTTATTTAACTTTATTTATTTATTTACTTATGTTAATTTGACCAGAGAGGGACAGAGCAAGAGAGAGAGAGGGAGAACAAAAGTGAGAAAGCAAGCCGCCAGGTCCAGGACTCAAACCACAGTCGGCCATGTGGGAATTCAGTGCCTTTAACCACCACACCACCTGCTGACCCTAATTATTTTTCAATTTTGATGAGAGAGAGAGAGAGCGAGCTGCTAGGTCCAGAACTTGAACTATGGTCAGCCATGTGGAAGTCTAGCACCTTGAACCACTAGCCACCTGCCAAAAGCCCTTTTTTTCTTCCAGAGGTTGCATGTGCTCACAGCAAGGATAGAGAACAAGAGAGAAAGAGAGAAAGCACCCCCATAAAAAATGCTCAGGCTGGGGAACCAGCAGTTAGCGTAATGGCTATGTCGCTGGACTCCCACATAGTCGACCGTGGTTCGCGTCTCGGACCCGGTGGCTTACAACTCACGCCGGGCGCGTGTGCGTGCGTGCCCAAGATCCCGAGAGGAGAATGGAGGAGAAGGGATTGCGGCGTGACCATCCCCCCTGGGGGGTGATTTCTCGCTTTCTGTCTCTATGTCTCTCTCTGTCTGGCGAGCGCACGCGCCCTATAGCGAAAAACCTCTCCAAAAAAAAAAAAAAAAAAAAAAAAAATGCTCAGGCTGCAATATTTTCTCTTCCATTTTTCCTTCTTTTTTTTTTCTTTTTTTGGGAGAGGTTTTTGCTACAGGGCGTGTGCTCTCGCCAGACAGACACAGACAGAGAGACAGAAAGCGAGAAATCACCCCCCAGAGGGGATGGCCACGCCGCAATCCCTTCTCCTCCATTCTCCTCTTGGGATCTTGGGCACGCACTCACACGTGCCCGGCGTGAGTTTTAAGCCACTGGGTCCGGGACTTGAACTGCGGTCGACTACGTGGGAGTCCAGCGACAGTCATTACGCTAACTGCTGGTCCCCATTTTTCCTTCATTTAGGGATTTTGGGCACACAGAGACACCTGCCTGGCATGTTTTTTAAGCTGCTGGATTAGAGACTTGAACCACACAATTAGTCATGTGGGATCCAGCCACCTTAACCACCATGCCAACAACTGGCCCAGAGTTCACAAATTTTAAATACAATTCATTTTTTTTTGTATTGTGTGAAAATACATATAACACAAAGGTTACCATCTTCATCATTTTAAAAAAATAATTACTTATGGGCTGGTTGTTGGTGTGGTGGTAAGGGTACTAGACTCCCACATGACCAACTGAGGTTCAAAGTCCTGGACCTCACAGCTTGCTTTCTCACTTTTCCTCTCTTTCTCTCACTGCCCCTCTCTGGTCAAATGAAAACAAACAAATAAGTAAATAAATAAAGTTTGGAACCAGCAGTCAGCATAATGGCTGTGTCGCTGGACTCCCATGTAGTCGACCGCGGTTCGAGTCCTGGACCTGGTGGCTTAAACTCACTCCGGGTGCGTGTGCGTGCGTGCCCAAGATCCCGAGAGGAGAATGAAGGAGCAGAGATTGTGATGCGGCCATCTCCACTGGGGGGTGATTTCTCTCGCTTTCCATCTGTCTGTCTTTCTGGCCAGCGCATACACCTTATAACAAAAAACCTCTCCAAAAAAAAAAAGAGAAAAAAAAGTTAAAATAATTCTTAAAAATATATATTATTTAATTTTATTTATCATTATTATTATATTTTAATTTGCTACAGGGCATGTGCACTCACCAGAGAAAGCAATTGAGAAAGCAAGCCACCAGGTCTGGGATGTAAACTGTGGTCGGCCATGTGGGAGTACAGTGCTTTAACCACCATACCACCTGCTGGCCCCCTGTGTCACTTTTATTATTATTATTATTTTATTTAACTTTATTTGTTAATTTATTTATTTAGTTTAATTTGACCAGAGAGGGATAGAGTAAGAGAGAGAGAAACAAAGTCAGAAAGCAAGCTGCCAGATCCAGAACTAGAACCATAGTAGGCCATGTGGGATTCCAGCGCCGTTAACCACCATGCCATCTGCTAGCCCCCACCATTTTTAAACGGACAGTTTAGTGGTGTTAAATATATCAACTATATAGCTCCAGTTTTTTGTTTTGTTTTGTTTTTTAGAGGCTTTTACTTTAGAGTGCATGTGCTTGCCAGAGAGAGAGACAGGGACAATGAGAAGGAAAGTGAGAAATCACCCCTTAGGGGTTGGCTATGCAGCAATCCCTTCTTGTAGATTCTTCTCCCAGGATCTTGGGTATGTATGCACACGTGCCCAGAGTGAAATTCAAGTCACCAGGTCCAGTACTCAAACCACTGTTGGCCATGTGGAAGTCCAGTGACATAACTGCTACTCAGTATTCTTGACAACTCTATTCCTGTGTAAACACCACTCAGTTCAAGATATGGAACATTTCCAACCCCAGAAGGGTCATAAGTGCTTCCTCCCAGACAATACTCCCCCAAAGGAAACCATTATTCTGATTGCACATATAGCTTTGCCTATCGGTATGATGAGGGGCCCTTCCTGAGGTATGTGGTGAAGGGATCCACAAAGTGGGAACAAATGCAACTAAATCTGTTGATTTTGTAGGGAAAGGAATGTGGGATAGGACCGCACTTGGCTCATGGTCATGAATTTAAGATAAAACCAGGGGCCAGGCAGTGGTGCAGTGTTAATGCAACTGGTCACATGAGTAAGGTCCTAGGTTCACGTCCTGAGACTTCCCTGAGCACACTGGGCATGTGTGTTCCTATGATCTGGGCCAGGTGAGACTGGGGTAGATTGTGGCATGAAAATCCTACTAGGGGTGCATGTCTCTCCATTTCCTTCTCTGTCTTCAAGGAAGAAAAACTAAGTAAACTTATGAAAAATAAACATAAAGTGCGGCCAGTATGTGGTGTAGTGGTTAAGGCACTGGACTTCCACATGGTCGACCATGGCTTGAGTCCTGGACCTGGACCGGGCAGCTTGAAAATCATGCTGGGCGTGTGTGTATGCGTCACCAAAATCCTAAGCAGAAAACAGAGGAGAAGGGATTGAAGCACCGCCTTTGTGGGGGTGGTTTCTCACTTTCCCTCTCTCTTTCTCTGTTAAGTGCACATGCCCTATAGAAAACAAAAACAAACAAACAAACAAACAAAAAAACACAAGAAAAAACAAAAAAAAAGAGAATAAATTAAAAAATAAAACAAAACTAGTTGAACCAGTATAGCATGTTCTTCAGGAACATTCTGCTTCTTACAAGTCATTGAGAAGGACAGGTAGGGTCAGCCTGTGGCATGGTGATTAAGGTGGCTAGATTCCACATGGCTGACTGCGCTGTTTAAATCCTAGACCCTGCACCTTGAAAAACATGCCAGGTGGTGCATGTGCATGATCAAAATCCCAAAAAGAAAAATGGTGAAGAGATTGACCATTCTCATTCAGTTAGTGCTTTCTCATTTTCCCTGTCTCTTTGACAAATGTATATGTCCTCTGGCAAAACTAAAAAAAAAAAAAAAAAAAAAAAAAAATGAGAAAGAGAAGGGCAGGTAAGTAGGAGCCTGTTGGATTTATCTAAGGTCTGAGTTTGCCAAGTGAATACAGTGGAGGAAAGGAGAAATGTGTTAGTCAGGATAGGCTAATTGCTATAACAAACAGCCCCCAAATCTCAGTAGCTGAACACCACAAAGCTCTGTTTTTGGCTTGTACAGAATGTTTGCAAATGTTCTCGAATGTTCCTGGTCAGACATCTCTCCTCCTCATGGATACACAGGATTCAAGCAACCTCTTTCTTGTGATGCCGTTGTCTTTATCTTGTAGCTTCCTAAGTTACCATAGGAGGAGAAGATAGTATGTGGGAGGATACAGCTATGTAACTGCCTTGGCCCTGAACGGTCTGTATTCTGTTTGTGCTTCAGTCCATTCAGGTGGTGGACAGATAGCCTTCCAGGTGGTGATTCAGGAACCCAGGCTTCCAGGCTTCTTTCTTTGGATCCTTTTTTTTTTTTTCTTTTTTAACTTTATTTATCCATTTATTAATTAATTTATTTATTTCACTTGACCAGAGAGGGACAGAGTGAGAGAGAGAGACAGAGCAAGAGAGAGAGAGAGAGAGAGAAAGCAAGCTGCCAGGTCCAGGACCTAAACTGCAGTCGGCCATGTGGGAGTCCAGTGCCCCTTAACCACCACGCCACCTGCTGGCCCCATCTTTGGATTTTTTTTTTCTTAACTTTTTCATTTAACTTTTTTTAAAAGAATTATTTATTTAATTTTATTTATTAATTCATTTATTTTAATTTGACCAGAGAGAGACAGAGAGAGAGAGAGAAAGTGAGAAAGCAAGCCACCAGGTCTGGGACTCAAACTGTGGTCGGCCATGTGGGAGTATCCAGTGCCTTAACCACCTTAGCCACCTGCTGGTCCCCAACTTTTTTTTTTTTTTTTTTTTTTTGAGAGGTTTTTGCTATAGGGCGCGTGCACTTGCCAGAGAGACAGAGAGAGACAGAGAGACAGAAAGCAAGAAATCACCCCCCGGGGGGATGGCCACACCGCAATCCCTTCTCCTCCATTCTCCTCTCAGGATCTTGGGCACGCACACACACGCACCCAGCGTGAGTTTTAAGCCACTGGATCCAGGACTTGAACCGCGGTTGACTACAGGGGAGTTCAGCGACATAGCCATTACACTAACTGCTGGTCCTGGTCCCCAACTTTTTCATTTAACTTTATTCATTTGTTTATTTCCATTTGACCAGAGAAAGAGAGAGAGAGAAAGTGAGAAAGTGAGAAAGTAAGATGTCAGGTCTAGGACACGAACTGTGGTTGGCCATGTGGGAATCCAGTGCCTTTAACCACCACACCACCCACGAGCCCCCTTCCTTTGCATCTTTCACCACTGGTTAGATACAAGGGAAGAGAGAAGGCAGAGTTCTCCCAGGAGGAAGAAGTGACCTACAAAACAAGTCCCATGGTCCTAGTCCAGGCTGGGAAATGAGGTCTTCCAACGTGCCCGGGAAGGAGAAATGCACCTAGGTAGTGAAGTTCTCATAGTGCCTCTGCCAGGAGGGATGACAGTATTGATGAGGGGATAGAATCTACACTGGGAATGGGGAGAGTGAAGGCTGGAGGTGGCAAATCCAGTGACTAGAAGGGTGGCAAGCTTTGGAAAATTGTACCCAGAGAGTCTAGGCTTGGCATTGTTGTCTAAAGGAGAGGCCTAAACTCAAAGGATGGGAGCTGGTGGACCTAAAGTGGGGTTTTCAAAATGAATTTCAGGGCTGGTGCTATTTCTAGTGATGAGAGGATAGGGTATGGTGGTAGGCTTCAGCTGAAGAAGAGGGTATAGGTTAGGGTGGCATGGGGGCAGGGGCCAGCTGCTACGTGGTTCATCCAGGCAGATGTTGAAGTCACAGGCATGGAATGTTTTCTTTTTTTTCCTTTTAACATTCTATGTGTTTCTTTTAGATTTTTATTATAGGGTGTGTGCCGTTACTAAGAGAGAGAGAGAGAACCCCCTAGGGGGATCTCCTCCAGTCTCCTCTCTGGATTTTGCATGAGTTCTTCAAGCCACTAGGTGGACCATGCGGGATCCGGCAGCCTTAACCACCACACCACCTCTGGTCCTCTATTCACTCATTTAATCCTTTCTCAACCATACATGGTAGGAACTAATATTGTCCCCATCTCACAGGCAAGGACAAGAGGTGCCAAGAGAATAACCTCCTGTCCAGGGTTAGTCAGCAACCTCTGGGAGAGAAATCAGAACTCAAGGAAGGGGCCTCTAGGCCATCTTTGAAATCTTTAGCCCATTCGTTCATGATTCACTCTTTCATTTAAACATTCATTGGGCACTTACAATCTGCAAGCACTGAGGGAAGCAGAGGGACTGAGGGGTCAGTAAGTGCAGGAGGCAAGAACAGGGGAGGGTGTGGTCTCAGGGCCTAAGGCCTTTAGGGGAGGGTCTGGTTGGAGTCCGGGTTAGTTCTTTCCTGGGGAGCAGGGAGCAGGAGCGAGGATAGCACGTCCCAGATCACTTACCAGCTAGGGAACCTTTGTCTGGTCACAAGCTGCTCTAGGACAAAGTTCCCTCACCCCCTCAGCCCAGCTAGCGCTGCAGTCTGAGCTGTCCGTTATTAGCAGAGTAGATACAAGTTCCAATTTCTTTTTTTAAAAATTATTTTGTTTGATTTTATTATTATTACTATTATTTTCCAGTTTGATCAGAGAGAGAGAGAGAAAGAGAGGGAAAGTGAGAAAGCAAGACAAGTTCCAATTTCAAAAGCAGTTTCATCAGGTTATATCATAGGAAAAATGTAACGCCGCCGTTAGGCTCGCCTCAATCCGAACACTTGGGAGAGTGGGGCTCACGGTCAAGGGCTTGCAGAGGGGCGTCCTGATCCTGGGGAACCCCCTCATCCCGCCCCTCCCACGAGGCCCCGCCCGTCTCAGCTTGGCCTGGACCCCCGTGTGCTCAGCCTTGAGACGGTCTTCCCTACACTCAGCCACTTCCTCTCGGTGCTGGGGACAGAAGGGAAGCAGGAAACCTGATCAGCCAGATTCTTTAACCCCAGGGAGCCCTTGGCCTTGGAATTGGAATTCAGCCAGGGGCCTGGGCAGGAGGGCTGAGGGAGGAAGGTCCAACATTGCCTCCCAGAACAAGGCAGATCTTCCAAAACCACCTCTCATGCCCACCGCTGCACAACCCCCTCTGCCCTCTTAGGTGACATTCTAAAAAGCTCTGTGACCCACCAAGGTCACACAGAAGGGTCACCAACGGGAGTCCCATGACCTTGACCTCTGATGACTTCTATGCTTGGGTGGGGATGGAGGCTGTCCTTGGGGATGAAGACAGGGCTGGGGGCTCTTAAAATGGTAAGTGGCCCTGGAGGGGAGACTTTTATTTTTTTTAATAATTATTTTATTTTTGCTTATTTATTTTAATTTGGCCAGAGAGGGACAGAGAGAGAGCCCGTGCGGGCAAAAGAAGAGAGAGAGAGAGAGAGAGAGAGAGAGAGAGAGAGAGAGAGAGAAAGTAAGCCAGGTCCAGGAGTCAAACCATGGTGGGCCATGTGGGAATCCAGCACCCTTAACCACCACACCACCTGCTGGCTCCAAGGAGGGGAGACATCTTCAGCTGGACCCTGGGCTAAGAAATGGGACTGGAATAGGCTCAGGGCTGGCCATGCCATCCTCTGCAAATAGAACCCCTGGGCCTGAGCTTACCCATACATACAAGGGGACCCTCTGCAGAAGCCTCTTTCCTAGGGGCTGACAGGTGGCATGGTGGTTAAGGGTGCTAGACTCCCACATGGCCGACCGCAGTTCTAGTAATGGACCTGGCAGCTTGTTTTCTCACTCTCTTACTTTCTCTCTCTCTCACTCTATCCCTCTCTGGCTAAAATAAAATAAATAAATAAGTGGATAAATAAAGTTAAATGAAATAATTCTTTAAAAAGAAATTGGGGGAACCAGCAGTTAGCATAATGGCTATGTCGCTGGACTCCCATGTAGTCGACTGTGGTTCGAGTCCCGGACCTGGTGGCTTAAACTCCGGGCGCGCGCATATGTGTGTGTGCGCCCAAGATCCCGAGAGGAGAATGGAGGAGACGGGATTGCGGTGTGGCCATCCCCTCTGGAAGGTGATTTCTCGCTTTCTGTCTCTGTGTCTCTCTCTGTCTCTCTGGCGAGCGCACATGCCCTATAGCAAAAACCTCTCAAAAAAAAAAAAAAAAAAAGAAAGAAAGAAAGAAAGGAATTTGGAAGGTGAATTTAGGTGCTTTGACTTAAAACACAAGTTGGAGGACATAAGACATGCACTCTCTGGGGCTCAGGGATCCCCAACAGGAGGAAGGTCATTGAGTCATTAACCAGGGAGATCATTTCAGCAATAAATTGTAAGATTTGAAAGATATTCTTTACACCATACTTTTTTTTTAAATTTTAACTTTATTTATTTATTTTAATTTGACCAGAGAGGGACAGAGTGAGAGGGAGAGGGAAAGTGAGAAAGCAAGTGCCCAGGTCCAGGACTTGAATCAAGGTCAGTCATGTGGGAGTCCAGCACCCCTAACCACCACATCACCTGCTGGCCCCACACCATACTTCTTAAGGTGATCTACAAACCATTATTATTTTTAAAAATTAATCCCTCTCGGACCAGCAGTCAGCGTAATGGCTATATCGCAGGACTCCCATATAGTCGACTGCAGTTCGAGTCCCAGACCCAGTGGCTTAAACTCACGCTGGGCACGTGTGCGTGCATGCCCAAGATCCTGAGAGGAGAAGGGATTGCGGCATGGCCATCCCCCCTGGGGGGTGATTTCTCGCTTTCTGTCTCTTTGTCTCTCTCTGTCTGTTTGGCGAGCGCACGCGCCCTGTAGCAAAAACCTCTCCAAAAAAAAAAAAGTAAAAAGTAAAAAATTAATCCCTCTCTTAGTTGAAAATAGCAAAATTATCCTGTATGGGTCTTTTGTACATGTGTTAAAAGCACTAATTTGTTCAATTTAAGTATTTCAAATATGTCCCAGTTTTGACTTTTTTAAATTTTTTTTTATTTTTAGAGATTTTTGCTACAGGGAGCACGTGCTCACCAGAGACACAGAGAGAGACAGTGAGAAATCAGCCCACACCTGTGACGGCCACACTGCAATCCCTTCTCCTTCATTTTCCTCTTGGGATCTTGGGAAGGCAGGCACACATGCCTGGCATGAAGTTTCAAGCCACCAGGTCTGAGACTCGAATTGTGGTCGACTCCATGGGAATCCAGTGCCTCAAATACTACACCACCTGCCAGCCTGAGATTTCTTTGAAAGTAACAGGAGCCTTGGGAACCAGCAGTTAGCGTAATGGCTATGTCGCTGGACTCCCATGTAGTCGACCGCGGTTCGTGTCCCGGACCCGGTGGCTTAAAACTCACGCTGGGTGCGTTTGCATGTGTGCCCAAAATCCAGAGAGGAGAATGGAGGAGAAGGGATTGCGGCGTGACCATCCCCCCTGGGGGGTGATTTCTCACTTTCTGTCTCTATGTCTCTCTCTGTCTGTCTGGCGAGCGCACACGCCCTATAGCGAAAATCTCTCAAAAAAAAAAAAAAAAAAAAAAAAGTAACAGGAGCCTCAACAACTGGAATAAGGCTCCAGGCCCAGCTGGACTTCTCAGAGGCCCCACATTGCCAGAACTCCTCCAAGCTGTGCTTTCCCATTGGGACTGGGATGGATTGCTGCAGGGCCACCCATTCTAATGGAGGATGGCTGCTCTCTGCAAACCTCTGGGATTCCAAATAACAATAAGTAGAACACAGCTACCCTTTGTGGGGGTCTGGCTCTGCGCCCAGCCTTTCTCTGCTGGTCCCAGTGACACCACCCCGGAGAGTACAAATTATTATCTCCACCTGGTAATGAGGAACATTTGGCTTAGATATATATATATATGCCTTGTTCATACACAGCTGGTGGCAGCCTGACCTCCAAAGACAGACTCTTACCCATAATACTATACTATAGGGCCCCTGCAAATAGGGGGTAGTGGGATAGGTCTGCCCTAAACAACAGATGCATGGGTATTCAAGTCACCAGCTTTCATTAAGCCCAGCTGTGGGTGCTGAGGCTGAACGTGTGGTGCCAAATAAAATGCTCTGAGACGTCCAGAACCTACTAGGTTTGCCCAGCTTCTAGCTGTCAGAGCTTTCCTGGTCTGGGTCACACTGGGCACTCGGTGAAGGGCCCAGTTCCATGCCACTTTGCTGGCTGAGGCTGTAACCCAATCTCTGGCGTGTAGATTACAGCTTGTTGGCGTCTCTGTACTCTCATCAATATTTCAAGGCTCAAAACTGCAGTGGGGCTATCTTGCCCAGGGTACAGCCTGGGAGGGGATGGTGAGCACAGCTGAACCAAGGCTCTGCTTCTGCAGCCCTCTAGGCAACCCCTACTGTGCTCAGTATCTACTGCCTGCTGGGCTAAAGGTGCTTTTGGTGCAGTAGGACAGGCTCCCTGGATGGGGTCATGGGTACAGACCCAGAAGGGCTTGAACAAATTGTTTCACCCCCTGGTGAACCTCCCTTCTTACCTGGGAGACACTCACCTCACTGTTGGGAAGTTTCAAAGATGCAGGACACAGTTGTAAAGGGCTCCGAGTCTGCTCCTCCAGGTGTTTGACAACTGGTTTGTCTGTTTGAGGGGAAGGTAGACTCACAAAGCAGGTCCTAGCAGTTGGAGTTGGTGGCAGGGCTGAGACCCAAGTGTGGATCTTTCTGTGGTCTGAGGAAGCCCCTGGTCTACCCGGTGACCCTGGAAACTCCCCTGTTCAGTCTCTCATGCTAGAGCAGCAGAACCACTCAGCAGGCACCATTGAAAGATGACAGGGACTTTCCAGTCTCTCCTCCATCCCTCCCAAAGCCCAGCACTCTTTCTCTTTGAGTCTCCTCTCAGGATTCAGTATCAATTCCAAAGTTGTGTGTGTGTGTGTGTTGTGTGTGTGTGTGTGTGTGTGTATTTGCTTTAAGGTGCGTGCACTCACCAGATAGACAGAGCAAGAGAAAGAGAAAGCACACCTCAGGAGTGATGGCCATGCCACAATCCCTTCTCCATTCTCTTTTCAGGATTTTGGGTATGCACGCACACATGGCTGGCATGTTTTTCAAGTCACTGGGTTCAGGACTAGAACTTCGTAGTTGGCCATGTGGGATCTGGCCACCTTAACCACGATTGCAGAGGATTTTTTTTTTTTTTTTTTTTTTTTTTTGCCATGGAATGTGTGCACTTGTCAGAGAGAGACAGACAAAGGGAAAGTGAGAAATCACCCTCCAGGAAAGATGGTCATGCCTCAAACCCTTTTCTATTCTTCTGGGATTTGGGGCATGCACACCCACATATCTAGCATGATTTTCTTTCTTTTTTTTTTTTTTTTTCTTTTTTTGGAGAGGTTTTTGCTATAGGGCGAGTGCGCTCGCCAGACAGACAGAGAGAGACAGAGAGAGAGAAAGCAAGAAATCACCCCCCAGAGGGGATGGCCACGCTGCAATCCCTTCTCCTCCATTCTCCTCTTGGGATCTTGGGCACACACGCACACGCGCCCAGCATGAGTTTAAGCCACTGGGTCTGGGACTCGAATCGCGGTCGACTACGTGGGAGTCCAGCGACATAGCCATTACGCTAACTGCTGGTCCTATCTAGCATGATTTTCAAGCCACTGGGTCTGGAACTCCAACTGCAGTTGGCCGTGTGGGAGTCCAGCAGTGCAACTACACTACTTGCTGGTCTCCAAAATATATATATTTTTAATGATTGAGAGCACATGGGCGTGCACACGTGCATGAGAGGCACCCTTGGTGGGGTCACATCATACCTTGATTGGCTTTCCCCAGCCCTCTAGCTCCTTAGGATCCTGGGCACCTGCATGAGCACTCAGCAAGTTCTCAGGCTGATCTAGAGTTGGAACCCGCAGTTGGCCACATGGCTTCCAGTGCTGCAGGGCACTTGTGTTACTGCTGCATCGTAGTTGCTGGGCCTGGTTTCTTGACCTCTTCCAAGAATGAGAGAGAGAGGGACCAGCAGTTAGCGTAATGGCTATGTCGCTGGACTCCCACGTAGTCGACCGCGGTTCGAGTCCCGGACCCGGCAGCTTAAACTCACGCCGGGCGCGTGTGCGTGCGTGCCCAAGATCCCGAGAGGAGAATGGAGGAGAAGGGATTGCGGCGTGGCCATCCCCCCTGGGGGGTAATTTCCTGCTTTCTATCTCTCTGTCTCTCTCTGTCTGTCTGGCGAGCGCACGCGCCCTATAGCAAAAACCTCTCCAAAAAAAGAAGAAAAAAAAAAAAAAAGAATGAGAGAGAGAGTCAATGAGCACCCCTAATAGGGTCCTGATGCCATGATTTACACCAGCCTCAGCCAGCCCTGGATCATGGGTACTCATGTGTCTGGTGTATTCAAGAAGCTCTCCAGATGTGAATGTAGGACCTTCCTGTGTGGGTCAGTCTTGCAGAGCATCATATTTTACTGAGTCACTGGCCCCTAAAATACTTTGCATGCTTTATTTTATTAATCATCACAATCTATTCTCTCCCTGTCATGAGGTGAGTACTGTACCCATTTTATAGACAAAGAAAGTGAGCCTCAGAGAAGGTAAGCAGCATAACCTAAAGGCATATGCCAAAGAAGTGGTGGAGGCAGAATTTGAACCCAGGCTGGGAGACTCTGGAGCTACTATTCCCACAATGTGTGATACAGGCTTACTGGAGGTGAGGACTAGGGTCTGCAATGTGTGCTTGTATATGTCACATGGGCCATTCTTTAAATCAGAGGATGTGTGTGTGTGTGTGTGTGTGTGTGTGTGTGTGTGTACATTCCGGGTGGGAGCATGATCCTTCAGCGACAGCCCAGATCAGATTGTGGTGGCAGAGTGAGCCATGTGATTGACTAGCTGGAAGGCTGCACAGAGGGCAAGGGACATTAGGCAGATGGAAGAGGATCCTAGAGAACCCTCGTCTGAGTGGACCATGGATTAGCAGTTCTTGGCTCCAGTAATCTAAATTCCATGTGTGTTAAATGTATCAATATGGGTTTGCACATCTGTGCATCACAGGAGCTGCACTTAACTTCAGAATTCCCTCCACGGTCACCCCTTCAAAGGTACCTGCCTTATCTCCAGCCCCTGCTGCTCAGAGAGCTGTGTCCGGTACCAGCAACCTGCTTACAGATGATTGGACCAGGTCTGGGCACCTGATTTAAGGGCTGGTCGCTGCCTCATGAGAGGGTGTTCAAAGACAATCAGATTCCTATTCTTGGGAGGTGAATCTGAAAGCTCTGAATGACTGTGACAGGTGGTGGAGGCTGCAAGACCATGGAGACTCTTAAGGTGGTATGGGGCAAGCTACAAACCCTAGCTGCTTAGGTTCAATCCTGAGCTCTGCTATTTACTAGCTGTGTGGTCTAAAGTGATTGAATAACTGCTCTAAGTCTCAATTTCTTGGTTTGATAAATGAAGATAAAAGAATTGAACACCAGAGTCGATGCAAGGATTCTGGTGAGGTTTGTGACACTGCTGGCAAGGGAAGGAAATCTAGCCAATATCCCTTTTCCTTTTTTTGGAGAGGTTTTTCACTATAGGGCGCTCGCCAGACAGACAGAGACAGAGAGACTGAAAGCAAGAAATCACCCCCCAGGGGGGATGGTCACGCCGCAATCCCTTCTCCTCCGTTCTCCTCTCGGGATCTTGGGCATGCACGCACACGCGCCTGGCGTGAGTTTTAAGCCACTGGGTCCAGGACGCGAATCGCGGTCGACTACGTGGGAGTCCAGCGACATAGCCATTATGCTAACTGCTGGTCCCCCAATATCCCCTTTCATGTAAACTCCTTGATAGGCCCAGGTGGTCTCTGTGTGTGCTAAGTTTGGAGAAAATGGTGGGAGAGAAGGTTTTGAAGGAGGGCAAGCCCATCCCAGGCACAAACTTAAGTCACATACTTAAAAATTCAACCTGCATCCTGTGACATCAGCCTTCTCTGAGTACCCAGACCATCTGGTTAAAACAAATCCCTCCATCTTGCAAAACTAGTGTTCCTTCAAATGCCCCAGAGCCAGGAAAAGTTTAGACAGGTAAACTGACTCCATTAGCAGGTTTCCAGCTCCTTCCTTAAAGGCTAGGGTGATGGTTATACTCTAAAGTGAATTAAACTTATTTCTCCCAAGTTAGAATGTAGGACCAAAGGCCCCTAAGAATAACATCACAGTTTGGAACAGCATCATATTGTATCATATTGTACTTAAAGTCCTGCCCCCATTCACTCCAACCCACAAGTAGTCCCAGGACACAGCTATGTAGCCTACATTCCACTCTTCTTCTTCTTCTTTTTTTTTTTTTTTTAAAGAATTACTTATTTAAGTTTATTTATTATTATTATTTTAATTTGCTATAGGATGAATGCACTCACTAGAGAGAGAGAGAGAAAGTGAGAAAGCAAGCTGCCAGGTCCTGGACTTGAACTGTGGTCAACCATGTGGGAGCCCTGTGTCTCAACCACCACACCACCTGCTAGCCCCCATTCCACTCTTTTAAGGTTTGGGCCTCAGAAACTTTCCCAATATCTTTGAAGAGGCAGCACCTTTAACAAGGTAACTTCTTACTCCCACAGGGGGCTACAATCTATACTCTGCATGATGGCACTCATAGGTTTTTCACTGCCAAACCAACAGATGCCAGAAAGAATTCTTTCAAATTAGAGAAGCCCATCCCTTACTTCTAGTGCCTCTCCTGTCCAAATTTCTGACATTCTTCTGTGATTACTAGACTGGTGCCAGGGTCAATGGGACAGAGGGCCTGTCACCTGGTTAGGCAATTGAACAGCCCTACTTCCTTATAGGCTAGTATTGTTAGATAAATTCCTTGGTCCCCTTATCTATAAATGGCCTCTTTGACTGCAGACCTCGATTTCTCAGTTTTTCAAACATCCGGTGGGGGTCCCACCACAGCTCCATCCTAACTGCCCAGGCCTGTCGGCTCTCTCCAGTCCTGTCTCTGCAGCAGTTTGTCAAAAGTCTCCTTTCATTCTTTTTTTTTTTTATAATTATTTTATTTTTTCATTCATTTATTTTCATTTGACCAGAGAGAGACAGAGAGAAAGAGAGAGAGAGAGAGAGAGAGAGAGAGAGAGAGAGAGAAAGTGAGTTAGTAAGCCACCAGGTCCAGGACTTGAACCATGGTCGGCCATGTGGGAGTGTCCAGCACTTTAACCACCACGCCACCTGCTGGTCCCCTCTCCTTTCATTCTTATCTTTTTGTTAAGTAAGACCATTTTTCTCCTGGATCAAGTTCAGCCAAGTATACAGTCATCTAAAAGAAATTTTTGCTTCTGATGGACTGTGAAATCCCTGCACAGAAAGCATTTCCTATAGGCTAGGCACTGAATTTCCTAAGCCCTTGGCAGTCAGGGAAAGTCTCTTGTCCTTGCTCATGTTCTATAAAACAGGATCTGTAATTTTTGTTAAATATTTGTTTGTACCCCACTTACTTCCAAGAAGGCTTGAGGCTGAGGAACATGGGCTGTGTGCCACAAACGTGAAGAGGACCTTGCTCCACCTTTTGAGCAAAGGTGCATTACTCAGGGTCACGCGGATGTATCCTATGGTGGGGAGGGGGAGGGGAACAGGTGACACAGCCAGTGGCTTCGTGGCATACACCTTTGGCCAGTATTCTCGGTGGCTTCGGGGATGATGCCCCTCCTGCCAGTTCCCAAGCCTCCTTCACTGAGCCTCTAGGTCCCGGCGTCCTCAGCACCACGGACAGGGAAACTGAGGCTGCAGGAAATGAGTAGAGGGGCTGCGTCGGGTTAGCAGGCAGGTAGCCCGGTCCGGCCAGACGGGCTGTGTGGACTTGAACCTGTCATCTTTTCCCCCTTTCGGGACTCGGTTTCTGAACCAGGGATACTACTTTCTCTGGCTCTGGGTTAGACCGGCCAAGGACACGCCTCGCACAGTGTTGAGCCAGCGCTGGGGAATGTTATAAAAACACACTCACGGAGCTCCAGAAGGAAGTGCCTTGCCCCAAGGTCATGCGCAAAGAGAAGCCTGCCTCCAGACACCAATTTCCTGCCTACCCCCTGCCAAGCTCCCGGCCTCTAATGTCGCGGGGTTCCCGAGAGGGTCCAAGGAAAGTTTCCGTTCCTAAAGTCAACCTCGCGGCCTTCGAGGCTCAGGAGTTGCTCCCGTTCGCCCACCCTAGATGGCTTGGCTCCGACGCCTCCAAGCTCTGGTTCCAGGTCCTCCATCCGCGCGACCCCGGGCTCCTGGCTCCACACTCCACCCATTCTGCGCTGGCCCCGCCCCTGGTGGCGGCAGCGCCCGGGGCGGGGGGCGGCGCCGCAGCCAATGGGAAGGCAGCGTGGCGAGGGCGGCGGCGGTTGTGATGCGCCGCGCCGATAAAGGGAGGCGCCAATCGGCCGCGAGCGAGAGGGCGGGCTGTGACGCGGGCGGCGATCCTCGTGCGGCGGCTGTACAGGAGCGAGTGCCGAGGCCAAAAGCGCCAGTAGCCACCGCCGCCACTACCGCCACTGCCACCGCCGCGGTCACCCGCGCCCGCTGCCCCGCGCGCCCCAACCGCCGCGCCCGCCGCACTCTGCGCACAGTCCCGGCCAGTCGGCCAGTCAGCGAGCCCGTTAGCGGCCTCCCACCGGCCTCCTGAGGCGGGTGCCCGGCCAGACACTGAGCCTCGCCCTCTCGCGCTGCGGCCGCCCGCGCCTCCTCGGCCGCCTGCCGGGTATGAAGACCAAGTTCTGCACCGGGGGCGAGGCGGAGCCCTCGCCGCTCGGGCTGCTGCTGACCTGCGGCGGCGGTAGCACGGCCCCGGCGCCTGGCGTGGGGCAGCAGCGCGACGCAGCCAGCGATCTCGAGCCCAAGGAGTTGGGTGGCCGGCAGCCGCCGCTCGCTCTGCCCCCGCCGCCGCCACCACCGCTGCCGTTGCCCGCGCCGCCGGCGGCGGCGGACGAGCAGCCGGAGCCCCGGACACGGCGCAGGGCCTATCTGTGGTGCAAGGAGTTCCTGCCTGGAGCCTGGCGGGGCCTTCGCGAGGACCAGTTCCACATCAGTGTCATCAGGTCGGTGGCAGCGCCGGGTGGGGGCGGGCGCGGCGGGTCAGGTGACGCGGGCCGGGCGGGGCCCGGGCTGGGGGCGGAGTAGGGGGCGCCGGCTGGGCCCGGTGCTGGGGGAGCGCGGCGGGAGGAAGCCCTTCTGTCCCCTACCCTGGTGAAATCCAACCCGAATTACGTGAAACGGGTTCCAGGGCCGCCCGTAGCTTCCAGAGAAAGGCTTTTGTAAAAATGTCGGTTTCGTGAGAAAACGGGTCCCTTTTAGAAGAACAATGCCGTTCAGCCCTAAAGTACATTTTGTACTGAACCTTAGAACGTAGCTAGAAAATCTCTTTGCAGTTCAGGCCCTTGAAGGAGGCATGTTGTGGCTGGCTTTTAAAAAAATCACTTGGTAACTTTTACTTCTAGTTCCTTGAGCCCATGATTTTTTTCCTCTGCCTTGAAAGAGTCATTTGTTAGTGGTGAAGGAGTAACATTTGTTCATCCCCTGTAAGACTTTTGACATCATGTAGTTGTGTTACTAGCCAAAGTTGAGAGGCGTGGCTCCAAAAATAAGAGTAAGAGGGAAAACTTTATTTTTTTAAATAATTATTTTATTTTATCTTTATTTGTTTATTTTATTTTAATTTGACCATAGAGGAGCAGAGTGAGAGAGAGGGAAAGTGAGAAAGCAAGCCTCCAGGCCCAGGACTTGAACTGCTCTCGGCCATGTGGGAGTCCAGCACCTTAACCATCACACCACCTGCTGGCCTGCGGGAAGCTTTCTAATCTTCTTTTTTTTAAGGTTAAAAATATTTAATCTTAAATAAAAATGACAGAAGTATGGGGATGGGCAGGTGGAGTGTTGGTTAAGGGCACTGGGGTCCTGGACCTGGTGGCTTGCTTTCTCACTTTCCTTCTCTCTCTCCCTCACTCTATCTCTCTGGTCAAATTTAAATAAATAAAGTTAAATAAAATAATTTTCTTTAAAAAAATGACAAAAGTAAATGTACGTAATCAGAAAAATATAAATACTCGCTCCTGGACTTCAGTCCCCACATTCCTCCTAAGAAATAATCACTTAACATTGAGTGTACCTCCTGTTTAGACCTTTAAAAATATGTTCAGTCTTTTTCTGCTAATTTTCTTACCAAGTTGAGTGCAGTATCTAGAAACTGGCTGGCTGGCTGCCACTGATAATCCCCAAATCCAATTTTAGTCATTTGATTCCTTTTCTGTGCCCACAGTCTTTCACCAGAGCAGCTAATGCAGCAAAATTAACTCTTTGAGCTTCACTTCCTCTTTGTGCTTCAGGCCCCTCTTATGCTTATGAACAAACATTGAGTGTCAAAGGCAGCTGATAGCAAGCAGGAAAAGAAAACCAGAGTGTTTTGAGGTGGGTTAGGGGAGCTTCACTTTTCAGTGGTCCTATGGCTCCAACTATCACGTAATGAGTGGACCTCAGAAAGCTCATGGGAAAGTGGAATTAAAGTGTGAGTCTGTTCTGGTAGTTTTTTATTGTTGGTTTTTTTAGTATGTGTGCACTTATCAGAGAAAGTGAGAAATCACCACAACCCTTGTCTTCTGCACTTGGTTCTTAGAATTTTGGGCATGCATACATACATACCCAGTGTGATATTTAAGCAACAGGATCTGAACCATGAGGTTGGCCATGTGAGATTCATTGCCTTGTCTTGGCTTCTACACTATTTGCTGGACTGGTGCAACAGTTTTTGAAATTCATGCATAGTTTATTCATAATATATATTTGTCATGAACTTTTTCCTTTTTTTTTTTTTGGAGAGGTTTTTCGCTATAGGGCGCGTGCGCTCGCCAGACAGACAGAGAGAGACATAGAGACAGAAAGCGAGAAATCACCCCCCAGGGGGGATGGTCACGCTGCAATCCCTTCTCCTCCATTCTCCTCTCGGGATCTTGGGCACGCACGCACACGCGCCCGGCGTGAGTTGTAAGCCACCGGGTCCGAGACGCGAACCGCGGTCGACTACGTGGGAGTCCAGCGACATAGCCATTACACTAACTGCTGGTTCCCAACTTTTTCCTTTTTTTAAGAGAGATTTTTGGTATAGGGTATGTGTACTTGCCAGAGAGACAGAAAACAAGAAATCACCCCCCAGGGGGGATGGCCATGCCACAGTCCCTTATCCTCCATTCTCTTGGGATTTGGAGCATGCATGCACGTGTACCTGGTATGATTTTCAAGCTTCTAGGTCCAGGACTTGAACCATTTTTAGCCATGTGAGAGTCTGGCACCTTAACCTATGCTACCTGCTAGTCCCTGAGCTCTAGCTTTTTGTAAAAGTTTCTTTCTTTCTTCCATGAGCAAGAGAAGGCAGAGAGAGAGAGAGCAAGCAGACAGCATCCCTAATAGTGTCTTGATGCTACAGTCCACCTCCAGCCTTCAGCCAGTCCCCATCATGGGCTAGTACCTGCCTGGGGTACTCAGGGAGGTCTGTGGATTTGAACTGGAACCCTTTCCCTGTGGGATTGCCTCACAGAGCATTTTATTCTTTCTCTGGCACCCAAGCTCCTGCTTTTTGCCTAATGCTTGTTTGTCTGCAGCAGTTTAACATATACCACCTTAACTCAGTCCTATCCCAAATTTAACTCTTTGGCTTCTCCTCTCCCTGGAGAAGCTTTTCCTGCTTTCATTTTTTGAGTTATTAACAGCAGCCTGGTTCCCACAATCATTTCTGTCTCTGTATTCCGCCAGAAATCCCTCCTCTGCTGGCAGTGGTAACCAAGGCCTGGTGAATTACTTTTGAATCCACACCTTCTGTCTGCTCTCTTTGTTGCTGTCAAGACCCAGGGCACCTGGCCTGCTGTCTTGCTTGGACTTAGTAATAGGAGGTACCTGTAGATCTCCTGTGTCCCTCTCTCTGATCCATTCTATATCCTTTTGCCATGTATTTCTCAAATATTGTTACTCCTGTGGTTTATTGTAGCTGGATTTGCATGGTCCAAACTTGGACCTCAGCCTACCTTTATAGAGTAGTTCTTTTTCTGTTGTTTAAAAAATCATGCCTTTTCCCTAAGTGAGACAACTAACAAGGAGCTAATTACACTGGATACTGCATTTTCTACGTGAACTTTGTGTTTTTATTAACAAGACTTTCTTTCCTATAACCCTCTGCTTTGCAGCCTTACCTATGGTATCTGGTTTTAAAATTTCTCCTTCAAGGCCTAAATCTAGACCAGAGTGAATTTCTTTCTCATTTTTGTTTCTGCCTAGCACTTCATATATGCAGGCCTTGATATCTATCACAGCACTTAATACATTTGTGTGTGTGTGTGTAATTCAGTCCATTTGCATGTTAGATTGAATTCCTAGAGGGCATTTCATGTTTATCTTATCTTTACCACTAGAATAGTGCTGGCAGACAAGCATTGGTTAAGTTTGTAGAAATTGTCTTTTTTTCTCTTTTTTTGAGAGGTTTTTGTCTTAGGGCACATATGCTCGCAGGAGAGAGAGACTGGGAGAAGGAAAGTGAGAAATCACTCCCCAGGGGGGATGGCCACGCTGCAATCCCTTCTCTTCCATTCTCCTCTCAGGATCTTGGGCACGCACACACACGGGCCTGGCATGATTTTCAAGCCACCGGGTTAGGGACTCAAACCTCAGTTGGCCATGTGGGAGTCTAGCGATGTAACTGCTATGCCATCTGCTGGCACCAGAATTGTCATTTTTAGGGCTGGTTCTGTATCCTGGTGGTTAAGGCAGCTGGATCTCACATGACTGACTATATGGTTCAAATCCCAGAGCCGCCCCCAGCTTGAGAAACATGCTGAGTGTGTGTGCATGTGCCCAAATTCCTGAAAAGAGGAGAGATTGGGGAAAAGGGATTGTGGTATGGTCATGCCCCATGGAGAGTGTTTTTTCCTCTTCTTTGCTTTGTGTCTTCTCTGGCAAGTGCATGTGCCTCTAGCAACAACAACAACAAAAAAAAAAAAAAAAAAAAAAAAAAAAAAGAAAGAAAGAAAGAAAAGAAAAGAAGGAATTTATTGTCATTTTAAGCTTAAGTTGGCTTCTTTGTTGTGTTATGAGCAGAGTTCCTTGTTTTTTTTTAATTTATTTTTTATATACATTCAATGACATTGTTTAGCTTATGAAGTGAACATTTCAATATGTGAACATTTCTCCCCAGTCCAGTTGATCAAAATATCTTCAACAGATTACACCACCCTCCCCATCCCGTCAATGCTCTGCCTCTGTATCCTTCCTCCAAATGTCCTTCCCTAGGACCCTCTCCTCCACACTCATCATATCTGACGTTCACACCCATCTCTTGTGTTTGTATATCTTTTAGTCAATTAGTTTTGGTCGTAGAGTGCAGATACTTGGTATATATTAAGTGGGGACATACAGTGTCTCTCCTTCATAGCCTGGTTTATTTCACTCAGCAGTAAATCTTCCATATTCTTCCACTTTCTTTCAAAAGCCAGGGTTTTGTTGGTTTTTATGGTTGAATAGTATTCTATAGAGTATTTGTCCACAGTTTTTCAACCCATTTATCCATATGTGGGCATTTGGGTTGGTTCCATGTCTTAGCAATCGTGAATAGTGCTGCAATAAACATCGATGTACAAGCACTTTTCCAATGAAGAATTCTCCTGTCCTTTGGGTATATACCGAGGAGTGGGATTTCTGGATTATATGGTAGATCTATTTGTAGATTTTTGAGGAATCTCCAAATTGTTCTCCACAGTGGCTGGACCAATTTACATTCCCACCAGCAGTGTAAAAGAGTTCCCCTTTCACTACACCCCCGCCAACACTTATCATTTTTTGTTTTTTTAATCTTAGACATTCTGACTGGGGTTAGGTGGTACCTCATTGTTTTGATCTACATTTCCCTTACGATGAGGGATGTTGAACATTTTTTCATATGCCTTTTGGCTATTCGTATGTCATCTTTAGAAAGTGTTTTTTTTTTCCAACCTCGTTCTCCCATCTTTTAATAGGGTTGATCACCTATTTTCTAAACAGCTTCTTTAGTAAGAGTTCCTTGTTAACAGACTGCTGGTTGCTTGAGTCCCTTTAGCTCTGAGTGGTACAGGGAAAAACAAAAACTGTCATAACATGAAAATTTTTATTAGTGAACCGACAACTTAAAAACTTTGTCTGGGGGGACCAGCAGGTGGCATGGTGGTTAAAGCGCTGGACACTCCCGCATGGCTGACCACGGTTTGAGTCTCGGACCTGGTGGCTTGCTTTCTCACTTGCTCTGTGTGTGTGTGTGTGTGTGTGTGTGTCTCTCTCTCTCTGGTCAAATTTTTAAAAATAAATGAATGGATAGATAAAATGTAAAAAAAAAATTTGTATAAATTAAAAAAAAAATTTTGTCTGGGGCTAGCAGGTGGCATGGTGGTTAAGGGCACTGGATTCCCCCATGGCTGATCATGGTTTGAGTCACAAGTCTGGCAGCTTGCTTTCTCACTTTCCTCCTCTCTTTCTCTCTCTCTCTCACTCTGTCCCTCTCTGGTCAAATGAAAATAAATGAACAAACAAATAAATAAAATATATATTTTTTCTTTTGTAGAGAGTTTTTTTTGCTATAGGACGTGTGCGCTTGCTGGAGAGACAGAGAGAAGCACAGAGACAAAAAGCGAGAAATAACCCCCAGAGGGGATGGCCACACCACAATCCCTTCTCCGGTCTCCTCTTGGAATTTTGGGCATGCACGCACACACACCTGGCATGAATTTTAAGTCGCTGGGTCTGGAACTTGAAGTGCAGTTGACTACTTGAAAGTCTAGCAAAATAACCATTATACCATCTGTTGATCCCAATAAAAAAATTCTTTTTTTAGGGAGAAGTTTTTGTTATAGGGTGCGTGCGCTTGCCAGACAGACAGAGAGAGACAGAAAGACAGAAAGTGAGAAATCACCCTGCAGGGAAGATGGCCACGCCGCAATCCCTTCTCCTTCATTCTCCTCTCGGGATCTTGGGGATGCATGCACATATGCCTGGCGTGAGTTTTAAGCCACCAGTTCCAGGACTCGAACCACAGTTGACTACATGGGAGTCCAGTGACATAGCCATTACGCTAACTGCTGGTCCCTAAAATAATTCTTTTTTTTTTTTTTGAGAGGTTTTTCGCTATAGGGCGCGTGCGCTCGCCAGACAGACAGAGACAGAGAGACAGAAAGCGAGAAATCAACCCCCAGGGGGGATGGTCACGCTGCAATCCCTTCTCCTCCATTCTCCTCTCAGGATCTTGGGCACGTACGCACACGCGCCCGGTGTGAGTTTTAAGCCACCGGGTCCGGGACGCGAACCGCAGTCGACTACGTGGGAGTCTGGCGATATAGCCATTACACTAACTGCTGGTTCCCCCTAAAATAATTCTTAAAAAAAAAGAAAAACTAGGAGCCAGCGAGTGGCATGGTGGTTAAGGCGTAGGACATTCCCACATGGCTGACCACGGTTCGAGTCCTGGACCTGGTGGCTTGCTTTCTCACTTTCCATTTCTCTGTGTGTGTGTGTCTCTCTGCTCAAATTAAAAAAAAAAAAAAGATAATAACAAATGAAATTAAATACATAAATATTTTTTAAAAATAACCAAAACAAAAACAAAAATAAAACTGTCTATGTTCAGACATCACAGATTAACACTACGTTTAGTTTCTGGTATTGGATCAAGGCATTCTCATTGCTGGTTAATAATAAGACAATTAGGAACCAGCAGATGGGATAATGGTTACGTTGCTGGACACCCATGTAGTTGACTGCAGTTCACGTCCCAGAACCGGCAACATACAGCTCATGCCAGTGTATATGCATGTATGCCCAAAATCTCAAGAGGAGAGTGGAGGAGAAGGTTTTGCAGCATGGCTATCCTTCCTGGGGGGTGATTTCTCACTTTCTGTCTCCCTGTCTCTCTAGTGAGCACACTTGCCCTATAGCAAAAATCTCTCTTAAAAAAAAAAAAGGGGGGGACTGGAAAGTGGCCTGATGGTTAAGGGCGCTGGACTCCCACATGGCTGACTGTGGTTTGAGTCCTGGACCTGGTGGCTTGCTTTCTCTTTCATTCTGTCCCTCTCTGGTCAAATTAAAATAAGTAAATAAATAAAAATAAAGTTAAATAATTCTTTTAAAAAATAAAAATAAATAAGAATAGTAAAATGAAGTTGCAAATCTTGCAAAAGATATAAGATTTCATGAAGTTTAATGAAAGAAATGTTTGAGAACTGTTAAAAAGTTTTACACATTGGGGCCAGCATGGAGGTTATAGCACTGGATCCCACATAGTCAACTGTGTGGCTCAAGTTATGGCCCTGGAAGCTTGGAAAACATGTTGGAGGTGTGTGTGTATGTGTGCCCACAATCTCAAGAGGAGATTAAGGAGAAGGGATTATGGCGTGGCCATCCCACCAGGGAATGATTTCTCTCTTTCTCTGTCTCTGTTTCTCCCTAGTAAGTGTATACATCCTATCCAAAAAAAAAAAAAAAAAAAAAAAAAAATTTACATCTGTTGCTATTTTAGTTACATTCCACAGATAGACCCACTAACAATGGAAAGAAATTTGATACCTTACACCCTGCAAAATAAAATAACTTATCTTAGTCTCTTGTTGCTTTGCTTATGTAAAGATCTAAGAAATTGAGGAGAATAGAGGTTTATTTGCAAAACTCATGATTCTGGTGACTAGGAAGTCCAAAAGTATAGGGAGGTGTACAACATGGCTAACAGAAGCAAAGATGGTGGTGTGTGCACAGAGGGAGCAAGCTTTGGGCACCTCCTTTTTCACTAACACCTGCTTAGAAGGACTCGCACTCACTAGGTGTGATGTGACATCATTCATGCCTACACAGAGTGTTGATTCCATGAGGCAATCACCACGATCCAAATTGCTGCCCACTAGGCTTTACCAGATTCTAAAACATGAAACATGGGGGGCGGTGGCCAAAGCATTTTTCAAACCATAGCATCATTTAAATACGAAACGACGGAGAAAACCCCTTGAGAAGACTGGCAAAATTCTCAGATATTTTTTGTAAAAATATGCAGTAAAAGTCAAATAGGGAGTGAATTCTGTCCTGGGTACCATTATAAAGTTTTTGGAGAGGAGCCAGCCAGTGGCGTAGTGTTAAAAGCACTGGACTGCCACATATCTGATTGTCGTTCAAGTCCCAGGTCCAGCAGCTTGAAAATCATGCTGGGCATTTGCGTGCGTGCCCAAGATTCCAGGAGGAGAATTGAAGAGTTGGGATTGTGGTATGGCCATCCCCCCTGGAGGGTGACTTCTTTTACTTTTTTTTTTCTTTTTTTTTTTTTTCCAGAGAGGCGTTTTTGCTATAGGGTGCTTGTGCTAGCCAGAAAGACAGAGACAGACAGAGAGATAGAAAGTGAGAAATCACTCCCCTTGCGGATGGCCATGCTGCAATCCCTTCTTCTCCATTCTCCTCTTGGGATCTTGGGCCTGCATGCACATGCACCCCACATGAGTTTAAGCCACTGGGTCTGGGACTCGAACCGTGGTCTGCTACATGGGAGTTCAGTGACATAGCCATTACACTAACTGTTGGTCCCTGGAGGGTGATTTCTCACTTTTCCTCTCACCATCTCTTGCCTGTGAGCACATGTGCCCTATGGCAAATGCCAAAGCCTTAAAACAAAATGCCAAAGCCCTCAATTTGATTTGCTTTTTATTTTAAATATAAGTACATAGTTTTATTTATAACCTAAATTATGTTACATATAAGAACAGAAATAATTTTCAGGACCAGCAGTTGGCATAATGGCTATGTCGCTGGACTCCCATGTAGTTGACCGCATTTCGAATCCCGGACCTGGTGGCTTAAACTCACGCCGGGCACGTTGCGTGTGTGCCCAAGATCACAAGAGGAGAATGGAGGAGAAAAGAAGGGATTGCGGCATGGCCATCTCCCCTGGGGGCTGATTTCTTGCTTTCTGTCTCTCTGTCTCTATCTTTTTTCTGGCGAGCCCACCTGTCCTATAACAACCCCCCCCCCAAAAAAAAAAAGAACAGAAATAATTTTGTTTCATTTTTTTAAAAGAGTTGTTTATTTTATTTATTTTTAATTTTTTTAAAAAAGAGTTATTTTATTTAATTCTATTTATTTATTTTTAGTTTGACCAGAGAGGGACAGAGAGAGAGAGAGAGAGAGAGAGAGAGAGAGAGAGGGGGGGGGGAAAGTGAGGAAGCAAACTGCCAGTCCAGGACTTGAACTATGGTTGGCCATGTGGGAGTCCAGTGCCCTTAACCACCATGCCACCTGTCAGCCCCTATTTTATTTTTTATTATTACTATTTTTTTTCTTTTAATGAGACAAAGGGAACTGAGAGACAAAGGGAAAGTGATAAAACAAGCCAGCAGCTCCAGGACTTTAACTGTGGTCAGCCATGTGTGATTCTAGTGCTTTAACCACCACACCACCTGCTGGCCCCATTAGTTTCTTTCTTTCCTTCTTTCTTTTTTAATTTCCCAATCTTTTTTTTTTTCATAAGATTTTATTATTACTATTTAAAATTTTCTACAGGATGGGTGCACTCACCAGAGAGAGACAGAGAGAGAGAGGGAAAATGAGAAAGCAAGCCACCAGATGCAGCACTCGAACTGTAGTCCTCCATGTGGGAATCCGAAGCCTTAACCACCATGCTACCTGATGACCTCAAGTTTCACTTACGCTTTGTTTTTAGTATTCATTATGAGAATTTCCTTGGATGGCTTTCTTTCTTTCTTCCTTTTTAATTTAATTAAATTAATTTAATTAATCTAGGTAATTTAATTAATTAATTAGTTAGTTAGTTAATTAATTAATTTAATTAATTAATTAATTAATTAATTAATTAAATTAATCTATTTTTTAGTGCAATTTCAGGTTCACAACAAAATTGAGCAGAAAGTAGGGTTCCCCTATATCCTTGCCTTCACATATGCATAGTCTCCTTCATTATCAAGCTACTCCCCCCCCCCAGAGTGTAATTGTACATGTTACCATTAATGAACCTTCAGTGTCACATCATTTTCATCTAGAGTTCATAATTTACTTTTGGAGGGGTGTAGTGGCATCCACCCTATGGGATAATTTATATTTGGATTTAGTCTTGGTATTGTATGTTCTATGGTTTTTTTTTTTTTTTTGCAGAGGTTTTTTCACTATAGGGAGCGTGCGCTTGCCAGACAGACAGAGAGAGACACAGAGACAGAAAGTGAGAAATCACCCCCCAGGGGGGATGGTCACGCCACAATCCCTTCTCCTCCATTCTCCTCTCGGGATCTTGGGCACGCACGTACACGCGCCTGGCGTGAGTTTTAAGCCACTGGGTCCGGGACGCGATCCACAGTCGACTACGTGGGAGTCCAGTGACATAGCCATTACGCTAACTGCTGGTTCCCTGTTCTATGGTTTTTAACTACTGAACGATGACATGCATCATTGTGGTAGCATACAGACTAGTTTTGGTGCCCCCAAAATCTGAGGCCAGCAGGTGACGTGGAGGTTAAGACGGCTGGATCCCACATGGCTGGCTGTGCCGTTCAAGTCCCAGACCTGGTCACCCTGGGCATGCATGTGTGTGCCTGCCCAACGTCCTGAGAGGAGAATGGAGGAGAAAGGATTGTGGTGTGGCCATCCCTCTAGGGAGGTGATCACTTTCCCTCTCTTTCTATTTCTGTCTGGTGAGTATGGGTACCCTATAGCAGAACTTAAAAAAAAAAAAAAAAAGAAAAGAAAGAAGTGAAATCCTTTGTACTATCCATTCATCTCTTTTTTCCTTCTAACCGGTACTAACCACTTAACCACTTTTACTATCTCCATAGATTTGCTTTTTCCAGAATGTCTTATAATTGGACTTGTATCTAGTATATAACCTTTTCAGATGGGTCTCTTTCACTCAGCAATATGCATTTAAGTTTTTTCTGTGGCTTAATGGTTCACTTCTTTTTTAAAAAAAGCATTATTTTATTTAACTTTATTTATTCATTTTATTTTGTCCAGAGATGGACAGAGAGAGAGAGAGAGAGAGAGAGAGAGAGAGAGAAAGTGAGAAAGCAAGCTGCCAGGTCCGGGACTTGAACTGTGGTTCGCCATGTGGAAACCCAGCACGCCCTTAACCACCATGCCACCTGCTGGTCCCAATGGTTCACTTCTTTTTGTCTCTGAATAATTTTCCGTTGTCTGGATATACCACATTTTATCCATTTACCCACTTAAGGACATCTGGGTTGCTTCCACACTTTGGTGATTATGAATAAAGCTGCTATAAATATCCATGTGCAGGTTTTTGTGTGGGTGTAAGTTTTTTCAATTCATTTGGATAAATATTAAAGAGCTGGATTACTGGTTATATGCTAAAAGTTATATTTAGTTTTATAAGAAACTGCCAAATTTTGTTCCAAAGTGGCTGTACCATTTTGCATTCCCACCAGCAGCGAATGAGAGTCCTGTTGCTCTACATTCTTGCCAACATTTGATGGTGTTAGTGTTCTGGATTTTGGCTACTTAATAGGTGTATAATGGTATCCTTGTTTTAACTTGAAATTTCCTAGTGTCATGATGTTGAGCATCTTTTCAAATGCTTCTTGCGATCTGTGCATCTTCTTTGATGAGATATCTATTCAGGTCTTTGCCCCACCCCCACCCCCCAGGACTTGTGTGTTCACTAGAACAGACAGAGGGAGATATGGTTATCCTATAATCACTTCATCATTTCTTCATCCTGTTGGGATTTTGGCCATGTGTGTACATGTCCCCTATGTGCTTTTCAGGTTGTTAGGGCCAGAATTTGAACTGTACAGTTGGCCCTTAACCACTGGGCCACATATCATCCTCCCCCACCATTTTTTTTTTTAAAGAGAGATTTTTGCTACAGGACACTTACACTTGCCAGAGAGATAGAGAGCCAGAAAGCAAGAAATCATCTCTCAGTGGATATGGCCATGCCACAATCCCTTCTCCATTCTCCTCTCGGGGTCTCGGGCACACATGTACCTGCACCCTGCATGAGTTTTAAGTCACCAGATCTGGGACTCAAACCACTGTCCACTACATGGGAGTCCAGCAACTTAACCATTGTGCCATCTGCTGGTCTCTCCCCCACCAATTTTTAATTGGGTTTTCTTACTGTCGAGTTTCAAGAGTTTTTTTTTTTTTTTTCTTTCTTTCTTTCTAATTTGTTTATAACAGTATTTTATCAGTTAAGTCTTTTGCAACTATTGAGTTGTTGGAAAAGTTCTGATGTATTTGTGTATAGAAAAACAGAAAAATACATCTTGATTTATCTTTTTATTTATTTATTTTTGAGAGAAATTTTTGCTATAGGGTATGTGCGCTCGCCAGAGAGACAGACAAAGCGAGAAATCACCCCCTGGGGGTGGGGGGAAGGATGATCATGATGCAATCCTTTCTTCTACATTCCCCTCTTGGGATTTTGGGCAGGCAAGCATACATGCCTGGCATGAGTTTATGCTGCTGGGTCGCAGACTTGCACCATAATCAACTATGTGGGAGTCTAGTGCTGGGAGTCCAGCACTACACCATCTGCTGTTCCCAGTGTCATTACTTTTCTGACAACCCAATGTTTTCTTCCTGTTACTTCTCTATTCAAGTCACAAACAGTATTTCTCTCTTTTTAAAAAAATAATTTCATGTACCTTTATTTATTTATTCATTCATTTATTTTAGTTTGACCAGAGAGGGACAAAGAGAGAGAGAGAGAGGTAAAGTGAGAATGCAAGCCACTAGGTCTGGGACTCGAACTGTGGTCGGCCATGTGGGAGTCCAGCGCCCTTAACCATCATGCCACCTGCCAGCCCCCGGTATCTCTTTTAAAAAAAAAAAAAATTATATATTTAACTCCATTTGCTATCATTATTATTTTTTAATTTGACTAGAGAGAGAAAGGGAAAGCGAGAAGGCAAGCTGCCAGGTCTGGGACTTGAACTGCAGTCAGCCATCTGGGAGTCCAGCACCTTACCTACCATGCCACATGCTGGCCCCTATAAGCAGTATCTTTTACAGAGCAGAAGTTTCACATTTTTTTAAAGAGATTTTTGCTATAGGGCATGCGTGCTCACTGGAAAGGCAGAGAGAGACAGAGAGATAGAAAGCAAGAAATCACCCTCTGAGGGGATGGTCACACCACAATCCCTTTGGGGGATGGTCACACCACAATCTCTTCTCCATTCACCTCTTGGGATTTTGGGTACACAGGCACACACACCTGGCTTGAGTTTCAAGCCGCTGGGTTTGGAACTCAAACTGCGGTTGGCCATGTGGGAGTCCAATAATGTAACCATTATGCCATCTGCTGGTCCTTCAAAAGTTTTAATTTTAATGAGGTGTAGCTTAGCAATTATTTATTTCATGGCTCATGCATGTTTTTAATTTTTTTAAATTAAATCTTATTTACTAATTCATTTATTTTAATTTGACCAGAGAGAGACACAGAGAGAGAGAGGGAAAGTGAGAAAGCAAGCCACCAGGTCTGGGACTTGAACCGTGGTCAGCCATGTGGGAATGTCCAGAGCCTCAACCACCACACCGCTGCTGGACCCCTGTTTTTGATGTTTTTTTATAAGAAGGCATTACCAAAGTCATCTAGATTTTTTTTCTATTATTGTCTAGGCGGGTTTTTAAAAAATATTTATTTATGGGAACCAGCAGTTAACGTAATGGCTATGTTGCTGGACTCCCACGTAGTGGACCGCGGTTCGTGTCCTGGACCCACTGGCTTAAAACTCACGCCGGGTGCGTGTGCGTGCATGCCCAAGATCCTGAGAGGAGAATGGAGGAGAAGGGATTGCGGCATGACCATCCCCCCTGGGGGGTGATTTCTCGCTTTCTGTCTCTATGTCTTATTATTATTATTATTGGAGAGGGTTTTTTTGCTATAGGACGGGTGTGCCTGCCAGAAAGACAGAGAGAAACATAGAGACAGAAAGTGAGAAATCACCCCCCAGAGTGGATGGCCACGCTGCAATCCCTTCTCCTCCATTCTCCTCTTGGGATCTTGGGCACGCACGCACACACGCCAGGCGTGAGTTTAAACTACTGGGTCCAGGATTCAAACCACGGTCAACTCCATGAGAGTCCAGCAACATAGTCATTATGTCAACTGTTGGTCCCTTATTTTTATTATTTTTAAAAATTTGACCAGAGAGTGAGAAAAGGGGAAAGTGAGAAAGCAAGCCACCAGGTCCGGAACTCGAATCGTGGTGGGCCATATGGGAATCTAGCACCTTTAACCATGACACCACCTACTGACCTCTGTCTGGGAGTATTGTAGTTTTGCATTTTGCCTTTAGTTTTATGATCCATTTTAACTTAATTTTTGTGAAGGATAGAAGGTCAGGGTTTAGATTCATTTTTTCTTTTTTGCATGTAGATATCTAGTTGTTCCAGGACCATTTGTTGAAAAGATTATCTTTGCTGTTGTATTGCCATTACTCGTTTGTCAAAGATCAGTTGATCTGTGTGGGTCTGTTTCTGGGCTCTGTTCTGTTTCATTGGTCTACTTGTCCATTCTTTTGCCAATACCACACTATCTTGATTACTGTTACTTTATAAAGTCTTTAAGTTGGGTACCGCCAATTCTCTGACTTTGTCCTCTTCCCTTATTGTGTTGGCTATTCTAGGTCTTTTGCCTTTCCATATAAGCTTTAGCACTAGTTTGTCCAGGCGCCAGCAGGTGGCAGGGTGATAAAGGTGTTGGATTCCCACATGGCCGAACACAGTTCAAGTCCCAGACATGGCAATTTGAAAATCACATCTGGTGCATGTGCACGCATGCCCAAAATCCCAGGAGGAGAATAGAGAAGGGATTGCAATGTGGCCATCCCCCTCAGGGGATGATTTCTTACTTTCCCTCTCACTGTCTCTCTGTCTCTTTCCAGTGAGCACACACACTCTATTGCAAAAATCTTAAAAAAAAAAAAAAAAAAAAAAAAAAAGTAGAATGCTTTAGTGTATTTAAAACATGGTTTCTGTTCCTTTTTCTCTGCTGTCAGCATGAAGGGATATTTCTCTAGTATTCATTGTAAGGATGATAGAGCTCTATCATCCTTATCATCTAGAGGTAAAACTCAAAACAACTATGTCCCCCCGCCACCACCAATGTTGAGTCCCCTTGGATTTTTTTTTATTCTTTTTTTTTTTTTTAATGTTTTTACCATAGGGCATGTGAGACTGAGAGAGGGAAAGTGAGGAATCATCCCCTGGGATGTTAGAGGGATGGCCATGCTATATTCCCTTCCTTTACATTCTCCTCTCAGGATTTTGGGTACACACATACACACACACACACACACACACACACACGCATACCCGGTGTGAGTTTCAAGCCACTGAATCCAGGACTTGAACTATGGTCAGCCATGTGGGAGTCTAGTACCTTAACTACCACACCACCTGCTGGTCCCAAGTGCCCCTGGATTTTTTTTTTTTAATAATTATTTTATTTAACTTTATTTATTTTTAAAAATTTGACCAGAGAGAGACAAAGATAAAGAGAGAGAGAGTGAGAAAGCAAGCCAACAGGTCCAGATCTCGAACCGTGGTCAGCCATGTGGGAGTCTAGCACACTTAATCACTACACCACCTGCCAGCCCCATGCCCCTGGATTTTTAAAAAGTATCTATTTCTTCCATGAGAGAGAAGACAAGACAGCATCAACAATAGAATCCAAATGCCATGATTCACTCTCAGCTTTCAGCCAGCCCCAGATTATGGGGCATGCATATACTTGTGCCTGACATGTTTTACAAGCCACCAGGATTGAGAATTGAACTGTGGTCAGCCATTTGGAATTTGGCTCCCTATGCATTGGGCACATGCCTGATTTGGTTTTCAAGCCACTGGGTCCAGGACTTGAAATGTGGTTGGCCATGTGGGAATCCGGTGCCTATTTTCTTCATTTTTAAAAGTTGCCAGTGTGGGAGACCAGCAGTTAGCGTAATGGCTATGTCGCTGGACTCCCACGTAGTCGACTGCGGTTCATGTCCCGGACCCAGTGGCTTAAACTCACGCCGGGCGCGTGTGCGTGCGTGCCCAAGATCCCGAGAGGAGAATGGAGGAGAAGGGATTGTGGCGTGACCAGAAAAAGAAAAAAAAAAAAATTGCTAGTGTGTATTTGTGCTCACAGAGAAGAGGTGGAGGAGTGAGAAAGGATCCTCCCTCCCCCCAGTGGGGAATGGTCACACCTTAATCCCTTCTCTTCCATTTCTCTCTTCGGATTTTGGGCATACACGTACCTAGCTTGTTTTCCCTGTTGTGAGTCTAGGACTCGAAATGCATAGTCAGCCATGTAGGATCCATGCCATAGACTGTTTTTCTCTTCCTTCCTTCCTTCCTTCCTTCCTTCCTTCCTTCCTTCCTTCCTTTTTTTTAAAACAAACAAACAAACAAACAAACAAGCAGGTGGCGTGGTGGTTAAGGCACTGGACGCTCCCACATGGCTGACCAGAGTTCGAGTCCTGAATCTGGTGGCTTGCTTTCTCACTTTCTCTCTCACTACATTCTCACCCTCTGTCTCTCTCTAGTCAAAATAAAATAAATAATTATTAAAAAAAACCAAACATATGTTATTTATTTATCTATTTACTTGTTTTGATTTTTGGGCTGCTAAGTTCAGGACTTGAACTGCAGTCAACCATGTGCGAGTCCAGCGCCTCAACCACCACGCCACCTGCCAGCCCCTTCAGTCTGCTTTTTTTTTTAGATAATTATTTTATTTGTTAATTATTATTATTATTATTATTTGACCAGGCCAGAGAGAGAGAGAGAGGAGGAGTGAGAAAGTAAGCTGCCAGACCTGGAACTCAAACCATGATCTGTCACGTGGGAGTCCAGCACCTTAATCTCCACTCCACCTGCCACATGCAGATATTTTGTACAGGGCAACTCACCCAAGGTCATACAGATATTCTGTGTAGAGCCAGACCTTAAAGCTTCTTTTCTCTCTCTCTCTCTCTTTTTAAAAATTTGCTCTAGGGTATATGCACTCAACCATAGAGAGAGAGAGAGAAACAAAGAGAAAGAGAGAGAGAGAGAGAGAGAGAGAAATCACCCTCCAGAGGGGTTGACTGTACCACAACCCCTTATTCTCCATTCTTTCCTCAGCGTTTTTGTACACATGTGCACATGTACCCACAGTGATTTTCTTCTTCTTCTTTTTTCTTAAGAATTATTTATTTAATTTTATTATTTTAAAATTTGCTATAGGGCACAGGTACTCACCATAGAGAGAAAGTGAGAAAGCAAGAAAGCAAGCCGCCAGGTCCAGGACTTGAACTATGGTCAGCCACATGGGAGTCTAACAGTCCAACCACAGTTCCACCTGCCTGCCCCTCAGTGTGATTTTCAAGCTGTTTGGGCCTGGGACTTGAATCTTGCAGTTGATCTTATAGGATCCAGCCCCTTTAACTTCTGTACCACCTGCTGACCCAAGGTTGTGTCTCTTTTTTAAACTGTACCTTCCAGCTATAGATGTTCAGAAAGGTTAAGACACCCAATTCCGGCTTATTACATTTTACTGTAGTACCCCTCCCACACCTGAGTCATGGTTGTTTCAAGATGAATTTTAGATGGTTAGTAGAAATTTTTCAAATATCCAAAATAAATTTTTTAAGATTTCCTTTGTGCTCTAAATTCAGTAGCTGTTTTGTTATCAGTTAGACTGTGTTCTAGCTTCCTTGTAACCAGCCCTGTAGGTTTTCTTTTTGTTTTTTTTTTTTTTTGAGAGGTTTTTGCTATAGGGCGCGTGCGCTCGCCAGACAGAGAGAGACAGAGAGACAGAAAGCAAGAAATCACCCCCCCAGGGGGGATGGCCACGCCACAATCCCTTTTCCTCCATTCTCCTCTCGGGATCTTGGGCATGCATGCACACGCGCCCGGCGTGAGTTTTAAGCCACCGGGTCCGGGACGTGAACCGCGGTTGACTATGTGGGAGTCCAGCGACATAGCCATTATGCTAACTGCTGGTCCCACCAGCCCTGTAGTTTAAGGATCACTTATTGCTGAGATACTAGTTACGATAAAAATTTTTTTCCTAGCCATTTTGACTTTTAGGTGATGATCTTGAAACTTCTGAACTACCTGCTGTGTCTTCTCCTAGGTCAAACCCTTGGCCTCAGGGAGAGTCCTGTGTGTGGTGGACTGGATGCCAAGTAACTTATAGTCGCAGATATTGCAGTGGCCTTTTTGCTTTTTAGCAAAATTTAGTTGGTTTTATATAGACCAGGTAACCTACTATCTTAATTTAGCAGATGAAACATCTTGTAGGTGGTGTAATGGTTATGTCGCTGGACTCCCACATGCCAACATGATTCAAATTCCTGTACCTAGCAGCTTGAAACTCACGCTGGGCATGTATGCATATATGCCCAAGAGGAGAGTGGAGAAGGGATTGTGGCCATCCTCCCCAGGGGTGATTTCTCGCTTTTTGTCTCTCTTTCTCTCTCTTTCTCTTTCCAGCGAGCACACACACTCTATTGCAAAAATCTCTTTTAAAAATAAGCTTAGGGGCTGGCAAGTGGCATGGTGGTTAAAGGCGCTGGACTCCCACATGGCTCACCGCGGTTTGAATCCTGGACCTGGTGGCTTGTTTTCTCACTTTTCCTTTCTCTTTCTCTTTCTCTTTCTCTTTCTCTTTCTCTTTCTGTCTGATCAAACTGGAAAATAATAATAATAGTAATAATAAATAAAGTTAAATAAAATAATTATTTTAAAAAATTATATATTTAATTTTATTTATTCATTTATTTATTTTAATTTGACCAGAGAGAGACAGAGAGAGAGTGAGTGAGAAAGTGAGAAAGTGAGAAAGCAAGCAAGCAAGCAAGTAAGCCACCAGGTCGGGGACTCGAAATGTGGTTGGCCATGTGGGAGAGTCCAGCACCTTAACCACCACACCACCTCCTGGTCCCAAGAAAATAATTCTTTTAAGAAAAAAGTTTCTCAGGGCCAGCAGGTGGTATGGTGGTTAAGGGCACTGGACTCCCACATGACTGACCATGGTTCGAGTCATGGGCCTCGCAACTTGCTTGCTCGCTTTCTTTCTCTCTCTTTTCCCCTCTCTGGTCAAATCTAAATAAGAAAGAAAAAGTTCAGAGACCGGTAGTTGGCATAATGGCTATGTCACTGGACTCCCATGTAGTCGACCACAGTTCAAGTCTTGGACCCAGTGGCTTAAACTCACGCCGGGTGCATGTGTGTGCATGCCCAAGATCCTGAGAGGAGAATGGAGGAGAAGGCATTGCGGTGTGGCCATCCTCCCGAGGGGTGATTTCCTGCTTTCTGTCTGTCTCTCTCTGTCTTTCTGGTGAGCGCATGCACCCTATAGCAAAAACCTCCCCCCCCAAAAAAAAAAAAAAAAGTTAAATAAAATAATTTAAAAAAATGTTTCTCTGAAACAGACAGTTGCTCAGGTTTATCACCCTAGCACTGAGATGACATATCTGTATATAAATCCTTTCCAAATGATTAAAAATACATAGATGGGGACCAGCAGGTGGCATGGCATGGTGATTAAGTTGCTGGATTCCCATGTGGCCTATTGCAGTTGGAGTCCCGGACCTGGTGGCTTGCTTTCTCACTTCCCCTTTCTTGCTCTCTGGTCAAATGAAAAAATAATAATTATAAATAAAAATTAAATAATTATTTTAAAAATACATAGATGTTTGACATTAGGAATGGCATATTTCAAGACCTTGGAACTTCCAGTAAGTTGTATTACTATATCTTAGATTTTTCTTGCTTAGAGTGGTGTAGAATGTAGCAGAAATTAAATAACTTTTTAGACCTGACAGGTCTAAAAATAAAGGATAGTCTTTTGTGAAGTTATTTAAATACATGTTGCTAAAATAGAAACTTTATTACACAATAAGCCACTATTGAGTAAAGTGATTTTACTTTACTCAGTGTCATCAAACCCATTATTTACTCTTGGGATACAAAGTTAAAAATGTCAAAGCCAAAAAAAAAAAAAAAAAGTCAAAGCCATTCCTAGATGCAAATGCAAAGATGAGCTTATTTTTCACTCACTCTCATGTACATTACAGTAGCCCTTTTTTGGTTGTTGTTGCTGTAAGGAACTTGTGTGGGGAGGGGGAGAGAGAAAGTGAGAGAGAAAGAGAAAGTGAGAAATCATTGTGGGGGGTGTTGGCCATGCTGTTATCCCTTCTCCTCTATTTTCCTCTTGGGATCTTGGGATTTGGGGCATGCATGTGCACATGCCTGGAGTGATTTTCAAGCCACTAGGTCTAGGACTGGAACCTGGCAGTCAGCATCTGGCCACCTTAACATGCATGCTACCTGCCTTTTAACCTGTTGCTAAAATTTGTTCTTCCACAAAATTACAAACTGCTTCCTGCCAGCAGCTCAGTACTTAAAGTTTTGGATGTGAAAAGTGCCCAAGATTAACATTGTGTATTCCTGTCAGCTTCTTCATGCTATGTGGTAGTCACATAGTACAGACTGAATTAATTCTATCTATTGTAGTCTAGAAAACAAACTATTCTACTTTATTCATAGGGCTGAGAAGGGTTTGATGACAATGAATCAGTTTGACTTCCTTTTATGTATAGAATATGTGAACTTTATAGACCAACCAAACTCGAGTGACAGTTTTCATAGCCAACACCTGATGAGAGAGTATAGTGTCTTTTTCGGAAAGTGACTGAATAGGCTTGAAAGGATTTGTGAAGCTGTATGTGCTCTGGATCCAAGATTATAGCTTGTTCTTGCAGTGTTCTGGCTGGAGAGAGAATGACAAGTCTAACAGCTGTGCGTGGTGTCCTATCCAGAGGTCTTTTGGAATCTGTGAGATGAAAGGATAGTTTTTCTTTCTTTTTTTTTTGAGAGGTTTTTGCTATAGGGTGCGTGCACTCTCCAGAAAGAGAGGGGGGGGGAGAGAGAGAGACAGACAGAAAGGGAGAAATCACCCCCCCCAGGGGGGATGGCCACGCTGCAGTCCTTTCTCCATTCTCCTCTTGGGCACGCACGCACATGCGCCTGGCATGAGTTTAAGCCACTGGGTCTGGGACTTGAACTGCGGTTAACTACATTGGAGTCCAGTGACGTAGCCATTACGCCAACTGTTGGACCCGAAATGATAGTTTTTACAGCTGCGGAGGCCAGAGCCACTCTTTCTCACAATAATACCGTTGTATTTTTATTCCTGTATTTGCTTTTCACTGGTACAATCCTGCCACCCCTGGTCTTCCAGTGAAGTACAGCTGCTGCGATAAATGGTCATCTGTGCCTTTGAAGTCAGATACTATGTCCTCATCTCATTTTCTTCATGGAAAGGGAGATGTTTCTTCTCCTCTCTCCCCTTAAAAATCTCCAGACTGGGGCTAGCAGGTGGTATGGTGGTTAGGAGCGCTGAACTCTCATATGACCGACCGTGGTTCGAGTCCTGGACTTGCGCTGAACTCTCATATGACCGACCGTGGTTCGAGTCCTGGACTTGGCGGTTTCTTTTCTCACTCCCCTGGTCCCCGCTCTATCTTGCTCTCTGTCCGTCTCTGTTCAAATTTAAATAAATAAATAAATAAATAAAGTTAAATAATCTTTAAAAAAAAAAAATCTCCAGACTGGGACCAGTAGATGGTGTAATGGTTACATCTCTGGACGCCCATGTAGCTGACCATGGTTTGGGGCTTAGACCTGGCAGCTTAAAACTCATGCCAGGCACGTGTGAGTGCATGCCCAAAATCCCGAGAGGAGAATGGAGAAGGGATTGTGGTGTGACCATACGCCCCAAGGGGGGTGATTTCTTGCTTTCTGTTTCTCTGTCTTTGTTTCTCCAGCAAGCGCATGCACCCTATAGCAAAAGTCTCAAAACAAAACTTTGGACTGCCATTGATTGTATTTTATGGCCAAATGTTAGAGTAATTTATTTGAAAGGTAGTGGTGACCTAATAGCAAGTTAAGAGGGTTTTTATGATTTTTTTTCCACCTTGCCAAGTTTGTTTTGTGGGTTCACCTTTGATGTAGGTAATGTACATTTCATCAAGATTTGTTGTTGTTTTAAAGAGTTATTTCACTTTATTGATTGATTGATTGGTTTTTAATTTGACCAGAGAGGGACAGAGTGAGGGTAAGAGAAAGAAGAGAGAGAGAGAGAGAAAGAGAGAAAGAGAGAAAGAGAGAGAGAGAGAAAGCAAGACACCAGGTTCGAGACTCGAACCTTAGTTGGCCATATAGGAGTCCAGTGTCCTTATCCATCACATCACCTGCTGGCCCTGTCATTGTTATTTTCATTTTAAATGTAGAACTTTCTCTGAAGTCGGAGGATTGAAAAGCCACCAGAAGCTAATTAGTCCTTATATATTCATATGAATGAAAAACATTTTGGCCTTTTAAAGGGTTAGATTAGGAAATTCAGGGCTGAAAACAGGCCTGGGCATTAAAATTGTGAAAAGTATCCAGAATGTTATTTTTTATGTGATTAGAGGAGGGAAACTTGAAGTATAGGTTCAATTATTTAGAGCCCAATTTACTGAAACATTTCTTTTAAAAGAAAGGGTAAAGTAAAAAAAGGCAAGATTATTTAAATAATTAAAAATACTCTCTGGTAAGCCTTGGAATCAGTTCAAGTCTGAGTTTCTCTGTGTGTATGTGTTGTTATTTGGTAGTACTCCCAGTGATATCTAAGGTTCAGAACATTGACCTCCGACTAGTAAAGGGCTTGAATCATTAACAGACATCATATTTGCATAGTTATATTTAGACTGGAAAGGAGGGACATATGAAGGTATTTTAGATTTTCTACAAGAACATTTTGTTGGTTAACCTTTAGTTGTCCTATAGTTAGAATTTCTGCTTGATGATTAACCAGGAAATTTGAGTGAGTGGGGTATGACCAGTCTTTTTATTTTCAAACTGATTACAGAGGACAATTGGAAAAAGCAAGGGTTATTTTATTTTTTCAGTTTTTGCTATAGGACACAGGTGCTTGCCAGAGGGAGAGAGTGAGTGAGAAGTTACTCCCCAGGGGGAATGGCCATGCCACAGTCAAATCTGCATCCTCCTCTTGGGAATTTGGGCACTCAAGCACACACTTGGCATGATTTCCTACCAAGTTCAAGACTTAAATCATGTGGTTGGTTATGTGGGATCCATACTACCTACTTGCCACGCAAGGGTTATTTATTCGTTTATTATTTCTTTAAGAATTATTTAATTTTATTTATTCATTCACTTATTTTTAAATTTGACCGGAGAGAGACAGAGAGAGAGCAAGAGAGAGAGGGAAAGTGAGAAAGCAAGCCACCAGGTCTGGAACTCTAGCCATGGTCAGCCATGTGGGAGTGTCCAGCGCCTTAATCACCATGCCACCTGCTGGTCCCAGAAGGGTTATTTTTTTGTTCATTTTGTTTTCACATTATACACAGAGCATTATTTTACCATTGTGCCATTGTGAGGTCCCCGCACACACTTTTTTACTGTTTTTCCTTTTCTTTATTATTTTTTTTTTTTCCGATTTCCACAGGGTGCATGTACTGGCTAGAGAGAGGGAAAGAAAGAAGGAGAAAGCATCTTCTACTGGGCATGGTCATGCTGCAGTCCTTTCTCCTTCATTTCTCTGTCCTGCTGGGATTTTGCGTATGCATGGGTGCATGTCCAGAGTGTTTTTCAAGCTGCTGGGGCCAGGATTCAGTGACTGGCCAGGTGGAATCCAGCTTCCTGAACTACTAGGTTGTGGGGCTTGGCCCTATGTTTGTTTGCTTGTTTATTTATTTAGTTAAAAGAGGGGTTTTTGCTATAGGTCACATGCACTTCCTGGAGAGACACAGAGAGACAGAAAGTGAGAAATGAATCCTGGGGGGTGACCACACTGCAATCCTTTCTCCTCCATTTTCTTCTTGGGATTTTGGGCATGCACGCACATGCGCCTGGCGTGAGTTTGTTTGTTTGTTTTAAGAATTTTTTAAATTTTAACTTTATTTATTTATTTATTTGAGAGGTTTTTGCTATAAGGGCGCGTGCGCTCGCCAAACAGACAGAGAGAGACAGAGAGACAGAAAGTGAGAAATCACGCCCCAGGGGGGATGGCCACGCCGCAATCCCTTCTCCTCCGTTCTCCTCTCGGGATCTTGGGCATGCACGCACATGCGCCCTGCATGAGTTTTAAGCCACCGGGTCCGGGATGTGAACCACAGTTGACCACATGGGAGTCCAGTGACACAGCCATTACGCTAACTGCTGGTCCCAACTTTATTTATTTATTTTAATTTGACCAGAGAGGGACAGAGTAAGAGAGAGCAAGAGATGGAAAGTGAGAGAAGAAGCTGCCAGGTCTGGGACTTGAACCATGGTTGACTACATGGGGGTCCAGTGATGTAACCATTGTGCCATCTACTAGTCCCTATTTTTTTTTTTTCCAAGAGAGCTGTTTGCTATAGGGAGCATGTGCTCACCAGAGAAAGAAACGGAGACAGAAAGCAAAAAAATCATCCCCTAGGAGGGATGACCATCCCACAATCCCTTCTCCTCTTGGGATTTTGGGCATGCATGCACATGTGCCTGGCATGAGTTTCAAGCCACCAAGTCCGGAACTTGAACCATGGTTGACTACTTGGGAGTCCAGCAGCATACCATTACACTGTCTGCTGGTCCTATGTAATATATTTTTTCTTTTTTTTATATATTTCTTCCATGAGAGAGCAAAACAGGCATCCCCAACATGTTCTTTATGCCCGACCTCAGTCAGCGAGTATTATGGGCACCCATGTATCCAGAATGTTCAGGACTCCTTGGGATATAAATTTGGCACCTTCCTGTATGACCTCAGGATCATGGAACACTGCATCACTTCTGTGTCACCACAGCTGGCCCAGAGAAGTATTCTTGAACCTCTGTTGTGTGAGGTTAAAAGTTAATAAGTGGGGCCAGCAGATGGCATTGATGGACCCCCACATGGTCGACCACTGGACTTAGGGCCTGATAATCACACAGGGCACATGTGCAAAATCCTGGGAGGAGAATGGAGGCGTAGAGATTGTGGCATGGCCATCCCCCTGGAGGGTATTTTCTCACTTTCCTGCTTGCTGTTTCTTTCTTCCTCTCCCTGTTCAGGGAGTGGATGTACCCTGAGGCAAAAACCTCTTTAAAAAAATGTTAATAATTGATGAATCCTGTCTGATGTCAGGGGCTCATTTCTAACCCAATTTAACACGTCTGATAGTCACTTCACCTCTTTACTCAGATAAGCACTTCATTTTTGGCAGTATGCACCTGTCTCTATATTTATACAGATTTTTTGGTGATAAGTAGTTCTTTACAACAGTAGCCATTGCTCATACGTATGTACAAAAGTATCTTAAGAATATGCAAAAAGGCAAAGACTTCAAATGACTTGAGCATACTAATCAATCCTATTAAAAATTCTTTTTATATTTTTAAATTATGATTCCTAGTTTACAAATAATCATTGTTGATCTGTTTGGGGTACAGTGTGGTTTTTCAAAGCATGCATATAGAGTATAATAAATCAAGGATATAGAGATGTTCATTGTCTTTTTAAAAAATTATTTAACTTTTTAAATTTATTTACTTATTTTAATTTGACCGGAGAGGGACAGAGGGAAAGAGCGAGAGAGTGAGAGTAAGAGAGAGAGAGAGAGAGAAAGAGAGAGAGAGAAAGTGAGAAAGCAAGCTGCCAGGTCTGGAACTTGAACCATGGTCAGCCATATGGGAGTCCAGCCCTTAACCACCACATCGCCTGCTGGCCCCAATGCTCATTGTCTTCAACCCTGAACATTATTTGTAATGTAAGCATTTGATGATAATCCACTAACTAGTTTTTTTTTTTTTTTTAAGAATTATTTATTTAATTTTATTATTATTGTTTTTTAATTTGTTACAGGGCATGTGCACTCACCAGAAATAGAGAGTCAGTAAGAAACCAAGCCATCAGATCTAGGACTGAAATTTGGTCAGCCAAATGGGATTCCAGCACTTCAATCACCATATCATCTGCTAGCTCCAGTCTACTAGTTATTGTTTTAGTTTTTTTTTTTTCAAAGTATATTTTGAATTGTTAGTGACATGTTTACTTGGCTGTGGTGTTACAGATCCATAATCTGTTACACTTTTACTTATTTTTTTTAAAAAAAGATTTTTGTTGGGGGACCAGCAGGTGACGTGGTGGTTAAGGGCGCTGGACACCCACATGGCTGACCTGGCACCTTGCTTTCTCACTTTGTCCTCCCTCTCTCTCTCACTCTGTCCCTCTCTGGTCAATTTAAAAATAAATAAATAAAATTAAATTAAATAACTCTTTTTAAAAAAGAGTTTTTTGTTGGGACCAGCAAGTGGCATAATGGTTATGTGGCTGGATTCCCATATGGCCAACTGTTCGAGTCCTGGACCCAGAGTTTGAAACTCCAGCTGGGTGCATGTGCGTGTGTGCCAAAAATCCCGAGAAGAAAATGCAGGAGAACGAATTGTGGCATGGTCATCTCTGCTGTGGGGTGATTTGCTTTCTGTCTCTGTCTCTAGTGAGTGTATGCGACCTATAGCAAAAAAGCTCTCTTTAAAAAAATAAATAAAGATTTTTGTCATAGCCTGTGTGCTTGCCAGAGAGAGACAGAAAGGGGGAAAATGACAAATCACCCCCCCTAGATGTTATAACCACACCACAATCCCTTCTCCTCTATTTTCCTCTTGGGATTTTGGGTATACATGCACACACGCCTGGCTTGTTTTTCAAGCCACTGCACCCTGAACTGAACTGCTCAGTTGTCCACATGGGATGCAGCCACCTCAACCAACCATACCCCTGGCTGGCTGGAGAAGCTCTTTATAGTGTGTATTATGTCAGTGGTGGCCCTGCACCACTAGGTCTGCAGGATTAAGATTCCCATTGGTGGTCTCTTCAGTTTCCTACTTGTTGTATGTTAGTTAAATATGTTGAATGTGAAATAAATGTGTTATTTTCACCTAATTTGATACATTTTACCCACGTATCTTGTGCCTCCTATGCTTAATTGCAGCTTACTTGTGTATCATGTGCTTATTGTTGTTATGCAGATGATAAAAAGTTTATGATTTCTTTTTTTTTTTGGAGAGGTTTTTGCTATAGGGCGCATGCACTCACCAGACAGACAGAGACAGAGAGATAGAAAGCGAGAAATCACCCCCCAGGGGGGATGGCCATGCTGCAGTCCCTTCTCCTCCATTCTCTTCTCGGGATCTTGGGCACGCACGCACACGCGTCTGGCGTGAGTTTTAAGCCACCGGGTCTGACACGAACCACGGTCGACTACATGGGAGTCCAGCGACATAGCCATTACGCTAACTGCTGGTCCCAAAAGTTTATGATTTCAGCCCTATATTTGGAGTCCTTGAGAACTCCTGGGGTTTAGCTGGGGAGTCTGTTTTTGACAAATTATGTGGTAAACTGGGCTGTTAAAATTTTGCTGCCTGTTCTGTGGCGTTTCTTCCCATTGGATCATCTTGTTCCTTGTTGTATTATTGATTCATTGAGAACTGACTTTTTTTTTCTAGGTAGTTTCTCATAATTTTGCTCATTGGTGCCAGTGACCTTGCTTCATTTATTTTGACTGTCACAAAATAATCAGTAGTTTATTCACTAAAGCCTATTAAGCAACAGAGGCTACAGGTAATACAATAGATAGCGGATTTCCGGGTCACGAGTTTGTTTCTGGCAAAACCAGCCTTCCTTCTTTAGGAGTACGGGGATAAACTTTGAATCAGGTTACACAATTTAGAACAGTAGTTCATCTGTTTGCTCTTGCATTTGACCGAGCTTTCGAGAGTATGTGACAGGAAGAAAAACTAGGGCTTTTAACTCTGATGTAATGCCTGTCCTGTTGCTTGGTAGTAGAAGCCCATATTCGCTGTGACTGGAGATAGCAGGGGGATTCTGATAAGCTACAGATGGGGTGCTGCCCTGAGTTTACCAGAAAGGTTAAGGTTGCTTTGCTTCCTTGTATCTATACACTTCCCATCTGCATCACAGCTTACTTTGGGAAAAACAAGAACTTCAGGTTCCCTTTTCTTTTTCTCTTTTTAAAAATATTTATTTAATTTGGGAACCAGCAGTTAGCGTAATGGCTATGTCGCTGGACTCCTACGTAGTCGACCGCGGTTCGCGTCCTGGACCCGGTGGCTTAAAACTCACGCCGGGCACGTGTGCGTGCGTGCCCAAGATCCCGAGAGGAGAATGGAGGAGAAGGGATTGCGGCGTGACCATCCCCCCTGGGGGGTGATTTCTCGCTTTCTGTCTCTATGTCTATCTCTGTCTGTCTGGCAAGCGCACGCGCCCTATAGCAAAAAAAAACAAAAAACAAAAAAAAAAAAACAAAAAAAACCTCTCAAAAAAATATAAAAAAAATTTATTTAATTTTATTTATCATTATTTTAAGTTTGATTATAGGCACTCACCAGAGAGAGACAGAGAGGGAAAATGAGAAAGCAAGTCACTAGGTCCTGGACTTGAACTGTGGTTGGCCATGTGGGAGTCTAGCACCCCAACTACCATGCCACCTGCTGGCCCCTTCTTCCTTTTCTTCTTAAGTGGGACAGCAATGTGTTTACCTTTTGAAAAACCACATAGGTCTTTGCTGTAGTTCCTCGATGGTCATGATTGCTTTTCTTTTTCTTTTCTTTTCTTTTATTTATTTTAGAGAGGCTTTTTGCTATAGGGTGCATACGCTCGCCAGACAGACAGAGAGATAGAAAGCGAGAAATCACCCCCCAGGGGGGATGGCCATGCCGCGATCCCCTTTTCTCCATTCTCTTCTCGGGATCTTAGGCACGCATGCACACGCACCCGGCGTGAGTTTTAAGCCACTGGGTCCAGGACGCGAACCGTGGTCGACTACATGGGAGTCCAGCGACATAGCCATTACGCTAACTGCTGGTCCCTTATTTTTTGGAAGTTAGTAAGTTTCTTTTATAGATGAGAGAGGGCACCCTAAGACAGTCTCTGTTGTGATCCACCTTCAGCCTTCAGCCAGCCCTAGTTTATGGGTAGGTATGTTTGGCATATTCAAGGAGGAGACATCTGGACTTGAACTATGAATCTTCCCATATGGGATTGATTTTTGTTTTAATTAAACTATTAGAAAATACGACTCAGAGCCAGCAGGTGGCATGGTGGTTAAGAGCACGGGCCTCCCACATGGCCGACTGTAGTTCAAGTGTCAGACCTGGGGGCTTGCTTTCTCACTTTCCCTGTCTCTTTCTCTCTCTCTGTCCCTCTCTGGTCAAATTAAAATAAATAAATTAATAAAGTTAAATAAAATAATTCTTAAAAAAGAGACTCATTTAAATCTAGAAAAAATTGCGTATAAGCTCATTGAAGTGTTTTTTTTTTAAGAATTATTTTTTATTTAATTTTATCTATTCATTCATTTATTTTAATTTGACCAGAAACACACACAGAGAGAGAGAGAGAGAGAGAGAGAGAAAGTGAGAAAGCAAGCTGCCAGGTTCAGGACTCAAACCATGGTCAGCCATGTGGGAGTGTCCAGTGCCTTAGCCACCACACCACCTGCTGGTCCCCATTGAAGTGTTTTAATTGGTTAAGAAAAATTTAATTACATAACAAACAAAAATTATTGTTTTTAAAAACAACTTTATTGAGATATAGCTCACATATTATCCAGTTCACCCATATTTTTTAAAAATTATTTTATTTATTTATTTTTAATTTGACCAGAGAGTGACAGAGAGAGGGAGGGGAAAGAGGGACACCCTCTCCACAGCTTGCTCATGCTATTTACTCTTTTTTTTTTTTTTTTGAAAGGTTTTTGCTATAGGGCATGTGCGCTCACCAGAAAGACAGAGAGACAGAAAGCAAGAAATCACTCCCGGGGGGGTGGGGGGGGGATGACCACACTGCAATCCCTTCTCTTCCATTTTCCTCTTAGGATCTTGGGCATGCACACACATGCGCCTGGCATGAATTTAAGCCACTGGGTCCTGGACTTGAACCACGGTCGACTACATGGGAGTCCAGCAATATAGCCATTATGCCAACTGCTGGTCCCTCACTCATGCTATTTAAAAAAAAAATAAAGTGGGGACCAGCAGGTGGTGTGGTAGTTGAGGCACTGGAATTCCCTGTGGCTGACTGCAGTTCAAGCCTTGGACCTGGGAGCTTGCTTTCCCACTTTCCCTTTCTCTCTCTCTGGTCAAATTAAGAAAAAAATGATAGTAGCAACAGACAAAATTAAATAAATAAATAATTCAAAAAAATAAAGTATATAGTTCAGTGGTGTTTAGTAAATTCACAGATAGAAGCAACCACCACGACAATTTTAGCACATTTTCATCATCTCAAAAATAAATTGTACCCCTGGGGCCAGCAGATGGCGTAGTAGTTAAGGCACTGGACTCCACTGTGGCTGATGTGGTTCAAGTCTCAGAACCCAGTGGCTTGAAACTCACACCAGGCACAAGTGCCCGAAGTGTAGAGAGGAGAATAGAGGGTAAGAGACTGTGGTGTGGCCATCCCCCTGGGTGGTGATTTCTCACTTTCTGTCTGTGCCTCTCTGGTTAACACATACACCCTGTAGCAAAACTCTCTCAAAAAGATAAATAAGACATATCTTCTTTAGCTGTTACCTTCTACTTTTCCTGCTCTAGCCCCTGGCAACCACTAAACTATTTTCTTTTCTTTTTTTTTTAAGAATGACATATTTTATTTATTTATTTATTTAAATTTGACCAGAGAGGGTGAGAGAGAGAAAGAGAGAGAGAGAAAGAAAGCCACCAAGTCTAGGACTTGAACTATCGTTGGCCACATGGGAGTCCAGCACCCTTAACCACCATGCTACCTACTGGCCCATACTAATCTACTTTCTATCTTTTTTTTTTTAAGAATTATTTTATTTAACTTTATTTATTTGTTTGTTTGTTTTAATTTAACCAGAGAGGGACAGAGTGAGAGAGAGAGAGAAGCGGGGGGAAAGTGAGAAAGCAAACTGCCAGGTCCAGGACTCGAACTGCGATTGGCCATGTGGGAGTCCAGTGCCCTTAACCACCACGCCACCTGTGGGCCCCTATGTTCTATCTTTTTAGTTTTCCCTGTTATGGATAAGTCATATAAATGGTGTCATAATGTGTGGTCTTTTGTGATCAGCTTCTTTCAACTAGCATAATGTTTTTAAGGTTCATCCATGTTGTAGCATGTATTTTTTTGGGAGGTGAAATGTGCTAATCCATTGTCCAGTGCTTAGAACATTGTAAGCACAAGGGCTCCATAATACTGAGCCCTTTTTATTTTTTTAGATTTTTGCTATAAGGTGCATGTTTTCGCTAAAGAGAAAGAGAAACAGTGAGAGGGAAAGTGAGAAATCATTCCCTTAGGGGGATGGCCACACCTCAATCCCTTCTCCGTTCTCCTCTTGGGATTTTGGGCACACCACACACAAACCCAGGAAGAGTTTCTAGCTACCAGATCTGGGACTCAAACCGCGGTTGGCCATGTGAGAGTCCAGTGCCTTAACCACTATACCACCTGCTGGTCCCAATGCTGAGCTCTCAATAATGACTGAAGGAGGGGCCATGAACACTATAGAATTAATCATTTATGCTCCAAATATCCTGAGAGAATAAGTTGAGTCTTTTTTTTTTTTTAAGAATTATTTGTTCTATTTATTTTTTAATTTTTTAAATTTGACGAGAGAAAGAGAGAGAGAAAGCTGCCAGTTCCTGGACTCGAACTCCATGTGGGAGTCCAGTGCTCTCAACCACCATGCCACCTGCTGGCTGTATAAATTGAGTCTTAAGATAAAAATAATTCTTATGTATCCCTGACTTTTCATCTATCTGTATTTATCTAAGAATAGTAATTTGGCTTGCCTTCAAAATGTAGCTGCTTAACTGTCCTCTTATTTCTGACAGAGGTGGCCTCAGTAACATGCTGTTCCAGTGCTCCCTACCCGACACTACAGCTACTATTGGTGACGAACCTCGGAAAGTGCTCCTGCGGCTGTACGGAGCCATTTTACAGATGGTGAGTTCACGGGCTACTTTGGGAGGGGGGAACTGTTTACATTTTTAAATCTTCTTTCCTAAGATACCTGAAGAGATTTTAAATACTTTAGTGTTGTTGCTAAAGATATTTAAATCTATTGCTTCTATTTTAATTGGACTGCACAACTTGGTTTATTGTTTATATTTTCAGTTAATTCCCATTTTTACTTATTATTTATTAATATACTAGTGTAAGTATTCCCAGTTTTACATCCAGAGAAGGTATAATGTTGGTTAATAGTGCTTGATGATTCTTGGATTTTCTGCCCATTGAGATTTTCAGCTTAGATTTAGATTATAGATTGTAAATTCTAATGGGGATGAGATATTGTTTTTATAGTGTAATCAAAAAGATTTTAAGAGGATAGTCTCAATTACCAAAGTGTGTTCTCAATGAAGCTGAATTTATTAACTCTTTTCCTGAGATTTTGTTAAAACTTTGAATTTATTAAATTTATAATCTTCCTAAACTTTTAGATTACTTAAATTTATTTCAATTAAAGTACCTTGTTTGGTGCTTTAATTGCCTTGTCCAATTATAGGGTATCCCAAATGTCTGAGGTTTTTTGTTTGTTTGTTTGTTTCTGCTATTCATGCCATAAATTTACCATTTCACTGATGACACAGAAATGTTAGGTTGACATATTTGTGTGATAGGATTTTTATATCCATTTCGTTGTCTTTGAAAGGGCCCATTTTTACCTCTATAAAATAAAATAATTTTCTGACTACGTTTTAAAAAGATCAGTCTTTTTCAGCTCAATGTATAAAGCAAGTCAAGACCATGGGTCTGATATTTAATGATATGTTTAGAAATATTAAAATCAAAGTTGACAATCTAGATGTTAATACTTTAAAATACTGTCATAATATGAACAAACCCTTTCACTGGATAGTTTTTCCTTGACTATGTCAAGCTGTGAAAGTGGTTAAGATCCAAAAATGCTGGGAGCAAGTTAGCATGTTTGGTGGCACATAGCACTTTGCTGAGGACATATGAAGGCCCTTTGTAATTATTTCCATACAGCAGGTGTATAAGTAGGAGTACAGTTGAAGCTTAGAAGTTAAAACGCTGACCCTTTGCTAATCATACACAACCAGACAAGATTCTTGTGTTTACCATGCAGCTTGTTTTTAATTTAATCAAATTGAAGTCTACAAGCACAGTTTTTGAAATACTGGGTGTCTTTTTTGGCACTTTTAATGAAATAAGTCTTCTTTAGCCAATTTTTTCTTTTGAAGACTGTTTATGTTCTGCAACAATTAAGTCATATTTCTGCTTTCATGTTGTGTGCTTTTCACTTAAGCAGTATTTTAAAAATACTTTAATAAATAGCTGCTGGAATCGCATGTGATAAAGACTTTTCTTTAAATTTGACTTATGACTTTCTTTTCTATTTATAACTTAAACAGAAGTGTTTTAAATGTGCACAATGTTCTTTTCCCTGTACAAGACTAAACTAGGAGCCTAGTACTGCAGTGATGGAAGGGGTAGAATGTTTTACATCTGTGATATCTAATATGCTAATCACTGGCCACATGTGACTATCAAACACTTTAATGTGGCGAGTGTGATTCTTGATTGAATTTTAATTTTTTTTTATTTTTAACTAATTTAGATTGAAATAGTCACATGTATGTAGTGGCAGCTACTGTATAGAACAGTCTCGCTGTAAAATGTGCTGGGTTGCCATACAAGAGTAACTTGGTGAAAGCCAGCTGCAGCTTAGCTTGCAACCTGGCAGTTCTCCTTTCCCCTAATAAAGACCCACTATCAGTTGTTAATCTTTTTGCCATTTCAGTAGTCTTGGAAATATTACCCTACAGCAGTTAAGTGCAATACAAATATCTGGAAATAAAGTTTGTTTCAACAGAATTCAATGTCATTATTTATTTTTTAGGGAAAAAAAAGATTATTTGGTAATTCAGAACAATAAATAGTAAAATAATTGAAATAATTTAAAATGAAATGAACTCTTAACCAAACTAATAGAATAGTATATATTTTATATATTGTTTTGGGGAGGAGGCATTCTATATTTATCTCCTCAATTATATTTTTATTAGGCAAATGTTAAATTAGTTTCCACTCCTGAAGCTACATCTGCTGATGAAAGGTGGAAACCATGCTTGGAAGCATCTTGGATAGAAATGGAAATGAGTAGCTATCTAAGTGAAGCGTAAGCACATCTGACAGTCTCACAATTGACTTACTCGCTTTTATTAGCAAAAAGCTATTCTTTTGCTTCATGTAGGTGAGAACTTACATTTTCAATATAGTTACTCAGTTAAGTCATTAGTTCAAGTACACTTTTTCTGGTCGAAGTTTAAACTTAATAAAACCATGAAACTTATAGCCTCAAATTTAAATATTTTTGGTTACCAAGTTCTGCAAGTTTTAGCAGGAGCTTTTGTTGCCAATTTGAATTTCAGATGCTAATGGCCATTGTAGACTGGTCACTGGGGATACTGTGACAACATGAGGAGGGAACCAAAATCAGAGACTCATGGATGTGGTTGGAGAGGAGGAAAATAGAGAAGAACTAAGGAGCTTGTAAAATACGAGCTGGGAAACAACTGCTGCATGCTTTAAAGTTGAGCTTTCACGATACTGCCAGGAATTTTACTATGTATTTAAATTTCTTTTCAAACATTTTCCAATCAGTTTTAAAATTTCTATTATTTTGTTGTTGTTGGGACACGGGTGCAATCATATTACTGGTTTATGGTGAATTTTTTGAAGTCAATCTGACCTATAAGGAAGGAGATATTTATAGTTTACAACAAAGCTTTTTGTTCCCATCACAGCAACAACAACAATAGCAACGAATAGCCAGGATTGATATTAAATGATCAGATTTACATCAGAGAGGTGGCTGACAAAATGAGAGTCCCTAGACCTATATAATAGACCACTTTAATAAGTTTCTTCTTTCCCCTTCTTGTTTTAAGCCTTTAATCTTTTTTACCTCTGTGAGAGTCAAATATTAAGTAGAACTGTTTTACAAGTTCTTTCATCAGCAAATGATTTAGAAGTGACTTGGTTTAAAATAACTAGATGCGTCTCAACTTTATTTTTCTTTATTTTGGTGTTGCAAGATGTCTAATTTCCTTTATTTCCATAGTGACAGTGAAATGACTGCTCTTTGGTGCAGTTCTGTAAGAGTTAATTACCAGAAAGACAAGGTAAAACCTTCTGATTGGGTCAAGGCCCACAGTTTCTGTCCCACAAATATCTGTCTCGTCCAACCCCTATTTCTATATAAGATGAGACATAAGCAAACTTCCTAACTGTATCCTGAAGGTTTTGCTTAGGATTTGTGTTAGTTTTAGGGGAATTATAAAAAGTATTGTGTTTGTGACAAAGGCAAAAATAGGTCTTTTTGAAAATATGAACAAGATAAGATACACACAGCCATATAGTATTACTAAACAAAAACGTTGGTCTGATCTTAAAAAATACATGTCAGTATAATTTAGTGATTGTTTCACATAGGCTAGCTTTAATTTTAATGGGGAGGAGGTTATTTTCATCAGCTACATAGATGATGAAAACTCAACTCAACCGTAAGACTACCCTGAACTAAAGTAGGTTAGTTAGTTCAATAGAAGTTTTGAGATGTAGTTCAGCCTTTGCCAATGTGGAAAGAAATATAATTGTTAGAAGAGAGCTTGAAACTATATAATTAGCTATAAATGTAACTTGATTTTTTTCCTTTCTGATACTGGGAAGGAACATGAGCTCTGCAACGTCCAGTAGCAGCCTTTTCAAAGAAGCAAGTTTGGCTGATTACAAATAACCAGTTTGCTTATTTATCATGAATTGTGGAAGACACAAATGTCAGTACGTATTGTTCATTCAATGTAACCTGTGCCAGTTGGCGGAAGTCTCAGAGGATTGCTTTGTCCCTTCCTCTGTCAGAACAGTGACTCTGTGTTAAGCCAATTCCTTCTGTGCATGAATGGAGAGATTTGGCCTCACCGCTATGAACGGTATCACAGGCATGAATGTTTATAATACACATCAAGATCTCTCGTGAGTGTTGTCTGGAAAAATGTTTTTGTTTGTTTTTTGAGTAATAGAAGGCTAATATTAGTGCTTGTTTGAGTACTAACCATAATAAAATTAAAGGCATCAAGGCACAACGCAGATATGTATTAGTAATTTAAAAGGGTAGAAGGTGTCCTCTTGCTTATTTTCTCTTAACCTCAGTTTAATGAAAAATGAAACCATAATAAATATGGAACAAAGCCCATAGATAGTTAATATGGAATTATTGGCTAACTGAGAAATAAACTGTTTTAAAAAAGATTACTGAACTAATGCCATACTTACTGTGCAAAGACAGTACTGCTGATGCTCCTTGATGGAGAGCTGTGTCCCTAGTTACTGAATATTCTGAATTTTCTTTTTTCATTGTGTTAGTGTCATTAAGAGTATTAAGTTGTTTTATTTACTCTGCTTTTTAAAAAATGGTTGCACTTTAATTATGGTGTAATTACATCTATTTCTAAGGTAGTCAGAACTTCCCTCTCAGAAATAAAACCTTTCTCTAGTACTGTGTGTTCCCAGTTGGTCTAACCTAGTATTTCTGAAGCCAAATTACTACAAGTCCTTCCATACCTGCTTTGGTGCCTTTTTTTGATAACTAAATAAACCTCAGACTACTGTGTCTAATTTTGACATATTTAAAGTGTCTTGTCTTGCTGGTCTTAAATGTTTGGGATTTATAGCATGAAGCCATTGCAGATTTTTGGTCCCTGGAACGATGGTTTGACAGCAGCCCACCCCTCTTTGGGAAAGAATGTCTTTGTGTTGGGTGGAGTAAAGGGCATTGGGGGTAATGTACCACTTTAGCTGTATGTGCATGTGTTCTCTGCTGCAGGCTTGTCCATGCGATCGTGCCTGGAGCACTCTGGTTTCCAGGTGACAGACACGATTCACGGTATAGTATGAGACCTCTGAAGTTGGAGCATTCTCTACAGCTTTAATTTCTTTCTTTTAGTTCTTGGATTCAAGAAATGCTTTAAAAAAAAAAAAAAAAAGTTGTAATGCTTGTTAAGTAGCACCAGCTACAGTTTGCACTGTGCTTAAAGAAGTACAGTGATTAAGATTTTAGAATGTTATGTATTGAATATATATCACTTTGTGTTTTTTTGTTTTGTTTTGTTTTTGTCCAAGGCAAAGCAGACCCCTTTCTTCTGTTTCCTCAGTAGAAAATGACAAACATTTATGAGCCTCAACTTAAAGGATTTAATTGAAGTGTTTAGGGTCTTCTTCACACCACTGTCAGCATTAAGGAGATATTGTATATATTGATATTTTGATCAGAATTAGGAATAAACTTTTATCTCTGTCCTTATCAGTATGCTTTTCTATGTCTTAGCTGGGTACGCAGTATTTTTTTGTGAAATTCATCAGTGCTCATCTGACATGAAAGCACACATAGGCTGAAGAAGTGGGAGAGTACTTCCCGGAAACGGTTGCTTACAAATCAACCTCTGGGGTGCTTATGTGGGAGGTATTTGAGCCACGGAAACCTTAGGAGTCTTGGGTCAGCAGATTGCTCTGGATCAGACATAAATTTTGAGAAAATCCTGAGCCTTCTTTACTTTGGTTTTTTTACTTCTTTACTCACCTATCTTTCCACTGGCTTTTATCACCTAGAACCTTTTTTTTTTTCTCTTTCTTTCCTTCTTTCATAATTTCTGATTTACATATAATTGTACATCTTTGTGGGTGTAGTATTTTTTAAAGAATTATTTTAGTTAACTTTATGTATGTATGTATTTATTTATTTATTGTAATCTGACCAGAAAAGGACAGAGAGAGGGAAAATGAGAAAGCAAGCCGCCAGGTCCAGGACTTGACAGGAGCCAGCCATGTGGGAGTCCAGTGCCCTTAACCACCACACCACCTGCCAGCCCTATTAGTATTCATTTTGACCAGAGAGAGAGAGAAAAGGGGGAAAAGTGAGAAAGTAAGCTGCCAGGTCTGAGATTTGAACTATAGTCAGCCATGTAGGGAGTCCAGCAACTTTAACCACCAGGCCACCTGCCAGCCCCACCTAGAACCTTTTTAAAGTTTTAATTTCCTGGCCTAGCTGTGGTGGTGTACACTGCTAAGATGTGCTCACATGCTGGGACCACACGGAAGGCCCAGGTTTGGTTCGCAGTCCCATCTGAAGGCTGGGCATGGTGGTATACATCTGTAATCCCAGCTACTCAGAAGGCTGAGGCAAGAGGATTGTGAGCTCAAGGCTGGCCTGGGCAACTCACTGAGCTCCTGTCTAAAAAGGAGCCAGGCTTGGCAGTGCGTGCCTGTAGTTCCAGCTGGGACGATGAGGCAGGATGATCACAACAAGACCTTGTCTTAAAAAACAAACAAGCAGGAACCAGTAGATGGTATAATGGTTACGTTGCTGGGCTCCCACATGGCCAACTGTGGTTTGAGTCCTATACCCAAGACTTGAAACTCATACTGGGCTATGTGAATGCGTGCCCAAAATCTCAAGAGGAGAATGGAGGAAAAGGGATTATGGTATGGCCATCCTGCCTGGGGTGTCGGGGGGACGATAATTTCTTTCTGTCTCTCTGGCGAGCACACATATCCTATAGCAAATATCTCTCCAAAAACAAACGAACAAACACAGAGAAAAACTTCTAGTTTCCTTTTGACATTCATTAAGTCATCCATTTTTGAAATTATTAATGTTCAAAAAGGACAGATTGTTTTAGAATGTTCTTTGGGATAATTGAAGATACCCTAGAGACTACCATAAAATGTTAGAAAACACATGTCTGTTTAAATTCTTGTAATTAGAGCTGGCCCGTGGCCTGGTGGTTAAGGGAACTAGATCCCACATGACTGACTATGTGGTTTGAGTCCTGGCCCCAGTGGCTTAAGGAACATGCTGGGCATGTGTGCATACCTGTGTGTCCAAAATCTTGACAGGATCAAGAAACAGAGAAGGTTTTGTGGTATGACCATGCCCTGCTGGGTGATGCTTTTTCCCTCTCCCTCTCTCCCTGTCTTTGGCAAGCATACATACCCTCCAGTAAATAAATAATAAATTATTGTAATTGACATGTGCTCATTAGTCACATAGGCTATACTTTAAATTGTGGCATTAGGATCTCATATTTTAATGTGTCCAATAAAATACCTCCAGAAAATGCTGTAAGAAAGCATTAAAAAATAAATATAGAATAGCTTAATTTTTATTCTTTTCATAGAAATCATGGAAAAGGAAGTTAGAGTCTATGATAATACTGAGAAGAAAACATAATGCAAAGAAACTAATATTGCAAAATATTAATTGAAAGAGTTGTATGATTGCTGTACAGTCTTCAGAGTCATGATTGTCACACTTTTTCTTGCCCTACCTTACCTGTATGGAACAACTCTGTTGTACCATCAACAGAGCCTTGGCAGGCCAGGGAATATAATAGGTGCCTCCTCCATGTTAATAGTCTTTTCTGTAGAGTTTGAGTTGAGCTGCACAGTGAAGGAGTCCATGCCATCCTGGACCAAGTGAGTGACAGCTAATGACCATTAGAATGGCGGAACACCTCCTGTTGCTTTCAGGGTGAATACTCATAACCTGGGAGTTGTTTAGGACTCAGCTCATGGGGATCATCCCAGGTTAGTAGAGAGATGGATTCTTTTCCCATACCAATTTTAGATGCCTTAGAAGTGAGTCTAGTGAATTATTTTCCTAACCTTGCACAAATGTCCTAAAACTTTTTTCTTTTAAGTTTTAATGTAGGATACCTTTGCTCACTGGAGAGAGACAGAGACAGAGAGAGAGAGAAAGTAAGAGGGGATGGTCACACCACAATTTCCTCTTCATTCTCTCAAGATTCTGTGTACACATGCACATGCATGTGGTATATTTTTCAAGCCACTAGGTCTGGGACTTTAACTGTGCAGTCAGCCATGTGGTATCGAGCCATGTCGCAATGCTACCTGCTAACCCCCAAAACATTTTTTAGAAGGTCAAAACTGATTTGCTTTTTTTTTTTTTTTTTAAGAATTTTAAATTCAATTTTATGTATTATTATTATTGGAGAGGGTTTTTTTTTTTTTTTTTTTTTTTTTTTTAAAGACACATTTATTCAGCGTCATGATCAGACTATTACATTTAGCAATCAACAGCATGGGTGCAAAAAAAAAAATCTACATTAAAACCCTTTGTTGGAATGCTTTACACTTTCCACAGAACAGAAACTAAAATAACCTGTTATACAATTAGTCACAAATACAGTCCTCGTATTTTTTGCCCATACACATGAGTATTGTCTAAAACATGTCTTCTTTGTAGCAGCTAGGCCCTGCCACCACTGTGCTTGGCTGAGTTCACAAATCTGTTGTAACCTGTAGCTTCCCTGTCACTTCTCTGGCTCTCCTCTCCTGCTAAGCTTTGTTTCCTGGCAGTTAATTAAAACCTTCTGCCACTGCCATAGCTACTGCTGCTGCTGGAACCGCCATAGCCACCTTGATTTCGTGGTTTGGCAAAGTATTGGCCTCCACCTCCATAAGGGCCAGAGCTTCTGCCTCCAAAGTTGCCACCCTTCATGGGCCCAAAATTTGAAGACTGATTGTTGTAATTGCCAAAATCATTGTAGCTTCCACCACCTCCAAAATTGCTACCATCATTACCAAATCCATTATAGCCATCCCCACTTCCACCGTATCCGCCACCACCACGGCTGCCACCAAAGCCACCACGTCCACTGAAGTTTCCTCCACGACCAAAGTTGTCATTACCACCAAAACCACCTCCTCGACCACCACCGAAGTTTCCAGAACCACTTCGACCTCTAGGGCTGGAGGAAGCACTAGCCATTTCTTGTTTGGACAGGGCTTTCCTTACTTCACAGTTGTGGCCATTCACAGTATGGTATTTCTGAATGACAATCTTATCCACAGAGTCATGATCATTAAAGGTCACAAAAGCAAAGCCCCTTTTCTTGCCACTGCCTCGGTCAGTCATGATTTCAATCACTTCGATTTTACCATACTGTTCAAAATAATCTCTTAGGTGATGTTCTTCAGTGTCTTCTTTAATGCCACCAACAAATATCTTTTTCACAGTTAAGTGGGCACCCGGTCTTTGAGAATCTTCTCTTGAGACAGCCCTCTTTGGTTCCACAACTCTTCCATCCACCTTGTGTGGCCTTGCATTCATGGCTGCATCTACCTCCTCCACAGTGGCATACGTGACAAACCCAAAGCCCCTGGAGCGCTTGGTGTTTGGATCTCGCATTACCACGCAGTCTGTGAGCGTTCCCCATTGCTCAAAATGGCTCCTCAGGCTCTCATCAGTTGTTTCAAAGCTCAACCCTCCGATAAAGAGTTTCCGCAGCTGTTACGGCTCTTTGGGAGACTCGGACTTAGACATGACGGCAGTGAGAAGAGAGAGTTCAACGATGCTTCCCCGGCGGCGTCCACAGGCAGAAAAGAAAAGAGGGTTTTTTTTTTTTTTGAGAGAGAGAGATTTGCTATAGAGTGTGCATGTTTCCCAGAGAGACAGAGACAGAGAGACAGAAAGTGAGAAATCATCTACCCCCATGGGGGATGGCCACACCTCAATCCCTTCTCCTTTGTTGTCCTCTTGGGACTTTAGGCATGCACACACACACCTGGTGTGCATTTTAAGCTGCCGGGTCCAGGACTCAAACCGCAGTTGACTGTATGGGAGTTCAGTGATGTAACCATTATGCCATCTGCTGGTTCCTGAGAGAGATTTTTGCTATAGGGTGCGTGTGCTTGCTGAGAGACACAGACAGAAAGTGAGAAGTCACCCCCCCATCCGCCCAGGGAATAGTCACAGAGCAGTCCCTTCTTCTCCATTGTCCTCTTGGGATTTGGGGCATGCATGCACATGTGCCCAGCGTGAGTTTCAAGCTGCTGGCTCTGGGACTCGAACCGTGGTTGACCGCATGGGAGTCCAGCACCTTAACCACTATGCCACCTGCTGGCCCCTGTTATTATTATTATTATTATTATTATTTATTATTTTTTTTTTGGAGAGGTTTTTCGCTATAGGGCGCGTGCGCTCGCCAGACAGACAGAGAGAGACATAGAGACAGAAAGCGAGAAATCACCCCCCAGGGGGGATGGTCACGCCGCAATCCCTTCTCCTCCATTCTCCTCTCGGGATCTTGGGCACGCACGCACACGCGCCCGGCGTGAGTTGTAAGCCACCGGGTCCGAGACGCGAACCACGGTCGACTACGTGGGAGCCCAGCGACATAGCCATTACGCTAACTGCTGGGTCCCTATTATTATTATTTTTTAATTTGACCAGAGAGAGAGAGAGGAAAAGTGAGAAAGCAAGCCACTAGGCCCAGGACTCGAACTACGGTCGTCCATATGGGAGCCCAGCACCTCAACTACCGCACGACCTGCCTGCCCCACTAATTTGCTTTTTTATGCAGAGTCTTTAAAAGAGAAAATCACTGAATTATCCACTTTGTTTTTGGGGTAGAAGGAAGGATTGAAATAAGAGAATGCCTTCCATGTTTGTATAAAACATCTGTAACATTTTAGTCTATAACATTTTGGTCCTGTGGCCATTATTTTACTTAACAGTGTGAATTTTCTTATTATGACATTATTCATAATTGACAATTTTTTTAAGTCTATTGCCTTTTTAAGAAAAGTTTACCCATTCATTTCTTCCATGAATGAGACAGACTGAGAGACAGCACTGCAACAGGGTCTCAGTGCCACAACCCATCCCCAGCATCAACTAGCCCCAGACCTTGGGCACACATGAACTCAGACCTCCCGTGTGGGTCAGTCTCACAGAGCAGTGCATTTTATTACTGCACCACTGTCTGTCTGGCCCCTGATTAGATTTCTTGAATAGTGCTTCCAATTTATTATGCTGTTGATGACATGCCATTCTTTGTAGCTGATTTGTCACTTTCTCCAGCCTGTCCTATGAACAGTTCATTCATCTTTAAAGATACTTTGAAGATAAATGTTTCGGGTATTAACAGATATTTTGAATGACATTTAAACAGTATATGCCACTTTATGCCATAATTCACTAATTTCTTTATTTACACACACCTATATATGTGCTACTGAGGTGCTATTCTGTTTCATATCTCAAATGGGGCTCTATTAGAGTAGTTATGCTCACCCTTGTGATGAGGCCTGGGTTCAATTCCTAGGTCAACCTAAAGGTTAGTTGCAATGACACATGCCTGCAGTCCCAGTTACTCAGGAGGCTGAAGAAAAAGGATTTTGAAACCACTGGGTCTGAGACATGAACTGTGATTGGCCATGTCAGAGTCCAGCGACGTAACAACTTTGCCATCTGCTGGTCCCTAAAAGGTGATTTTTAAAAAACATGGCCACAATAATATTCCCATCTAAAAAGCTTAATAATTACTTAAAGTAACTAGTGTTCAAATTTCTAATAAGTATAAAAAATATCTTATTTTATAACTAAGTAAAAGATCATTTTTTTAACTTAAAACTAGTTGGAGAAAGTTTGAAGTCATGTTAAATATTTCTACAATGTATTTTAATACCTGCTTCAAATAAACTTGTGCCATTGAAGTAAAATCCAGATGTTCCAAAAGATATATTTTACTTCCTGTCTTCTTATACCAAAAAGTTCTCTGACCTGTCTTTTGACAAAGTGAGACTGTTTCTTCTTGGCTCACCTCAGAAGGAGGCTTATTCTCTTCCCTTTTCATGAATATCTGCTTGGTTTAAAATTTCCCAGTCTTTCTTCTGATGTACAGGACTTAGGGAAGCTAAACATTCTGTACTGAGGAAACAGAACAGAGGGATGGATATCGCAGAAGTCCATCTTGCCTTCATGATGGTGCTCTTCTGGTATAAGTAATGCACTCACTTGGGTGAGGTGGGGCGGGGAAATTATTAATGGAATTTACTCCCACTTATGGTGCTAATATGTTAAGAAGGAACTAAGCCCATTTGTTACTCTGGATGAAGTGACTTGTTTTTGAGAGCACCATTATTAGACAAGGGAAAGGGACTTCTGTTTGCTAAATAACCCATTAACTGTATCTCCCACAGAAGATACAGTTAGAATAATAACAGCATAGGAATAACCACAGTCATGTAGACTTTCATACAGGTCAAATCCCGTTACAACAAATTTAAGTAGGATATCCAAATTCTGTATTTGTCTTAAAGTTTTCCCTACAAAGTATGAGTATGTAATATATTAAATTGTAGAACTTTGGAAGGGGCGTTTCAGCCCCACACCATGTTCTGACATTGCAGTTCATTTCCCTTTACTGGGTCTGGACGTGAATTTGTCACAGCTCGTCAAGTCCAGTGCATTGCTCCTGGGCTTGTTTGCCTGTGCTTAGCAGCACAGGAATGTCATTTATTCATGCAGCCCAGCAAGTGTAGGTAGCTTCAGAATTTATTTTGTGCTTTGGGGAAGACCGATAATAAGTAAAAGATGGAGTCCCTATTCATTAGGAACTTAGAGACGACTTGGGAGAGGAGACAGCTGAAGTCTAAGGTACAACACGTCACGAGAGTATTTTGGAGTTAGGGAAGGAGTAAAGTTTTCATGATATCTAGCTACTCCTCTTTCAGGTTTATCACATCTTAAGTCAAACCATCAGCAAAGGTCTAAAAGTAGTTTTGTAGTATTTGGATTTTTATAGCTTCCATTGTAATGGGATTTAACCTGTAACATCCTTTCATCAGAGAAATGCAGATTACACAAACAAAAATATCCTATATCCCCATTTGTACTTTGTGTACTTTGTACCAAATGTAATGAACTGTGTGTTAAAGATACTACTGAATATATGTAAGTGCCAGCAGTAAGAGTCTTCTGCAGATAGCTTCATGAACATGGGTATTTATTTTGTTTACTTTTATGTTGAATAAGATAAAACATGTACTGTATATATAAAATATGCATTAGACATCTGTGGAATGTTATTTCACTGTATGATGGATGAGAGTGGTTGCTTTAAATCACGAGGTTTTTTTGAATGGTGTTAGAGTAGCTGGTGTTGCTTAACGTGGCATTTTTTTTCCTGTCCATACTTTCCACCCTTGGTACAGGTATTTTTGATAAAGCTGTGGAATGGAAAGGTATGTTTTTCATGGGATGTTCAAGAATCTGTTACCTTAAGTTTTTTAAAGAGGTTTCCTTCATGGGATTCCTTTTGTGTCCAGCTTAGGCAGACTTAGTTTAATTTGTAACAAATAACATTTTTAGAGGCAATATCTGAATGCAAAATTTGGACATGACACTTAAGTTTTTGACTTTACTTTTCCCATTCACTTATTAAAGATAGTATGAAGGTTTTTAAAGCACTTGGGGTGGGGGGGTTGCTTTTCTAATGTATGATCTGTGTCATAAAGAAAGTATGTAGCCTGAGTTACTTATGGTAGTTAATGATTTAGCATGTTTTTATTGCTAGAATCCTGGTTACCAGTAACTTGCAATTTCATTGAGGAAAGTGATGTAAAAATATACCTTAATACACTAATATGTAAGATACTTTTAGGGACTTTATTAAATTCAGCAGTCCGGTTGAGATGGTGACGGGCTGAGCTAGAAGGGTCAGTCTGTGAAACGGCAAGGTGGCAGAGCGTGTCTGCACCGACCTGTGCCAGGTTTCCCGCCTGCACGGGGATTGCCTCTGTCTGTCCTGTGCCATTCACGGCTGTCCATGGGTGTGTTGACACTCCCTGTTCTTGCAGGTTGGCTTGAAAGAACCACATAGCTCAATTGGTGACAACTTGTTTTGAGAAGGCCTCATTGGAAGAGGGCACTCTAGACTTTCCTCTAATAATGAAATTGTGAAAATACATGGGGATGGCTGTGAGACATGCAGCTATTTGGTCTCCTTGGCATATCCCCTTGGCATATATCCCCTTTCTTGTAAAGAAATGAAGCACTTTCTAAGGTGTTGGCACTAGTGCCGGAGGCTGCTGGTGCAATTTAGACTGAGCTGGTCACACCGGTGGTCACACACTATAAAGATCTGTCATGTTTTGTAAACCCTGACTGTTCTGGTGGTTGCAAAGTTAGTGTCTGCTCTGTGTTCCCCATCTCACCGGAAGTGTTTGCTTTTTCTCATTCATAGAGGTCCTGTAATAAAGAGGGATCCGAACAAGCTCAGAGAGAGAATGAATGTCAAGTAAGTAATTCAGTCCATTCTGCATCTGTATGAGGTGGAAGCTGGTGGTGGCCAACCTCACCTGGTCTGTGGTCTGGCAGTGCCTCTTATCTGCCCTTGGAAAATCCTGGTGTATCTTTCCTAGAGTAAGGGCTCTGGTGTATCATTAAGACTGAGTGAGCAGTGGGTATTTCTGATTCCTCCTGAGAGTGTAGATGGTGGAAGGATTGTGCCTTTATGGCAACTTGAACAGCATTTGAGGAGCTAAGAGACAGAACTTTGGGTAACATAAGTATGCAATAGTCTGATGTGGAAGCACCTGGTTGCCACTGCTGCAGTGTCTCTCCCACCCCATGTTAGCTATTGCCATGCTTCTCATCAGGAAGCAAGGGACTACTGCTCAGTTGTTTTAGTAGCCGCTCTATGCATGATATCCAGGTTGGAAAAGCTTCTTCCTAGTCTAAAGGATTGTGAGTTAAAATGACCTCACTCTCTGAGCCACATATATGCGGAAGAGCCTGAGACTGAGAGAGCACAGCTGCAGGGAGGCTCAAACTGGAGTCTGGGGTGCTGATCTCCACTGTGGGAGCAAGGACTTTTTGAGTGCTCTTTCCCAATATGTGCAGGCCTACAGATAAGGGGGTGCACATGCACAGCACGCATATGTCTAAGACATAGACACGCATGTGTCTGTATATGCCGGTTTTACCAATTGTATACTGATTATTAGTATGATCAAGAAGCAGTAAAAAGGGATGAGATAAAAAAAGGAGGGAATGGGTTGATATTTTTCTTCACATTTCAGCAGTTTGCTTTGTATGCGTCCTGTTTTGGGGACCTATGTTCAAAGGATCTAGAACTTACACTATCTGTGATGACGGTAACTGAGAAGTCATTGAAGAGGTAGTGATTGCTATTCTGTTTTCAACTGTTGAAAGCTCTTCATACATAACCTTTGTACTTCCTGGTAGCTGAAAATGTTGCATCACTAGGAGCTCCATGATACTAAATCCAAAGGACATGTCCAGTTCTCATTTTATTTGACTTCTCAACAGTATTTGGCATGAACCCCACCTTTTTTTTTTTTTTTTTTTTTTTTTTTTTTTTTAAGTTGCTACAGGGTGTGTGGGCTCGCTGGGAGAGAGAGAAGGTGGGAAAGCACCCCCCCCCCCCCCAGAGGGCATAGCCATACTATAATCCCTTCTCTATTATCCTCTTGGGATTTTGAGCACACATGGCTGTTTAGTTTTGTTCAAGGTGCCAGGTCAGGGACTTGAACTATGCAGTTGGCCATGTGGTATCCGGCTGCCTTAACCACTATGCCACCCAGACCCTCACCTATTTTCTCCACTAAGATGTTTTCTCCACTAAGTTAGCCACAATACAGAGACATAGTACAGATCCCTCGCTTTCTTCCATCCCCCCTTAGTCTTCATTCTGCGCTTATCTTTTTGCTGTCTAGCATTAGAGCTTCCTGAAATGTGGCTGTAGACCCTCTAGGGAGCCACAACATCTTTACCGTAGTTTAGACCCTTTGGAACTAATGCCATCAGCTAGCAATCTCTCCTTGGATGTCTCATACGCCTCAAACCTGCTGTGACCCAGGCTGAACCCATGACCTTTCCTCCTTCTCCACAGAAAAATCAAAATCCTGATCTTCCTGGCATTCCTTTTCTGGGTCACTCACCTGGCTGTGTAGGTCAGAAACCAGAGGGTTATCTCTGAAACTTTGCTCTCCCTCATTCTTCCCATATTTACACCACGAATTCTGTTGATTATTTGAACTATGACTTGGATCTGTCTACTTTTCTCCATCTGTACCCTGTACCTTTCTAGTCTAAGCTGCCATTCTGTCCTTTCATGTCCTACTTCTGTTCTTGTTTCCCACAGAACACTCCATTTATCTTTGCCAGAGTGATATTTTGTAATTGCTGATCGATTATATTAGTCTCTTGATTAATCCTCTGTGCTTACTTTCTGCCTTTGGCCAAGTTAAGTGGGTGTTATCCTACTAGGCCCTCATAGTCTAATTCCCACTGACCTTCCCAGCTTCATCTCACAATATTCACAACATTCCCTGCTCTCCAACCATGTCCTAACCCTATGGTATTCCTTGTCTCAGGGCCTTTGCACATGCTTTTTCTTCCAGCTGGCTCCATGCCTTTACGTTTCCCACCCACTACTTCTGCTCATGGTTAGGATCAACTTGAAGTCTCCTTCCATAGTGAGCCTCCTCCTGGCTGGGTTTGTGCCTAGATGAGGTTTGTGCCTTTATGTCATGCTGTTCTTTTGCACTTTCTGTGGTTGTTAATTTTTAGTCTACATCATGCCCTTTAGAGTTTCTAAACTCAAGCCAGCTTCATGGCCTGGTGGTTAAGGGCTGGATCCTACGTAGCTGGCTGTGCTGTTCAAGTTCTGGACCTGGCAGACTGGGAACATACCAGATGTGTATGCATGCGTGTCCAAAGTCTCAAAAGGAGGAAGAGATAGAGGAGAAGGGATAGTGGTATGACCATTCCCAGTGTGTGTGGGGGTGCTTCCTCCTCTTTCTCTTTTTCTGTCTCTCTGGTGTATACACACACACACACACATACACACACACACACACACAGAAATCATACAAGTTTGAGATTATAAACTCAGAGCAGGCTCTTGGCTGCTTCTTGTTGTTTCATGGTAACTGCAGTACCTGCAGCAGCAAGTTACCCATCAATCATGGCTAAACCTCCTTAGGACCTACCAGAAAATAGCAGGTAGCCTGATTTTTGCATGGAAAAGGAAGGTGATTTGTTGTCCGAGTGGAAGAGTTGATTTTGTTTTCTTTCCGTCTCTTGTGGACCAGTCCTGGTCTGCTGAGCCCACTTTGTGGAGCATCTTCAAAGGCCCTGTGGCAGGGAATACCATAGAGTTAAAACAGGCTGGAGAGCATAGAATGTTGGGAGCATGCTGTGAAGTGAAGCTGGAAAGGTTGTAGTGGTCAGATCCTAAAGACCTAGTAGGATAAAGCCCACTTAAATTGTCCCAAGGCAAAGATTAAGCATGAAAAGACTTAATGGCCTTCTCTAAGTCCTCACTGTCTCAGAGGGTCCCTCCCTTGTAGCCCTCTTCAAAGGAGGACATTTTTCCTATCACCTCCCGAGTACCTCAGGGCCATTTCTAGGGGTCAATAACTTCTTCCGTCTTGATTCTTTATTGTTGCTTCCAATCATTTCTCATCTGTTGAAACCCCTGGCTCCTTTTGAGGCTTGCTCCTTGATAGGTCTTCATTCTCAAGCATTATCATGATGCGAGCTCTGGAACATGTACCTTTGGCCCTCCCCTTCCAGTCAGCCCAGCCTGCTCGGTCTCTTGGAGCTTTTCTGGGCTAATGTTCTCTTCCTTTCCTCCCCCCCAAGTTTTTGAATGCTCCAAACTGACTCCTCCCTCCAGGCCTATGTACTCCTACAGGGCTGACTGTGGCTCCTTGCCCCTGAGGTCTCAGGTCAACTCAGTGGTGCTGTCTTAGTAACACTCATCCAAGTCACACCCTGTCAGCTCCCTCTTCTTCTCCTCTCATGGTGCGATCCCATCTGTAACTGTGCTTACTCACTTCACTGTCTGTTTCTCTCTAGAATGTAAACTCCATGCGGCAGGCCCAGTGTGCTTTGTCTTTGTTGTCTCTTGTGCTTAGCACAGTGCCAGATTCTTAGTAGACATCCAAGAAGCTTTTTTTTTTTTTTTTTGATGAGTGTATGAATGAATCTTTATTTCTGAAGCCAAGGTAAGTAGTTGCTATTGAGGTATTGATCTTTTGTGAAAAAATAGGACCAGTTTCCTGTAGATTGTCACCAGCTGTGATTTGATGGCCTGTGGCTGAACTTTGGTACAGTGTGGAGGGGTGGGCCAGGCCATGTCTGTCCAGCTCTGCTCTCTATTGTGCTCATTTTCAAGTAGCAAGCAGGGATTGGGAAAGGTTGTTCAGCAACCTAGAGATTACAAAAAGACCACTGGTGGTCGATGCACTCGCTTTTAGGTTATCCACCATCCTCCTTAACCTATCCATTTTTCTTGTTGTGACTTGGTTTTCTTTTTCATCTGTAGATTCCATCCGCCACACCCCATCCCACTCCCGCCCCCATCTTCCTACTGTGAATCAATCTTGAATTGTAACATTATGTAAGAACAAAGCTAAAAAGGAATTGAACAATTCTTCCATCTCTTTCCATTTCTGGGAATGGGCTGACGCAGCTCTGGAGAGGATTCTGCAGTGTATTCAATCCACAGACCAGCGTCAGGGCTACAGTTAGATAAAGTCAACTCGAAGAATTCTGTGTTCTCAGTGAGGATGGTATGCTGCATTTACTGGAATAATAAAGTAGGCTTTAAATTTATATATTAAATCTGGAGTTTCAACCTTTAAGACTTATTTAGGATGGAGTATATATACAGTTGCCCCTCATCAACAGGGGATCAGTTCTAGAAGTATACTAAAATCTGTGGATGCTTAAGTTCCTTCTATACAGTGGTATAGTACTGGGCCAGCGGATAATGTAAAGGTTAAGGTGACTGGGTCCCATGTGGCCAATTGTGCAATTTGAGTCCTGGACCCAGTGGCTTGAAAATCACACCAGGTGTGTGTGTGTGTGTGTGTGTGTGTGCCCAAAATTGTAAGAGGAGAATGAAGGAGAAGTGACTGCGGTGTGGCTATCCCTCCTGAGGGATAATTTCTCATTTTTCTTGTTCCTCTGTCTCTGTCTTTCTGACTAGTGTTCAGCCCTATAGCCAAAGCTAGGGGGAAAAAAGTACAGTACTTGCATATAACCCATACACATCTCTAGATTACTTATAATACCTAATACTATGTAAATACTATGCAAATAATTGTTATACTATTTTGTTTAGGAAATAATGAAAAGGGGAGAAAATCTAAATATTCAGTACAGGCTAGACTAAATCAATAAAGGCCTAATTACATAGAATATGCCAGCAGTAATGTATTGTTTTCATATTCTGTGGCTACAGAGGGCCAGCTGTTTTTTCCCCCTCAAGAATTATTCATGGGGACCAGCAGGTGGCATGATGGTTGGGGTGCTGGACACTCCCACATGGCCGACCATGGTTTGAGTCCCAGACCTGGTGGCTTGCTTTCTCTCTTTCTCTCTCTCTCTCTCTCTCTGATCAAATGAAAATAAATGAATGAATAAAATTAAATAAAATAATTTTAAAAAAAGAATTATTCATTCAGTGGCCAGCAGGTGGTGTGGTGGTTAAGGCATTGGACTCTCACATGGCAGACCACAGTTTCAGTCCCAGATCTGGTGGCTTGCTTTCTCTCTTTCTCTTTCTCTCTCTCTCTCTCTGATCAAATGAAAATAAATGAATGAATAAAATTAAATAAAATAATTTTAAAAAAAGAATTATTCATTCAGTGGCCAGCAGGTGGTGTGGTGGTTAAGGCACTGGACTCTCACATGGCAGACCACAGTTTCAGTCCCAGATCTGGTGGCTTACTTTCTCACTTTCCTTCTTTCTCTTGCTCTCTCTCTCTCTGGTTAAATTAAGAAATAATAATAATAGCTAATGAAATTAAATAAATCATTCTTTTTTAAAAAATAATTCAATCTTATTTATCATAATTATTTTTTTTAGTATTCTACAGGGCATGTGCAATCACGAGAGAGAGAGAGAGAGAGGGAGAGAGAGAGAGAGAGAAAGAGAAAGTGAGAAAAGAGGCCATCAGGTCTGGGAATTGAACTCCGATCAGCCTGTGGGAGTCCAGTGCCTTAACCATCATGCCAGCTGCTGGCTCCCTGCTGTCTTTATTTTATACAGTGCCACCTTAGTGCCCTTCAGTTTAGTCATTTTATCATATTAAAAGCTGGAAAGTTGAAAAATAAAATTTAATTCTGAAGACATTCCGTATTCTTAGGAATCCGGAATAAGAGATCTTAATCCTACTCTTCAGAAACTGTTGGAAAGAGAGTTGAAATTTTGTAGGAGATTATACAGATTGCAAAGGGCTACAAAGAGCCACAGATGGCAGATTTCCTGGTCTTAGAGCCAAGTCGAGCACAGTCTTGTGCTGTGACGCCCAACTTCCACATGGTTGTGCATGTTACAGTGGTTTCTCATTTTTCTCTCTCTCTCAATCTGGTGAGTGCATATGCCCTATAGCAAATAATTTAAGAAAGATAATAAATAAAATGAAATAATTTATAAAAAATAAAAAAATGTTTTGCCAAGTAAGCAGAAAATGCTGTTAGGTATTTATTGTCATTCTCAATAGATTGAAGAAATAAAACCTGACTGATATCATATCCTAAAGTCCATTAAGTTGAAATGAATGTGCTGTCTGTATTGTCATCTACACAAAACTGCAAATTAGTAAATAAAGATTGAGCCTCATAAAAATGATGGTTAGACCATAATTGTGGGGATTACTACAACATGATGGTTAAACTGTAATTGTGGGGGATTACTGACAAACCCATTTGCCCCCACAAACTGTAAAAGTACTGAATTACTTTTTACTTTAATGAGGTCTGATAGCCTGTGGAAGTATCATTTTTTTCTTCACATTAATTCTAGTGTCATTTCATTGCCTAATTAGGTTTTCCTTTGGATTTCTTTGCTTTTTGTAACATGTTTTTCAGGGGTCACGTTCCCCCACAACACATCTCTTAACAAGGGATGAACTAGAATAATTGGAAAAGCTTTTTCACCTGCTGGCCACTTCTCCTTATACACAACTCAGAAACCTGGACTTGGGATCTGAGAATCTCTACCTGTGAAAGCTCTGTAAGAGATCCGGGTGCACCTTACGGTTGAGCATGATGTTTTTCCACTCCTTCACCCCAACAGAAACCCGTAGGCTGTAATTTGCTAGTTAAGGGAACTAGATTAGGAATGAATTTGAATTGAGACAAGAGGATGGGTTTTGACGGTGAAATGATTGTAGATCCCACATTAGTTATTAGGGTGTAAGAGAGGCACATCATAGAGGTTTTAGCAGGATGACAAACAAGCCCCAGGAGAGAAGACTGGTTATGAGAGCTGGAAATCGAAACCTGGAATGCCAAATGCTAGGGTGCTCTTTGGATCAAAGAACCATAGAACTTGGACCTAAATCAGTAATTCTCAAACTTACTGTATCCACCTACCAGCTTAGTGGGCAGAAGTTCATTTAGATCATTTCTTTTCACTAGATGCTCTCAACCGAAGAGCCAATCAATCAGCCCTTACCACAATAGATGATGTTATGACCTTTGATAAAATGCCCAGGAGTGAGGCTCATACAGAGGTTATAAAATAAATAGAAGCAATAAAAGCACTGATAGATATTGTTCTATTTCTGGAACAGATGACCTAAATTAAACCTGAATTTTAAATTTCATCAATATAATCTAATGCTTGCAAGCATGGATCCTGTGAATCACAACATCTGTGATTTTGGAACCTGTTTCTTTGTATTAAAATGGGGATGGTAAGTGTTGATAGTACCCACATCAAAGAATAGTTAATGAGCAGTATATTAAATGAACACTCAGTAAACATATGATTTGTTGTTGTCTGTTTTAGGGGGCCGAGGCTATGGTTCTGGAGAGTGTTATGTTTGCCATTCTCGCAGAGAGATCGCTTGGGCCAAAACTCTATGGCATCTTTCCCCAAGGCCGACTGGAGCAGTTCATCCCGGTAAGATGGCCATCCCCCGCAGGGGTAATATATGAAACTTACCATTCCCTGTCTCCTAATGCTGCTTACCCTGAAACTTTCACCTTTTCACCTGTTTCTCTCAACTTCTGGTGTTTTTCTTTATAGAACTGGCTGCTAGAACAGTTTGATGGTGGCTATACCCTGTCCCTTCTCTGACCAGAGCCCTACGGAGGCCAGCACAGTTCTTTCCCCCTTGTCGCTCATTGTCCTTTGCGTTTTTATGCCTTTCTACTGTTTAGAGTCTTCTCTGTCTCCCACCTTTCCTATTTCTGTGTGCCTGTCAGATTCCTCTTAGGTTTCAGGGCCTAGCTCAAATCCTCTATTTCCAGTCAGCCAGGTTTATTTTCCCTTTCTTGTTGTCCTGAGGCATTTTTAATGTTGCTATAACATCTAAGGGTTATGTGGGCATATCCCCTGCCTCACTCACACACTTCATGCCCTGCATGATGCTTTGTGCCTCAAGAGTTCTCATTAACCTTAATAGTTAAAGAGGGTGGCTGTGGCACCCTCAGGACCGATGTGTTTGTTTGGCATTGCTGATCCTATTAGCTTGCTGTCCCCTGCTTTCAGCAAGGTTTGCGGTTCTGATAAAAGCTTGTTCATCTTAACTGAACTCTTTATGTTCCAGTGGCACTCTTTATACCCTCTGCATGGGGTGTCTTGCCACAAGAGGCCTCACATGTGCCAGGCTGTCCTGTGCAGCTGTGCGGACAGGCCTAGCACAGGGACACCTGACTAAGGGGTGCTCTGCTTGCAAGGCTCAATGAGCATCTTGCTAGGGGCTGGAAGAGGGGGTTCCTTTGTCTACTCTACAGCCCAAGAACAGAGAGCCTTCTGTGATCTGTCCCCTGAGGGACCTCTTCAAGGTGGTGTCATGGCCTGGCCTTAGAACTGCCAACCCTGAAGGCATGATTAGATAAATGGATCACTATGCCACACTCTACCTTTAGTCTAGTCTCTGGCACCTGGCCATGTTTTTATTTATAATTGTCTCAATAAAGACAGTAACCTCTTTTAGGCATAAAAATCAAGTGATATAATTAAGTATTTTAGAGAGTTTTGCAAATATAAAATCCTTAATGTGGTTACAAATAACAATATGGATGAATAAACAAAATTTATTCTGGAGCCGGCGGGTAGCGTGGTTGGTGGCGCTGGTCTCCCACGTGATTGACTACGGTTCAAGTCCTGGACCTGGCAGCTTGCTTTCTCACTCCCCCAACCCCTCTCTTTCGGCTCTGTTCCTCTCTGGTCAAATTAAAAATAAATAAGTAAGTAAAGTTAAAAAAATGATTCTTTAAAAAAAATTAATTCTCTTATAAATAATGTATAGTTTTTTTCAAAAATTCATTCTGATAATCTTTATCTGTTAATTGAAACCGTCAGATCATTTACGTTTACTATAATTGCCAATATATTTGGGATTATAAGTCAGCCATCTTTCTTTATTTTTTTTATTTTAGTTTTTTTGAAGAAGATTTTTGCTATAGGATGTGTGCGCTCTGCTAGAGAGACTGAAAGCAAGAAATCACCCCCCGGGCAGATGGTGACACCACAACCCCTTCTTCTCCATTTTCCTCTAGGGATTTTTTTTAAGAATTATTTTATTTAACTTAAATTTATTTAAATTTGACCAGAGAGGTACAGAGAGAGAAAGAAAGTGAGAAAGCAAACAGCCAGGTTCAGGACTTGAACTGTGGTCAGCCATGTGAGAGTCCAGCATCTTAACCACCACACTACCTGCTGGCCCCCCTGGCATCAGTCTTAAGCCTCTGGGTCTAGGACTCGAACTGCGGTCGACTATGTGAGAGTCCAGCGACATAACCATTATGCCATCTGCTGGTCACTAAGTCTGCCATCTTAGTATGGAGTTATATTTTCCTACCTTTTTTTTTTTTTTTTTTTTTCCGGAAGGTTTTTGCTATAGGGCACATGCACTCGCCAGAAAGACAGAAAGAGACAGAGAGACAGAAAGCGAGAAATCACCCTCCAGGGGGGATGGCCAAACCTCAATCCCTTCTCCTCCATTCTCTTCTCGGGATCTTGGGCATGTACGCACATGCGCCCGGCTCGAGTTTAAGCTACTGGGTCCAGGACTCGAACTGCAGTTGACCACCTGGAAATCCAGCAACATAGCCATTACGCTAACTGCTGGTCCCCCTTTCCTACCCTTTCTTATTCTGTTTCTTTTTTCATTATTTCCTTTCCCATTCATTTGGAAACCATGCACCTCTACCATTCTTTTATTGATTATTTTTAGTTACAGTTTTTGTATTTGACTTATCCAGCTTTATAATATCAGTTGGTATTATTGTCATTTTTCCAGACAATGAAAGAAACTTAGCCCTCTTTAAATCGATTTACTTCTCTCCCAGCCTATGTTATTGTGCTGGTGAAGAAACTTACAGGCATTTTTAAAAGCTGAGTGAGCTGGGGACCAGCATATGGCATAGTGGTTACGTCACTGGACTCCCATGTAGTCAATGGTGGTTTGAGTCCTGGACCTGGTGGCTTGAAACTCATGCTGAGTGCATGTGCGTGTGTGCCCAAAATCCCGAGAGGAGAATTGTGGAGAAGGAATTGCGGTGTGGACATCCCCTCTGTCTGTCTGTCTGTCTCTGTCTCTCTCTCTCTCCAATGAGCGCACACGCCCTATAGCAAAAAAACTCTCTTTATAAAAATAAAAAGCTGAGTGAGCTACCTTAAGTCCTAAGTATCCTGCCACTAGAAGCTGAGTTCTTGGGACCAGCAGTTAGCGTAATGGCTATGTTGCTGGACTCCCACGTCGTCGACCGTGGTTTGAGTCCCGGACCCGGTGGCTTAAACTCACACCAGGCACGTGTGCGTGCGTGCCCAAGATCCTGAGAGGAGAATGGAGGAGAAGGGATTGAGGCGTGGCCATCCCCCCTGGGGGGTGATTTCTCGCTTTCTGTCTCTCTGTCTGGCAAGCGCATGCGCCCTATAGCAAAAACCTCTCAAAAAAAAAAAAAAAAAAAAAAGAAGTTGCGTTCTTTATCCTTATCTCATGCATGGTATGATAATTTATGGAGAAAGATAATTTGTGGAGAGGATTCCGGGGCTAAGTAGAACATCGAACCCAATGCTTTCAGTGAGTGCTTGGGTCTAATTAAGAACACCTGCAATGTGTTGAGACTTACCCTTATCTCAGAGGCCTTGTGTGCATTATCTCCCCCAGCTCTCATAGTGACTTTGTGAGGGTCTTAATGTCCTAGTTCCCAGGGCCAGTGGGTGGTGTGGAGGCTAAGGTGCTGGCTCCCACATGGCCAACTCCTTGGTTCAAGTCTCAGACCCAGCAGCTTGAAAAATCACACTGGATGTGTTCGCATGTGTGCCCAAAACCCCAAGAGGAGAATGGAGGAGAAGCTATTGTGGCATGGCCATCCGCCCGGGGGATGATTTCTCATTTTCCCTCTCTCACTTTCTCTGATGAGCCCATGTGCCCTATGGCAAAAACAAAAACAAAGTCATAGTTCCTGTTTTCTAGAAACAAGAAAATGAAGAATAGTATATTAAGTAACTTGCCCTTAGTGTCATATAGCCTTGAAGTTAACATTAAAGCCAGAATTTGAAATTTGAACTGTGTTTTGTTTTGTTTTTTAAAAGGATTATTTTACTTAATTTTATTTATTTATTTTAGTTTGACCAGAGATGGGGGGGGGGCAGAGAAAGTGAGAACGCAATCCACCAGGTCTGGGACTCAAACCACAGTCGGCCATGTGAGTCCAGCACCCTTAACCACCATGCCACCTGCTGGTCCCTGAACTGTGATTTTTCTAACTTAGGAGCACTTGCTCCTAACCTTTGTGCTGTCCTGCTTTGCTTTTTCAGAGAAATGTCTCTGGGTTTGTGTCAGGAGCAGTTCATGTGAAGAAGCCTTTGTGGTCTACGTTGATCATAAGCTCCATGAACATTATATGAAAGAGCAGCCAAAACAGTATGGCCTCAGGCTGCATTGCAGAAGCACAGTGTCCAGAGGCTGGCACTAAGTCCTCTTTGGCTCTGTTTCTTTGCTTAGCTTTGTCTGCTGAAGCCTGCCCTGTGCCAGGCCAGGTGCTGAGGACACCATTGGGGGCAGTTGGCAATGGCTTCTCCTGGACTCACAGCACATCTCCTGGTTAGAACTTATTCTGCACACACATATCTTTTATTTATTTATTTTTTCCCTTTTCAAAGATTTATTTATTTAATTCCATTTGTTATTATTATTATTGTTGTTGTTTAATTTGACCAGAGAGAGACAGAGAGGGAGAGAAAGGGAAAACAAGCCATCAGGTCTGGGACTTGAACCATAGCTAGCCATGTGGGAGCCCAGTGCCTTAACCGCCATGTCACCTGCCGGCCCATGCACACATCTTTCCTGCAGCAGGCAGAGCAGAATGTACCAGCTGAGGGAGAATCTGGAGCTGGGTCATGTGATGAATTGCTGAAGACATGAATTTGAGTGTTGGATAGAGTACATAGACTTGTTCTGTGTGGTTTTAGAGGGTGGAATTATAGATGATAGGGAAATCGTTTTTAGTTTAGTAAGTTTTAAGGAAGGGCATTCTCACAATTAAAAAGGGTTCAAGGGCTGGCCCTGTAGTCTAGTGATTGAGGGAGCCATGTACCATGCTGCTGACTGTGTTTCAAATCCTGGCCCTGGCAGCTTTAAAAACACACCGGGCCACCTGTGTGTATGCCCCAAGTCCCAACAAGAGCAAGAAATGGAGGAGAAGGGATTGTAGTGTGACCATGCCCCTTTGAAAGATGCTTTTGTTCCTCTCCATCTCTTCTTTGGCATGTGCAATGCATTCTCTGGCATTTAAAAAAAGGGGGACAGAGAGTTTTCAAAATAACATAGACCTTTGGAGATGGCCTGTTCTGCGCTATAGAGATGCCATAGCATTTGCTATATCATTGTAGAAACACAGCATCCATTCCTGAGGGAATTTTGTGCATTTGGTGAGACTTAAATACCCTATAGAGACTGGCTTCTATTAATAGTTCTTAAGATTGTTTGATCTTGTGGCTGGCCGGTGGCATGGTAGTTAAGGTGCTGGACTCCCACATGGACGACTGTGGTTCGAGTCTCAGACCTTGTGGCTTGCTTTCTCACTTTCTCTTTCTCTCTCTCTCTGGGCAAATTGAAAAAATGACAACAATAGCAAATAAAATAGTTCTTTTTTAAAAAATAATTAAAGATTGTGTGATCTCACACTTTTTGGGTTACCTGGATAAATAGCAACTTTTAACTCCTTTTTTATTTCAGAGCCGGCGGTTAGACACTGAAGAATTAAGTTTGCCAGATATTTCTGCAGAAATAGCTGAGAAAATGGCTACATTTCATGGTATGAAAATGCCCTTCAATAAAGAACCAAAATGGCTTTTTGGAACGATGGAAAAGTAAGTGGTCAAGTGGCTCGGTCCTGAGTTCTCCATTGTGGCTTTCAGCAGTAGCAGAAGTTAGCACGGTCTGCCGCAGCATTCAGAGGTCATCCTCTGGTCCACTGGTGTGCAGGCTGTCACTCAGAGGTATTTGTCTCATGACCAAGTCTTTCTCACGTATAAAAATTCATTTCTGAACTAAGAAAGATTTGTTCATGGAAACGCTGATACACTAACTGGTGGATGGAGAGAAAGTCAGCTTTCTAGAATGCTGAAAATCCTCAGTCTGCTCCTCTTCCCCACGGCTGTTACTGTGGCTGTGCTGAGGTTGAATGTTTGACTGTAGCCCCAGGAATAAGCCTGGGTAGACTGCTCAGTGATCCTCTGTGTCCTGCTTTCTCACAGATACCTAAATCAAGTGCTGAGAATTAAATTTACTGGGGAATCCAGAGTTAAGCAGCTCCACAAATTCCTCAGTTACAATCTCCCTTTGGAACTGGAAAACCTGAGGTGAGGATCTGCTTCTGTCTTCTGGCTTAATAATTAATAAGTACATCTGTCCAAAAATTCAGGTATTCTGATTCGCTAAAACTGTTATCAATGAGCATTGATTAAGCTTTCCTCATGTTTGGCATTTAATCATGTCTGGGTTTTGCAGGATGAATTTAAACAGATGAGTTTTGTATCTAGAATTAGTTTTCTACAAATACTGTCACTTTACCTCTAGTCAGTTCATGAAGGTTTCATAGAGGGAGGAAACTTTTAGAGGAGTGGTTTGGTGACTAGGGCAAGTAGAGTATCTAGGACAATAGATTTGTCATTTGGGGCTGGAGAGAAAAAGTAAGGGCAGGCTCAGGAGTATAAGCAAATGAGGGAAACAGTTACACCTAAGCTTTGGGGGAAAACAGTAGGAAGTTAACAGTGATCGCTGAGTCGAGGCCACCATGGTGTCCTCAGTGTGAGGCTGAGTGCTGGCTACTTGCATATGCACCTCAACAAGTATTTACACCTTAATATCTGAGTGTCTGCTGCACAAGGCGTCGTGATTGGTGTGGAGGGAATGGTGACCCAGGCATTTTTCAAGGAGCTTCTATTAGGAGGACGGAAAACAAAGTGAGGAGGGGGTGCTGCAGGAGGGGACCGTCATGTGCGAAGGTCCTGCAGCAGGAAAGAGCTTGGAGTACTGAGGGGCCTGTGAAGATTTCTGGTGTGAGCTTCCGTGGAGTTGTAGCCACATAATGACAGTTTCCAGAACTGACGTGACTGTGTTACACAGAGACCATGGGTTGGTTTGGAGCACTAATGGAGTGCTGGCCATGTTGAGACAGTAGGACTGTTTATATCTTACTTAAAAGTTTGAAAGGTAATAGTAAAACCTTTCTTTTCTAGATCCTTGCTTGAATCTACTCCATCCCCAGTTGTATTTTGTCATAATGACTGTCAAGAAGGTAAGAATTACTGTGTTATGCTAAAAATAGGGTTGATGTATATATTTAGAAGATTACCTCCAGTGTGTATGATAAATGCCAGCTGGCTACCAGGAGAGATTGAGACACAGTAAATTATGAAACAGCAAGACAATGAAATATAATGTAACTTTTAAAGCACTTAAGATAGTTTTATATATACCAACAGAAAAACCTCAGAGATATACTAAGGAAAAAAGTCATAGAAAAGGTATAAGGTACCATCCCATTTATTTAAAAGGTAGAGAAATATGTAGAAAAATATCTGAAGGAATATTCACAACTTGAGTTGGGATAAAGGACTTAAACTTTCTAAGTCACATTTTTAAAAAGAATTATTTATTTAACTTTATTCATTTATTTTAAAAATTTTTAAATTTGACCAGAGAGGGACAGAGAAAGAGAGAGGGAAGTGAGAAAACAAGCTGCCAGGTCCGGGACTCAAACTGCAGTCGCCCATGTGTGAGTCCAGTGCCCTTACCCCTCTGCCACCTGCCAGCCCCACATATTGTTTCTTAGTGTTCAGCTCTTTGAACATATGACTTTTTAAAAACAATAATTATTTAATTTTATTTATGTTTTATTTTGACCAGAAGAGAGGTAAAGTGAGAAAACAAGCTCAAGCTCACAGGTCTGGGACTTGAACTGCTGTCAGTCATGTGAGGGTCCAGTGCCTTAACCACCACACCATCTACTGGACCCCTATATATGACTTTTAAATCTGAGTAGTGAAGAACAAGTCACCTTCTGAGTAAGACCTGGGCCCACACTGCAGCACACTGCAGCTTATCAAAGCCCTTTCTCACTAAATGTCAGTGCACTCTGGGTTTCTCTCTTTAAAAACATTACAGTGCTGTCTGTCACATCCTGTAACAAGCTTTACCCGCTGTGACCTAACAGTTCATCAGAGGCAGGTGCCTGCCTAATTGTGCAGCTCCTACTGATGCCGTCAACGTTCCTTGCTCTCTGTCCTGCTGTCCTTGTGCTCCCCATCACAGGTGACTAAAGTCCAACCTCATGCCCTTTCTTCCTAGGCTAAGCAGATTCCAAGAACAGTCCCTCCTGAAGACCTGCCATCAATAAGCCATTAGTTTGAGCTAAGATACCTTTTGTTAGTTAACTGATCGTTGCTGGCTAAGGTCAAGCAGGGTGTAGGGATTTTGTGTGTTATCTACACCCTTCCAGTGGTGGTGTTAGGCAAGGTCAGCTGCCTCTGTGATGGCAAAGTGTAGAAAAGATAGAGAAGATGGGATGTGTACATTTATTTAGTTCTGCTATTTTGGGCATTTGTCTCTGTTTTTGTTGTTGTTGTTTTTGGAGAGGTTTTTTCTAGAGGGCATATGCACTCAGCAGAAAGACAGAGAGACAGATAGCAAGAAATCACCCCCCAGGGAGGATGGCCACACCGCGGTCCCTTCTCCTCCCCTCAGGATCTTGGGCATGCATGCACATGCGCCTGGCATGAGTTTAACCCACCAGGTCTGGGACTCAAACTGTGGTTGACTACCTGAGAGTCCAGCAAAATAGCCATTACGCCAACTGCTGGTCCCCTGTCTCTGTTTAATTGCTACTGGAAAAGGAGGAAATATTCTGAGAACCCTAAAAACTACTTTCCACCAGAAACCCTGGAAACAGAGTGACTGGACATCTGGTAAAAGCTGGCTTCCCATTGCCCATCTCATGGGGCCTGCAGTGATGAGTAGAATGTGGGGGGTCTTGGGAACATGAAGAGCCAGGCTGGTGACCAGCCCACTTCTTTTTTCCTTTTCCTTTTCTTTTTCTTTCTCCCTCCCTCCCTCCCTCCCTCCCTCCCTCCCTCTCTCTCTCTCTTTCTTTCTTTCTTTCTTTCTTTTTTCTTTTTTTTTTTTTTTTTTTTTTTTTTTTGCTATAGGGCATGTGTGCTCACTGGAAAGAGAGAGATCGAGAGACAGAAAGTGAGAAATCACCCCCCAGAGGGGATGGCCATGCCGCAGTCCCTTCTCCTCCATTCTCTCGGGATCTTGGGCACACACTCACACACACCCCGTGTGAGTTTAAGCCATTGGGTCTCTCGAACTGCAGTTGACTACATGGGAGTCCAACGACATAGCCATTATGCCAACTGCTGGTTCCTACCAGCCCACTTCTGACCTGGAATTCAGCACGAAAGAAAATGTCATCGTAAGAACTCTGTCTGGGGTGTTCTTGGGAAGGAAAAGCTGGGAGGACAACACAATGGGACCTGTGTGGTAGCTGAGCTTATCCTGCAGCATCTTCACTAGGTCAGACACAATGACAGAGTTTCCCAGCTAATATTCCACAACCAACCAGCCAAGTCTGGGAAGTGAAGGGGTAGGGGGCGGGGTGTGGACCAGCCTGAAGCGCCAGTGTGCCGCTAATGGAAAGTACTGCCCCAGACAGTGTTGTGAGACTAGGCTCTGTTCAGTGAGCCCAGGGCTCGAAGGAGGCCAGGGCAGTGAACAGGTGTTCAAGGGTGCTGGCTCTCACATCTCCCTGCCCAGGGCCAGGCCTCCCATGGCAGCACTTCTCCTGTGCTCTGTCCATACCATGGTGATGTCCATGGGGACCAAAAGCTGCATTCAGTTAGGATCTCCTAAAAGGGTCAGAACCACTCTCTTTGTTCTGCTCCCAAGCACTTGAGTCTTCTCCTACAAAATAAATAATGTCACACAAACCTTTTTTGCAGGTAATATCTTACTGCTGGAAGGCCGAGAGAATTCTGAAAAGCAGAAACTGATGCTTATTGACTTTGAATACAGCAGTTATAACTACAGGTATTGTGTTAGGCAAATGTCTTCGGTTCAATATTGTTTTATTATTGTTAATATTGTTAATATAGGTAAGTGAAAACACTATTCTCAGTTAAAAGCTTCTTCACTGGAAGTGCAGGCTGTGTGTGAAAAAGCAGCATGGTTCTCATTCTCAGCTGACTGGACTAGGAGGAACAGCCACGCTATTAAAATCTAGAACTTAGAACGCTATTAAAATCTAGAACTTAGAACTTGGCTCTTTTTTTTTTTTTTTAAGTTTATTTCTCTCATGAGCAAGACAGAGACAGAGAAACAGACAACACCCCTAACAAGGTCTTGTTTTTTTATATATTTTTTTTGGTTATTACTATAGATCATGTACACTTGTTACAGAGAAAGAGGGAGAGAAAGTGAGAAATCACACCCCAAGGGGATGACCATGCCACAACCCCTTCTCCATTCTCCTCTCAGGATTTTGGCCATGCATACACTTGTGCCTGGTGTGATTTTTGAATCCACACCCAGGATT